>OX439050.1:56287525-57487525 GCA_949317995.1 Acholoe squamosa
ATCATGAATGTAGTAGATGCACCTCTGTATACATGTATCATGAATGTAGTAGAAGCACCTCTGTATACATGTATCATGAATGTAGTAGACGCACCTCTGTATACATGTATCATGAATGTAGTAGAGGCACCTCTGTATACATGTATCATGAATGTAGTAGACGCACCTCTGTATACATGTATCATGAATGTAGTAGATGCACCTCTGTATACATGTATCATGAATGTAGTAGATGCACCACTGTATACATGTATCATGAATGTAGTAGACACACCTCTGTATACATGTATCATGAATGTAGTAGATGCACCTCTGTATACATGTATCATGAATGTAGTAGACGCACCTCTGTATACATGTATCATGAATGTAGTAGATTGGCCTCTGTATACATGTATCATGAATGTAGTAGAAGCACCTCTGTATACATGTATCATGAATGTAGTAGACACACCTCTGTATACATGTATCATGAATGTAGTAGATGCACCTCTGTATACATGTATCATGAATGTAGTAGACACACCTCTGTATACATGTATCATGAATGTAGTAGATGCACCTCTGTATACATGTATCATGAATGTAGTAGACGCACCTCTGTATACATGTATCATGAATGTAGTAGATTGGCCTCTGTATACATGTATCATGAATGTAGTAGAAGCATCTCTGTATACATCTATCATGAATGTAGTAGATTGGCCTCTGTATACACGTATCATGAATGTAGTAGATGCACCTCTGTATACATGTATCATGAATGTAGTAGACGCACCTCTGTATACATGTATCATGAATGTAGTAGACGCACCTCTGTATACATGTATCATGAATGTAGTAGACGCACCTCTGTATACATGTATCATGAATGTAGTAGATTGGCCTCTGTATACATGTATCATGAATGTAGTAGACACACCTCTGTATACATGTATCATGAATGTAGTAGATGCACCACTGTATACATGTATCATGAATGTAGTAGATTGGCCTCTGTATACACGTATCATGAATGTAGTAGATGTACCTCTGTATACATGTATCATGAATGTAGTAGACGCACCTCTGTATACATGTACCATGAATGTAGTAGAAGCACCTCTGTATACATGTACCATGAATGTAGTAGATTGGCCTCTGTATACATGTACCATGAATGTAGTAGATGTACCTCTGTATACATGTATCATGAATGTAGTAGACGCACCTCTGTATACATGTATCATGAATGTAGTAGAACACCTCTGTATACACGTATCATGAATGTAGTAGAAGCACCTCTGTATACATGTACCATGAATGTAGTAGATGTACCTCTGTATACATGTATCATGAATGTAGTAGAACACCTCTGTATACATGTATCATGAATGTAGTAGAAGCACCTCTGTATACATGTATCATGAATGTAGTAGATGCACCTCTGTATACATGTATCATGAATGTAGTAGAACACCTCTGTATACATGTATCATGAATGTAGTAGATGCACCTCTGTATACATGTATCATGAATGTAGTAGAACACCTCTGTATACATGTATCATGAATGTAGTAGATGCACCTCTGTATACATGTATCATGAATGTAGTAGATTGGCCTCTGTATACATGTATCATGAATGTAGTAGAAGCACCTCTGTATACATGTATCATGAATGTAGTAGAAGCACCTCTGTATACATGTATCATGAATGTAGTAGACGCACCTCTGTATACATGTATCATGAATGTAGTAGACGCACCTCTGTATACATGTATCATGAATGTAGTAGAAGCACCTCTGTATACATGTATCATGAATGTAGTAGAAGCACCTCTGTATCCATGTATCATGAATGTAGTAGATTGGCCTCTGTATACATGTATCATGAATGTAGTAGATTGGCCTCTGTATACATGTATCATGAATGTAGTAGATTGGCCTCTGTATACATGTATCAGGAATGTAGTAGATTGGCCTCTGTATACATGTATCATGAATGTAGTAGATGCACCTCTGTATACATGTATCATGAATGTAGTAGATGCACCTCTGTATACACGTATCATGAATGTAGTAGATTGGCCTCTGTATACATGTATCATGAATGTAGTAGATGCATCTCTGTATACATGTATCATGAATGTAGTAGATTGGCCTCTGTATACATGTATCATGAATGTAGTAGATGCATCTCTGTATACATGTATCATGAATGTAGTAGATTGGCCTCTGTATACATGTATCATGAATGTAGTAGATGCACCTCTGTATACATGTATCATGAATGTAGTAGATGCACCTCTGTATACACGTATCATGAATGTAGTAGATTGGCCTCTGTATACATGTATCATGTATGTAGTAGATGTACCTCTGTATACATGTATCATGAATGTAGTAGATTGGCCTCTGTATACATGTATCATGAATGTAGTAGATGCATCTCTGTATACATGTATCATGAATGTAGTAGATTGGCCTCTGTATACATGTATCATGAATGTAGTAGATGCACCTCTGTATACATGTATCATGAATGTAGTAGATTCGATCTGTATACATGTATCTTGATGGCAAAAGGGCAAGTGCGTCATTGCACTGTGCAAACCCTTAATGGTTAACGTAGATTGGGCACCGTGGACGTGCACGTCCATACAAAACCGCTTCCTGCTTGACCCACGACATGTGTCTATCTTTTTACAATGGTTTTCAAGTTCAGTACGTTAGTATTTCAATTCTTTAATCTATTTGGTAAAAGGGTATTCATTTCTTTTCATCAATTTGAGCACTGAAACAGAAAGAATGGTGCGTGCTTCCACAGTCTTGTACGTTTAGGGCCTATTCATCTATCGTCAGCTGGGGTGGGGGGCTTGATGGATTTTGGCAAGTCAGCAGATTTTTTCTGCCCCCCCCCCCCACTGCAATAACAAGAAAAATGTGGCAAGGACCACGGGAAGGAGTTGCCACTCCTACCGGGGTCCAAGCCACATTGAGTGAATAGCTACAGATTTTAAGAACCCCCCTCATCTTCACTTTATCCCTGAAAAAAAATAGGTATTAAATGGTCGCGGGAAAGTTGGTACACTCACCACAGCGTCCCCATGCCCCAGTTCCGTGCAATACTGTCGTCACCGGGGGTCGTCATGGTATAGGAGAGAACGGCCCACCCGCAACTCCGACAATGCTCAGTCAACTCTGTTCCCATCACCCTGAGTGCAGACGTCAGAGCGACACCTTGGTAACCAGCACGATATTGCTACGCAAAATTGTTGGCTGCGTTGTGACATCACGGACACCACCTGACGTCACAAATGACGTCACTCCACGTAATTGTGGCGTCCATGACGGAAAAAAAAAATAGGAGTTAGTGTGAAGGTTTTTTGGTTTTTGCCCCCCCCCCCATCAACGGGCTCTTTTTCAAATTGACCCCCCATTATCTTACAAGCCCCCCACCTGTATAAATGACTCGGCCCTTAGCAGAAAGATGTTGGTGTAGAGTAAACCAATACCAGCCGTACGTCAGCACCACAAAACACCCAGCCTCATATCAAGCCGCCTGTCAGTGACATGGACTCACACATAGCGTGTGTAGGTTCACGTTACTGCACAGACATACAGCCTTTGTGTTACACAATACCTACAGTAAGCAGTGTTTTTATATACCATGCATTGTCTACCTTGTACTGCAGGAACTGGTGTGAAACCTACATAACAACACCTGTGCACCAGCAGGATTGGATCAGTTGTAGTGAAACATATTGACATCAGGAATACTAATCCTGCATTTAATGCATAACGTATGCTGTGGTTCATTTAAGACATGCTACTGGACACCTGGATGCAATCATTAACAGGTCTGCTTCATAAACACTACCTGACCCAGTACAGATACAGCGTTAGATGATGAAGGCTTCCTTGTTAGACTCATCCTGCATATATCCCAGGTTTACATCACCTTATCATAGAGTAGTGATGGAGCGGCACATGTGGACATATCTACTTCTGTTCTTCATATATCTGCTGCTACACGTGGACCCCACCAGAGAAGCACCTGTTCAAAAACGTAAGTACCCATGCACGCTATTTCAGATACAGTAGATATAGTTGTAATTTTAAAAAGGGACCTCTTGGCCTCAGACCCTATGAATTGTCCTCCCCTGATCATGAAATATGCAGCTCCTATCTAAATTTCCATGGAAGAGGGTCCACTGACACTTTTGTACAGCTGAATTGGGAGGGTCCGTCAAATGGTGTCTCATCCCAGGGTCCATGGAAGAGAATCAGGGATTCCGAAACAGGGGCCGATGGACAGTCCTTGGAACACAGACCTTTGAAACAGAGCATTTTGAACACATACTCTCACAGCTGCAATTGTAAATGTGAATACCGCTGTAGTGCATTCAGCACGATCCACATGGGGTCATTGGTTGTGTACCTACAGCAGCTACTACTGTATTTCAGAATAAGAAGTACTCTACTGTAAAACCCTTGTGACGGGCTGGCAGTGTAGGCCCGTCAGCAAGGGTATATGAAATAGAGGCTCATGAAACAGCGTATTTTTTAACAGGCCCCTTAAGGCGACCGCAGACGGGCCAGACTCGATTGGTATCTAAGGAGTATGGTCCCGATCTGATCGGAAAGATCAAACATGTTTGATATTGACTGACTGGATCGGACGTCTGCGCAGACACTCCCGATCGCTAGGATCGGCCGATCCAGTCAGGTCCGTCTGCAGTCAGCTTTAAACGGGTAATTTGCACAGGCCCAGGACTAGGGCATTTAAAATAGAGGCCCAGAGACAATGTATATGTGAAACAGATTTCGAAGCATACATGATAAGGCTTCATTGACATAACTACTTTAGAATTGATTTAATCAACACTTTGCCATTGAAATAAAGGAAAACTGATGTGGCACTTTATACAATATAACAGTTTAGACTTGATAAAGCTTTATGGCATTAAAACCTGCCGATCATGAGATCTGTATTTTATCTATAGCAAACTTACACATCAAAGTAGTCTCCAATGTATACAGAAGTCAGTATAATGCCCGTGCATATAGCTTACAATTAGATTAATGTCATTGTGTTATCTTCAGCCAAGAAGGGATATCTCTTATTGGTCATTCTTCTCTGCACCACCTAATTAAATAATTCGGTGGTATCCGGGGCGGGCGCACACAGCTGCCACCAAAGTGGTACACTCTCCACATAGGGCTTTGGTGTCAGTCACTCTCTCTGCACTACGCTCCCAGTGGTACACTCTCCACACAGGGCTTTGGTGTCAGTCACTCTCTCTGCACTACGCTCCCAGTGGTACACTCTCCACATAGGGCTTTGGTGTCAGTCACTCTCTCTGCACTACGCTCCCAGTGGTACACTCTCCACATAGGGCTTTGGTGTCAGTCACTCTCTCTGCACTACGCTCCCAGTGGTACACTCTCCACATAGGGCTTTGGTGTCAGTCACTCTCTCTGCACTACGCTCCCAGTGGTACACTCTCCACATAGGGCTTTGGTGTCAGTCACTCTCTCTGCACTACGCTCCCAGTATGTAGCTTCAATGTCGGAAGTGCATAGGCAGTGGAACTAATTTAAGCATAACGTTTAAAAACATTATGCACAGACTCCAATGCATTAATTGGTGGTGGCTGGGAGGTATTTTCAAACTATAATGTACAGGAAATACTGCCCAAAAATCTGCCCAAGCACATGTCACAATGCATCACCTTGGAGTTTAGCCATAAGTCAGTTGAACACGTTTTGACCAGCCCCATTCTGTGAGTAGTATAGATACTATAGGCACATGGGGTTTTGTACCAGGTTACCCGTCTGTCTGAATCCACAAGCACAATTTAAATCAAGTGCTGTACGGCATTATCAATGGTTCCTGTACGGATCACCTCGCCCTGACACAAATAAGTCAAAATCATAATTATGCTTATCTAAATTTGGACAACACCCACTATTCCATTTTCACGCCAGGTTCTCACATTCTAAATAAGGTGCTCTATATTGATTTATCAGAAGTATCGACTTTGGCCTATATGTGAGTTTGAAAAAATAACATTAATGTTAACGACATCATTTTAGCAGCACATCTAAAGGGGAAATATGGAAATGCACGGTCCTGGAAGGAAAATATTCACAATGCTTCAGGTTCCCTATCCTTACACATGAGTAACTCATGATTCAAATCCCCCACCAAATATTCCAAAAAGAGGAGTTTAAAATTGCATTGGTCTTCAAGTCATTTTAGATCTACTCCATCTTTTTCTCCTGCCAACTAGATAGAGCCATTTTGTCATTATTCCATGGGTCATCCTGCTTTATGACCCATTGTTAAGTTCTAAGGGTCATCTAAGGATCTAATTTAGTCCAAAGCTGATATTTCCATATCATCAATCTATCAGGCATACATAACAATGGAAAAGCACACTACCTCAACTCTTAATCATCTTCGGAGCGTTTCAGTACAGACAAATTGGAAGTTTTTATGAACCACCCTCCAGTACTGCTTTGGGCTGTTTACAGGTTTATGGTGAGCTGAAACCCGAGACTCCATGTGTTGAGACCATAATTTGTTAATTGGCTCAAAAAGCCACTTAGCCTTTGTGTAGCATCCATTAACCACTGAGGTGTACTTGTGAATACATCGACATGGGCGTTAGGTAAAACTAAAACAGTTAGTTTATGACCTACATGTGTATTTACAGTATTTAAGTCCACACGTCCACGGAGTCCCACTAATGAGGTCCACATACTGTGATGCCCCATATACGCAGCTAACTGCATAACTTGTACAACATACTGTGATGCCCCATATAAGCGGCTAACTTCATAACTTGTACAACATACTGTGATGCCCCATATAAGCGGCTAACTGCATAACTTGTACAACATACTGTGATGCCCCATATAAGCAGCTAACTGCATAACTTGTACAACATACTGTGGTGCCCCATATAAGCGGCTAACTGCTTGTACAACATACTGTGATGCCCCATATATAGGCACTTACCTAGTTTTTCAAGGCTTTATCCCATTACATTTATCTAATGAGCAATGGATAGATCTTGAGAAAAGAAGTGGATTTGCTTTTTAAATGAAGTCTCTATGTCAATTTAAAGTGGAATTATGACCAGTCAAAGATACCAAATCAGACCCAGAATTCTGCCATAGTTAAGAGTTTAATTTGGATCCATTTTGTGATCAAGCAAGATGAATCCAAGGTAGACTAGATCACTAAAACAATTATTTTGGGCAATTTTCTTTTCAGATAAGCAAGATATACCTCCAAGAATGTAAATAATGATACATTTTATCATAATCAAACAATGTAAAAGCAAATTTTTTCCCTTGAACTGCACGCTCTAAAAGAACCATGGCAGAATAGCGTCTTCGACTCAGGATATTTGAATGATCATAACTTCCATTTAAATTGTCATAAAAACTTCATTTAAAAAGCAAAACAATTTATTTATATCACATCTATCAATTTCTCACTATATAAAATGCATACAATAAGGTCTTAATTGATAGGTAAGTGCCCAACATGGGGGAGGTTGGGACAAGTGTCCAGAGATAATCTCGCCCAAAAAGTTTGCAGGGTCTGTCAAACATACTGCAGCCCCTTAGAAAAAGAAAAGCTAGACATTTTCTAGATAATTTTTATCCATAGAACAGGTGGGAACCATTTATTTTTAGGTGCTCAGTGATCTTCTTATCATAAAATGGTTCTTAACTTTTGGTTGAACTTTGATGGGGTCAAAGGTAAAATTCCCTGCATTTAACCTTGTACAAAAAATATTCATTTTAAAGGTCTAGCCAAGCCTGTTAAAATGAGCACTTGTTTGTAAAGATCCTCCAGTAAATAGCTTCAGAATAAGCTTGCAAAGAAAGGAGAGTTAAACACTACCCAGTTTCAGCTTTATCACAGTTTCACACCTCTACTGCAGCAGACTCACATACTGGAGGTATTTTAGTGCCTACCATATACGCACCTAACTGCATAACTTGTACAACATACTGTGATGTCCCATATAAGCGGCTGACTGCATAACTTGTACAACATACTGTGGTGCCCCATATAAGCAGCTGACTGCATAAATTGTACAACATACTGTAATGCCCCATATAAGCAGCTAACTGCATAACTTGTACAACATACTGTGATGCCCCATATAAGCAGCTGACTGCATAACTTGTACAACATACTGTGATGCCCCATATAAGCAGCTAACTGCTTGTACAACATACTGTGATGTCCCATATTAGCAGCTAACTGCATAACTTGTACAACATACTGTGGTGCCCCATATAAGCAGCTGACTGCATAACTTGTACAACATACTGTGATGCCCCATATAAGCAGCTGACTGCATAACTTGTACAACATACTGTGATGCCCCATATAAGCAGCTAACTGCATAACTTGTACAACATACTGTGATGCCCCATATAAGCAGCTAACTGCTTGTACAACATACTGTGATGCCCCATATAAGCAGCTAACTGCTTGTACAACATACTGTGATGCCCCATAAGCAGCTAACTGCTTGTACAACATACTGTGATGCCCCATAAGCAGCTAACTGCTTGTACAACATACTGTGATGCCCCATAAGCAGCTAACTGCTTGTACAACATACTGTGATGCCCCATATAAGCAGCTAACTGCATAACTTGTACAACATACTGTGATGCCCCATATAAGCAGCTAACTGCTTGTACAACATACTGTGATGCCCCATATAAGCAGCTAACTGCATAACTTGTACAACATACTGTGATGCCCCATATACGCAGCTAACTGCATAACTTTTACAACATACTGTGATGCCCCATATAAGCAGCTAACTGCATAACTTGTACAACATACTGTGATGCCCCATATAAGCAGCTAACTGCTTGTACAACATACTGTGATGCCCCATATAAGCAGCTAACTGCATAACTTGTACAACATACTGTGATGCCCCATATACGCAGCTAACTGCATAACTTTTACAACATACTGTGATGCCCCATATAAGCGGCTAACTGCATAACTTGTACAACATACTGTGATGCCCCATATAAGCAGCTAACTGCATAACTTGTACAACAAACTGTGATGCCCCATATACGCAGCTAACTGCATAACTTGTACAACATACTGTGATGCCCCATATACGCAGCTAACTGCATAACTTGTACAACATACTGTGATGCCCCATATAAGCGGCTAACTGCATAACTTGTACAACATACTGTGATGCCCCATATAAGCGGCTAACTGCATAACTTGTACAACATACTGTGGTGCCCCATATAAGCAGCTAACTGCTTGTACAACATACTGTGATGCCCCATATATAGGCACTTACCTAGTTTTTCAAGGCTTTATCCCATTACATTTATCTAATGAGCAATGGATAGATCTTGAGAAAAGAAGTGGATTTGATTTTTAAATGAAGTCTCTATGTCAATTTAAAGTGGAATTATGACCGGTCAAAGATACCAAATCAGACCCAGAATTCTGCCATAGTTAAGAGTTTAATTTGGATCCATTTTGTGATCAAGCAAGATGAATCCAAGGTAGACTAGATCACTAAAACAATTATTTTGGGCAATTTTCTTTTCCGATAAGCAAGATATACCTCCAAGAATGTAAATAATGATACATTTTATCATAATCAAACAATGTAAAAGCAAATTTTTTCCCTTGAACTGCGCGCTCTAAAAGAACCATGGCAGAATAGCGTCTTCGACTCAGGATATTTGAATGATCATAACTTCCATTTAAATTGTCATAAAAACTTCATTTAAAAAGCAAAACAATTTATTTATATCACATCTATCACTTTCTCACTATATAAAATGCATACAATAAGGTCTTAATTGATAGGTAAGTGCCCAACATGGGGGAGGTTGGGACAAGTGTCCAGAGATAATCTCGCCCAAAAAGTTTGCAGGGTCTGTCAAACATACTGCAGCCCCTTAGAAAAAGAAAAGCTAGACATTTTCTAGATAATTTTTATCCATAGAACAGGTGGGAACCATTTATTTTTAGGTGCTCAGTGATCTTCTTATCATAAAATGGTTCTTAACTTTTGGTTGAACTTTGATGGGGTCAAAGGTAAAATTCCCTGCATTTAACCTTGTACAAAAAATATTCATTTTAAAGGTCTAGCCAAGCCTGTTAAAATGAGCACTTGTTTGTAAAGATCCTCCAGTAAATAGCTTCAGAATAAGCTTGCAAAGAAAGGAGAGTTAAACACTACCCAGTTTCAGCTTTATCACAGTTTCACACCTCTACTGCAGCAGACTCACATACTGGAGGTATTTTAGTGCCTACCATATACGCACCTAACTGCATAACTTGTACAACATACTGTGATGTCCCATATAAGCGGCTGACTGCATAACTTGTACAACATACTGTGGTGCCCCATATAAGCAGCTGACTGCATAAATTGTACAACATACTGTGATGCCCCATATAAGCAGCTGACTGCATAAATTGTACAACATACTGTGATGTCCCATATAAGCAGCTAACTGCATAACTTGTACAACATACTGTGATGCCCCATATAAGCAGCTGACTGCATAACTTGTACAACATACTGTGATGCCCCATATAAGCAGCTGACTGCATAAATTGTACAACATACTGTGATGTCCCATATAAGCGGCTGACTGCATAACTTGTACAACATACTGTGATGCCCCATATAAGCAGCTGACTGCATAACTTGTACAACATACTGTGATGCCCCATATAAGCGGCTAACTGCATAAATTGTACAACATACTGTGATGCCCCATATAAGCAGCTAACTGCATAACTTGTACAACATACTGTGATGCCCCATATAAGCAGCTAACTGCTTGTACAACATACTGTGATGCCCCATATAAGCAGCTAACTGCATAACTTGTACAACATACTGTGATGCCCCATATACGCAGCTAACTGCATAACTTTTACAACATACTGTGATGCCCCATATAAGCAGCTAACTGCATAACTTGTACAACATACTGTGATGCCCCATATAAGCAGCTAACTGCTTGTACAACATACTGTGATGCCCCATATAAGCAGCTAACTGCATAACTTGTACAACATACTGTGATGCCCCATATACGCAGCTAACTGCATAACTTTTACAACATACTGTGATGCCCCATATAAGCGGCTAACTGCATAACTTGTACAACATACTGTGATGCCCCATATAAGCAGCTAACTGCATAACTTGTACAACAAACTGTGATGCCCCATATACGCAGCTAACTGCATAACTTGTACAACATACTGTGATGCCCCATATACGCCGCTAACTGCATAACTTGTACAACATACTGTGATGCCCCATATAAGCGGCTAACTGCATAACTTGTACAACATACTGTGATGCCCCATATAAGCGGCTAACTGCATAACTTGTACAACATACTGTGGTGCCCCATATAAGCAGCTAACTGCTTGTACAACATACTGTGATGCCCCATATATAGGCACTTACCTAGTTTTTCAAGGCTTTATCCCATTACATTTATCTAATGAGTAATGGATAGATCTTGAGAAAAGAAGTGGATTTGATTTTTAAATGAAGTCTCTATGTCAATTTAAAGTGGAATTATGACCGGTCAAAGATACCAAATCAGACCCAGAATTCTGCCATAGTTAAGAGTTTAATTTGGATCCATTTTGTGATCAAGCAAGATGAATCCAAGGTAGACTAGATCACTAAAACAATTATTTTGGGCAATTTTCTTTTCCGATAAGCAAGATATACCTCCAAGAATGTAAATAATGATACATTTTATCATAATCAAACAATGTAAAAGCAAATTTTTTCCCTTGAACTGCGCGCTCTAAAAGAACCATGGCAGAATAGCGTCTTCGACTCAGGATATTTGAATGATCATAACTTCCATTTAAATTGTCATAAAAACTTCATTTAAAAAGCAAAACAATTTATTTATATCACATCTATCACTTTCTCACTATATAAAATGCATACAATAAGGTCTTAATTGATAGGTAAGTGCCCAACATGGGGGAGGTTGGGACAAGTGTCCAGAGATAATCTCGCCCAAAAAGTTTGCAGGGTCTGTCAAACATACTGCAGCCCCTTAGAAAAAGAAAAGCTAGACATTTTCTAGATAATTTTTATCCATAGAACAGGTGGGAACCATTTATTTTTAGGTGCTCAGTGATCTTCTTATCATAAAATGGTTCTTAACTTTTGGTTGAACTTTGATGGGGTCAAAGGTAAAATTCCCTGCATTTAACCTTGTACAAAAAATATTCATTTTAAAGGTCTAGCCAAGCCTGTTAAAATGAGCACTTGTTTGTAAAGATCCTCCAGTAAATAGCTTCAGAATAAGCTTGCAAAGAAAGGAGAGTTTAACACTACCCAGTTTCAGCTTTATCACAGTTTCACACCTCTACTGCAGCAGACTCACATACTGGAGGTATTTTAGTGCCTACCATATACGCACCTAACTGCATAACTTGTACAACATACTGTGATGCCCCATATAAGCGGCTAACTGCATAACTTGTACAACATACTGTGATGCCCCATATAAGCAGCTAACTGCTTGTACAACATACTGTGATGCCCCATATAAGCAGCTAACTGCTTGTACAACATACTGTGATGCCCCATAAGCAGCTAACTGCTTGTACAACATACTGTGATGCCCCATAAGCAGCTAACTGCTTGTACAACATACTGTGATGCCCCATAAGCAGCTAACTGCTTGTACAACATACTGTGATGCCCCATATAAGCAGCTAACTGCATAACTTGTACAACATACTGTGATGCCCCATATAAGCAGCTAACTGCTTGTACAACATACTGTGATGCCCCATATAAGCAGCTAACTGCATAACTTGTACAACATACTGTGATGCCCCATATACGCAGCTAACTGCATAACTTTTACAACATACTGTGATGCCCCATATAAGCAGCTAACTGCATAACTTGTACAACATACTGTGATGCCCCATATAAGCAGCTAACTGCTTGTACAACATACTGTGATGCCCCATATAAGCAGCTAACTGCATAACTTGTACAACATACTGTGATGCCCCATATACGCAGCTAACTGCATAACTTTTACAACATACTGTGATGCCCCATATAAGCGGCTAACTGCATAACTTGTACAACATACTGTGATGCCCCATATAAGCAGCTAACTGCATAACTTGTACAACAAACTGTGATGCCCCATATACGCAGCTAACTGCATAACTTGTACAACATACTGTGATGCCCCATATACGCAGCTAACTGCATAACTTGTACAACATACTGTGATGCCCCATATAAGCGGCTAACTGCATAACTTGTACAACATACTGTGATGCCCCATATAAGCGGCTAACTGCATAACTTGTACAACATACTGTGGTGCCCCATATAAGCAGCTAACTGCTTGTACAACATACTGTGATGCCCCATATATAGGCACTTACCTAGTTTTTCAAGGCTTTATCCCATTACATTTATCTAATGAGCAATGGATAGATCTTGAGAAAAGAAGTGGATTTGATTTTTAAATGAAGTCTCTATGTCAATTTAAAGTGGAATTATGACCGGTCAAAGATACCAAATCAGACCCAGAATTCTGCCATAGTTAAGAGTTTAATTTGGATCCATTTTGTGATCAAGCAAGATGAATCCAAGGTAGACTAGATCACTAAAACAATTATTTTGGGCAATTTTCTTTTCCGATAAGCAAGATATACCTCCAAGAATGTAAATAATGATACATTTTATCATAATCAAACAATGTAAAAGCAAATTTTTTCCCTTGAACTGCGCGCTCTAAAAGAACCATGGCAGAATAGCGTCTTCGACTCAGGATATTTGAATGATCATAACTTCCATTTAAATTGTCATAAAAACTTCATTTAAAAAGCAAAACAATTTATTTATATCACATCTATCACTTTCTCACTATATAAAATGCATACAATAAGGTCTTAATTGATAGGTAAGTGCCCAACATGGGGGAGGTTGGGACAAGTGTCCAGAGATAATCTCGCCCAAAAAGTTTGCAGGGTCTGTCAAACATACTGCAGCCCCTTAGAAAAAGAAAAGCTAGACATTTTCTAGATAATTTTTATCCATAGAACAGGTGGGAACCATTTATTTTTAGGTGCTCAGTGATCTTCTTATCATAAAATGGTTCTTAACTTTTGGTTGAACTTTGATGGGGTCAAAGGTAAAATTCCCTGCATTTAACCTTGTACAAAAAATATTCATTTTAAAGGTCTAGCCAAGCCTGTTAAAATGAGCACTTGTTTGTAAAGATCCTCCAGTAAATAGCTTCAGAATAAGCTTGCAAAGAAAGGAGAGTTAAACACTACCCAGTTTCAGCTTTATCACAGTTTCACACCTCTACTGCAGCAGACTCACATACTGGAGGTATTTTAGTGCCTACCATATACGCACCTAACTGCATAACTTGTACAACATACTGTGATGTCCCATATAAGCGGCTGACTACATAACTTGTACAACATACTGTGGTGCCCCATATAAGCAGCTGACTGCATAAATTGTACAACATACTGTGATGCCCCATATAAGCAGCTGACTGCATAAATTGTACAACATACTGTGATGTCCCATATAAGCAGCTAACTGCATAACTTGTACAACATACTGTGATGCCCCATATAAGCAGCTGACTGCATAACTTGTACAACATACTGTGATGCCCCATATAAGCAGCTGACTGCATAAATTGTACAACATACTGTGATGTCCCATATAAGCGGCTGACTGCATAACTTGTACAACATACTGTGATGCCCCATATAAGCAGCTGACTGCATAACTTGTACAACATACTGTGATGCCCCATATAAGCGGCTAACTGCATAAATTGTACAACATACTGTGATGCCCCATATAAGCAGCTAACTGCATAACTTGTACAACATACTGTGATGCCCCATATAAGCAGCTAACTGCTTGTACAACATACTGTGATGCCCCATATAAGCAGCTAACTGCATAACTTGTACAACATACTGTGATGCCCCATATACGCAGCTAACTGCATAACTTTTACAACATACTGTGATGCCCCATATAAGCAGCTAACTGCATAACTTGTACAACATACTGTGATGCCCCATATAAGCAGCTAACTGCTTGTACAACATACTGTGATGCCCCATATAAGCAGCTAACTGCATAACTTGTACAACATACTGTGATGCCCCATATACGCAGCTAACTGCATAACTTTTACAACATACTGTGATGCCCCATATAAGCGGCTAACTGCATAACTTGTACAACATACTGTGATGCCCCATATAAGCAGCTAACTGCATAACTTGTACAACAAACTGTGATGCCCCATATACGCAGCTAACTGCATAACTTGTACAACATACTGTGATGCCCCATATACGCAGCTAACTGCATAACTTGTACAACATACTGTGATGCCCCATATAAGCGGCTAACTGCATAACTTGTACAACATACTGTGATGCCCCATATAAGCGGCTAACTGCATAACTTGTACAACATACTGTGGTGCCCCATATAAGCAGCTAACTGCTTGTACAACATACTGTGATGCCCCATATATAGGCACTTACCTAGTTTTTCAAGGCTTTATCCCATTACATTTATCTAATGAGTAATGGATAGATCTTGAGAAAAGAAGTGGATTTGATTTTTAAATGAAGTCTCTATGTCAATTTAAAGTGGAATTATGACCGGTCAAAGATACCAAATCAGACCCAGAATTCTGCCATAGTTAAGAGTTTAATTTGGATCCATTTTGTGATCAAGCAAGATGAATCCAAGGTAGACTAGATCACTAAAACAATTATTTTGGGCAATTTTCTTTTCCGATAAGCAAGATATACCTCCAAGAATGTAAATAATGATACATTTTATCATAATCAAACAATGTAAAAGCAAATTTTTTCCCTTGAACTGCGCGCTCTAAAAGAACCATGGCAGAATAGCGTCTTCGACTCAGGATATTTGAATGATCATAACTTCCATTTAAATTGTCATAAAAACTTCATTTAAAAAGCAAAACAATTTATTTATATCACATCTATCACTTTCTCACTATATAAAATGCATACAATAAGGTCTTAATTGATAGGTAAGTGCCCAACATGGGGGAGGTTGGGACAAGTGTCCAGAGATAATCTCGCCCAAAAAGTTTGCAGGGTCTGTCAAACATACTGCAGCCCCTTAGAAAAAGAAAAGCTAGACATTTTCTAGATAATTTTTATCCATAGAACAGGTGGGAACCATTTATTTTTAGGTGCTCAGTGATCTTCTTATCATAAAATGGTTCTTAACTTTTGGTTGAACTTTGATGGGGTCAAAGGTAAAATTCCCTGCATTTAACCTTGTACAAAAAATATTCATTTTAAAGGTCTAGCCAAGCCTGTTAAAATGAGCACTTGTTTGTAAAGATCCTCCAGTAAATAGCTTCAGAATAAGCTTGCAAAGAAAGGAGAGTTTAACACTACCCAGTTTCAGCTTTATCACAGTTTCACACCTCTACTGCAGCAGACTCACATACTGGAGGTATTTTAGTGCCTACCATATACGCACCTAACTGCATAACTTGTACAACATACTGTGGTGCCCCATATAAGCGGCTAACTGCATAAATTGTACAACATACTGTGATGCCCCATATAAGCAGCTAACTGCATAACTTGTACAACATACTGTGATGTCCCATATAAGCAGCTGACTGCATAACTTGTACAACATACTGTGATGCCCCATATAAGCAGCTGACTGCATAAATTGTACAACATACTGTGATGTCCCATATTAGCAGCTAACTGCATAACTTGTACAACATACTGTGATGCCCCATATAAGCAGCTGACTGCATAAATTGTACAACATACTGTGATGTCCCATATTAGCAGCTAACTGCATAACTTGTACAACATACTGTGATGCCCCATATAAGCAGCTGACTGCATAACTTGTACAACATACTGTGATGCCCCATATAAGCAGCTAACTGCATAACTTGTACAACATACTGTGATGCCCCATATAAGCGGCTAACTTCATAACTTGTACAACATACTGTGATGCCCCATATAAGCAGCTAACTGCATAACTTGTACAACATACTGTGATGCCCCATATAAGCAGCTAACTGCTTGTACAACATACTGTGATGCCCCATATAAGCAGCTAACTGCTTGTACAACATACTGTGATGCCCCATAAGCAGCTAACTGCTTGTACAACATACTGTGATGCCCCATATAAGCGGCTAACTGCATAACTTGTACAACATACTGTGATGCCCCATATAAGCAGATAACTGCTTGTACTACACTCCTTACGCCTCATGCTTATTTCACACTGGCGGCCATTTGGGACTGCAGTGCTCAAATAGGCCAAAAAGCTAAACCAGCCGTACTCTGTGAAGATTGACGTGAATTGCCATAGTGGGGTTGTGCTGCAGACAAAGCATCTCTAGCAGTAATTTGACATCCCACTTACTATTATTTAGAATCATAACCTGGGTGAATTGCAGGGTATCAACACAGACACGTCCCTCATCTACCCCCACTCAAATAAATCAGGACAGGACTGCTACAGTCGCGATAAGAGAGCTGGTGGCCACTTAGTGGTAGCAGCTACAGGAGTTTCATCTATTTATAATGAGTCTCTAAGTGCCCCACAGTCTTATACTATGTCCATGACTACCACGCTCTACCTCCACAGTCTCATACTATGTCCATGACTACCACGCTCTACCTCCACAGTCTCATACTATGTCCATGACTTCCACGCTCTACCTCCACAGTCTCATACTATGTCCATGACTTCCACGCTCTACCTCCACAGTCTCATACTATGTCCATGACTACCACGCTCTACCTCCACAGTCTCATACTATGTCCATGACGACCACGCTCTACCTGCCTACACTAACCCTAGTGTAGGCACCATGTATGGATGCAGCACCACAGAGTAACTCACTAGTGCTGCATTCATGCATCATGCAGCACCAGCACCAGATACCGACCAGCGCTATATGAATGCACCATAGCGTGAGGCGGATATGAGCACTGATGTAGTGGCAGGCTTAGACGGGGTTCGGCTCAGTTCACATTTTGGGTCTGTCCATATGGGTCTAAAGGTTCAGCATCGCAGAGGGAGATGCAGACACCTTTTTTGCCTATGGTTAAGAGTTTGTCTCCTGGGATTTTTAACCTAAATTCCTCCAAATATCATTCGGCTGGGCCCGTTGTTTTCCAATGCTGCATAATCTGCCACTGTGGTGCAGTCTATGGAGGAGGGATATCCATCAGTTACTGCTGTGCCCTGTTATTAGCACACAGCTAGCCTCCTTAACACCCCACCTCTACTTACTCCCAGTGCCACCTCCCTTCTCTCCTACCCAGCCTACCTCTCTATCCTGCCTCTACCACTACCACCTCCCTTCTCTCCTACCCAGCCTACCTCTCTATCCTGCCTCTCCCTCTACCACCTCCCTTCTCTCCTACCCAGCCTACCTCTCTATCCTGCCTCTCCCACTACCACCTCCCTTCTCTCCTACCCAGCCTACCTCTCTATCCTGCCTCTCTCACTACCACCTCCCTTCTCTCCTACCCAGCCTACCCCTCTATCCTGCCTCTCTCACTTCCACCTCCCTTCTCTCCTACCCAGCCTACCTCTCTATCCTGCCTCTCCCACTACCACCTCCCTTCTCTCTTACCCAGCCTACCTCTCTATCCTGCCTCTCCCACTACCACCTCCCTTCTCTCTTACCCAGCCTACCTCTCTATCCTGCCTCTCTCACTACCACCTCCCTTCTCTCCTACCCAGCCTACCTTTCTATCCTGCCTCTCTCACTACCACCTCCCTTCTCTCCTACCCAGCCTACCTTTCTATCCTGCCTCTCTCACTTCCACCTCCCTTCTCTCCTACCCAGCCTACCTCTCTATCCTGCCTCTCTCACTTCCACCTCCCTTCTCTCCTACCCACCCTACCTCTCTATCCTGCCTCTCTCACTTCCACCTCCCTTCTCTCCTACCCACCCTACCTCTCTATCCTGCCTCTCTCACTTCCACCTCCCTTCTCTCCTACCCACCCTACCTCTCTATCCTGCCTCTCCCACTACCACCTCCCTTCTCTCCTACCCAGCCTACCTCTCTATCCTGCCTCTCCCACTACCACCTCCCTTCTCTCCTACCCAGCCTACCTCTCTATCCTGCCTCTCCCACTACCACCTCCCTTCTCTCCTACCCAGCCTACCTCTCTATCCTGCCTCTCTCACTACCACCGCCCTTCTCTCCTACCCTCCCTACCTCTCTATCCTGCCTTTCTTACTACCACTTCCCTTCTCTCCTACCCTCCCCATCTCTCTATCCTGCCTCTCTCACTACCACCTCCCTTCTCTCCTACCCTCCCTACCTCTCTATCCTGCCTTTCTTACTACCACTTCCCTTCTCTCCTACCCTCCCCATCTCTCTATCCTGCCTCTCTCACTACCACCTCCCTTCTCTCCTACCAAGCCTACCTCTCTATCCTGCCTCTCCCACTGCCACCTCCCTTCTCTCCTGCCCTCCCCATCTCTATATCCTGCCTCTCCCACTGCCACCTTCCTTCTCTCCGCCCCTCCACATCTCTCTATCCTGCCTCTCCCACTACCACCTCTCTTCTCTCCTACCCTCCACATCTCTCTGTCCTGCCTCTCCCACTACCACCGCTCTTCTCTCCCACCCTCCACATCCCCCTATCCTGCCTCTCCCACTGCCACTTCCCTTCTCCCCCACCCTCCACATCTCTCTATCCTGTCTCTCCCACTACCACCTCCCTTCTCTCCCACCATCCACATCTCTCTATCCTACCTCTCCCACTACCACCTCTCTTGTCCCCTACACTCCCCATCTCCCTATCCTACCTCTCTCAATACCACCTTCCTTCTCTCCTACCCTCCACATCTCTCTATCCTGCCTCTGCCACTACCGCCGCCCTTCTCTCCAACCCTCTCCATCTCTCTATCCTGCCTCTCTCACTACCACCTCTCTTCTCTCCCACTCTCCACATCTCTCTATCCTGCCTCTCCTACTGCCGCCTCCTTTCTCTCCTACCCTCCCCATCTCTCTATCCGTCCTGGCTGTGCAGCATGGTTGTCTCTGCATCATTCTATCGCCCTTAACCAGCATGCATGCACCTGCCACACATGCACCTGCCTTGCCATGCATGCCTTCAGTCGCTTTCTATGCACCCCTTAACCTCCCAGGATACCTGATTCACTGGATCCCTTCCACCAGTCTCCTTCCATATACCTTCCCCTTCCCTTACCTCCCTCCCTACTACTATTATGTCTTTCCCTAGCTTCCTCCAACCTCTGGTCCCCCATCTCTCAAAGCTCCCTCTAACCTTACCCCTCCTAGCCTCCCTCCAACCTTCACTGTCCTTCTTCCTCCCACCTGAATCACAACTGCCTCCCTGCACCCGTCTCACCTCATCCCCCCACCTAGTAATTCCCTCCCTCCCTAGCTCACCCCCACCTTCCTGTGTCCTTGTTATAAAAACACAAGCAGTTCTTAACGACCCTGCACTTGTACAATCAATAGTGCTAGGCCAAGAAAAAAAAATTGTGTTTCCAGTAACATGACTTGAAATGTTAGGGTCGGTAGGTCGGATTCGCTTTTTTTTCTTTTCTTTTTTTTAATTCTTTTTTTTTACATTTACATAAGAAATGTTAGGGCACATATCAATGGATGTATCAAATTCTTTGATTTCTTTGCAAAATAATGATGGGAAATGATAACTGTGAGATAGGGGAGGAACACAAAAAGGTTACAGGAAAAATCCTCAAAAAGTAATGAAAAAATTCTTTAAAAATGTGAAAAAAATGAGACAACATTCTTCAAATCATAAAAAAAAGGTTTTTTTTGTCCCTGTTTTGCTAGGGTCGGTCGGGTTACTGGAAACAAACCTCTTTTTTTTTGTTTGGCCTGGTGCCATATTTCTCTATATTGGCCCTCCTCTAATGCCTGGGCAAATGAATTGAAATGAATATTTGAGGAGCCGTGCCCCCTCCACCCCTCCCTCCGCTATAGTATGTGTGCAGCCAATGTCAGATCTAATTGGACAGAAAAGTAGAGGGAGTTTCATCTCACACTGCCTACTTTATTCCAGTTTTTCCTTCATTTGGAGAGGAATGGAGGGTGCATATCGTTAACTAGACTGCACCCACTTGGAGTAAACACTGAAGGACCGCAGTAAATCATGCAGGAGGGGGCAGGAGGAGGCAGGGCAATGTTGTACAAAATGATCCAGATCATAAGGACCATCCAGCGCCCAGGGCATCGGGACTAGTGTGCATGCTTATGGATATTCTGTGTAGGGAAATCAATTTGAGCAATTACTCTATAATTCAAACAGGATTGTAAGAAGTATATAATTGTAAACCCAGCAAATAGCTACAGCTACTGAAATCCGTTTGACCTACTTATGAACTAGCAGTGACGTAGTTTTGAGACTGGAAGTGACCATATATGGGCATGTGACCTACTTTCTCGAGCTCTGATTGGCTGAGAGCTATGATCACGTGATCACACAAAAAAAAAACATAAACAAAAACACATGATTTTACCACATGGTCGGTGTGCAACATTAAGAAGCCTTGTTTATTTTATTTTATAGACAGCAAAAAAAAAAAAAAAAAAAAAAAGATAATCAAAGGGACCTGCTCGGACATACTTTTATACTACGTTGTCATGACGTTGGTTGTTACACATGTGAAAATCAACTCAAGGGCTTTATTTTTCTCTTTTTTATTTTCACTACGCACACATGCACACACAAATGAAAGAAATTTACCTAAATTTCCACTTTTTACACACAGAAATGCTACAAAAAAGGTGAGACCGGGCAAGGTCAAGACGTCTTTGAACATGTCTACACCTCGCTCTATGGAAAACTTTTCACTTCCTGCTTGTCCCATTTCGAGAAGAAGGAGTGAAACTCTTTTTTTATCAAGTTCAGGTCGTATTTTCCCGAGTGACAGGTGCCAATGATTGGCACCTTTTCGATGTAGGCAAGCAGTTTCCTTTTCACCCTCCGCGCGTCAAAAACTTGACAAGCTTTCTCCTCCATGTTTTTCTCCCTCTCTATCACCTCGTCCAAATCGTCCAGTATTTCTCTGAAAGCGTCTTTTACTGCATCGCCTATGTTTCGACCTAAATTGTCTTCCAGCACCTACTGCACCAGGGGATCGTCATGTCTGTTAGAACGACGCACGAAACACACTGGCATGGTGTAACTGGGGAAATCCGAAGCGACACTGGCCGAAAGGGGAACATGGTCTTTTTTGATGAAGCTGTTGTTGGCTTCCTTTCCTTGAACGTGGTGCTTCACAAAGAAACTTTCAAAGTCAAAGACTATTTTATACAGGTATATTTTCAACTCCGAGGGTTTTTTATGCCCAACTCTTCCAAGAGTTGAAAAACAGGTCTGGCGGGTTTATAGATGCCCTCTTTGTACCTGAAAGTCACTCTGGTGCAATTTTTTTTCACCCCCCTGTGCCTCCTGTGAGAGTAAACGCTAGTGAACAGCTTATGACATAGCTCACAGGGGTAAATTTGACCATAGCGACCCATGTTCGCTATGAGGCTGACATTGAGCTTCATGACGTTTCTCCTGTAACACTTTTTGCTTCTCACCACTCGGACGGTTCTTTCTTTTCTTTCCCAACCATTTCAGAGAAAACAATCTTACGTTGACCTCGAAAAGATTCTCTAGTCTGTCCAACTTGTCGACGCTTATGCCTTTGAAGGTTTTCACGTTCCCCTCTGAAAAGGCTTGCTGGAAAAGTGCTTTGGTGTTTTTTAGAGAGTGGTACTTGTGATAGGAGAGGCATTGAAAGAAATACAAATGATCGTCGTAAGGTACTGAATAACATTTGGCTCTTTGGCTCTCTTTGAAAGTGTATCGTGCCTCACTGTCTTAAGAGTCCTCCCGCTGAAGTTCTCAAGAAAGGTGATGTTGGCATGAGGGCCAACACGCCGTTTGGTCGAAGCATGTCCTCTCTTACTAGACTCCTTATGTGTTCCACGCTGCTCTCAAAGTCTTGCTCTTTTCTCACGAGAAAGTAGGGGTCTCGATGGTTGTCGCTGTCATAGAACAAGGACATGTTGTTGGCAGAAGCATGAAAGTACATTACTCTTCTACGCTGCATAAAAGTCTACCGAAAGAAACGGCCACTCTGTAGGCGTAGAATTGATTTTCATGCATAGCCCTGAGGCATTTTATGACTCTTTTGTTGCAAAAAAAAAAAAAAAAACTTGACCAAGTCGACCACTGCAACTTTTTTCACTTCCATGAGGTCAACCTCCGGCGTACAAGGTCGATTGTCAGGGAGAGTTTTCTTTGCATGATCGACTCGTTGTTGCTGTAGCCGTTGCAGTTGTTGCCGTTGTCAGCACTGTTGTCCTTGGTGAAATTGAGTTGGTCCGACGTCTTCTTTTTTTAAGTTGTGACAGGAGTAGCAGCAACTGCAGCAGCACCACCAACAGTATCAGTAGGCACAGCAGCAGTAGCACGAGCAGCAGCATCAGTGACAACGGCATCAGTAGCATCAGTAGTAGCAGCAGCAGCAGCACCCGCAGCAGCAGCAGCAGCACCCACAGCAGCAGTTGGGTAGTGTGTGAAAGTGATGTTCACTGAGAGCTGAGAACACTTCTTATAAACCTTCCACCCCACCTAAATTATTCGTGCCTCACTTGCACAACCCCCTCCCCTTCATGACATACACATACACTACCCTCTTTCACGATCGAACGCCTGTGTTTGTCTATACGGTAGGCTTACCCCTTGAGTTTACTCACAGCATCACAGCTGCTCACTGCTCACCTGCTCGTTCTCCCCCTTTACCTCCCCCTGTTTGTTTTGTCTGCACTCCCCCCTGCCCACCCTGTCTGTAACACATGGCACACCAGGGATTACACCACTTCTTGTTGTCCATGTTAGAGGTGGGCGGGTGGTTAGATAGGTAGGTAGGGTAAGGTAGGGTAGAGTGGGGTAGAGTAGGGTAAAAAAAGAAATGGGGGGGCCTTACCTTACCTACCTACCTACTTCGTTTTTTTTTTCACCCTTTCCTTTCAACTATAAAGAAAGAAGAAAGTTTACACCTATAGACACTTTGTTTTCAACCTTTGACGGAAATGGAGAACGCACAGAAAACAGTGCAAACGGTCGATTTCAACCCTTGACTTCAAGGACCTTTCACCATGATTACAGCAGGTCCCACCTCCTGTGGTAAAAATCACTTAGTTTTCAACCTCTTGAGGAATTTCAAACATTTAGTGACTCCTGAAGTACACGACGTCCACTACTGTTACATTTAATGGCAACCTAGATATGACGAGATGGAGAAGTTAGGCATCATTTTCAACAAGGGACTCGTGTCAGACAAATTCCTTTGCAAAGAAGCTCAAAACGTTTAAAAACAAGGACTGATCTTCATCGACGATTTGATGGATCCAGAATACGTTCCCACTGTGACGAAGCTCTTCACTATAGGATCTCACCACAGAAGCTTGAGCGTGATATTCATCACCCAAAACCTCTTCAACACCCCGGCTTACAGGACCTTGAGCTTAAACGCTCACTATCTCGTGATTTTCAAGAACCCTTGCGACATGAGTCAAATATCCTACATAGGCAAACAGGCCTTTCCCAGGCAGAAATCTTTTCTCACTCTCAAGTATGTAACGCTGAGACACGAGAAAAACATTCATACATTCATACTAGCGAAAATGAGCAGTGCTGACCGGTCCAAAAGAAGTGGCGTACACCTTATTGAAGCACTTTTCTGAGTGTTACACGTCCGACTGCACTCACATCGTCAGAGGGTTACGCGATGAGGTGATCATGGTGATGAGTCAAATTTGCATTAACATGACGAACAAAAACCTACTGCGAGATGAAGAGGAGGCAGTCAAACTTTTATCGCCATACAAGAAACAACTGAAAACCATCACGAAACCTAACACACCCTTGCAACAAAAGAGGAAAGTGCCCGAGCAAGAAGGGGGATTTCTAGGTACACTTCTAGGTTTAGCTATACCTTTTGATTTCCGGCATAGTTTCTGCCACCACCCTTCGCTGAAGAATATCTTAGGTTATAACACGGTTAGAGAGTTTTCAGTGCCGAAAATGGATAATATGAGTTCCTATATCTCGCGATAGAGCACCCAAAATTCACGGCGAGCGGACAGCGGGGCGGACATGTTGAAACCTACCTTGACACGAAAGTAAATTCTCATTGGCTTCAGAGGTTTGATAGAAGCATTCAGCTACGGCTCATGCTTCTATCACCCCCTGAAGCCAACTCGTGCAAGTCTATGCATTATATATTACTTACCTAGGATGGCTCTGGTGAGAGCAGAGTTGTTACCGCCCGACATCTATTCGCCTCATGCTCTGCCTCCCGCTCCTGCCCCTGCTGCTGCGGCTGCTGCTGCTGCCTCCATCGCTCCACCACCTGATATGGTCCAAGATTGATACTACAAAAAGCAACTCTTGAAAGAATGACTTCAACCAAAGGCAGGAGTTTTAGAAATGTTGACGCACCTTCAGAGAAAGGTGCAAGAGGTTCTCCAAAACTCTAGCCTTAAAGCTAAAGAGAGACTGCGGAGATACAACCAACTCATGGTGAAGTCCTTGATACTCATGGGAAAAGCCAAGGCCATGGGTAGAAAATTTGCACCTTTTACGACAGCTATACGAAGAACGAGACCTTGAACAACAACAATGACGTCAACGAGACTGACGACGCCCCCAATCGTCCCCCCTCCTCGAGTGGCTATGAATCGGACTCTGATCACGAGGAGGAGGAGAAAAGACCTGTACTTTCCCAGGGAAAAACATATGTATGGTGTTCCTTTGAGTTATCGCGCTACCGCTGGGAAATGCAACTCTGCGCGTGAGGAGATGGAAAGGTGCTCAACTGGGATCGAAACGGTGAAATACACATAGGTGGGACAGCCGTCAATGGCAGCAGCATAACAGAACTTTGAACTGACGCTAGCCGAAAGAAATCTCTGGCCGGGAGGAAACCCGTTGGACGCGATCTGTTTGTTAGAGCCGTGAAGCGGGTTAATACGTCAGAATAAAACAAGAAACTTTTCGGAGAAGTTAGCTCGAAAAGACTTAGACACCACCTGCAGTCGACCCTGTCTTAAGCTAGGGGGATAACAAAAATAGACGTAGATCAAGAAGGATCAGGGTGGAACAGAATAAAATGGCACACCAGGCTCTGAAGAAAGAAGTGCTCAAGTTTACACCGATCCTAAACAACAGGCAAATTTCACGAGCGTGTCTAAACTACAACAGCAACACTTCAAGAAAACCCCAAGGAAAAACAAAGAACAAGTCTTAGAGGGGGTGGAATCTTAGAGGGGGTGAAACCAGACACAAACCCTACAAGAGATGCTTTCCCAGACACAAAGGAAAACAAAGGTCATCAGTACATTTTAGTTGGGATAGTCTTTTCAAGATACGGATTTGCGCAACCCGTCAAGAGCAAAAGAGCCGAAGACATACTGACCGCCTTTGAAAAATGACCCAAAAAAGACAACCTAAACAGATCTAGACGGACAAAGGAAAGGAGTTTGTGAACAAAACCTTCAATAAACACTGCGAAGAGGAAGGCATCTCTTTTTTCACAGGTGAAAACAAAGACGTGAAATGTGCTCTAGAGGAACACTTCAACTCGACTCTCCAAGGTAAGATGTGGTGAGCTTTCACACATTACAACAACTACAAATGGTTGGACTTGTTGCCTGTCTTGATGGAGTCTTACAACAAAACACACCACACAATATTGGGAGCCGCTCCCGATTACATCGACCCCTAAAACTCTGAGGTGTTATTCTACAGGTTGTACGAACAACCTAGGCACAAACGAGTTCCAGCTCTGAAGCTTAAAAGGAAAAGCAAAGTGCACATGTTGAGGAAAGAAAACACTGTCAACAGAGGTTATGAACCCAACTGGATGGAGGAAATTTACGAAGTGGCCAAACTCTCTCCAAGAGGCTATGTCCTCAAGAAATAAAAGGTCGCTTTTACCAACCCGAAGTTCAGAAGGTGGTCGATTGTTGTGGTGGCAGGAGGTACGCCATCGAGAAGGTGCTGAAATACAGGGGCAAAGGCAAGAAGAGAGAGGCACTGATCAAGTGGAAGGGATACGGAGACAAGTTCAACAACTGGGAGCTAACCAAGAACGTGGTAGGATGGCGTTCACCATGACCCTACCCAGCAACTCATCTATGAGTGTGTTTCCAGACAACACTCTGACCACGTACGACACTTTGCTGGCCTAATATGTCCAAACACCTTTATCCTTGGAGTGTGCCCTTCAATAAATATCCTGTCCCACCGTCTGGTACAACGCTGGTACAATTTTCTTGGGTGGGAGGAATTTTCTCTGATTTGAAACACAGCCAAATTAAGTAAGCTGATTGGATCAGTCACCTTCTCTACGAGGTTAATTCGTGGAAGATGATTATTTGTAAATTCTGTGGATATTGTTTTTGTTCTAATTGCTGTTGTTGTTTTTGATTACCACTTGTGTATATAATCTCTGACTTAGAGTACTCATTTCATGGTCTGTCTAATTAGAGAATTTAGAGAGAAGAGGGCGCTGGTAATCTCTTCAATTAACTCTCGGAGTTTTGAGGACACATATGGGGAAATTTATAAGATATTAGGCAGAAGTGATGTGATCTGTCTCTGTGAGACATGGTTAAAACCAGATTCGCCTGATGGTAAAAGAATTGGTAAAAATTGTGGTGGAGTCGGTTTGAGTGTAAGATCTGTCCTGGCACAATATATCAAAATTATTAATGATTTCACCATTCAAACTATAGAATACCAAATAAGAATGTACAAAATTTTATTAGTTTTCTGAATAACATTGGGGGTTATGAATACAATTGCAATAGGGGGAGACATGAGACATGGATATTAGGCGATATTAATCTGAATATGTTTGATGAAACAGATGGTGGGTGTGAAAGTTTTCAGACTTTATGTAAGGATATTGGGTGGAAAATTTTGATAAATGAAGTAACTCGTCCCTTCAGTGGCACCGTTATTACAAATAGTTTGGATGTCACCGACTCCGGCAGTATTTCAGCTTTAATTTCTGATCATGTTTCTGTTTATGGTTGTAGGGGACATGAAAGCATTAAATATGTGAGTTCTATGTATGAAGGTAGAGATTACAGAAACTTCGATGAGTTGAGGTTTAAAGTGCATGTGACTGGAAATTATTCAATGATGTTATTGATGATCAAGATTTACTGTGGGAAACCCCAATCACTTAATATCTAGAAAAATATCAACCCTATGTAGAACGATGTATAAAGAGGACAAGGAAATGTTGGATTGATGATGAGGTAATGGAAAGGGAGGGATGGTTGCATCCCCATAGTGCCAATAAGGGAGCTATTGAAAAACTAGCTATCAAGGACTGTAAAAGGAAATTAGAAAGAAAATTAAAGCTAATCAAATTGGTGGTATATGCAGGATGTTATGATAACCCTAAAAAGGTTCTGGAATCATATTAACGATATGTTTAAGAGCACAAATCCAATTATATATCCTGACATGAAACATCATGTCAGTGGAGATGATATTTCACCTGAAGATGCATGTGAATATGTGAATAGTTATTTCTGTAACATTGTTAGGGAACTACACACTTCATCTGTTGGTGAGGATCAACGTAGAGTTGACAATAACATAAATGTAGATGAAATTCTTTTGAGTGGAAATTTCTCTAATACAAACATCAAGGTAAACAAATGGGATACTTATTTTGCTATTAAGGAAATTGATAAAAACAAATCATGAGAAATTGATGGAATACGAGGAGACATAATACAATGTGCACTGTTATGTTTAATTAATCAGTTCTCCAACATTATTCAGGTTAGTCTGGATAAAGGTATTTTTCCAGAAAAATGGGTGATGGCCCTAGTTAAGCCTTTACCAAAAGATGGTGACCTATCATTGGTTAAGAATTGGAGGCCTATATCCTTACTGCCAATGCCCTCTAAGGTTATGAAAAAATTATGTATCATCATTTAAGTGATTGTATGAAGAAAAATGATACTTTTTGTGAAAACCAATATGGTTACAAAAAGGGTACTGGCACTGGTGATGCCACCTTTGATCTCTTTAATGAATTGTATGAAGAAAGAAACAATGGATTAATAACAGGGGCCCTTTTTGTCAATTTTATCAAAGCTTTTGACAGTGTAATTCATTCAAAATTGTTACTAGAAATTAATCGACTTGGTTTAAGTAAATCGAATTTTTTGTGGTTTTAAAGTTACTTAGATAATAGGAAACAAAAACAGGCTATGGAAATAAAGCTTCATCAGAGCAAGAAATGAAATATGGAGTACCCCAAGGCTCAGTTTTGGGTCCCCTGTTATTTGTTCTATATATTGATGATGTAGTAAAAGTAATGAAAAACTGTAAGATTAAATTGTATGCAGATGATATTGTTATTTATTGTGCTGCTAAAGATACTGGCTCTGTCAATGAAATGTTGGATGAAGATGTTAATCGCTTCAAAACATGGGTTTTAGACAATAGACTAACGGTAAATCCGAGTAAAACTAAGTTCATGTGGTTATGTAGTGCACACAAATTGAAGTATTGTCCAAATTCAGCTATCAGTTTTAATAATATCACTGAACAAACAGTAACATTTTTTCCGTACTTAGGTGTACGTACATATTGATAGCAAGTTAACTTTTGACAAACAGATAAAAATCATCAAAAGAAATATTTGTAATAAGCTCTTTAGATTTGCAAAGCTCAGAAAGTTAACACAAGAACAAAGTGTTAAAATATATTGTTGCACAATTAGACCAATAATTGAATATTGTTCAAGCTGTAATGAAGATGGTTTACTTACATTGCAGAGGCTACAAAATAGAGCTCTAAGAATCTGTTTAAGGTGTAACATTAAACGGTATAGTATTAAGGAATTGCATGAAATATGTAAGATATCAATGCTAGTAAGTAGATTTGACATGTTATTACTGTGTCTGATGTACAGAAAATCTAGAAATGTTGCAGATAGGTGACCAACCTATAATACAAGATTGCAAGACAAAGTTGTATTTGAGTTACCAAGGGTTATTTCAAGGCATTACAAGAGATCACTGTAGTATAGGGGGGTTGCTCTCTGGAATGTTCTCCCTGAAGACATTCAGAAGGCCACAACTAAGGTTAAATTCAAGGAGGAATTGGTGAAAATAAAGGATTTGAGAGCAAAGGTTGGTTATAACTGAGATCTTGAAGCAGGTGTATTTACTGTGCCGCTTCAAAGAGATTTCATTGATTACTAAGAGATTTTAGTATGTTTAATATTAATTTTTTCATGAATTACTACCATATAACACCTTTATAATATTTGTATTGTATGCTGCAGGATTGTTTGATATCTTCTACTTATAAATGTGTCATATACTCAGATGACGCTTATGGAGATGTTGTCAGCCCCTATTCTTGAAATTGTATGTACTGGCATATGTCAAGTTCTGTGAATATTTTATTGGTTCTTGTATTATGTTGAGAAAAAATAAAACTGGGTCTGCTCTATAGCATTATTTAAATGAACATAACCATTCATTAATGCAATGAGGAAGTCCAAAAAAAACCCAAAAAAACTTTGCTCCTCTTCGAAGGCAACGACTCGAACGTTTGCGTCAAGTTAATCATGTGAGTCTCGAGCGAATGACTACCCTTCCTCTTTCCGGAAGGAGGGAAAACACATGAGAGGGTTTTCGACGAAGATTTTGCTAGTCTGAACGTCGTCGCCATCTGGAACTGTCTCGGGCAAGGGGTTGTCGTGACCAGATATCTAACTCCTACGCTACCTAGTGCGCGCTCTAAGGAAAAGGCTGCCACGCCGCCTAGTGAGAAGGAGGCGGCAAAGGAGCATGACACACACTTTACATACCTCTCTGATCCATCAAAAACAAACAGTCCCCTCACCAACCAAGATTGTTTGTCAATCGAGTCGCACATCGCTTTTAAGCAGCTCAAGCCGCTGGTGGACAAGGTTTCGTCAGTGCTGATTCGTTATTACATCTTGGCCTTGAAGCCAGCCTTGGCGAATAATAATGGCCACCTCGTGACCTACCTGAATAAGTTCTTCGAGGATAAGTTTTCTAGAGTGGTGGAGGCTTTGAGGAAAGCTCCGCTTAAGAGTGGAGCCAACATTTTCTTCTATGACAAATACACCATGAAATGCACTGTTTCCCTTCCACCTGCCACAGTGTTTCTTCTGCTCGAGAATTTGGGAACCCAACTGGGTTTCCAGGGTCACGTCTTCTTGAGCAGAGAAACGCAAAGTCCCTACGTGGCGGCCGTTTTCTTCAAGTCACTTCAAATCTAAGTCTACTCGTGAAACACACTCTTTCACTGTGGATTCCATGATGGGTGAGACGCTCATATTGAGCTTTGAGAACTTGAACTACATCCCCGTTGACAAGAGAACCTTCAGACAAATAAAAATCTATTTTAGGTACGGGGCAACCTGTCCCATTCGAATGCCGGCAAGTGACAGTGGTACTTGCTTTCCGACCTCTGCAAGCTTGAAGACTGTCATGCAGCACTACAAAAGCGCCTAGAGGGCAGTACACTCAGTACTACACCAAGTGTCAGTTTGGATACGGTTTAGTGCCAGCCTACTTAGAAGTAGGCAGACAGAGAGGTCACGGTCTAGGCTCTCTCATATTGGGACCTTTTCAAAGTGCCGTTCCCCTGTTGTCATCTGTCGGTCGCTCTGCCGCCAAAATGGCTGGAAAAGCACTTTTGACCACCGGAATGGAAGTACTGTCTGATGTCATAGCAGAAAAGAACTTCAAGCAAAGCGTCACAGACAAGGGCAAAGTGACAGGTCTGCAACTTCTGCAGAGGGCCAACACAACAGCCAAGGGGTACATAAACACACTTTGTCAGCCAACTCCAGCCAAACAACATGCGAACAGCAGAATGGACCAGTACTCTGTTTTGAAAAAAGAGAGCGAAAAGATGAGTCTGTTCCACCCTAAAAGCCAGGTGTGCGCCTTGGGTGAGTTGGACCTTCACGCTCTGCCTGTCACTCAGAAGGACATCATCAAAAATCAGACCATCACCAAAGCACCAGACCTGAGTGAAGCCGAACTGTACCTGCAATTGAAAGTGGTAGCCGCCGACAGAACTACCCACCTGACAATGACCGACAGGCACTCATTCTTCATTTTTGACCTCACTCAGGACAGAACTCCAGAAGATTCTCACATCAACCTCATCAAACAAGGAAAACTTAGCGTAGCGCTCAGATTGGCTTCTCCCACCACCCACACCAGTTCGGCCATCCTGTGTTCCTTCTATGACAACAACATCCAACAACCGCCTCCTGATGACACACTATCACATGAACTAGGAATGATAACTGGCGACATCACCGCTGTGTTGAAAAACCACCCGCACACACGAAGACACTACCTGGGAACTTTTTCCACCGACCAATGTCCTAAAACTCTGAAACCCTCCACATGCTTCGTAAGCAACACCGACCCTAGTTCTGAACCGGGTCAACGTTGGGAGTCTTTCTACATGAAAGAAAACGGTCAAGTTTTCTTCTTTGACCCCTATGGCATACAACCTCCACTTTCTTATAGAGACATGTCGAAGCAAGGACCCCTCTCACATGGTGAAAACCTTTTCTCAACTACCAAAAAACCTAATAGACAAAATAGTCCAACCATGGATGAGGACTTACTTTGCACAGGGCATCCCGCACGTGTAAGGATCAATTACATGCACATGGTCGACAACGTGCAACAAATAAAAGTGGGAGTGCAACTAGTCCTGGAACTTGTGGACAAGTTGGTGAACAAAATGACCGCATTGGAGGAAAGAGTGCGCGTGTTGAAAAATGAAACACTGCCAGCAGCGAGAAAATTGTTCTTGGAACTGTACTAAAAACGCTGTTATTATGTAGAATGTGTGTGTAACCCCTTTTTGTAGTGAAAATAAAAGAGAGAGAGAGAGAGAGAAAAATTGAAAAAAGCCTTCCAGTTATTTTTCACCTATGACGTCATCACATGATCATCATGTGATGATGTCATAGCTCTCAGCCAATCAGATCTCGAGAAAGTAGGTCACATGCCCATATATGGTCACTTCCGGTTTCAAAACTAGGTCAATTCCGGTTCGTAAGTAGGGCAATCAGATTTCAGTAGCTGTAGCTATGCTCTGAGTTTAGCCCTATAGGGTGGAAGAGAGGGGAAGAGGGACAGAAAAACTAAAGCTAATAAGTTAAGCAGGATGAGAAGAGAATGTTGATGGGTTGAGGGCTGTTTAGTTTTTTTATTTCTTATGGGTCATTATGATGAATGATTATAGTTTTCTGATTAATTTACCACTGTTGTTTCCAAGTAGGGTTGAAACGTATCCAAACGAACCACAAACATAGGCTACATTGTTAGAAAAAGGACGCTAGTGCATCTGTGTCTATAAAAGCAACCCATCTGGCTCTCTGTTAGGCCCACGTGAAGGAATCTGGGTGTCTCGTTTGAAGTTCTACAGTAGCATCTATAGATCCAGACACAGCGGCTTTTGAAATCACATGAGGTCCAGCTCGTATTACATCCAGATACAACATTCCCCCACTAACAGCCACTACCCCCCATTATCGCCCAACTCCCCTATTATCGCCCAGGCCCTGCTCCACACAAATTGATTCATAGTGAGACTAGACCTACAGAAAAATAAATCCCACTGTTCCCTACAATGGCCATTGATCCTTATAGTCGTAATTGCCATTTACTCCGTGAGCGTGCTTCACTGGTGAATAAGGGGCTGAGCGTGCAGCAGGGGAGTAGGGAAAGGGACTCAGATTGTTATTGATTAGTTTATTTTTGAACAGCTTGTCTCAGTTTGGGATTCTTGTTTTTGAGACTCCCTAACATGCCCTTGTAGGGATTATCTATATGACCATCAGTCGTGACCTGAACGTTATATGGCGTGTGGAAGTGTTACATTAGGCGATGTGATGGGCATTGAGAGGATAAACTGGGAGAGGCTGGGAGAGAACACAGGGTCAATGAATTAGTAGCCATGTAGAGACGCTGAAGAAGGACTGCCAAATCCTGAGATTGATGCGAAACAGTTTTTACTTACAGATGATGAACAATAAAACGTGACAGGAACTAATTGACGAAAAGTTGAGAAACAGGGAAGCCAAGGAAATAGCAGGGGACGGGGGACGGAAGGGTGGATGGAAAGCTTGATCATGGAAGGGAGAGGTGGGGGGGGGGGAGGGACAGAGTGACCGAGAGACTGTCCAAAAGAGACAGGAGGGGCCAACTGGGACAGAGAGAAAGAAGTTATGGAAATAGGGAAGAGGGAGGAGAAAGCTAGACCAGCACAGCAGGAGGTAACCGAGGGTGGGCACTCCCTGTATTTATGTTCTATACCACCTTAATCTGTGTGAACAAAAACTAACAGGAATGGAAAGTAAACCAAGCAAAAAGGGAAAGAGGCGTTTCCAACCGATTAAACACAATAATGGCACATTGTATAGTACAGGGGTCACATCAAAACAGCATTGTTTGATAAAGTCTAAAAAAGTAACCATGATGGTTTTGTAAATTTGGATCATATAGAAATTTAACAATGTTCTTGATATCCTTCAGCCTCATCTCCCAGTGACGATGACATTGATTGGTGGAGCCGTGGTCAGGGGGAACTGCTGGAGGCACTACGCATGCGTCGTGATGTTGGCGTTGCTAAGAACGTGATCCTATTCGTGGGTGACGGCATGGGGATGTCCACCGTGACTGCGGCACGCTTCTACCTGGCACAAACACGGCACAAGGACATCCACGACACACTGCTCTCATGGGAACACTTCCCACACGTAGCACTCTCCAGGGTAAGGTGATGCCTCTCATTGCTTCCTACGGTTCTGGTTAAAGTTTGAATGATTGCCTTTTCATTGTGAGTGTCTCAATGCTTCGGGCAGTTCTTTGGGCTCTAACCTATAGAATAGCCCAGAAAGCCTCTGAACATGCTTTTAAAAACACATCAGTCCACAGGCGTGGACTGGTTACCAGGTTTAGTCTGTGTAGGTGTTATCCATATGCTATAGAAGGGTGAGAAACTAAAGGGAACTTTGCCAAAGTAACCCCTCACCTCCATAATCAAGGTATGTGCATAGCAAATAAAAGCACCAGAGGGCAGCACTGTTCCCTTTAGTTTCTCACCCTTTTATAGCATATGGATTACACCTACACAGACTAAACCAATAGTAACCAGTCCACGCCCGTGCATCAGTCATTGATATATTTCCTCCATAAATTATTGATTTAATATCTATTCATCCATTAGATAAGCAGTAAAGACTTCCAAATGTGCCCTGTATGCTAACAGACGTGTAGTCCATGTTAATATGATAGAGATGAAAATTCAGCCAGATCAGCTGGTAATGTATCTCAAATGTGTTTAAAATCATTAAATGTTTTTTATCAATGTGGATTCCACCAATGATAATGCTTTCATGAAGATAATATTTTGTTTTCGCTGGTGCCCACAGACATACAATACTAACCAGCAGACTGCCGACTCTGCAGGAACAGCCACGGCCTTCCTGTCCGGCCACAAGACGCGGGCAGGAACCATTGGTGTAGACAGTCACGTGGTACGAGGCAACTGTTCAACCGTCCAAGGTCATGAGGTCAAGTCAGTTCTGCATCACTCTCATGATGCCGGTAGGTGGCACCCCAACACAACCTCTAAAACAGGTTTCATGTAACATGGAGACTAAACCCAGGGTTGGATGGGTTGGGTAACGATAGCTTGTCAAGGGTACTCAGCTCCTCCTTATGTAGTATTTTGATGTATTATAACCATTAATGTTTAACTGTAGCCGCGTCAAATAATGATTGGGAATATCTCAGAGCTACTCCAAACTTCTCATTCACATGGAAGCTTTTTGAAGGAAAGAAAGCCCAAAGATGAGGGATACCCGGCTGATAACACAGTTGTCTGTATGTGGAAGATAAATTATATATGTGCATCATTCAAATGCAAGGGTTCCTAAATCCCCGTGTTCACTGCAGGACATGACTTCATTACTGCAGCCATTGCTTGTGGACAAAACACATTGCACCTAATGTTGTGTAAAGATAACTTGCCAGCTCTTATGAAAGCTCTCCTCCCTTAATGGAACAATGTCACTGGCCTATCCCTCAAACCTGGTTTTGCGATCCTCCGCCATGGGTTATGAGATGGGACCACGGTGCGATTACATTTTGTTGATTAAGTGGAAAGGCTAGATTGATAGTACTAATCACTTCACGATTTCAAAGCCCATTCAAGGTCTCCATACGTTCATGTTGTGTCTGGCTTCTTTAGAATTATTCATCTGAGCTTGCTTGTAGATAGATGTGATATGGTTATAATGATGCAGACAAAACTGACCTATATTTATAGGCCAATGAATTTAAAACTAGTCATTGTCCTTTTTTGCAGTAAGAATACAAGAGATGCATTTGGGGGAAATTCTACTAATTGTAGATACCAACACTAAATCTTTCATATATGTGAGTGTTTAACTGAATACACGAACACCTTGTACTTAGTTAATATGTAAGACTAGGCACCTAGCATCCGGAGCAAGGTGGCAGGAGGAATCAGCGGGATGATTTAGCTATGGTCACATTGGCCTCCATCACAGCTATAACTAAGGTGGATAGGAACCCACCGGAAGTACGTCATTACCTTAAGTGGCTATGTCAGAGGTCACGTGACACAATGTCATCTGTCACATTAGCATGTTCTGACATGTGACCTTATTCATTAGAGAAGTGTTCCCTACACATACATGGTCATTAATTTTCTAACAACAAGACACTTTTTTGCCTAAGTTACTACGATTGCATACAGCCATTACGATTTGACAACCTAAACGTTAGTGCCACTCAAGGCGTTCGGGCAGCGGTTTTCTTACATTTTGCAGTGCATTGTGGGTGGGGGATGACCTCGAATGCTAACTACACCACCTTAGCTGGTTCCCTCCATCCCCTTCCCCCCCAGCCAGGTCTGGCTAGGTACCAGTCCCTAACTATGCTTGGGAGGGTAGTAAGTTGACTCAGGGATCAACATTGACCTACATGGGGAGGACCAATGGGGGATGGCCTTACAAACCAGCATTGATCCCTCGGCCATACTCCGAACGCCTCGAGTGATGATAGGTCTGTATGGTCAGCACTTATGTAGCAATCACACAGAGTTTGGTATCGGGCTGTATTGTCACTAAAATGAGTTCCTACTATGATTTGAAAGTGAGCAGTCGTAACCTGTAAAGAAATGGCCTCTAGAATTACAAGCAGCTGCCAGATTTGACATACAGGACTTGAGGTTATGTATCTGTCAACATACCCCCACTGTGTGACTTTGTCTGTCGGGGCTAACCTCAGCTAACCTTCTGTCTGAAACCAAACTAATTGAGGGGCCTTTGGCAGGTAAAGGTGAAAGGGTAACTATTTGGGTGCCTCATTTACTTTAACCACTAATTAGTAAGGGGAGCTATCTTTAGTGGACAATTTACTAAGCCTGTGTATTGTATTGTCTCATGCAGCCATTGGCTATCTACTTGGATTGATCCTCTGCCCCCCTTACCCTGCCCCTTACTGCTCACACTGCCCCTCACTTAATGACTCCCTCAGTCTCCCCCTTTCTAACACTCTTCCTCTCCCTCGTCAAGATGACCTTTCTCTTGGTCTGTCTTCCCAAACATTTTTACACCTCCCCCCTCTCCATCTGCCTATTGATTGCCTCCTGCTACTCTCTATGCCTGCCCACATGCCTGCTTGTTTGCCCCATATCTACCTGCTTTTTTTCTGCCAGCGTTCCTTGTCCCCTGCCCTTCTCTGTCTATCCATCGGCCTTGCTGTCTATCTGTCTCATTCTTTTTGTGCCTGCATGCTTGCCTGCTACTTGTTTACATCCTACAACTCACAAACAATTACCTCATCCTTACATTGCCTATTTGTTGCCCTATCAAGCTTCCTCTTGTTTCACCAGGACGTTGGACTGGTGTAGTAACTACTACCCGTGTGACTCATGCCACCCCGGCTGCTGCATATGCCACATCATCTGACCGGTCATGGGAATCTGACACAGATGTACCTGAGGCGGATAGAGGGAGGTGCAAGGACATAGCCAGACAACTGGTGGAGGATAACCACTATATCAGGGTAAGATGATCTATAGGTGTAAGACAACTGGTGGAGGATAACCATTATATCAGGGTAAGGTGATCTATAGGTGTAGGACAACTGGTGGAGGATAACCATTATATCAGGGTAAGGTAATCTATAGGTGTAAGACAACTGGTGGAGGATAACCACTATATCAGGGTAAGGTGATCTATAGGTGTAGGACAACTGGTGGAGGATAACCATTATATCAGGGTAAGATGATCTATGTGTGTAAGACAACTTGTGGAGGATAACCACTATATCAGGGTAAGGTGATCTATAGGTGTAGGACAACTGGTGGAGGATAACCATTATATCAGGGTAAGATGATCTATGTGTGTAAGACAACTGGTGGAGGATAACCACTATATCAGGGTAAGGTGATCTATAGGTGTAGGACAACTGGTGGAGGATAACCATTATATCAGGGTAAGATGATCTATGTGTGTAAGACAACTTGTGGAGGATAACCACTATATCAGGGCAAGGTGATCTATAGGTGTAAGACAACTTGTGGAGGATAACCACTATATCAGGGTAAGGTAATCTATAGGTGTAGGACAACTGGTGGAGGATAACCATTATATCAGGGTAAGATGATCTATGTGTGTAAGACAACTTGTGGAGGATAACCACTATATCAGGGCAAGGTGATCTATAGGTGTAAGACAACTTGTGGAGGATAACCACTATATCAGGGTAAGATGATCTATAGGTGTAGGACAACTGGTGGAGGATAACCACTATATCAGGGTAAGGTGATCTATAGGTGTAGGACAACTGGTGGAGGATAACCATTATATCAGGGCAAGGTGATCTATAGGTGTAAGACAACTTGTGGAGGATAACCATTATATCAGGGTAAGGTGATCTATAGGTGTAAGACAACTGGTGGAGGATAATCATTATATCAGGGTAAGGTGATCTATAGGTGTAAGACAACTGGTGGAGGATAACCACTATATCAGGGTAAGATGATCTATAGGTGTAGGACAACTGGTGGAGGATAACCATTATATCAGGGTAAGGTAATCTATAGGTGTAAAACAACTGGTGGAGGATAACCATTATATCAGGGTAAGGTGATCTATAGGTGTAAGACAACTGGTGGAGGATAACCATTATATCAGGGTAAGGTAATCTATAGGTGTAAAACAACTGGTGGAGGATAACCATTATATCAGGGTAAGGTGATCTATAGGTGTAGGACAACTGGTGGAGGATAACCATTATATCAGGGTAAGATGATCTATAGGTGTAAGACAACTTGTGGAGGATAACCACTATATCAGGGTAAGGTGATCTATAGGTGTAACGACATAGACAACTTGCGGAAGGTTCCTTCCTTTCAGGGTTAGGTGCTCTATAGCTATAATGCCACAGTGGTAGAAGCTGTGAAAGTCTGGACCACATGATAAGGGGACCATCCGTCGGTTTCGTCGGTTTCATTTATCATTGATTTCTATGGAGAAAAATACGGATGACTGATGGTCCATCTGTCGCGGTGGATGCAGCCCTATATGGAGGCCAAGGTGTCACTTTGGAAGCCAAGTACAAAAGTCATCCATATATAGGTGCATGCTGTAACACCTCTCCCTTCCTATCAATGTGGATATACCAGTTTACATCCAATCCCATAATGTGGTATATGGCCTCCATATCTGTACATTCCATTGTGGTGAAGCAGGTTCCTGGGAAACTTGCTAAAATAGGATGTGATATTACCTCAAATTTCCTAAAGCTTGAACAAATTCTAAATGTTAGGTTCTCCACAAAGGTCATAGCCTTCAGTAGTTATATGTGTGTTGTTTTATGAGGCTCATGTATTCCTTGTCTAATGTAGTTCTTTATGTTGACAATAGGTGGTGTTGGGGGGAGGACGCTGGGTGTTCTCACCACAGGAGGAACGAGACCCAGAGAGGCACTTCCGGGGAGCACGGAGTGATGGGAGGAATCTGATGAAGGTATCACAATGCCTTTTTCCACTTTTAACTCAGAAATACGAACCAATTGTGGTATATATGTAAAGGCTATGTAATATGAAGGAACACAAAGGCTACAGATTCTTTTTGAAGTATAAATTTACATAGTCATAGTCAGAGAGGAAATGGAAGAGGAAAAGCTCCAAAGCTTTATTGATCAATACAATTAAAGATGAATACCGTACCGTCGCGAAATAGGGCCGGGTACTCTTCAATTTGGCGGCAGCTATAGTCCCAGTGCTTATACAAGACAGGCACTTATAAAGTTGACAGAGGTTGGTAGCGGTTGGTAGGGGCAGGTGTGATGGTGATTGCCACACTGACTAGGATGGCTTGCCTCTAACTGCCGCTAATCCCTTAACATGAATGGGTGGCCACATCCTGCCATCCTGTTGTTTCACCACTAACCATTCAAACGAAATATGACACTATGGGAACACTGTCTTAGATCTGTGGCATTTCAGTACCCACTATAAGTAACTACAGCAACATATATGATTGTATGACAGTAAAGTGCCAGCTTTATGCCCGGCTTTATGTCACAGTTTAAAGGACATACAAAGTCCACAGGGGGAGGTGATGCCGCAGTGCGGTCAGGTTGGAGATGTAGGCACATAGAGTGGTCGTGGGAAATGTACGGAGCCCTGGAAAGGACATCTGTTTTCTACACATTTATTTCTAGAGTTTGTTTCCGCAAGAAGTATTTTCGTTTCCGCAAGAAGTATTTTCGTTTCCGCAAGTAGTATTTTTGTTTCCGCAACTTTTATTTTCGTTTTCGCAACTTGTACTTTTGTCTCCACAACTTGATAGGTTTGTTTTGAGCACAGTCACTTAATTGTGAATTTTAAGTTGCGGAAACAAAGATATAAGTTGCGGAAACAAAACATTAAGTTACGGAAACAAAAAATATAAACTTGCAGAAATGAAAAAAGAAGTTGCAAAAACGAAAATAACAGTTGCGAAAATGAAAATAAAAGCTGCGAAAACAAAAATAAAAGTTGTGAAAATGAAAATAAAAGTTGCGGAAACAAACTCTATAAAACAATGTGTAGAAAACGGATGTCCTTTTAGGGGCTCCGTAAAAATGGGCCCTACTGAACCGCTCCCTACCTCTAGCGCCAGTCATGAGGGAGACTAGACCTCAGCCAACCCCGCACCCCTGACCCGGCACTCATACAGGACCAGGCGCTTTTTATTTCCCAGATCCTTGTATCCCGGCACTCAAACGAGACCGGGGATCTTTTGAAACCAGCGCTTTATCATGACGATACGGTACTGGTACCTTAGGTAGCAGGGACACTTAGGGTGCATGCGGGTGGACACATAGGATGCTAGGACATGTAGGGTGTAAACCATAGGTCTGCACCCTAAGTATCCTTGCACCCGAAAGTACCTGTTACCATAAGGTATAGTAACATCTATGTGGGTTATACCATGGAAATAGACAAAACCATACTATTTCTCATAGACAAGCTGGTATCCCCCATTTTCCTTACTAACAGGAGTGGTATCGGAAACAAGTGGAGAAGACTTCAGAACAGGAGGTTAGCCTTGTCATGAACCTAACTGACTTACAAGAGACAAACCTCACTGCTGTAAACTACCTCATGGGTAAGTCTATGTATACATGTATTGTGGACTTTAGAACACCTCTCAGAACAATCAACCTACAAGTAATTAACCATAGGGACTAGTAAAATACACTATAAAAATGACTTTTGAATCTACCAACGATCCTTGTAAAACTGAAGAGTGAACCACTGTAATTATATAGCAGTGAACCACTTAAGTTTTTGCAAGAAGCCCTAGGTGGCAGTATGGTGGTACAAGGAATCTCTGTGAAAATAATGATGGATCTCTGGCAAATATGGGACAAGGGTTCCATGGTTATTTCGACGACATTTTCTTTATAGTGCACATTCATCAAGTAACTGTATTAACTACATTTACTCTGTAAGTTATTTGATGGTGTGATGTGAAATAACCATTATTCAGCCATATAACTTCATGTTATTTCAGGGCTGTTTGATTGTTCCCACATGCAGTACGAGGCTGACAGGCAGGACCCGCAGTACGAGACGTGGGGAGAACCATCCCTCGCTGCCATGACAGAAGCCGCTATTACTGTGCTGCAGAAAGGACCACAGGGGTTCTTCCTCATAGTGGAGGGTAAGGTGTATATTACTGTAGTACAGGACCACAGGGGTTCTTCCTCATAGACGGGGTAAGGTGTATATTACTGTAGTACAGGAACACAGGGGTTCTTCCTCATAGTGGAGGGTAAGGTCTATATTACTGTAGTACAGGACCACAGGGGTTCTTCCTCATAGACGGGGTAAGGTGTATATTACTGTAGTACAGGAACACAGGGGTTCTTCCTCAATGTGGGGGGTAAGGTGTATATTACTGTAGTACAGGACCACAGGGGTTCATCCTCATAGTGGGGGGTAAGGTGTATATGACTGTAGTACAGGACCACAGGGGTTCTTCCTCATAGTGGAGGGTAAGGTATATATTACTGTAGTACAGGACCACAGGGGTTCTTCCTCATAGTGGAGGGTAAGGTGTATATTACTGTAGTACAGGACCACAGGGGTTCTTCCTCATAGTGGAGGGTAAGGTGTATATTACTGTAGTACAGGACCACAGGGGTTCTTCCTCATAGTGGGGGGTAAGGTGTATATTACTGTAGTACAGGACCACAGGGGTTCTTCCTCATAGTGGAGGGTAAGGTATATATTACTGTAGTACAGGACCACAGGGGTTCTTCCTCATAGTGGAGGGTAAGGTGTATATAACTGTAGTACAGGACCACAGGGGTTCTTCCTCATAGTGGGGGGTAAGGTGTACATTACTGTACTACAGAAAGGACCACAGAAGACATTTTTGGAGACTTTACATTGTTTGATATTGTCACCTATGCAGCCTGTAGTCACTATTGGGGTTAAAATTAATCTCTGTTTTGTCGGCTTGCAAATCTCATACACAATTAATGAATAAGAAACTGACCACTGAATTATAGTCACATTTGTTTTAACATGTTTAAATTCACAGTGCCAAATGGTGCAAATATGTTTGCCTGTAGTTTGTTTCTAAATGTTGTTTGCATTTGTGAAAACCAGCTACTCTCTCTCTATACCAGGGGGTCGGATAGACCACGCCCACCATGACGGTAACGCCTACCGTGCACTGACAGACACAGTGGCACTGTCTGATGCTGTGCAGAAGGCCATAGACATGACAAATACCTCTGACACACTCATCGTGGTCACTGCCGACCACTCGCATACCTTCACCATGAGCGGATACTCCACCCTCCACAACGACATACTAGGTAAGCCATGCCCACAGTGCCATAGTAGTAAGCCATGTCCACAAGGACATATAAGGTAAGCCACGCCAACAGTGCCATATTAGGTAAGGCACACCCACAATGACATATAAGGTAAGCCATGCCCACAGCCATATTAGGTAAGCCATGCCCCCAGCCATGTTTGGTAAGCCACACCCAGACATAGTAGGTAAGCCCTGCCCACATCCTTACTAGGTAAGCCTAATGACAATGACATATTATGTAAGCCACACCCACAAGGACATATTAGGCAAGCCATGTCCACAAAGACATATTAGGTAAACCATGCCTACATTAACATACTGGCAAGACATGCCCACAAGAGGGCCAAATTTTTGAATGTGGTACTTTTGGCCCTGACAAAGCAAAAACAGTGAAACTCAAAATAAGTTAAAACAACTTTACTACATTCAAAGGGCAATGTCTTGGCTACATAAAAACACCTGACGTACGCAGCAACTCCTAGCGGGTCCGTTTTTATAAGCGTTCAAAGATATTCTGTTGTCATTTGTGTTACTCCCTGCTCAAAATTCAGATACCAACTGGATATACCTCTGAACTATATCCCAATGACTCCTAAATCCATTTACAACATCTACTAGTAAGTATGTATCATGATTCAAAAAATCAATATGTTCCTTTAAAAACTTTCCGAGATATCGGATATTGAACTTTTGTCATTGACTGATTTTTCTGAGAATTTTTTTCTAAAACCCCAATTTTCATCTAGCTTTGTCAAAAGTTGTCAAATGATCACCAACATTCATCCATATTAACTTCAATATGCATACTTTAATATGCAACTACCATCTGTTCCATATCTAGTAGTAGTCTGTGATAGAACTGGTCACAAGTTGGACCACAATTTGACTTTTTTGAGCAGGGAGTAACACGTTACTCCCTGCTCAAAATTAATTTCACCCCCCAAATAGCACAAAGTGCAAATTATGTACACAAATCTACATAAATAGGTTAGGAGGACTCCATAACAAGCAAATGAAACAGTAGTAGGTGGAGTTTGATGGATATTCCTCAAAAAAATTAAAACATGTTCCTATCAGGTGTTACTCTCTGCTCAAAATTCAAATTCCCCCATTGATTGGGTTAGTGGGGCTAAATGACTGCATGTAGGTAACATATAACACATTTTTTTGAATAAGTGAGGGGTACATCTATCATAAAAGCCACAAAAAACAGTAATCTTTACAATATTAGGGACATGAGATGTGAAAAAGTGGGATAAATCTTTAGGTCCGATGCAGATTTTTGGAATTTCCACACTCAAACAGACACTTAAAGTATTAGGATCATAACCAAATACTGCAGGAAGATGCAGGAGTGTATAATCTATCAGAAGGATATCATAAGTACACATTTTGATAACTGACAGACAGGAGAGTGAGTTTTAGCAGCAGAATCTATTTTTGAGCAGGGAGTAACACACATAGGGCTCGGGCAGGCGACATGCTTCAACCCCATATAACGCCCAGTCATTTAGAAATAATGGCAAAATTCCACCGCTTGCCGACGGACAACATCAGTTTTGATCAAAATAAAAGCATTTGGACCCCAACAAAGTATATCAACATGTGCCATACACCTTCTTACATCTTATAAAGGTGAATTTCTGGCTGATCCCTTACCTTTCTTTTGCTTTAGGAATAACAATTGTCAGTAAAATTGGACAGAAAGAGGATCAAACGATAGGTGGAAGTGTCCTTGTTGTGATTAGAACAGACCCGTATGGATGCGCCATGTGAGGGACGACAGAGATGTCATCTGGTTTAGAGCGAAAGGACTTAGAATTTTGAGCAGAGAGTAACATCCAATCATATTTTATGGTCTACAAATGGCACAAAGAGTCAATATGGAACCAATTTTTGTTCATGATTAATTAAGAGGTGCCAATATAATATGCAAAGCAAAGATTTACTGTATGGAAGCAGTAGAATTTGATTTATTAACCAAAATGTTAAATGTTACTCCCTGCTCAAAAATGCCAATACACTTTAGGGCCAGGAATAAAAGAAAATGGGTGTGGCCGCAATTTCTTTACACCATATAAACCCCTTAAATGTCCCTCAAAATTAAGTGCAGCATGGATGGTAGAAACAGAATATTTCATTGGTATTTTGAAAAGTTTTATTTTTTAGCAGGGAGTAGCAGAATGCTACCTTTATTCAGTATGAAGGGGAGAAAAAAAAATCTACCATGTACATCAGGTTAAAACCCTTTGGATCTCAGAGTTAACATATGTATTGAATTCCAAAAGTGATTTTAGGGGTGTTGTACAGTATAAGCAACATGTGGGGGGGGGGGGGTGAAAATTGTATTTTTCAACTCTGTAGACCCATAACTCAATAAAAATTATGGTCTGATTCGCAAGTTTACTCTCATTTGAAAGCTTAGGATGTTTTCTCTTGAATGAAACCAAAAAATGCCAGGCTAGTGCACAGGCTTTGACCCTATTGGTAGGTAAAGCTTAAAAACCCTGTAAAATGCTAAAAGCACCATTTTCAAAAATTTGGCCCAAGAACATATTAGGTAAGCTACACCCACAACGCATATTATGGGGGGGGGGGCGTGCTATGCTTTATAGCTGTCTGGTTTTACAGAACGACCCTCCATTCTTTGCACTGGGGTTTTGGCCAAAAAGTTGAGAAAAAGTTGGTGCTCAATAGCGGACAGATGAAGATAAATGTAGGAGAAGTCTGAGAAAAGTGTGAGAAAGTTAAACATTTTTGGGACCTACCATTTCCAGGGATTGTCTAAATTTATGTGAAAGGCTTACAAAAAGAGAGGTTTGTAAGAACTGTCCGATTTCCCTATAGATTTCTATAGTAAATCGACTTTTTTTTATTAATGTAATATGAAACTTGTCAAGGGAATATCGATATCCCAAAGATAATGCACTAAGCCCCCGTATTGCACCCCAGCGTTGAATAACCCATTGCAGTTTTGTATGATGACGTCAAAGGCCCACAAGAAGAAATATCCACCCCAAACACCTTGACATAAATGTAAAGATGAACTCTGATCAGTTTTCGCCTCCTAGTTTCTCCACTCATGGGTTTGGGGCAATCCTGCTCTAGGAGAAACTGTGAAAACTGATCATCGTTCTCCTTTACCATTTTATTTTAAGATAGAACTTTGTGAGAACAGTGAATTTGGAACACATGTGAGAAATTTGAGGTGTTTCTAATAGGTAGTCTAATAGATAGTTATTTGCATTTCTGTATTTGGGTTTAAGGCAGTAAGAAATAGGGCATTGTTTCAGGGACAGGGACTATGTTGCTGCATTAAGAGTGTAGTTAAATGTTATAGAAATACAAGAAGTTTTTGTCTCGATTTTTGTCAGTTTGTCTTATATTACATGTAACCATTATGCCTGCATGTTATTATTATTGATAAATAGAAGGCTGAGTTAAAACATGGTAGGTACATGTGGCCTTAAATTCCTCAGACAGCAAAGGTTGATGCAAATGAGTAGTGTTGATGAACCAAATATGGTAAACAGAAGTGGGCGTTCACTCTTCCAGTAAGTATTTTAGTGTAAACCCATACACATGGTGAACATTTATGTACTTGAACTTGTGTTGGGAGAGCAGGGACTAATACAGTCATTACCATATAGGGGCATGTGCTCGGCTATGTAGGTTGTTATCCATATATGGGCATGCATCGGCACAGATATGCACAGTGGTGGTAGGTAGCCTGGCTGTAGGAGGTGGGGAAACACTCAGCTACTCCTCAGCAGTCCTGGGTGGGTGGGGGCCTACTCACTCATGCCCCAGTAGTTCTGGTTAGAGTAGCAGTGGTGGGTTTGGGTGAGAAGGGGGGGTGTACCACCCACCACCCATCCAGCATGGTGAGTCGGACCACTCTCAGATATCAGTAAGAGTGTATATACATTGTACCTGTATCAAGCTACAGGTGTAGATGTTCAGATATCAGTAAGAGTGTATATACCTGTATCAAGCTACAGGTGTAGATGTTCAGATATCAGTAAGAGTGTATATACCTGTATCAAGCTACAGGTGTAGATGTTCAGATATCAGTAAGGCTGTATATATATATATAACTGTAGGATGTTAATGATGCAATCCTGTTTCCCCCCCCCCCACTTTCTCTAGTCTCTTGCTCCATGGCCCCCATACTCATAACTGTTTACTGTTTGAACTGCTCTCACTTACAATTGCTGTCTAGTTAGGTAAGCCACGCCGCAATGAATAAGCCTTATTAGTGTAATGTAATAATTGTTTGGCTAGTAAGTTTACTTTTTTCCCCTACACACCGTTACATATTTATACTTATGCATTTCTAGGTTTGGCAAATGAGAATTATAATGGAGACTTGGTGCGTCTGTCATTAGCAGATGATAATCTACCATATACCACATTAAACTATGCTAATGGTCCAGGTTGGTACCGACACCGAGCTGAAGGCTCCCACTCTACAGGCTACACACCTATACATGGACGTAGGAACCTCACCAGCCACGGCCTCAGGGGGCTCACTGGTATGTAAGATGCTGTACAGCTTGTCAAAATCTCTAGCTGTGTATGGAGATAGAATGTTGAATAGCAAATGTGACCAGTCATTAAAAACTAGAGGACCGAGCCATTGAATCAAATTGATGTTTTGTAGTCTAAATGAAGTACACAGGACAAGTTGGCGTGGTGCCTAAAAATGGGCAACAATGCTGGCCTAAGCTGCACATTACAAGTGTAGGGGCACGGTTTGTAATAAGCGTCACATAGGTACGAGTTGGGCAGTTCCCGAGTGGGGTGTACACTTGGGTCTGAAAATGGTATTCTGGGGCGAGCGGTGGCAGCACTGTTCTCCGAGCTTCCTGCCTTAGACTCGAGAGGTCACCACCCAACCTTAGGCTATATAAGGCCAGGTCGGTAGCTGCCGGAGGGAGAACCCTCGCGGGCTCTGTACGGTCAGTAAGCACTTCCCTCCTCTGGTTACGAGAACTTACCTAGTAACTCATTGTTTGATTGTCTGAATACCCTGATACGAATACACTTGAACTCGGAAGCCCTTAGTCGGATTGTAAGCAGGATTCTGAATAAACCTTGTTGCCTCTTCTGTACTGGAGATTGTCGTTCGGTAGTTCTTTCCGGATTAGACATACGAACCCCAAGTCAGAATACTTGACCATTACACTGGTGCCGTGACCAGGATTGGTTGAGAAAGAGTGCGCAGCTGTGGCTGAACAAGATGATTCAGTTGATAAGAATGAGGCAGCCTCTACTACACAGCGAGGTGTAAGAGCTGCCTATATGGAATATAGGACTCCAGTTCAGGATGTTGAGGAATCGGGAAGCACTGATTCGGAAGTAGATTTGGATGCATCCTTGGTTCCGGATGTGGCTCTAGCAGTCAATCAGACGGTTCCGAATATTAGAAATTCGGAATTGCTCAGTGATGGGGCCTTCAGTAGTTCCATCCTGATAGCCCAGCTACCAGTGACTGAACCTCGGAGGAGAAAGGAGTCCATCCGCATTATGCCATTGGCCAACCAAGGAGTTTTTCTAAATCAGTTGAGTACTGCTATTTGTCGGAATCTGTCTTCAATCCTGACGGATCAAGCCAGCCTGCCCCTACGGGAATGTTAGGATTGAGTGGATACCGCGAGGAGAGGAAGGGTTTCGAAGCTGAACGGGCAGCTCATCTGGAATGGAAAAGAAGGTGTGATCAAGAAAAGGTCAGGAGTGAGAAAATGATTGAGTTTCAGAAAAAGGAATGTGAACGGAAGACAGCTCAATTATTGGAATTGGAAACTTCTGTAAGAGAATTTGTATCTGAAGTGGAAGGGTTACGGAGAGAGAAATGTGGATTGGAAGGAGTTTTGGAAGATTTGGAACGCAATAGGGTAACTAAGCTGTCCCGGCTCGATGAGATTGATGATCAGGTAAGAGGAAAGGAAAGGCAATATGATTTAGTAGCACAGAGGTTTGAGGACACCAATGAACAGTTGAACCAAATCAGTGCTGCACTAGAAGAAAGAACCGGAGAACATGATAAAATGTCAGAACACTATCAGATAAGAATAGAAGCTTCTAAGAGTCTCTTGAGCAACTTGAACAAACAAGTCCAAGTCCAGCAAGAAGTGTATGACAAGAACAAAGAAATTATCAGGAAACAAATGGAAGAGCATGTTCAGTTACGGGATCACCATTTTCGGGAAAATGATAAGTTGATTAAGGACATTAAGGAAAATAACCAGGTTCTGTAGGAAGAACGAGAGGATCTGATTTACGAAATTACTTAGATCTGATGTCAGATGACAGGGGTTGGAAGTGAAGAGAGCGAGGAAATCAAAAGCCTTGATGTAAGTAGTATCCTAAATGGGGGTCAGGTTAAGGCGGTTGTCCATTTGTCAACGCCTAAGCCTATCCTGAAGAAAGGATATAGTCCCTTTGTGAACGACAAGGCGGACAGGAATGTGGTAGGTGACCGGTATCAACCAGATAGAGATCGGAATGTCCGTTTGAGTGTAGGTCAGAAGGATACCACCTTTACGACGGATGGGGAGTATCAGTATATAGACACCAGGGGGCACCCTATGTCCTCGACCCGTGTCGATGATACTACGCTAGATGGCGTTGTAGAGGATGTATATAAGGAAGGCCAGGGTGACGACCAAGGGGATTCTGTTATTGGCGACCGAACCTATCAGATCTCTGGAGATTCAGGATTCAGTACAGCTGAAGAGAACAATAACACTCCGAAGCCTCGGTTGAATACGGATAAACCCATTCAGAATCAGCCATACTCGGGAACCAACCCGAATCCGGAAACTGGACCTGACTCGGGAACCAAAGCCAATATGTATGGTAATAGTAGCTTGGCATTTCGGAAGATTTTGATCGGTTTACTGGGAACTCCTCTCCGTTGGGAGGTAGGAGATGGTATGTGCCTGTTACGATTCAGGGTAGGACTGGGGAATTCTTGGTCGATACGGGGGCTAGTCACTCGTTGGTTTCCAAGCGGTTCCTCATCCAGCTGCCGAATAAGACTGAGAACCTCATAACGGGGGTAAAGGCTTGGACGGCCGACGGATCAGATATGCAGGTTGTTGGTAAGGCATTTATGAAGGCGGAAATTGGAGAATGAGAATTCGTTATATGTCCAATTATAGCGGAGGTTAAGGACGATGGTATACTCGGGTTGGATTTTGCTAGTCTCTTTGAGGCTGAGTTGAACCCAAGCCAGGGTATTTTGAGTATCAGGAAACCGTATGACATCCAGGTTGTATGCCTGCTCCGACAGATCAGTTCAGTGGCTAGTGTGGTAGACACAGTCAAGATTCCTCCTGGGGTCTCCTGTGATGTGTTGTGTACCACTGAAAGGGTTCTGAAGGGACAGGAGAGTTTGTTTGAACCAAATACTGCCCACCTGGCGAGTATTGGATTGGAATCTGTAGATACTTTGGTAGGAAACCCGTTCTGGAATGTGCTACCCGTGATGAATAGGGGAGGTGAAACTATATACCTCAAGAAAGGTTCTGAAATAGGAGCATTAACTCTGGTAAACGTGGTAAGGGATTCGGTCAGGAAGCCTGATGAGGCAATGATTCCATCAGGGAAGGTGAAACTGAATGAACAGCTGGATAAGATTATTGAGGATTCTTCTTTGGAAAATGGTTATCAGAAAATGGAAGTACGGAATCTGTTACGAAAGTATGAGGAAGCATTCGGTTACTCAGGTGGACCCTTAGGTCGGAACGATAAGGTCTTGCACCATATCAACACTGGAGACGCTGAACCCATTAAGATTCCGCATAGACGTTTGCCTCTGAAGAAAAAGATTATCTGTGAAAATGAGATTTATGATCAGTTGGAGAAAGGGGTGATAGTACCTAGTACTAGCCCCTGGTCCAGTCCCGTGGTGATGACTACGAAAAAGGATGGTAGCATTCGCTTCTGTGTAGATTGTAGGAAGTTGAATGGCATGACTAAGAAGAATTCATATCCTCTCCCCAGGGTTGATGAAACGTTGGATGCCTTGAGTGGAAACAATTGGTTCTGTACTCTGGATTTGCAATCCGGGTATTGGCAGATTGGGATGAACCCTAGTGACATTGAGAAAACAGCGTTTTCTAGTCATTTGGGACTATTTTAATACAAGGTTATGCCATTTGGTCTCTGTAATGCGCCTGCAATGTTTGAAGCCATGATGGGCACTCTTTTGGGTGATCTGTTATGGAAGAAATGTTTGGTGTATTTGGATGACGTGATTGTGTTTGGCAAGACGTTCCGTCAATGTCTGGATAACTTGGAAGTAGTGATAAGGAGACTTGTCTCCAATGGAATACGTCTGAAAGCTAAGAAGTGCGAATTGTTTAGGAAATCCATTACGTACTTGGGAAGGATAATATCCCCAGAAGGTATTAAGGCTGATCCTGAAAAGGTGGAGAGTGTGCAGAATTGGGAGAGACCAGTGACCGCTAGGCAGATCAGGTCGTTCCTAGGATTTTGTAGCTATTATAGGGATTTCATTCCGGGTTACTCACGGGTGAGTTTTACCCTACAAAGTATTGCACACTGGACACCCGGACGGACTAAGGAACCCTTCCCATGGGGTAAGGATCAGGAGGAGGCATTCATTAAGTTGAAGGCTCTGTTTACGGATACTCCGGTGTTAAAGTACCCCAATGCAACAGGGCACTTTATTTTAGATACGGATGCTAGCAACGATAGCATTGGAGCAGCACTTTCCCAGGTCCAGGATTGTGTGGAAGTTCCAATCACTTTTGCTAGCAACACTCTGAATAAAGCTCAGAAGAATTACTGCACCACTAAGAGGGAACTCTTAGCTGTTGTGGTTTATTCGAAGAAATTTAGACATTTTTTGTGGGGTACGAATTTTACGTTGAGGACCGATCATTCATCGCTCCGTTGGCTACTTAATTTTAAGGATGCTGAAGGAATGATGGGAAGATGCTTGGCCCACCTTTCAGAATTCGGATTGGAAAATAGTCAGGTACAACATAGGTCAGGAAATAAACATACTAATGCGGATGCTCTCTCCAGGAGACCAATTAAAAAGTGCCATCGGGAGGATTGTGATGATTGCAGACAACATAACGCAGTCATTGTGAATGTAAGAATGCCGTATAGGGATCATCCTGAAACCCTAATCGAATGGTCACCCGAGACTATTCGTCAGTTTCAGAATAAAGATTCCATAACTAGGAAACTCCTGGAGACGGTCCCACTTGGAAAAAAACCTATGAGACCTGCTATTAGTATGGAGAATAGGGAGATGAGAAGATTTCTAGCTCAGTGGACCAAGTTAGAAGTCAGGAATGGAATTTTATATAGATGGAAAATAAGTCCAACTAATAAGATTCTTCAGATTGTTATTCCGAATGCTATGCGTCAGGATATTATGTATTACTGCCATGGCCACGTGACAAGTGGTCATTTTGGGAAGAATAGATCTCTGGAAAGACTTTCCCGGAGATACTATTGGCCGGGGATGAGTGGGGATCTGCTTAGATGGATTGCCACTTGCCCTGATTGTTATAAGAATAAACCTGGTGAGGGACTAGGAAAAAATCCCTTAATTCAGGAGTTGTTTGGAGTACGTTTCGCCAGAATTGCAATCGATATTATTAGTGGGTTCAATACAACCCCTAGGGATAACACTTGCATGATGGTAGTTTGTGATTATTATACAAAGTATACGAAGGTGTTCCCTTTGAAGAATCATAAGGCTGTTACTTGTGCGGAAGCATTTGTAAGAAGCTGGGTGTTGCAGTTTGGGGTTCCCCTTATGCTTCACAGTGATCAGGGAAGGGAGTTTGAATCGGAATTGTTTCAGGAAATGTGTAATTACCTGGCTATCTGTAAGACACGTACAAATCCGTATCGTCCTCAGTCGGATGGCTTGGTAGAAAGGTTCAACCGGACCTTGTTACAAGTTCTGAAACCATTGGTAAATAAGTATCAGGATGATTGGGATGTTCAGTGTGCTTTTGTAGTGCATGAATACAATAGTACGGTGCATGCTTCTACTAATTGTACTCCGAATATGTTGGTTTATGGTGAGGATATCATCATGCCAGCAGACCTGGTATTTGGTGTGATCGGAATAAGCCCTAAAACTCCATGTTCTATAATGTTTGTGGAGTCACTGAGGGATAACTTTAAGAAGGCTTATGAACTCGTTCGGAATCGGTTGGAAAAATCAGCAAGGTGGCAGAAAGTGGGTTATGACACTGGGTTGAAACCTAGGTTCTTCAGGGTAGGTGATAGAGTCTTGCGATTCTATAAACCCCTCGATAATCTGAAAGTGGTTTCCAGTTGGGATGGCCCACATGTCATAACACAGATTATTTCTGAAACTAGCTGTTTTATAAAAGACCTGAATGGTCATGTAAGAAGGTGTCATGTGGAAGTATTGAGGTCCTATAGGGGTAGAAAATTGGCGGAAGAAGTGTATGGATTAGGTCCGAATGTTATGGAATTACCTGAGGTGGTAGACTTACCTGAATTGGGTGAGGACTCGGACTCGGAAACAGTTCCGGATGAGAAGGTGCTATCTGGAAAGATAAAGAGGAAACCACGAAAGTTGCCTATGATAGGTAACCGGAAAAGAAGAAGGAAGAAGAAGAATGTGGTGAAAGTGATTGAGGAGTGTGTTAAGAATAAAAAAGTCTCGGCAGGAGTTGGAAGGACAAAGCAATTCGGGAACAGAGGGACTAGGTCAGCTCCCGGGAACGGAGCCGCGTGTCCCAATACTATGATTAGAACTGAGAAGGAGGGCGTGCGCCGTAGTGCTAGGATTGCACAGAGGAGCGGTGTTACCTAATGAAGCCTTATCTGAAGTTCTAGGAAGTATTGAATCCTGTACACAACGATGTATTGTCCTGTACGATGTCCGTATGTTTATATGTATGTATTGTTACGTGTTATGACAGTAGTGGTGTCAACTGGGTTGACAGCGTATTCAGATTGCGAACACGAGTAGGCGGAATCGCTTTAACCTGCTCTATTGTCTGCAACTTGATGGTTCCCGTGGGTGATGGACGGAAATATCCGGCGTACCAGTACAATACTATACGTAGTCTCCATAGATACTCCTGAAGAGATTAAGTTGAGAAATGATAATACGACTTTGAAAGGGTGTTTTCTTTACGAGCGTGCAAGCACGTGTCGTGTGACCTTGTTATCGAAACGAGGCCAAGACGGGTATGTGACCTTTGACCCTGATTAGGGTTCTCAAGGGAAGATCTGCCATCTTGTCAAATCAGGCGTGGTGACCGGTAACGGCTGCACGCTTGGGCGACATGGTAAGCGAATTTACGTGGAAAAAGGCAGTCAGGAAGTACGGGAATTTGTCTATTAGGTCTTAAGATTGTTAAGAAGCCAACCTGTCGTACCTTTGGGTATTGTGGGTTCTGGTTTTGGTCGGAATGACTCAGAATATGTTGTGCGAAGACGTTAAGATGGAAGTTGAGAAACAGGTCAGTCCAGTTAACTCTGAAGATGAACGCTTGTTGGAAGATACGTCTGCGGCCGGTGAATTGGTTAAGAATATGAGCTCGGATGAAGTTAAGATGGAAATGGACGTGGAAATTATGGAGAATCCCACTTCTGCAGAAAGTGTGGTTCCCGTGGAGTCCAGTCAGGAAAGGGATAGTCGGGAACCCATTCCGGATGTCACACTCAGTAGCGGAGACGGTGCAGAAGCATCACGGTCGAAAGAAGATGGCCTCCCCTGTATTCTGGATGCGCGGGAAAGATGGGATGTAGTCAACTATGAGACGGGGATCATACGTTGGCCCAATGGTGACACTGTCTATATCGAAGCAGACAGGGTGTGGGATAAGAAGTTAGAAAAACCACAAAAACTGAATAGAAGATGGAGTCGGATGATTAAGGAGATGACCCCGGAGGGTGTCGTATATCCAGATTTGTGGCGTCAGAATTACATGGACATGGCCATCGGTATGTCTATGTGTGCTAGCTTCTACCAGTTGGTAGTAGCCGTTAAGAATAAATGGGATAAGGAGCACCCGGACCGAGATCAAGGTCAGACTTTGTTCCAGTTTGGTGGGAATCCGTGGGTTAAGGAGACTCCAAAAACTCTGGATGAATTAGTTGAGCAAGATATGGCCCGTTCCGGACGCATGACAACTAGGTCTGCATCCCAAGTTCCTAATCCCTCATTTTGTAATTTGGATGAACAAGAACTGGTTAAGGAGGAGACTCAGATTCAGAATGAGGCCGTCAGGGATGAGGAGCTAATCAGAAAACAGGAAGAGCAGGATCAGATTATCCTGAAACAGAAATCGGAATTAGCTGTCATTCAGATGGATGAGGCAAATAAGGTGGACATGGCCCGCATCAAAGTTGCTCAGACTCTGACTACGCATGGAGCAAGTAAGAATGCTACGGAAGAAGGGTTTCAAATTAAGGTTACAAAGAGAGCCCGGGAGCTGCTTAAGAAGAGAATGAAGGCAGAGAATAAGGAAAAGGAGAAAGTAGTAGGGAAACCTATGACTGAAGATGATGGCTTGGAAATAAGTACACCAGTATGTCGCAAATCGGAAGACACAGAATCGATTAAGGATGACACTGACAGTAACCAGAGTGAGTGGGACTGATCAGTTGACATTGACCATCCGGAAGTGTACGATGATGATGATAAGATGACCCCGGGTGAGAAGAAAATCCAAGCTAATGTCAGAAGCGGGTTTAAGATGTTCATACCTAAGAGTATGATGGAGTGCAAGCGGAATAAGAAATACTTCAGTTGCCCTCCGTTGATCGATATGAATGGTGAGACAGATTTGGAAGAATGGATGCGAGCTACTAGGAAGGACAAACCTTACTGTATGTTCCATGTTAAGTGGGTTGAGGAGACATTGGATAATCAGAATGAGGAATACTACGATTTTGATGCGTACAGTAAGAATAAATGGGCAATTGACTCATGGAGAGAGAAGGAAAATGAATTGTGTCCGTTCACCATCTGTAAGGACACACCGATCAGATATTCCAGCCATATCCGGATGATCCGGCATATCGTGGAAGAACATATGCATCACCATCCGGAATACATATGTTATATGGACGTCGGTAAGACTGGACGTAACTGTGAAGGTCTGAAAACATGTCGGATGAGGGAGTTGGTGAGACATCTGAAGGATGATCATCAGATGGGAGTATTTGTAGCTGTGGATAAGGTCTTGGACCTACATCAGATGTTGTTGGCCGAGTGGGATCGGTACAAAGTTAAGAATTTTGGAAGTCTGACTGCCAAGGTACCAAAGTTTTGCCAGGTATCTAAGAATGCTAAGTCCAAGTTTGAAACCAGATTTGAACTTAGGATGACAACAGGGAGACTGTGGATCGAGTCAGAACACTTCGAGAAAATGAGAAAGTACCGGGGCGATGTAGCCTACAGAGATTCGAAGGGGGTCAGTAGTGCGAAGCAATCTAGGGTTCACCCACAAGGAATGTACGTATTCCGTGGGATCCAACGTCCGGCTCCAGTCAGAATATCGGGAATGAGTTTGGAAGGAGGGCGCACTGACAGGTACCATCCTAGAGCGTCTAGTTCAGGTCAGGAGCAAAGTCGGAAGAGTCCGAATTCCGGTATGGAACAGAGATCACCGTTGGGATCTCTGCAGGGTGCAGCCCCACCTAGATTCGATGAGAGAAGTAGGAAGGACTTTCCAACTCTAGGATTACCCGGAAAAGAAAGTCAATGTCTGGATAGGTACGGTAAAACTAAGCGGGAGACGGCCCCAGTGGCTGGTCCCTCTGATGAGTTTCAAGTCCCCCAGGATATCAGGTATAAGGATATGGCGCAATCTAGATCGTTGAGTTCCACTACTGATTCGGGTTCAAGGAGACAGAAACATGTTTCCGAATCCTCACGGTCTGAATCGGAAGGGGAACCAGTACCAGTCAGAAGACCACCTACTAGGGATGCTGTCTCGTACTCCTTTGATCGGATGAGCGATGAATCATTCAAGATTCAGGAATATGCAATTAGAGAGTGGCAGAAGACACAGGAGGAGATGGCAATCTCATATTTGAATAATGTGGCGCACTTGGTTGTACAGCTGACTCAGAACGTTCAGAATTTGGAAATATCCAGAATTGAGAAGGATAAGAAGGAAGAATACGATCGTAAGTTGAAGGAAATGTTGAATAAGGAGAAAAAGGCAAATAAGAACAATGATTTTTGGAAGATGGAGGTAGCCAGAGCTAGATCAGAAACGGATACATTGAGTATGCGTTTTATGGACACCTTTGGCAAGCACATGGCAAGTTGGAATGGGACCAGACGCCATGCTAAGTATCTGTTGGAAAAACAGATTGCGGAGTACGGTCTTGAACCCGAACCTGAAACACCTTATTCAGATGAGGAGGGTATGGAAGATTAAGTTATGAGAAATGTTAAGATGTATGAATTCAGTATCTACCTGGAGGAGACGAGACGTGTTCCCGAGCGTGCAGATGCCGAGTGGCCCTATCCGGAATGGAGTTATTCCTACATCTTGGTCGTTGACGATGGATTCTGTGACTGTGGGATCTGTGGTAGCTGATTTGATTATGTATGGTGTGATGATAAACTGATAAATCAATCTACATACGTTTGGACTTTTTGCTAAAGCACATGATACGAGTGCTAAAGCATACACGAGGACTATTGGATACTCTGATAACAATCAGGACACCATCTGTTTATAACCAGCAGTGATTACGAATGCTGGAATATGAAAAATAACTACCAAGTGAACTGCTTCTACACATGCAAGTCAAATCTTGCTAATAGGACATTACAACTCCAGTTCCTGATAGAGACAGTATTGGATTATACGATCACACAGCTACCCTGCCACCATCGTCGGAAGGAAGACTCGGAACACCATATCTGAATATAGACTCTATGAACAATTTGCATATTGTTCTAATATATACGAAGCCTATATTATTTTATTGATATTTGTACGGTATTCTACTACACTGGTAGTTTACCAATAGATATGTACATCTGGCAATTGTTAAGACCAGACTCAGGTTATTATACCGTGTGTATTCATATTTTTCTTCTGTCCGGTTCAGTAAGAAAAATTTCAAGACCTTACATATATTTATGTATATAAAACGCATAGTATACATACTATAGTCTGTACTATAAATTATTTTTTTACATTTACAAGGTCTAGTGGTAACATAATTATCAGGTTCTCAAATCACTACTATTACGAGTAATAGGTATCTGAAATTATACGGTACCAACGTAAAAACATTAACATTGATTCGGAATACTCTTATGTACCTTCCAAGGTTGTTATGTAAAATGACTTTAATTTCTGTATTTCCTAATCTTGTTACTGGGTATACTGTGTTCTAGAAAAAAAAAGTGTCTCATTGCGAGTCGTATGAATGACTATTCAGTATCTGGTTAGATGTAACATGATTACTATGATCATTCAGTATTATGTTTGGATACATCTAATATAATTATTACCAGATTGGTAATCAGGCAACTCGTACGCTAGTCATGTGCCCTAGTTGATATAATTGTGTTAATACTATGACTTAGTTACTATCCAGTAGTGTAGCACCTTGTCATAGTCTTGGTGGGGGTAGTGTAGGGGCACGGTTCCCGAGTGGGGTGTACACTCGGGTCTGAGAACGGTATGCTGGGGTGAGCGGTGGCAGCACTGCTCTCCGAGCTTCCTGCCTTAGACTCGAGAGGTCACCACCCAACCTTAGGCTATATAATGCCAGGTTGGTAGCTGCCGGAGGGAGAACCCTCGCGGGCTCTGTACGGTCAGTAAGCACTTCCCTCCTCTGGTTACGAGAACTTACCTAGTAACTCATTGTTTGATTGTCTGAATACCCTGATACGAATACACTTGAACTCGGAAGCCCTTTGTCGGATTGTAAGCAGGATTCTGAATAAACCTTGTTGCCTCTTCTGTACCGGAGATTGTCATTCAGTAGTTCTTTCCGGATTAAACATACGAACCCCAAGTCAGAATACTTGACCATTACACAAGTATGAAGATGGAATGTAACATACCATATTGACCTGTGTAGGCATGTTATTGATTTCAACCTGGCTCTACCCCTGGCACTTATTCAAGACTTAAATTTTAGTCAAATTTCAATACCCCTGTACCCCCGGCGCTTGTACGAAACTGGCGCTTATTTGAGACCTGGCGCTTATACAGGCCAAAACAGTAGTACTAGTAGCTTATTCAGATATTACATAGGTCTCCAAATTCTTTGACCTATAACAGCTACATTGATGCATCTGTCCCCTTTGCAGCTCACAAGGACTTCCGGCAGGACGCCCTATTTCCAGTGCGTGATGAGACACATGGAGGGGAAGATGTCACTGTGCATGCCATGGGGCCAATGTCACACCTTTTCCACGGCAACCATGACCAGAGCTTCATTGCGCATGTCCTGATGTATGCTTCCTGTGTGGGGCCCAATCAGGATCACTGTAACAAAGAGCCTCGGTGTCCTAGCTGTTGGCAAGACAATGACAGTGGTGCTAGTATTGTCCTAAGTATGGGGATGTACAGGACTATTTTATGGTGTGTGCTTGGATACCTAGTGTGTGCGGCACGTCAGGATACCAGTGTATAGTGTCAGGATACCAGTGTATAGTGTCAGGATACCAGTGTATAGTGCAAGAATTGTATAGTGTAGCTATAGGCTCGTTGGTTATAAGGCAACATGATGACCATCTGGAGGCCATTTCTTAAGGTACTATGACTATGTACCACCACTACGATTAGAGACCCCCAGGAATAAGCCAGGTGATCGTAGGTACTGCCCTACAACTGCTCTGTATGATTACCACCTTATATGCCGTAATTACATAAGGCTTGATAGATCAGTCGTACTGGTGCAGGAATTAGTACCCACTAATGCATGATACTGTAATGACCTTTTATTAAGGCCAGTCACTATGATTTGAAGTACTGCAGTCGTAGTGTGTTAAGAAATGGCCTCCTGTAATGGGTGTTGAATGTCTCCATGTGTGAGTGGCTCAGCTTGGGAGTGACTGAAACACTAGTTGGTCTAGGAGCTACTCTGCTCTTTATTTCCCGTGAATAACAACATCCCATAGAGATTATGTTACAGTGCTGACCACAACACCCAAGTGAGAAAAAAGAAGAAAAGAAAAGGTTGATGGCACAAATTGAAATGAACTTTTGTAGATAGACTTGATAAAGAGAGTGGAGTGACTGGATATCTTAGAGCAACAAACAATGGATGAAAACGGAATAGCTAAATATATCAGGGTAAACGTTGGTTTACGAGATGGGATCATGGATATCGACATTGGACTAGTGGGAATAGTGGACAGAATGGAATCAAACATGTTTTAATGGTGTTCAATGGCTCTGTTCGTTGTTACCTATTTCTGGTTTGAGAGAAATTTGGTGTATATGTCCTTAATAACTTAAATATAGATTTATCAACTTGAAAAGTGAGTTTCAGTCCCTAACTTATATTTGATCTTTATGCCTTTCGATTCATTTAATGCAAGGTCGGTGCAAGATTTGGAAAATATAAATATTTTCCATTTTCTGCAATGTTATCATTCGCCAACTCATTATAATAGGTAGTCAATAGTTTTATCTTTTTAGTGGCTTTAATCACGGTAAATAAAATGATGTTTCGAATTAATATCTGGAAGGATATTATCCATGTTAACTCAGGCTGACAGTTCTGCAATCTGCAGGTTTCAAATCAAATTAAACCATCTTTTCCCAAAACCACTAGCTGAAACTGCAAGAACCACTGACTAGTACTGCAAGAGGCACATACTGGTACCTGGAAGAACCACAGACTGGTTACTGTAAGAACCATAGACTGGTTACTGGGGGAGGGGCCAAAACGTTTTTCGCATGTCCGCACGCAAATCCACCAGCCCCCGTGTTGTTAAAAAATGATCGCTCCCTAAGTGCCATAAAGTAGCTTCTCTGACATGTCCTCCTATTGCTTGATTGTGACAAATCTAATAACATTGGCTATTATAATTTCACGTTCCTCTGTTATAGATACCAATCCAATGGCATAAGAGGAAATGGCTAAAACCGAAAAATGGGATCTGGCTCGCTGTGGAGAAGAGAAGATAAATTTTCATACCAGTAATATTTTCCGAAAGAAATAATGTGTAGTTCACCAAAATACCAATGTAATTAAAGTTGATGCCATATGTTCTGATATCATTAGTTCTGCTCGCCAATCTTAAAGAGGGTATTGATCCTCTCTTTTCTGTCTCCTCTGTGGGTCTAAGGTAGATGTGTGTAGGCGTGGACATGCATAGCTATCTTTCAAACTGATGTTTAAAGGTTCTTTTATCCTAGGTGTTCAATGCATAGTCAAATATATAACCTAAGCCCAATACGTTACACCCTAGACAATACTGTTGATTCAATAGGCATTTACTTAAACAAGAAATGATGTATATTTCAGGGATTGTTTATTCATATGATACATGACATGTAGAATGGTACATGGGGTAAATAGGCCAGTAGAGGTAAATCAGGCATTTAATCATCAAGAAGTGGCATTGCCTTATGGTTACGGTTAAACCTCTTTGGATATTTATTGATCAACTGATGTGATTCTCATTGTTAAAGTTATAATCTCGAGATAAATAGTTTGAGCAATGTACAAGGCTATGTTATGCAGCAATGTAGTAAGGGCTGGAGTTAATATTCAAAGGAGGGACCCCTTTTGGCGCTTTGTAAAAGAGAAAGGAAACCCCCACCTATGTAAACATCAGGACTAGAAAAGCCCTATCCCAACCGGGACTCGAACCTGGGTCTTTCGGGTACCAAGAGAATACTCTACTACTGAGCTATGAGGAAGGTGCATGACCAATGTAAGGTTATCTTTGTGGATCAAGGCGGAGGAGGAGAGGGTTGGATTGCTAAAGGTTTTGCCTACTTTAGATTTAGAGAGCAAAGTTTATCACATGGAATTTCACCCCCTCCCCCCTTTACTAACTGACGGCTCCCCTTTGCTGGGCACACTGGGAATCCAAAAATTGTATATGTGTAGTTTTGGTCAATCTGATATTCATTTGTAAATCAGCCGTTTATCATTTTATGACATTGGTACCATGAAAACCAAATAAGATAAAAGCAAACATTTAATCTCATGTTTGAATGAGGAATCACAGGTTATGGATGCCCACTACTAACTGTAGGCTGTATGGTGCTTCAGCACTCTGACTCTGACAGAGTGATCAATAAATAAATATCGTGCATATAAATACAATATATCTGAGATGGGGCATATTTCTAAATTTCACAATAAAGATGCCATACTGCATGGCTGAAAGAATCTTTACATAAATGTTCTGGTAGTGGTGTGACTATGATGTCTGCCTATGAGGACTTACACAATGATAGAAGGGATCGCGTTGCTACTGTTTGCCAAAGTCTTGTATACTTACACAAGGATAGAAGGGATCGCGTTGATACTGTTTGCCAGTCTTGTATACTTACACAATGATAGAAGGGATCGCGCTGCTACTGTTTGCCAAAGTCTTGTATACTCCAATGTCTCGATGTCAAATTGTGAATAGTGACAGATTGGTTTTCTTTACAAAGCAAATCTTGGAATTTCTATGTGTAGGTTTCATTACTTGGTAACCACCGGTAGTATTTGGTTAGCAGTGCATGATAGGTTTTTACAGGTACAACAAAAGCATCGTCAGTAATGTAGGAAAGGTTGAACTATCTATGCTTTAAAATATTTGGTTATTATTTTTGTCTTTTTTTTTCATTTGACTGCACCAGGTAGAACATGATGGCTCCGTACCGTTAAATCATCAAGATATCTTTTGGCGTCATGTAGCTCCCCAGAGAGACATTGGTGTCTTGGCGATCCCTTGCATTGTGCCAGTATGGTGCATAAGTATACAACTTGCAATGGTTGTCAGATGACATTAATAGTATCGTATTGATTTTTCTCTCTCTTTAATTTACTGGGACATTAGAGCATTATAATGGTATTATTTATAAATCCTCACAGCATTTACAGACGGTGTACTTGTGGCAGAGAAGGCAGGGGGCCACTAGTAGTAAACACGGCACAGCCACCAGGAAACACGGTGACATCAGCACTCCTATAGTGACCACCTGTATAAGGTAACATTACAACATGATGACATCAGCACTCCTATAGTGACCACCTGTATAAGAGAACATTACAACATGATGACATCAGCACTCCTATAGTGACCACCTGTAAGATGGAACAGTAAATCATGATGACATCAGCACTCCTATAGTGACCACCTGTATAAGGGAACATTACAACATGATGACATCAGCACTCCTATAGTGACCACCTGTAAGATGGAACAGTAAATCATGATGACATCAGCACTCCTATAGTGACCACCTGTATAAGGGAACATTACAACATGATGACATCAGCACTCCTATAGTGACCACCTGTAAGATGGAACAGTAAATCATGATGACATCAGTACTCCTATAGTGACCACCTGTATAAGGGAACATTACAACATGATGACATCAGCACTCCTATAGTGACCACCTGTATAAGGGAACATTACAACATGATGACATCAGCACTCCTATAGTGACCACCTGTATAAGGGAACATTACAACATGATGACATCAGCACTCCTATAGTGACCACCTGTAAGATGGAACAGTAAATCATGATGACATCAGCACTCCTATAGTGACCACCTGTATAAGGGAACATTACAACATGGTGACATCAGCACTCCTATAGTGACCACCTGTATAAGGGAACATTACAACATGATGACATCAGCACTCCTATAGCCACCACCTGTATAAGGAAACAGTAAAACATGACAACATTAGCACTCCTATAGTCACCACATGGTGGCACCAGCACTCCTATAGTGACCACCTGTATAAGGGAACATTACAACATGATGACATCAGCACTCCTATAGCCACCACCTGTATAAGGAAACAGTAAAACATGATAACATTAGCACTCCTATAGTCACCACATGGTGGCACCAGCACTCCTATGTCACCACCTTTATAAGGAAACAGTAAAACATGATAATATCAGCACTCCTATAGTCACCACATGATGACATCAGCACTCCTAAAGTCACCACCTGTATAAGTAACAGTAAAACATGATGACATCAGCACTCCTACAGTCACCACCTGTATAAGGTAACAGTAAACATGATAATATCAGCACTCCTATAGTCACCACATGGTGACATCAGCACTCCTACAGTCACCACCTGTATAAGGTAACAGTAAACATGATAATATCAACACTCCTATAGTCACCACATGATGACATCAGCACTCCTATAGTCACCACATGATGACATCAGCACTCCTATAGTCACCACATGATGACATCAGCACTCCTATAGTCACAACCTGTATAAGGGGACAGTCAAACATGATGCCTCCAGGCACCACGTGAAACATGAACTGTCAGTGGTAACAGATCTATCAGATAGGTAGGGCCGAATTGGGGTTTATAGTGGTCAATGTTGATCGACTATTTAGGCTATTACAGTTATCTAAAATAAGAGAACTAACCTACAAGTTTTTCTTTGGTAGTCACAAAAGTGCTGTCATTTACGTTGGATAGTTGATTAATACATCTAAACCATTAACAAGTAGACTGACACATGGTACATAGTAGGAATATGTACTAACCTCTATGTGAAGGTCTGAACAAAATCTATCATGACCGAGCAATTTGTAGGTCCCTATGAAATATCTATAATCTACATGATCAATGAGACACTTGTAGGCATACAATTGGCTATCACTGAGAAACAGAGACACTAACCAGTGCACGGTACCACATAATGGATGCCCGCGGGTGTCCCAGCTTGCCTCTACACGGCCCGCGCTCATAGTGTTGGAGCAGGTAGTCATGCTGCAAGTCAATGATTCACAGCAATCATATGGATAAAAGAAAAGTATCCTGACGTACGTTTTTACACATCTGCTATTATAAGGCTTCTTTAATGCAGCCTATGATGTCGCAATAGCATGTACGCACTGTCCTGTAGTACAGCATAAGGTCGAATCCCACTACGTGAAAAATGGGTCTGTATTGTCTGTGATTCTGGATATCGGCAGACTTGACCTCTTGCCAATTATCAAAATCACAAGGGTTCTCTCCCAACCTCTGCCTCACCCAAATCCCACTCTTTGCATATATTGAGAAGGAGTTCTCTGTGATTTCCATTACTGCAGATACTAGCTGTTAGCTTTATTCACAGAGATAGAGTGTTTGATATCAAAATCATAGTTGTCTCTGAGTTAACTCTTTAGTTTACAATACAGATGTAGTAGCTTTGCATGCATGGATCACAAGCAGAACCTTCTTTTAACTACAGTATGTGGAACTTGGATCCTGATTTATCAATAACATACCTCTTGTGATTTACTAGAAACTCTTGTCTTACTGTAAATCACAGGGAATTTAAGTGTATCAAAGAGATTTCCAGCCTCTTGTGAGGAAAATATCAAAATCTTTTGATGTGGTCCACTTCTCAAATAGTAACACCTTGGCAAGGCTCCGTGGCCATTATGACCATTCCTAAGACGATATTACCACCCCAATATCAGCTAAGGAACCCCATCTTCCTAAATCACAAGGATTTCCTGGTCATTTTCGCGTTGTGGGATTTGGCCTATAGTAGGACCTTCTAGTAACTAAATGAATCATATTCATAATGAAAGCCTACACCTTCAAATTGAACACCTAGGGACGCCAACTGTTAAAGAGGACCTATGTATTAGTAGTAACACAATCCGTAATGAATCTGTGATTACTGCACACAACTTTAAAAGTTTACTGAGGAAAGGTAATTGATAGAATTAGATATCAAACACAATATGTGCCTGTCAATGGCAATTGGAAAACAATGTTCTTACACTGTTTATGGCAGAAAGTTTGAGTAGCAGCTCTCAGACCCGAGATGTTAATTAAAGTCTACCTAAACGATGATACAAGCTCATCGTATGTATGTGATTGATTAAGTAAAATAGTACATTAGAGAAGATGTGCAGTTATAGTACAATAGTCTAGAACATGAATAAGTGGACTTACACAATCTTTAATGAATCTATAATTACTAAGTGTAAATTATCAAGGTCAATTCATCCTGGATAAATAATTAATTACCACGTTTAGTGCATGTCTTGGGCTCATATAAATCACGTTCTCCCACTAGACTATTTATTAGCAGCTAAAAGTAGTTACCTAAATAGATGGGCGTGCCTAATTCACACATGGGGCAGTTATGTAAAATAGGACAGTACGGAAGAGCTGCAGTTTTGTATACCGTACTCTGACCTCAATATTATATGCACCACGGGCTTGAAACTTAGTGATATATAGAACTACTTTATGTAATAGAACCAGACCCCTAACTCCATGAAACCATTAGCTGCAGTAAAACTCTATATGCATCGCCTAATAGTTTGGCTGCCCAGTGGGACTGGGATGTTATAAGATATACCATGGTGTGTACCTTGTCCCTAGTTAACAGCCACTTGCAAACTGATCCCCATCCTATCAGTTCATATCAGTGCTTGCACCCAGACCCAGCTGCACCGCAGTACTTACGTCAAGGGAGGAGCGGCAGTGCCAGCAGAAAACGTGCGAGCAGCGCTTACACATAACCTGTGCACACCCCTTGTCCCGCTCCAGCGGCACCTGGCAGAACGGGCACCGCTTAAACTGGGCGTCCTCCTCACTGCCGAATGGTATCCTGCAGCCACAATGTAACACAGACTCAACCATAGAAATCTGGTCAGAATTTGTAAGGCAACATAATGTATTATCAAGAAGATTGCATTATGGTATCATGCCAGCTAAAGGACTTCATACAATAACACATTGTATTATGGTATCATGCCAGCATAAGGACTTCAGACAATAACACATTGTATTATGGTATCATGCCAGCTAAAAGACTTCATACAATAAAACATTGTATTATGGTATCATGCCAGCTAAAGGACTTCATACAATAACACATTGTATTATGGTATCATGCCAGCTAAAGGACTTCATACAATAACACATAGTTTGGTTCTTAATTAGTTTAATGTTAGTGTATATATGTACATACCCTATGTCATCAGGGTTTGCGCTCATGACATACTCATCACACGTCTGGTCCTCATGCCACCTCACCTTACACGCCGAGCAGAACGTGATGTCACACTGAAATCAACATACAGGGACGGAGAATGAAATATTTCTGATAAGAACTGCTTCATATATCTATCTCACTGCGGCCACATTGGTACATCATGTTCACAATGTGACAACAACAGCTTCACATATCTCACTGCGGCCACTTTGGTACATCATGTTCACAATGTGGTAAGAACTGTTCACATATCTCACTGCAGCCACTTTGGTACATCATGTTCACAATGTGGTAAGAACTGTTCACATATCTCACTGCAGCCACTTTGGTACATCATGTTCACAATGTGACAACAACAGCTTCACATATCTCATACAGTGTGGCCCCAGTGAGATATGTGAAGCAATTCTTGCCACATTATGCCAATTATTGTGGTGAGAACTGCTTCACATATCTTACTGGGGCCACATTGGTACATCATATTCACAATGTGCAAGGACTGCTTCACATATCTCACTGTGGCCACATTGGTACATCATATTCACAATGTGATAAGAACTGTTCACATATCTCACTGCGGCCACATTGGTACATCATATTCACAATGTGCAAGGACTGCTTCAAATATCTCACTGTGGCCACATTGGTACATCATATTCACAATGTGCAAAGACTGCTTCACATATCTCACTGCGGCCACATTGGTACATCATATTCACAATGTGCAAGGACTGCTTCACATATCTCACTGCGGCCACATTGGTACATCATATTCACAATGTGCAAGGACTGCTTCACATATCTCACTGTGGCCACATTGGTACATCATATTCACAATGTGCAAAGACTGCTTCACATATCTCACTGGGGCCACATTGGTACATCATATTCACAATGTGCAAAGACTGCTTCACATATCTCACTAGGGCCACATTGGTACATCATATTCACAATGTGCAAAGACTGCTTCACATATCTCACTGGGGCCACATTGGTACATCATATTCACAATGTGCAAGGACTGCTTCACATATCTCACTGTGGCCACATTGGTACATCATATTCACAATGTGCAAAGACTGCTTCACATATCTCACTGGGGCCACATTGGTACATCATATTCACAATGTGCAAGGACTGCTTCACATATCTCACTGCGGCCACTTTGGTACATCATATTCACAATGTGCAAGGACTGCTTCACATATCTCACTGTGGCCACATTGTTACATCATATTCACAATGTGCAAAGACTGCTTCACATATCTCACTGGGGCCACATTGGTACATCATATTCACAATATGGTAAGAACTGTTCACATATCTCACTGTGGCCACATTGGTACATCATATTCACAATGTGCAAGGACTGCTTCACATATCTCACTGCGGCCACATTGGTATATCATATTCACAATGTGGTAAGAACTGTTCACATATCTCACTGTGGCCACTTTGCACAATGTGGTAAGAACTACTTCACATATCTCACTGCGGCCACTTTGCACAATGTAGTAAATACTACTTCACATATCTCACTGTGGCCACATTGGTACATCATATTCATGATGTGACAAGAACTGCTTCACATATCTCACTGCGGCCACTTTGCACAATGTGGTAAGAACTACTTCACATATCTCACTGCAGCCACTTTGCACAATGTGACAAGAACTACTTCACATATCTCACTGCGGCCACATTGGTACATCATATTCCCAAGTAGACCTTGGACAATCATGTCACCCTGCAAGGATCAAGCAATGTTCATATAACTTCTTTATTCACAGGTTTGATGATAAGTAGCCAAGATGGCTATAAGTGTGAAAACTACTATATACGGTTTTGGTAGTGTGTATATAAGTGTACCTACAGTGGGACAGTGGACAGGTTTAGGTAGTGTATATAGGTGTACCTACAGTAGGACAGTGGACAGGTTTAGGTAGTGTATATAGGTGTACCTACAGTAGGACAGTGGACAGGTTTAGGTGGCATATATAGGTGTACCTACAGTAGGACAGTGGACAGGTTTATGTAGTGTGTATATAGGCGTACTTACAGTAGTACAGTGGACAGATTCTAGACCAAATTTGTCAAAATCCTTTAAGCGGTATATCCTTTACATGTTATTCTAACTCCCTGTTGGGTAGATTCCTTGATATTATGACTGTATTTAGTATAGAAAAATCATAAACTTTCGAAGCGGACGAGTGAGTGAGTGAGTGAGTGAGTAATAGATGTTTAACGCCATTTCGACAGCTAAGGTCATATTCATGGCGAGAACGACATTACACAATTTCACAGAGGAATGTGTCAGTGCCCACGCATATGTGCACCACACACATCCGAGGGGATAGGAAAGAGGAGATATAGACCCTTTTAAGTGGGCTAGGGAAGCCATCGAAGCAAACGACTGTCTGTGCGTCTTTGCCATAGTGTCAGCAGTACCTGTGGCGGCGCCTGGTGTGTAGTGATTGAACTAACCATCTGCTCGGATTTGGTAGGCTATACCGTAACATTTCATTATATTCTGACCATTTTGAGGGAACATAGCCTTCAAATCATCCGTTGGAGCTTGATATCAGTAAATAGAATATATTTTATTTGTTGTGTTAACTTTATAACACGTGTAAATGGAGTGTTTTTCTCGGTGGTCTGCTTGGGAGGGACATCAACATGAAATCAAGATGGCGGAGGGCCATCTCATCCTCTCATAACAGAAAACAATAGATTCTATCAATTTTAAAGGTAAATAAATATAATTGATGGTGAATAACATGCTATAAACACAATTTGTAATGAATAGACTTGAACTCATGCCTTTCAGGGTCTTTATATAGGCATTCGTTCAAGTCTATTCATTATATATTAAATTCATATAGGCATACTTACAGAAGGACAGTGGACAGGTTTAGGTAGCGTCTGTGTGTCCTTGTCAGCGTCCAACACCTGACATATGGTCTCACAGCCAGCCTCGGGGCACCAGGTCCTGTCAGGGTCCAGGTCCACCTCTAGTAACACAGCAGATAATTTAAACTTTTAGTTTCCACCATGCCCTAAGAAAACCCCTTTTTCTGAAAACTTTTTGGAATTGTGATATCAATACATTTATCTATAAATTTTAAAATTACAATTTAACGAGATGTTACAGGCATTGCATTATAAGCACATATCAACCCATCTGTGCTGAAGTCCTATACATTATTTATAGTGTTGGAATTCATAAATATCAAGGAAAGCAGCACTCAATAATTATGTGACACACATGGGATTTACCCAGGAGACTATAACTAGTACAAGAAAGACGTAGCTTTGTGATAAAAAGGGGAATTTTCCAACTAAACTGTAAGAATGACGTACCTTGTTCTGTTTTTAGTCGTACATAGGTGTCATAGAGTGATTTGTCTACTAACTTCTCAATCTGCAAATAAAACGTGCCACTTGTGCTATAGATCTATGATGAATTAATCCTACTCATCTGCAGGTCGAATGCTTAATTCACCATTAATCTCTTAAATGCAGACTCCATTATGTTGCACTTACATAATTTCCGACACAAAGTCAATCATAACTTTCCACTCGGCCTAGGACTGAGATAGTATGCCGCATCTGTCCTTCATAGGCCCGGGGGGGGCACTTTTTTTTTGATACAGGTGTGTGGCTGAACCCACGACAACCCTTACCCTTGCTAGGGCACTCGTTCGTGGGGTTTTTCTTCGAAAGCCTACCCTTGCTAGAGCACTTTTGACTCAATAATCCTAGATTTGTTTTAAAATGTCTTAAATTTACACTGATTGGAGAGAAAATTGAATTTGGTTTATGCTATTTTCATGAAAACTGTGCTTATGTCCAAGAAAATTTTGAAATTTCCTGCGTAAATCGGGTATTTTCCTGAAAGTTGACCCTTGCTAGGGACTTTTGCTCAATAGTAGACCCTTGCTAGGGACATTTGTGGCTGAAACAAGGGGCTTGCTAGGAACTTTTCCTTGAAAAAGTACCCTTGCCAGCCGCACATATGTGTATACCTTACATAGAGAGTGCCCCCCCGGGTTCATAGGCCTACTACTCCAGCTACATTGACCAAGGCTAATCAGATGGAAATACCTAATGTTTATACCAACCTCTCCTGGTTCTATCCTGCCGAGATTCTGACACTGGGCGTCTGGACATGAGATCACTCTGACTGTGCCTTCAGTAATCATGACGGTCACGTACCGAGTCAGACACTGCAGTAAAATGTTCAGGTCTTAGTGTCACATAGTACCTTGCTGCAATGTTTGCTGTCACAGTTGAGGAATTATAAGCATTGTTTATTCACACACCAGCTTTTATCTAAGACTATGGAGTAGAAGGATCATCGCCAGTTTTTTTTTTGTCCCACAGAAGTTTGTAGAAATATGTGGGGATCAGCTGAAATAGATGAGATGTGAATGGATAGGCCTTCCTTACCTGCACACAGAAGAGGCACCTACAGACCTGTAGCTGGTGCAGGTCCTGCCGGCTGAACTCTGCCAGGCACACCTTGCACGTTATTAGGGAGTCAATGACCACCTCCAGCTCCATAGTACCGCTCACACATCCCGCCATACTGGGGGTACTTAGACTGACTGACAGCTTGTGGTGTCCTGCAATGACACAGAGGTAGTAATGTTAAATCACACACCCTGCCATACCGGGGGTACTTAGACTGACTGACAGCTAGTGGTGTCCTGCAATGACATTCAGGTAAAATTATCAAATCACACTCCCCGACATATTGGGGGTAAATAGACTCCTAGCTACTGCTGTCCTGCAATGACATGTCGGTAGTATTGTTGAATGTAGTGTGTATCTATTATGCAAGAAGACTATGGGAAACAGATTTATTCTGAATGTACATGCAGCATGAAACAGACAAAAACTGAGTGGATAGTGTGTGAAATGTGGGGTATAGAGAGGCAAATAGAGGCTAATACTGGGTGAGTAGTGTGTGAAATGTGGGGTATAGACAGGCAGATAGAGGCTAATACTGAGTAGTGTGTGAAATGTGGGGTATAGACAGGCAGATAGAGGCTAATACTGGGTGAGTAGTGTGTGAAATGTGGGGTATAGACAGGCAGATAGAGGCTAATACTGAGTAGTATGTGAAATGTGGGATATAGACAGGCAGATAGAGGCTAATACTGAGTAGTATGTGAAATGTGGGGTATAGACAGGCAGATAGAGGCTGATACTGAGTAGTATGTGAAATGTGGGGTATAGACAGGCAGATAGAGGCTAATACTGAGTAGTGTGTGAAATGTGGGGTATAGACGGGCAGATAGGGGCTGATACTGAGTAGTATGTGAAATGTGGGGTATAGACAGGCAAATAGAGGCTAATACTGGGTGAGTAGTGTGTGAAATGTGGGGTATAGACAGGCAGATAGAGGCTAATACTGAGTAGTGTGTGAAATGTGGGGTATAGACAGGCAGATAGAGGCTAATACTGGGTGAGTAGTGTGTGAAATGTGGGGTATAGACAGGCAGATAGAGGCTAATACTGAGTAGTATGTGAAATGTGGGATATAGACAGGCAGATAGAGGCTAATACTGAGTAGTATGTGAAATGTGGGGTATAGACAGGCAGATAGAGGCTGATACTGAGTAGTATGTGAAATGTGGGGTATAGACAGGCAGATAGAGGCTAATACTGAGTAGTGTGTGAAATGTGGGGTATAGACGGGCAGATAGGGGCTGATACTGAGTAGTATGTGAAATGTGGGGTATAGACGGGCAGATAGAGGCTAATACTGAGTAGTATGTGAAATGTGGGGTATAGACGGGCAGATAGGGGCTGATACTGAGTAGTATGTGAAATGTGGGGTATAGACGGGCAGATAGAGGCTAATACTGAGTAGTATGTGAAATGTGGGGTATAGACAGGCAGATAGAGGCTAATACTGAGTAGTATGTGAAATGTGGGGTATAGACAGGCAGATAGAGGCTAATACTGAGTAGTATGTGAAATGTGGGGTATAGCCAGGCAGATAGAGGCTAATACTGAGTGAGTAGTGTGTGAAATGTGGGGTATAGACAGGCAGATAGAGGCTAATACTGAGTGAGTAGTGTGTGAAATGTGGGATATAGACAGGCAGATAGAGGCTAATACTGGGTGAGTAGTATGTGAAATGTGGGGTATAGACAGGCAGATAGAGGCTAATACTGAGTGAGTAGTGTGTGAAATGTGGGGTATAGACAGGCAGATAGAGGCTAATACTGGGTGAGTAGTATGTGAAATGTGGGGTATAGACAGGCAGATAGAGGCTAATACTGAGTGAGTAGTGTGTGAAATGTGGGATATAGACAGGCAGATAGAGGCTAATACTGGGTGAGTAGTATGTGAAATGTGGGGTATAGACAGGCAGATAGAGGCTAATACTGAGTGAGTAGTGTGTGAAATGTGGGATATAGACAGGCAGATAGAGGCTAATACTGGGTGAGTAGTGTGTGAAATGTGGGGTATAGACAGGCAGATAGAGGCTAATACTGAGTGAGTAGTATGTGAAATGTGGGGTATAGACAGGCAGATAGAGGCTAATACTGAGTAGTGTGTGAAATGTGGGGTATAGACAGGCAGATAGAGGCTAATACTGAGTAGTATGTGAAATGTGGGGTATAGACAGCAGATAGAGGCTAATACTGGGTGAGTAGTGTGTGAAATGTGGGATATAGACAGGCAGATAGAGGCTAATACTGAGTAGTATGTGAAATGTGGGATATAGACAGGCAGATAGAGGCTAATACTGAGTAGTGTGTGAAATGTGGGATATAGACAGGCAGATAGAGGCTAATACTGAGTAGTATGTGAAATGTGGGGTATAGACAGGCAGATAGAGGCTAATACTGAGTAGTGTGTGAAATGTGGGGTATAGACAGCAGATAGAGGCTTATACTGAGTAGTATGTGAAATGTGGGATATAGACAGGCAGATAGAGGCTAATACTGGGTGAGTAGTATGTGAAATGTGGGGTATAGACAGGCAGATAGAGGCTAATACTGAGTAGTATGTGAAATGTGGGATATAGACAGGCAGATAGAGGCTAATACTGGGTGAGTAGTATGTGAAATGTGGGGTATAGACAGGCAGATAGAGGCTAATACTGGGTGAGTAGTGTGTGCAAAACATTTATTGTAATGATGACTTTTAAAGTCTGCACCAGGCAGTTAGTCCCTAGATCAAATATAGAGATGCTGTGGACTGGAGGACAGAAATGGGGGCCGTAGTCAGGCACAAACACTGATCACGTAGTGTGAAATAAAGAGAAAAAGATGGATGATGAGTAGGCCTAATACACAGGAGTAGGGAGATACATACAACATCCACAGTGGCCTGAATATGTGGGTCTAAGTAAGTGTCTATGTGGCCAAAAGCCCACGGGGCCCCACCCTAATACTTACACCAATAATGGTGTGCCTGTCTGCTCTGTGCTCCTTGTGCCTGTCTGTGCTCCTGCCTCTTGCCTCCAGCCGTGCCTGCCTGTGTATGTGTGCTGTATGCTGTAGGAGCACCACACCCCCTGACACCTGTGTACCACAGGAACACCACCACTACCACCACCACATGACAGGAACCTGACTGTCACAGCCTGCGCACCCTCCCCATACCGGGGGCAGACACACAGGCAGGGGCAAATGTCGGGGGTAGACTGCTGCTGCTGCTGCTGCTGTGTAGAAGGGCTCTGGGGCTAAACCCAGTGAGTCACTATTTTTTTAGGAGGCTGATTCAGTATCAGATGTCCAGTATTCCGCTCATCACAAGGTACATGAGACAGTTTGTAGAGTGTCAGACCGCTTATCCCTATTTGCCCCTGGCCGGGTGGTACCATTTAACACACAATCATGGTCATACTGATGCTGGCACAAGTACCCAGCTCTAGTAAATATAGATGTAGGATGTAGGCTTTGTCAGGCTTCCCTTCTCCTATAACTACTATCCAAAACATAAAACCTTAATGACAATGTTCCCATATGTAGGCACCAGGGAACCTCCAGTTCACCCAGACATATCCACAATTTAGAAGAGGAGTACAACAAAGACAAATACACCTCTCCCCTGTGTTTATATATCAAAGTACCACTGTTGGCCGCAAGGTGGCAGTAGGTGCTGGGCAGCCTCACTTAGTAGGCCTACAGATGGTGCCATCTATGGTCTACTACATGTGCCTACTAATCCTGCTGCATTTGGAGAGTCTTCATGCATGGCTTTATAGCTCAGTGGGAAAACTTCCATCCACATTTCCAACAACATTCACTGTTTTGCTCCGGTAAAGGTGTTAACATGGCAACAAAGTATTGAATGTAATGTTGTAAGGGTAGCTGTTAGCTTGCCAGTTGTATTGTCTAAACCTATCAATTTGAGAAAAAAGAAAAACAACCTTAAACATTTATCTAGTCATTCTGTTGTTTATCTAAAAGAGTAACATCACCATAAGAACAGAGAAATGAAATACCACTATGAACTTTTGCTGGTATTTTGCTAATTATAACTGTACATACCACTACATTATGAATAAGACGACTAGACTTACGCATTGTAATCTGACATGTACATATTTTATTCCATTTTTCCATTTTGTACAAAGTGTACTGGTTAATATTGCCGTCACATTTACATAGATATATTGTTTCGTAATATTCCTTGTGAGAGATATCATGAACATTTAAAAAAATAGGGGTTCACTCCCATAAGTTCTTTCAGAATCATTTTCACAATTATAATTTTAAGTTGTTGGCACAATGTGACAAATAGTACTGATATCTTCTTCATTCTTCATGACGTTTACGTCTGGGATGGATTTGTTCTAGTGGCGATGACTGATGCTTGTTGAATGCAGTCAACCAATTCTCAATGGGTTCTAGGTTAGTGTCCACCCAGTCCATGTTGTCCTTGATGTGCTTTACTATTGCTGTATAAAGGGCATTCAGTTCCTCATCCTGGTGTAATGATGTGAACTCCCTGAACTAAAAGAGAGAGGATAATGATTGTAATAACTTGTTATTTGTTCATATGAGTAATCAATTTCTTCTTATATACTACCTTGTATACATATTCTTAATAAAAAAAACAGGTTAACCCTTTACCTTGCGCAGCTCCCCGACTGTGTTCCATGTAGAGGTGACAGCAAGAAGAAGAGATGGTTTTATTATCCTGAAAAAAGTATGAATAATTATTGTGAATTATAAAGGTAAGATTAAGAATGGTTTATGTACCAGCAGGATGTAGAAGCATGAATGCACAGACAAAAGTGATGTACCAACCAGAAAATAGGAGTAAACATAAAACAAATGAAATGCTTGCCTAGTTTTGTTGACATCCATGAAGTCGTACCAGTGCTCAGTGATGTAGTTCCACACTGTGTCCCGAGCATCCCGCTTCTTGGCTATTGTTGAGAACATGGAGGTGGAGTTCTGCTGCAGGGCATAGTTAAGGTACCTGTTTGATGGACATTACACCAATTACAAATGTGGGGGAAGAGGACATCCTGGAAAAATGTAGTTAAGACCAAACATCAGTAGGGTGTCACAGATTAAACCACTTTAATTTGTAAGATAAATGGCCTATTTGTAAGTGTACATGAGATGTGAGGAAAAATCCATCAGAACATCCAGGCTTGCACAACTCATGAAAACGAAATGTTTGTTTATGTGAACCTGATGAGTTCTCATGTAAAAGTCATGCAAGTTTCATTTGCTCACTGGGATAGACCAGTAAAACATATCAAAACATGAGTCCACTTTCAAGACTCACTTGCGAATGACATTAGGTGTAGAAGCACAGGCTAGGGCATCTTGTACAGTGCTATTCTCATATGCAATGAAAACATCTCCATAGTTGAACTCATAGCGGCTGCGCAGGAACTCCCACTCCCTGACGCCCCCACGTGCTACAGCTGTACAGTACACCACAGCACGCAGGTCAGGGTGGATGCTGTGTGAAAGGTGTAAAGTAAGCAGTTGAATGATGAGCACAAATATCCCTAATCAGAGAGATGGCACCCTTGATAATGAACAAGTAATCAATGGATAACTCATGACATGTGTGTGTTAGTGAAGGATAATGACATGAGGCCGTAGGCCAAGTGTTATTAGCCTTTGCTAACACACACAAGTCATGAGTTATCCATTGACTACTTATTTTATACCACGAAACCAATAAATAATCAATATAATACCAATAAATTCAAGTTGAAAACAAAAATTATTCCCCCTCCCCGGGATCGAAGCCAGCCATACTGTGTGTACAGGTACATACACCTCCTCGCCCAGCAGCAGACAGCGACAGCGCCTGTCTCTGCTAGGTTTGGTAGCGGCACACGGCGAAAAATAGTGTACATACACCTCGTCGCCCGGCAGCGGACAGCGGCAGCGCACACGACGAAAAAAGATTTCAATGTCTCTCGCTGTTATGTTTGTGTATAAAATACACCTCGTCGCCCGGCAGCGGACAGCGACAGCGCACACAGCGAAAAAAGACGCGTCTCGGCCGGGATTTGATCCGCAGACCCCTGACGGCTGAGCGCAAGGCGCTAACCGCTAGGCCACTGCGTCTCCTCCTTCTGCGCCCGGCAGCGGACAGCGACAGCGCACACGGCGAAAAAAGATGTGTCTCGCTGTTATGTTTGTGTATAATACACCTTGTCGCCTGGCAGCGGATAGCGACAGCGCACACGGCTTTGTATCATAGGAAGACCTGGTTCTAACCGAGCGTATCTCGTCAGTCCCTGTGGCACACTGCATAGGGAGTTGGGCTACGGACCTGAGATAGCAGGTTCGACCCCTACCATGGCAATAAAAAATATTCTGTTGGTTTTAACATGTAACATATGACATGTAAGGCGTGCTGTTATCCCGGATAACAGCACGCCTTACATGGATAACAGCACGCCTTACATGGATAACAGCACGCCTTACAAAATTGATGTTACAGCCTATAGGGTGTGCAATATCGACAGATATGTGGATGGGAATAGCCACCAAAAAGCACTGTGTAACCCAGAAATCGTGGTATAATGACAGATACACAGGAAAGGGTAATGCCATGTGCCTTGTGACTTACGGATTGTTGGAAGGATCATTAATGAACTGCTCAAACAGAGCCTGTGCTTGGTCCACACATGGTTTGTAGTTCATCACACAGGCTGTGTCCAGGATTACTTGACGTGCAAACCTTAGGGAGGAGAGATATGATTCTATTCATGGATCAATGTACAATTAATCTGAACAAAGATTTTGAATTGTAAAGTCATTTATAATTTGAGAAAGACATCTCTTGGTCAATATCGCTTCAATTATATACAACTTTCATGAACAAAGAGACATTGCGAATTGTAATATTTATAGTTGTTTGGCCCTGTATGATTTCACATCAGGCCTACTTCATGTACAATGCATAGTGGGTATAAGGCTGAGGTTTTAATTATCACTGACCTATCAGTCAATGTGTTGCTTACATCAGTCTCTACTGTCCAACCACTTGCACCATAAGCAGGCTTTACCAGATAGAGTACATATTTCTGAAATTAAGATATATGTATCAAGTAGTATTGAACCTGAACAATGGTGCATGTTATCCTGGTGCAGCCTGGATCCCAACACTTCTTCATGTATTTAGGCAGAAGAAAACGTATGGTCTAAAGATTAATTTATACAGTGAATTCAATGTCAGCTGTTAAAGTCAGGATCTGGATTCCTACCTCAAGGTGGTCATAGACAGGCTTCCCAAAGAACATGTCCAGGTAAAAAGGTATACGTGTCCTGACACCAGAATACCATGGTAACCACCGCCTTTCACCCATCAGGTACTGTGTGGCCCTCAGAGCATCCACCTCAGGGAACTCTCCAGCTCTGAAGGAGTGAAAGTGGATATAAAATAATAGCTAGCGTTAGCCATGTTGGTTGATAAGTGCTATCTAATTCAGTATAAATTTGTCTAACTTACTTTGCCATATAGAAAGCATCATCAAGGAAACCTGCCCGGTTCTGGACTGAGAATACCTGGAAGTATATATTAGTTCATCATGCTTGGTATATCAGTAAGATGTTCCTGTAATTTAGAATGTTTCACAGATCATCATTGATTTCAGCGCTGTGTTGTACACCAATTACTGCATAGCTTATGATTAACAAGTCATCCTTGCTCTGTGGTCTCCATTATGAATTGTTATTGCATTGCATCCATATATTTTATCATATCTATAAACCTATTGAAGATTTACAGCACAGTTACAGTACTTACTGTGTGGTTGGTGAGTAACTGACGGATTATCTTGTTCCAGTTCTCTGCACTGTAGCGTGTTCGATAGAAACCAACCTCATTGATATTCACCACCTTCCAGCCATTTGTATCCAAAGACTGGATGCGACCTGAGCAGTCCACACAAGTGTAAGAGTAGTATATACATGCAAACTGAGCGCAATGGATTAGCTACTAACTAGGTCATGACCTACTGGTAGACCGGAAGTGACCTAGTTTCAGCCAATCAGAGGGCTGGATTTGACAGGAAGTGACGTCATAAGGTCATGACCTAGTTTTTTCGACCAATCAGAGAGCTGGATTCCATTTGACCTAGTGACCTGACCTAGTTACATAAATTAAAAGAATTGCGCAATACCTAGAGCTGACCTACTTGCAAACCGGAAGTGACCTACTAACCTACTTGCAAAAACGTATGACCTACGTATGAGGGTGCATTGCGCAATGCTTGTAAGAATTTACACAATGTTCTGATGCAATACTTTTATGGATTTACGCAATACTTATGACTCATGCATTAAAATAAAACACAACTCATTTATTTCACATAACAGATTATATTTTTTTATTAGACACAATATTTACAGATGAAGACAGATTTTCCATTTCCGGGGCGTGCACATATACTACAAAAACATTTGTTGTGTGTGAATTTACTTGCTTGATACCAGCTTTGGCCAGTGAGACTTGTTTTCCATGTGTTGTGGAAACAATAACTGTTAAGTTTGGCTATGTTAGATATAGCATGCTCGAACAAAGCCTGGGCCAGGAAGTAAGTTTGACTGTTTTTGGGTCCAGGTAAAAGACCAGATAAAAAACCATCCTTAAAGTTTACCTCAAAGGAGAAATGATTTTTCACTCCAGGTATACTTAAGGCATGAAGTTCCAGAGAGACCTGCAGACATGTGAAACAAATAGTTTTAGCAATAGCAGATACTTCCAGTTTACAATTACACTGACAAAACACTCCTACTATGGGATTACATTCTAACTCTTGGAGAGTAAGAGCAAACTTTCTTACACTTCCTAAAGTGTACCTTGTGTAGTGTCTTGGGCAGCCAGGTTCAGTGTGCAATTGATATACTCCTATACACCAATCATGCATTATCAAGTTAACTTTTTTCACTCGACAATAGTACATGCAGTTTCTGTAGGCGTCCCAAAAAGCTGAAGAGAAATATTTGTACATTTTAACACTAGTTATACAGTGGTCAACAGTGTCTGGTTCAGCTCCTCTAAAATAACCAATGTTTTTTGCAGGTATTATTTCCCAAAAGAAATTTTCTGAACATCCACATGCTACAGAACTTATATCATTGTCAGGTGTTATAGAAGAAGCTTGATTATATGAAGCAACACTTTGTAAAACTGGACGCATGTAATAGTCATAAGGTGGAGTTTCTGTGGTTTGCTCCACAAGCATAGCTTCTAAACTTTCCATGTTAAAATGGTTGCTTAAATCTAACCAGATACTAATAGTCTGGTGAACGTGACGCTATGAGTTAAGAAATCTGGTACCACTTTTTTTCTGTTCCAACTTAATTTCTTCAGCGCCGGATTTTTTATTTTTTGTCGTGAACATGTACAGCGTTCACTTTTGTGAAAAGTTTTTTTTTATTTTTGGGTGATACAGTTCACTTTTCTTACTTTTTTATTAGTTTTTTTTCATGATACAGTACACATTTTTTTACCTTTGTTTTTTATTTGAAAAATGTTCATTTGAACAAAAAATATTTTCCAGTTTAACACTGTTTTCTATGGAAAAAAATGTTCATTTGAACAAATGTTCGTTTGAACAATTGTTCAAATGAACATTTTCCAGTTTAACACTGTTTTCTATGGGAAAAAATGTTCATTTGAACAAATGTTCGTTTGAACAATTGTTCAAATGAACATTTTCCATTTTAACACTGTTTTCTATGGGGAAAAATGTTCATTTGAACAAATGTTCGTTTGAACAATTGTTCAAATGAACATTTTCCATTTTAACACTGTTTTCTATGGGGAAAAATGTTCATTTGAACAAATGTTCGTTTGAACAATTGTTCAAATGAACATTTTCCATTTTAACACTGTTTTCTATGGGGAAAAATGTTCATTTGAACAAATGTTCGTTTGAACAATTTTTCAAATGAACATTTTCCATTTTAACACTGTTTTCTATGAAGGAAATTTGTTCATTTGAACAATTTGTTTAAAACTTTTTTTTCTGTCAACGAAATGTACAACTGGAAGTGAAACTAGAAAAAGAAACCATTTTTTATATAGAAAGGGGTAGGGTGCTTACACCGTCTTCACATACTTGTCTCTTTATGTACTGATAGGTTAGACCTTGTTTCCTTTGAGAGTAAGTCGTAACGCTGTGGTTTACTACTTTAAATCCTTTGTTGACTACCGTGACAACATTTTCACTGTCCAGTACTTCTTTGTACTTGTCAGTGGTCAGGGGGTTTTGTTTTTGAATTACACCTTTGCAACTCATTTTAACGGGCACATTTACTCCTGTGCCTATGTAACATTTGGAGTTCAAGGCAGTCATTTCGTCACCTTCCCACTCCACTTTGAATAACCCGGGGGTTCTCTTGTCAAACGCCAGACGGCTCTTACAACATGGTTGAGGCAGCCACAGCTCACCCAATACTTTGGTCTGAACATAGGTCTCTCTGTGGTGACTGTTGTCACATGATTCAGAGGGCAACCATTTGTGACGTTCTCTGAAGAAAGCTTCACGTTTTTCAGGAATAATTACGTCTTCTATTTTCTCTGCACTTAAAGCAAAGTAAAAACTGTCAGTGTCCATTTCACACATTTCAAAATCTTTCTCGTCTATGTATTCAAGGAGAAAGTCGTAATAGAAAGCCAACATTTTAAGTTTGGCATATTGGTATACCATGAACCCTATTTGAACTGGGAGATCGTAGGTGATGGAGGTGGGCAAACAGGACAGTTCTACCGTGTTGTCACTTATGTCTTGCACATCTTGCACTGACCAGTGCATGGCCAAACGTCTTGCCTTAGAGGGGTGAAGATACTTTGTTTGAACAAAGTTTTGTTTGTTGCATATGGTTTTTCCGTATGAACCATTTCCCAAAAGTTTGTACAGATCTGACAAAATCTTACAGTCTATATTTTCGTCGCCCTTCCTCCTAGCTTTGGTTACTTCGTCCATGAAGGGTAAAAAAGTCTGTTCTGGAGTGTATTCTACGAGAAGGTGTACTGTCGTAACTACCAAACCTTTCTCCAGGTACCACTTCAAGAGAGGAGTTCCCAACAAAATTCCCTCTGCGTGGTAGCTGCCTATAAGTTGGCGTTGCGGTTGTTTTAGCTTACCTGCTGCTTCCAGGTAACGTTTCATATGTTCACCTACGTCTTTTTTTCCTACTAAACAGTTTTTGAAAATAGGTGTCATTTCACTGAATTTTTCTTTCAAGTGTTCAGGTGTTTCTATGTCTACCTGGATAAGTCCAAAAGTTGTTCCTTTAGAAACCCCTCTCAGTATTTCATCCTGACTTTTTCTGCCTTGGCACAACGGTCTTTTAATTTCCCATTCACTTTTTGTTTCTCTGCACAAGTTTTCAGTTTTTTCTTTCAACCACATACACTCATACTTTTCCTCTACTTGGTAACCTAACGATTGAAGATATAGGGTAGTCAAAATGGTATTTTGGTTTTTTTCTTCTAACCATGCCTTTCCATTGGGGTCTCTCAAAACTGATTTAGTGAGGTGACATATGTGACCATGCCAGTAGCACCCGTGAAACTGGTATACTTTTTTTGAAGCTGGATCATATCCGTCCACTTTTATTTTCCTTGAACCCAATACTACTTCCCCGTAGTTGTATTGGTGTAATATCTTGACTTTGTCTGTCACAGTTTTGTATCGCAACCATTCTGTGGCTGAGTAGCTAATTTGTTGACTGCAAACAGCTTGAAAATCGTTTTCTTTCCTGCGCACCACATAATAACCTGTGCAGTGCTCTTCACCCATGCACTTGAGGTACAAGCTGTTAGCATCTACCCCTACTATGTGTCTGCATACTTTGCTTTGTGACCCGTATTTTTTTTGTCTTATTCTTGTTTCTCCACTTTTGTGATGTCTGTGAAAAATAATAGAGGGACCCCCTACTAAGTTGCGTCTGAGCAAGGAGTGAACATCCTTTTCTTTCTCACCAAAAAGAATGTAAGGAGTGGCATTAGGTGCAGTGTTGTTGAAAAGAAACTTCAAGGTTAAACCTGGCAAAGTTAAACCGTCTTTGAACATGTCTACCCCACGATCTATAAAAAATTTTGTGTGCTCGTTTATGGCTAAAACAAAGGGTTTAACATCCAGGTTGTTGTAATATATCAAGTAGTCCTTCATAGTTTTCATTTTGTTTTCTTTCCAGACCTTTTTACATTCAAGATAATCTTCTTTGCTTATTCCACCACCCGACAAAGAACTGTAGAAGCAGTGGCGTGGAGGAAGAGCTTTGTTGTTCAGTTTTCTTATGTTGTCCATCCACTCGTAGGGAAAAAAACCTTTTTCAGCTTTCCCTTTTAGAAAGGCTTTCAGGTAGTTTGCGTAGGAATAACCTGGTGCCAAATAGTTAAACATGTCAAGGAAAAGAAGATGGTCTGTGTACACTGCTATGTACTTGTTGCATTTTTTTATGGTTTTCATTTCTGTTTTGTCTGTGTCTATAAAAAAAGAATGAAATTCCTTTTTTATCAAATTAATGTCATACTTTCCAGAGTTGAAACCTAGAACAGGGACTCTTTCTATGTAGGTAAGAAGTTTTTCCTTCACTTCAAGAACATGGGAGATTTTTTTTTGGGGATTTTTTTTGTTTTTTGCTGGAAAAACTTTGCTAGCTTTATGTTCTAGTTCCTTTTGTTTTTCTTCTAGAGAGTCTAGTTCGTCTAAAACATCTCTAAAATTCTCTTTCACCTGTTCTCCTATCAACTGCCCCAAGTTGTTTATGTGTTCCAACACATTTTTAACCAAAGGATCGTCGTCCCTGTTGGAATTTCTGACAAAACACACTGGTTCTGTATGCCCAGGAAAATCAGAAGCTACACTGGCAGAAAGGGGTATGTGAGTTTTTTCTATCACAGTGTTAGCATTTTCTGGGGATGAATTTTCAGGTTGGACGAAATAGCTTTCAAAGTCAAAAACAATTTTATAGGGGTATATTTTTTTCTCAGGTGAACAAACTATTCCCAGTTCCTCTAAAACTTGAAAAACTGTTTTGGATGGATTGTATGCTCCACCTTTGTACCTGAAGCTGACTTTGGTGCAATCTTTTTTCACCCCATTGTGTTGTTTCAAAAGGAAGCTACGAGTGAAAACTTTATGACACTTTTCACAGGGGTACATTTTACCATACAGTCCCATGTTAGTTATTAAACTTACATGGTTTCTGTGTAAGTTCAAGTTCATGATTTTTTTGGATGAACACATGTTTGACCTTATAATTTTAGGTCGACCCTTTCTTTTACCAAAAGAGGGAAGGTAAAAGATTCTTATGTTAACTTCAAACATTTTTTCTAACCTGTCTAAATCTCTTATGTTAACGCCCTCAAAAGTCTCCTTGTTCACCCCTGGATAGGCTTCAAGGAAAAGCTCTTGAGTTTTTTCTAAAGATTCATACAGGAAGAAAGACAGACATCTAAAGAAACACAAGTTGTCCTTGTAAGCCCTTTTGGTTTTAGGGTCTCTGTAAAAGTGTTGCATTCCTCTTTGTCTTAAACCTGGTGGAACAGTTTTCATTTTACCTAAAAGATATTCTCCTCCCGTAGCCCTTATCAGTGTGATGTTGGCGTTCACGTTGCCTATTACACTCCATTTAGTAGAGGGTCTTTGAGTGTCTTCTTTAATGTTGTTTTCTATTAAATCTAAACACTCTGCAAAGTCTTTGTCGTCCCTTATAAAAATGTAAGGGTCTCTATGACTTTCACTGTCATAGAACAAAGACGAGTTGTTGGCAGAAGCATGAAAGTACATGACTTTCTCTTCTTCTTCTTCCTCCTTAGAGGAAGACAACAACCTTCCAAAAGAGACAGCCACTTTGTAAGCCATAACTTGATTTCTATGAATAGAGGTAAGCGCCTCTATTACCTGTTTGGCTCCCAAGTCTTTGTTGAAACTTGTCATTCTGACGTTGAAAATGGACTGAAGCTTACCAAGCACAGCCAAACCTGAAGCTATGGACTTGAAGTTGTCACGGTAACTGCTTTTATGCAAAGAATTTTTTTCTATTTCTTTTGGAAGTTCTAAGCTGTCGGAAAAAGTTTCTCTTCTACAAGAATCTGAGTTACATAAAGTTTTTCCACTGTTTTCTACAGTAACCAAACGTGGAGGTCTAGGGGTGTTACACATTGGACAGTTGACGGTGTAAAGTTGTTTTACCTTTTTGGGCGGCATTTTTTTTTTAAGGTTTCTTTTTCTTGTTTCACTTTATGTTCTATATACAAACTTATAACTAAAAACCTAACCTAAGTATACATGGAGTACATATGGAACTTAAACCTACGCTGGGCTATGTTGACTAAAAACGGAGTACGTCTAAATCTAACTACAAATTAGCTGATATACATGATAATGTAAAAGCACTGAACAAGGAGCTGTTGACCAGACACTATACAAAGTTGACCACTTACCCAGAGTAGAAATCGGTCGTTTCGTCTAGGAAGGGACCAACTCGTGATTTTATGTCCTCCAGAATGAAGGGGGACACAGTGTGTCCGCAGTGTGTGGCTGAGGGGGGCATTCTGAAGCTGGAAGACACCGAGGCATTCATTTCCTCCACGTAGCTGGTTGTTCCTATGTGAACTTTAGGAGTTCCCTTGTACAAGTTTACCAGGACCATAGCCCGGCCTCCACTGGGGTCGGTGCAGTCTTGGTTCAAGGACAACAAAAGATTATCCACCTTCCTCTCTCCAAGGGCAGCTAGGCGGTGTAACTCCTTGTACTTTCCTAGGATGCACTCTATCTGGTCCACTAAGTTCCTGAATTCACGCGCCTCTAGGTTCAAGCACCACTCGTAAGGTTTGTCCAGGTAGGTTCTCAAGCATACTCCCCTGATGCTAGGTTCCCTGTATATTTCTATGCAGGCGTTGTTATCCCCTTCCGGATAAAAAACTTGGTTGGGGGCAGGTGACTTTTCTTGGAAACCAAATCGAGCAGGCCACTTTTTTACCACCAAAGGCACTGACCTAAAGCCCACAAGCTTGCTGGAAGAACTGGAGGCAGTGCCCTCCCCAAACTTTTGCCTGTGTGACTTGTCTTTAGGAGAAGGAACACCTGGGACAGAACCAATTGGCTCGGCACCATAGGATGAAGTCGCTGAGGAATCTGAAGCAGGGGTAGAGACAGGGGTTTTCTTGTGGTAGGCGCGCTTCTGTCTTTTTTTCTTAGGCTCCCCTTCTTTCTCACTGGAACAGTTTCTTTTTTCCGGCGGGCTTTTAAGAAGCAGCTCCTCTACTGGAACCGGGAGAGAGTACAGAGGAGAAGGGCCGGTTAAATCTATAACCTCTACCTGCGAATACCCCCCGCGGTGAGCAGGTGAAGGTGTCCCTTGTGTTAAGTCCACCACTTCTATGGGTTTAACTGCCGGTGATGAGGTTGTAAGGTCTATAACCTTAATTGGACTGACCTGGGGAGAAGGTTCCTCCGGAGTCACGGGTGAGTAAGAGGCGGACGTAGGTGTTTCAGTGGGGGGTTGGTAGTTCAAAGGTGCCGGGGGATTGATGTATTCCCTGATGTCAAAATCGCCGTCGCCAGCTTCCTGAGGAGAGCGATCCCGGACGCGATCCAGGAAATCAGTGATTTCGCCATGAAGAGCTGCAAGAGCGGCTTCCTGTTCTCCTGCATCAGGCACTTCAGTTGGAAGCCGAGCAGGAGTTGCAGGTGGTTTATCAGGTGAGGCTGGAGAGGTAGGAGGAGGGGCGATGCCCGACGCCTTTTCCACTGTCTGTTTAGAAGTAGTAAAAGTTAGTGGAGCCAGTTTTTTAGCTCCTCCTCTCCTGACACTAAGTCCCGTCTTCATGCGACCAGGCATTGTTCTCCTTGAAGATGAAAGGGTGGCAGGGCTGGAAGGTGCAGGAGCAGGACGGCGAACAGCAGACAAACGTCAGAAAAGGTTTGATGAAGATCGAGCAGCTCAAGTCTACTTTATAGTAACTATCCTGATACGATGCTGGGACGTTCCCTTGTCGTTCAGATAACGTACAACCACGTCCATGAGTCGTAGATAACCGTGCTTTTCCATTCATAGTATGTTTTACACTTAGTCAGTGTTGTTTTGGAAAAAAGTAAAAAAGCTTAACTCAAATAAAAAACGTGATAACGTTCAGTCAATGTTCAGGGTGAGGCTTGTAAAACGAGTCTTGTTGTTACCATTCTGTAATTAACACAGACCATTCGTCATTTATCAGAACTAGCTTCTCTCAAGCAGACATGGCTAACTTTTGTCCTTTGCCTTTGTCTTTGACCGTAGGTCACAAAAGGCGTCAGGAGGTGTTTATTTCAGACATCAGGAGGGGCGTAGAAGAAGGTAAGGTGTGGGCTGTGTGGAAATTCTGTCCTGAAAATTTGAACAGGGATCTTTACATCCCTCCTAACTGTAACTTCAAACAATGCTTTTTGCACAACCAAACCACTGCATTGGTTCCTGGTGGACCCTCTGTGAAAAAACTTATCTCAGAAAATGGGGAAAGTTTTTTTTCAGGTGTTCTTTTGGGACATGGTGCCATGGTACACTTGATGTCTAGACATTCCATTTCCTCTGGAAGTTCAAAGAAATTCATTTCAGACAGACAAAAACCCTTTTTTCTAAGGGATCAACCTTTGGGGGGAGGGCCTGGTAATTCAGTTTTCATCGATTCTACTATGGTGAAGGCTTTAATTAAAGCCACTTTACTTCACCCAGACAAAATTACACACTCTTTAGGTTCAAAAATTTTCTATGAAAGAGGATTCAGGACAGAGATTGGCCACAATTACCATGGATGCTGTCATGTTGTGAGAGTTATTACTGAAATAACTACCTCCCATGAAAAAGGTCAGCTGAAGGTGGTAACAGCCTACCCCGTATCTAATTTTTGGTCCTCCTAATAAAACTGAACAAAAATAAACGATGATCCTCCGGGTAAGGCCCCTGGGCCAAACCCACCCTTCCACATGTTTTCCCCTCTTTTCAGAACGCTCAGGCACTGACCCTGACGTTTGTTTCGTCCTTGAGCAATAAATCATTTCAGGAAATTGCGATAAGGAAAGACTGACAGGTTTCCTATAAAGGTTAAACGGGGACTAAACCATCGTTATTTGACACAACAACCTTCGACCTACTATGTCGCGTTACTCCCTGCAGCGTGTATTAGAACAACGTCACCCCGACGACACTCAAGTTCTGACATATGTGAGGGAAAGAAATGAAATTATATGTTGCTCTTCAATTTGTTTCAGGTACGTGTGCAAATACTTGAAAGAATGTGTTCTTCACCGGAAAAAATTATACTTAGTTTTTTCTTCAGTGCAATCAAGTTTTACATCCAAAGACAGAAAAACCTTGAGGAAAATGGTTTTGAGTCATAACTTGTCGAAATTTTCAGCGGTGGAAACCTTGGGTTATGCCCTGAAGCATGGAAGAAAGGGAAAAGGCCCACTGAAAAACCCCTTCCATGTGGAAGCATTGAAAGCGGCAGAAGAGCATCACGCCAAAGAAAATCCCCGCCTACTTAACCAGCGTCTTCATTTCTTCATGTCTATTTTGGAACTTCTAGCTGAGTGCTTAGAAACCAAAACTTTGTTTTCCTCCTGCCCCATATTTCACATCCCATCATCGTCCCTGGATCGTTTCAGTGTAGAGGAGAAAGAAAAAGTTTGGTTTTATCTGGCTATGTGGTGCACCCAGCTTATCTCCCTTACTCACTGTTTTCACCACAATCAGCTCGCTTTACACTCAACGTCATAACAAATTTAAACGAACGAAGAACGATGTAACATGCTTACCTAAACAGGGGGAAGGGAACGGGAGAGATATATAGAATAGGATAGAATAGGGTAGGATAAAATAGGGTAGGGTAGGGTAGGGTAGGGTAGGGTAGGGTAGAAAAGGGTGGGGTTGGGTTTAAAAAACTATGGGGTGGGGGGGTGGGGGCACCCCTCAAGTATGGGGGGTTTGGGGCTTGTTGGCCCGGGCTGGCCGCCCAAAATAACCCACCTAACCCACCAACCCACCCACCCACCCACCTAAACCACCTACCCACCTACCCTACCCTACCCTACCCTACCCTACCCTACCCTACCCTACCCTACCCTATATAAGTCAACTGTATGCTTTCTAGCCTGTCATAACCTGCCTGCCTTCCTACCTGCCTGCCTTACTTGCTCAACACCTTTTATTTGGACGCTATGGAGTTTCACCTTTCGGACGAGTTGTTATTCAAGGTCAGTGAAAAAATATCTGAAAAAGACTACCCTCGATTAGGAGTTTACTTAGGACTTAGACTAAGTTTAATGGATTACATGGAAAAAATACCGTCTCTTCGTTCTATGGGGAGAGAAATGCTTATTTCATGGAGTAGAAAGAACGTGCGTTGCAAGTGGATGGTATTGAGACATGCATTAAGTGACATAGGTCGTTACGATCTAACTGATTATTGTAGATGGTACATGGGATATTACAACGTAGTGGACCATTGTGAAATTCCTCCAGAACAGTGGAAAGTTGATACTTTGTTCGTCAACCTGGCAGACAAGTTCGAAATGCTTGACTGGAGGAAACTGGGAACTCAACTTGGAATGAGCGACCACGAGCTTAACCTGATATCCACCCCTGTTCCAGGGAAAAAAGGTGTCACAAATCCTGTATTCGAAGTTCTGATGGTTTGGAAATATAGAGAAATATCTCATCCAAGCTGCCTAATAGCCAGTCTATACAACATGGGACTTTCTGATGTAGCTCTTTACGTGGAAGGTTTGAACAAGGGTTCTACTGGTTTAAAAGAGGACGAGGTTGCTCCTTTGGTCACTTTGGTTTAAGATATCGTCCAACATGGATCACAAGGAAAAGGAGATCATTTTTGACCCACGTCTACAAAGCCCCTTCACAATGATCATAGCTGGACCTACTTCTTGTGGGAAAAGTCAACTTGTTTTCAAGTTGATTAAAGGTGTAGACGAGCTTGTTACTCCAAAAATACACGACATATACTACTGCTACAGTCAATGGCAAGATGGATTCGACGAAATGGTGAAGTTGGGGGTTAAGTTTAACAAAGGTCTTCTTTCAGAAGACTTTTTGTTCGAGGATGAAAGAGACGTGACTAAACATGGACTGGTCGTAATAGACGATCTCATGGATCCCGAGTACGTTCCCACCATAATGAAACTTTTCACTGTGGGCTCTCACCATCGCAGTTTAAGTGTAATTTTTGTTACTCAAAACTTGTTTTTCAACAATCCTGCCTTCAGAACCTTGAGCTTAAATGCACACTACCTAGTTGTTTTTAAAAACCCTAGAGACATGAGTCAGATAGGGCACATCAGCAAACAGGCCTTTCCAGGACAGAAATCCTTTTTGACGGAGGTATATAACTCAGAAACCAAAGAGAAGCATTCATACATCCTATTGGACTTTAAGCAGAGCACACCTAACGAGCTTAGGGTGAGAAACAGCATAACAACTCCTTGGAACACCTTGGTTTTCATTCCTCAAGCTTCAGCGTCGAAAAGAAAAAGATAGAATGGTGACCAAAAGATCTCCTTCTGGAGGAAAATTTAAAACAATTAGGAAACATTACCACTTGTTGAAACACATATCCAAGTGTTCCTCGGCAGAGTGTTCCCACATTATCAAAGGTCTCAGCGATGAGGTCATTAGGTTGATGAGTCAAATTTGCGTCAACGTAATGAACAAAAACCTGTTGCGTAACGAGTCCGACGCAGTCAAACGTTTATCACCCTACAAGAAAGAACTCAAGTCAGTCACAAGGCACAAGGCTACCGTTAAGCAGAAGAGGAAAACCTTTGAGCAAAAGGGTGGATTTTTGGGAACCATTTTGGGCCTCGCCTTACCCCTGATAACAGGTCTCATAGGAGCACGTCGATAAAAAAATCATGTCTTATTCAAGGATGGCCCTCGTAAGGGCGGATCTTGTTCCCCGAGAAAAAAAACCTTCTTTTGTTAGTCCTTCCTCTCCTCCCCAGCCTGGACCTAGTGTTCAAGACCAGTACTACAGCACTCAACTTTTAAGAGAAGGTTTAACTCCTGATTCCAGCCTGGTTCAAGTCCTGAACCACCTTCAAAGTAAAGCACATGAGGTGCTTAACTCTCCTAACCTCAAACTGAAGGAAAAGTTAAGGCAGTACAATCAACTTATGATAAAGTCGGGAATTTTAACTAAAAAAGCCAAGGCCTTAGGACAACGTAGGGAAGGTCCCTATCCTGGTCGAGCAGTAGGACAAGGCCCTGCAGGAGCAGCAGCAGCAGCAGCTGGGGGTGTAAACAATTCTTTAGAAGACACCGACGACGGCGACGACGATGCTGACCACACTTTCACAGAGACTAGAGACGATCCACCACTTTCTGACGATTCAGACGGAGACAGTGTAGACGAGTTCAAAGGGGAGGAAGGCTTTAAACCTCGTGCAAGAGACAACACAGAGGGTATGGACGCCGACATAAAAGAAAGAATACCTGCAAGTTACAGAACGACTGCTAAAAATCTATACAGAGAATTATCTCGTCACGGAAGTCAAATTTTGAATTGGAACAGAGACGGAGAAATATATGTTAACGGGGAACGTGTGCCTGGAACTGACATAACAGATTTGTTAGCTTTTGCTGCCCGACCAAAGTCTTTGAAAAAGGACCAACCTAAAGGAAGCCAGGTTTTCATGAGAGCAGTTAAAAGGCTGAACCCCACCTTAAAATTTGTCAAAAACAAGTCGGCTTTTGCAGGGCACAGTCCTTCCTTTGCTGCCAGTCCCTTGAAAAGAGCTTCCCCTATAAAGAAGAGGAAAGTAAGTCAAAAAGGAACTGGACGTAAGTTTATATGGCGCACAAGGCTTTGAAAAAAGATGTCCTCAGGTTTTACACAGATCCTAAACAACCTGGAAGTTTCACCAGCGTTTCTAAACTTCAACGTCATCACTTCAAGAAAACAAAGAAAAAAAACATAGAACAAGCTTTGGAAGATGTAGACGCTTACACCAGACACAAACCTTACAAGAGAAGATTTCCAAGAAGAAAAACACAAACATGGGGGATAGACAAACAGTGGCAACTTGACCTCATAGACATGCGAGAATTTTCAAAGGAAAACAAAGGATACCAGTACATTCTAGCGGGAATAGATGTTTTTTCAAGGTATGGTTTTGGACAACCTGTGAAAAGTAAGAGAGCTGATGACGTGACAGAGGCTTTCAAAAAAATGAGCAAAGAAAGAAAACCTCAACAAATTCAAACTGACAAGGGCAAAGAGTTTGTCAACAAAATTTTCAAAAAACACTGTGAAGATCAAAAAATCAATTTTTTCACAGGAGAGAACGACGACGTGAAGTGTGCCTTAGCCGAAAGGTTCAACTCTACTTTACAAGGAAAAATGTGGAGATGTTTTTCTCATTTCAATAACTACAAATGGGTTGACTTGCTGCCCGACTTGGTTAAGTCCTACAATTTGACTTACCACAAAGCCTTAGGAGCTGCCCCTTCAGACATAAATAAAGACAACTCTGAAGTCTTGTTCTACAGGTTGTACGATCAACCTCAAAAGAAAAAAGTTCCTGTCCTTCAGTTGAAGAGAAAAAATCAAGTGCGAATGTTGAAAACAAAGAAAACATTTAACAGAGGGTACGAACCTAACTGGGCTGAGGAAATATACACAGTCGACAACATTTCGCCCAAAGGGTACCACCTGAAAGATCTCCTTGGAGAAGAGATAAAAGGAAGCTTCTACGAACCTGAGGTCCAGAAGGTGCAAGTCCGTCACGGAAGACGCTACAACATAGAAAAAATAGTAAAATACAGAGGAAAAGGCAAGAAAAAAGAAGCCTTGATCAAGTGGAAGGGTTATGGAGACAAGTTTAACTCTTGGGAACCTGTCAAAAACATAAACAAATGGCGTTTACCTTAACTTTACCTAGTAACTCATCTATGAACGTTTTTCCTGACAACACTTTAACTAGTTACAATACAATTTTGGCAGAATACATTAACTCTCCTACTCAGTTAGAGTGTGCTCTTCAAGAAATAACCTGTCCTACCACGTGGTACAACGTCAAAGAAGAACCCATTCTCTTGGTACAGGGAGAAAACGACCTGACAAACAACCTCCGCTCTGTAGTAGCTTTATTGAACAAACGCAGAAGAGAATTTTTTCCTCTGGAAAAACCAGGAGCCCATAGTGTCTTCAGTAGAGCTTCAAGCTCTACATCAAATTTATCAGCCCAATCTGCTTTGAAGAGAGGAGTAAAAATAACAAAAAACCTACGTCATGTCAACCCTGTGGGATCGACTGAAACCATTCCTCCTGCTGGTCCTGCAAGTGAAAGTCCACCGACTCCTGCTGCTGCGACTGAGACGCCATCTGGAGGATTCACTTCTAACCAACCCACGCCAGAGAAGGAGGAAAAGGAAGAGGAGGAGGCTGAGGGGGAGCGTGACACGGCAGGCAGAGAGAAAAGGGAAATATCGTCGGCTGTGGCTGAAGTGATGTCTATGGATGACAGGGAAAAAAGGTCTCTTTCTTTTTTTGAAGAAAAGGCCGTCTTCACAGACTCTGCTAATGTTTCTCCGCTCTCTCCCAGTCAGTTACAGGCTGTGAAAATATGTACACGCTTCAAGGAAATTAGCAGATACCTGTCTAAGTATTACTTCAAGGAAGGTAGTATCTACAATATGTTTGCCTTAGAAGGTGTGAACCTGGAAAGCAACTCAGAGTTGATAGGATACTTGAACAGGACCATAAATAAACTACAGAGCATGTTGGTGAGAAAACTAAGAAACTACAGGAAAAACAACAAAGCCACCGTGTTTCACTACAACAAATACACAATGAAAAGTGTAGTTTCCTTGCCTCCTGGTGTGGTCATGCAACTCCCAGAAAACTTAGGGAAACAATTAGGTTTTGACGGAAGTGTTTTCCTAAGTGGAAAGACACAAAGCCCCTACGTGGTAGACCTTCAGTTCAAAAGTCGATGTGCTTTCGTGTACTCTGACATAGTCAAGCACAGTCTTGTGGGTGATTCTAAAGCACCCCTTCTGAGGCAAATCAACATAAATCGCTACAACGGTGACATGCAGACCATAACTTTCCAGAACTTGATATATCTGCCAGTCACTAAAACCACCTTCAGACAGATAGGGATATACTTAAGAGACAAGACTGGGGAACCTATACCATTTGAAAGCGGATCAGTGTCGGTGGTACTTGCCTTCAGACCTCTTCAAGGATAGGAGTATATTACCATGCTTCACTACTATGGAACACCTCCATACCTGGCCCCTAGGGGTCAGTACGCTGAATACTACAGAAAATCACAGTTTGGGAACGGTGCTTTACCAGCGTACGGTGGCAGGGGCAGACAAAGAGGGCACGGACTTGGTTCGTTAATAGGTGGTTTACTGAGAGGAGCTGTTCCCCTCTTAAGTAAAATAGGACGCTCGGCTGCCAAATCTGCAGGCAAAGCCTTGCTTACTACAGGAGCTGGAGTCTTGTCCGACGTGGTAACAGGAAAAGACTTCAAGAAAAGTGTAGTTAGGAGAAGTAAAGCTACAGGGAAGAACTTACTCAAAAGGGCTGCTTCTTCTGCTCAAGGATACATAAAAGGTACATCTGAACCTCCTCCAGTCAAACGACGAGCAACCGGCAAGCGCGGAGGACGTAAGGGGCAACGCGGCAGAGGCAGAGGACAAGCTAGAGGAAGGACCTTGTTCTAGTCATGAGTCTCCTTCATCCCAAGGGTCAGGTATGTGCAGTAGGTGAACTAGACCTACACGCCTTGCCTGTCACTCAAAAGGACATATTAAAATGTCAAAAAATAACCAAAACTACCAACAATGCCCTAACTCCACACACTGAATCATTTGACTTCACCTTCGAACCAAGCAACCTGTACACAGACCTCTCAGAAACTGAGCTGTACATGGAACTGGAAGCCGTGGCGGCAGACGGAACAACTCACCTTGCCGTAGGCATAGAAGCTGCTCCAGTCAACAACTTGGCACACGCTCTCTTTGCTTCCTGCCAGTTGCTGATAAATGGGGAGAAAGTCACCGGCAACAATGAAGACTATGGTCTCAAGGCCTACATTTTGGACACAATTTGTTGCAACAAAGAAGACAAAGAGACTCGGTTGAAAGGGTGTCAAAAGTACATGAAAGACACCTGTGGTCACATGGAAGCCAGAGCGGGCGAAAATGCTGGATGGACGGCACGGAGAGCAGAGTTCAGTGCCCGCAACAAGCATGCCTTAGTAATGAAGCCGCACCTGGATTTAATTAAACAGTGCAAGGTGCTGCCTCCGAACTGTGAAATCAAGTTCATATTTGAAAAAAATCAGCCCAATTACTACATGATGCAAGCAGCCGATCAAAACTACTGGGTCAAAATCACCAAAGCTGAAATGACACTTCTCCAAAAATGTGTCGACGACGAGGTGGTGAAAACTCACGTCAGCAGTGTCAGGAATCCACATTGGGGCCCTTTCAACTATCACATAGCCAGGTGTAAAGTAACTAAACACACTTTGGACGGCGGCTCACAAGACTACAGTTGGACTCAACCTGACACTACTCAGATCCCCACCAGGATAGTCTTGTGTATGATAAAGGAAACAGCAGCTGCTGGGACTAAGACAGAAAATCCTTTCAACTGCAGACATTTCAACGTGAAGGAAATATGCGTGAGATATGACGATCAAAAGTTTGAGTTGAAGACCGACTTCGAAACAGGCAACTGCATCAGAGCCTACAGTCAAATGTTCATAGACAGTGGGCTGTCGGCTTTGGGGCAAGACTGTGGCATAACTTTGGAAGATTTCAAAGATGGATATTCCTTCTTTGTTTTCGACCTCACCCCAGACAGAGCACCTGAAGACAGTCGTATAAATCTCATCAAGCAAGGAAAGCTGGGCATTTCCCTTAGGTTTGCCGCCCCGACTACTCACGCCATATCTGCCGTCTTGTGTTCCTTCTACGACAACAACATCCAACTAACGGCTGACTGTCTTCCTGTCACAGACTACCACATGAACTGAGAAAAAAAATGAGAACTTCAGACATAACAGGTGCACTGGGAAACCATCCACACACAAGGCGGTTCTACCTGGGAACTTTTGCCAGTAATCAATGTCCTAAAAAACCAATTCCCTCTACATGTTTCGTCAGTAACACAGATCCAAGCTCTAAACCTGGTCAGCACTGGGTGGCATTTTACGTTTCTCATAACGGGAATGTATTCTACTTTGATCCCTATGGCTTACCTCCGTTTACTATATATCACCAGAGGTTCATGCAAAAGTCGTCAGATGGTCACGGGTCGTTCAGCAGAAAACAAGTGCAAAACTTTTACGCTAAAACGTGTGGAGCCCACTGCATTAACTTCCTCATAGAAACATGTCGGACCAAGGATCCACACCACACTGTGAAAAGGTTTTCTCAGGTCCCCTTCAACTTAATGGACAAAATAGTCAGGCCCTTCCTGAGAAAAAGAGAGAAGAAGAGGCAATGAATTTCGAGATGAGTCCAGAAGAAGTAGCAGTCAAAGCAGACGTGAGCAATCTTTTGGTGAAAGGAAAAGTTAAACGTGAACTGGACGTGATAGACGGGCTTCAGAGCACGGCGGAAGTAATAGACAAGATTCTCATCATCATGGCCGAGTTAATGGACAAAGTGGTAGCCCTGGAGGAGAACGACATAGGAAGAAAGGCCTTGAAGGATTTAATGGAGAGAATGCGGGCCTTAGAGGACCGTAGTCAAAGTCCTACTCCAGCCAAGACCGGGTGCAGTTGGTACTGCAACAAGAATTCATTTTCCATATAATATCCATGTACTCTGCTTGCAAAGCATATCTGATTATAATGATTCATACCTAGCATGTACTCTGATAGGAAGAAAAAAATAAAAAGATTGAATTAAAAAAAAAAAAAACGAGTTGTGTCTTTGTTGCATTTAATCTCATATCAAAATAGTGAGTCATAAGTATTGCGTAAATTCATAGGAACATTGCATCAGAAAATGAGTCATGGTTATTGTGTAATTTCTTTCAAGGATTGCACAATACACCCTCATACGTACGTCATACGTTTTTGCAAGTAGGTTAGTAGGTCACTTCCGGTTTGTAAGTAGGTCAGCTCTAGGTATTGCACAATTCTTTTAATTTATGCAACTAGGTCAGGTCACTAGGTCAAATGGAATCCAGCTCTCTGATTGGTCGAAAAAACTAGGTCATGACCTTATGACGTCACTTCCTGTCAAATCCAGCCCTCTGATTGGTTAAAACTAGGTCACTTCCGGTCTACCAGTAGGTCATGACCTAGTTAGTAGCTAATCCATTGCGCTCAGTTTGCATGTATATACTACTTGTAAGGTATGTACATTTAAATATATTCAATAAGCAAAGCTAAGATGTTAGTCTTATTGCCTTATATGGCGGGTACTTAATTGTTATCATGTTTTATCCAGGATGCCTGTGTGAACATGGAGCTGAGTGCTATAACCTCTAACGTTTTAGGCACTGTACTTCAGGACGGTTTTTCTCAAGATGGTACGACCTGAAATCATAGTGGAATCCCTCATTCTAATATAATTATAGCCCGGCATCTAGTGGCCACTAAGGATTGCTCTGGTGCGGCTGCCCTACCAACCCTTGTGTACTTACTACACTAAGCGCTGATCATACAGTGGTAGTGCATTACCTATGATCACTCACTCTAATTTTCAGGGTTTCAAATTGTAGAGGCTGTATCTAGTCGTAACATCTTGAAAAATGCCTTCCAGAGAATCTCAGGACCATGCGTGATATTGTGTTTAGGATACATTCACAGTCCTCATGGCAGTTACTTGTGTTCATTATTGGTAAATGACTGGTTCTATACAATCCCCGCTTTGTCACTGCTTCCTGTCTACTATTGTGCAGAAGATGCTCATATATGATACGCAAATGAGTTGATGAGTAATATGTGTGTTATCGAGTGTGAACAAATAAAACCTACTCTCTTTTTCTCTCAAGATCCATACAAATCCTGGCTGCATGCTGGGGTCAGTGAAGGTAAGTGGAATGTCCCAGCGGAACTCAGAACTGTAAATTATTCAATCAAGCAAATGGAAATGAATGTATACTTCCTTACTCTGCACACTCTGCCTATAAAGGCAGGGCTATATGATTTCCTGTGTATGTGCTGAATGCAGTCTTGAGCGGTGCATGTCTCATGCAATGATTAATTGTTAAAGTTAACCTTTATTGAGGTAAGAAAGTAGTTGACAAATCCAAGACAGTATCTGTAACAAATAATAGTATTTTGTTTGCTGGTTCTACAATAGATAATGATTGAAGAACAGAGATTCAGTAAAACTCATCTAGAAATTAGATAAACCCTCTCACCCTAGTGGTGTTGAGTATTTGACTTGTGCATCTGGTTCAAAAAGGAAGTGTGACTGTGTAACTTTGAGGCTCCCATCACCAAGGTCAGTTACTGAGACAAGTGGGTGATTTTGTTGGTCAATCCAAGATGACAGAATACTGGATAGGTTGGCGTTGTTTCTATTCCATGTGACTGAATTATCTTCATCAGCTTGCTGAGAGGAAGAATAGTTCATTAGACTTTGAAGCATTTGGATTTGGAATTAATCCAAAGAATTCTAAAAAAAAAAAGGTCTGTTGGGGTAAAAATAATAATTCACTTTACATCGCCCCAACCCTTTAACCATGGTTCAATGCATACTTGCCAGGAATGCAGCCCCAATGAGTAACCCCTATGCACCACTAACCCCTATGCACCACTAACCCTATGCACCACTAACCCCTATGCAACACTAACCCTATGCACCACTAACCCTATGCACCACTAACCCTATGCACCACTAACCCCTATGCACCACTAACCCCTATGCACCACTAACCCCTATGCACCACTAACCCCTATGCACCACTAACCCCTATGTATCACTAACCCCTATGCACCACTAACCTTATGCACCACTAACCCTATGCAACACTAACCCTATGCACCACTAACCCCTATGCACCACTAACCCTATGCACCACTAACCCCTATGCACCACTAACCCTATGCACCACTAACCCCTATGCACCACTAACCCCTATGCAACACTAACCCTATGCACCACTAACCCCTATGCACCACTAACCCCTATGCACCACTAACCCTATGCACCACAAACCCCTATGCACCACTAACCCCTATGCAACACTAACCCTATGCACCACTAACCCTATGCACCACTAACCCTATGCACCACTAACCCCTATGCACCACTAACCCCTATGCACCACTAACCCCTCTGCACCACTAACCCCTATGCACCACTAACCCTATGCACCACTAACCCCTATGCAACACTAACCCTATGCACCACTAACCCCTATGCACCACTAACCCCTATGCACCACTAACCCCTATGCACCACTAACCCCTATGCACCACTAACCCCTATGCACCACTAACCCTATGCAACACTAACCCCTATGCACCACTAACCCCTATGCACCACTAACCCCTATGCACCACTAACCCCTATGCACCACTAACCCCTATGCAACACTAACCCTATGCAACACTAACCCCTATGCACCACTAACCCTATGCACCACTAACCCCTATGCACCACTAACCCCTATGCACCACTAACCCCTATGCACCACTAACCCTATGCACCACTAACCCCTATGCACCACTAACCCTATGCACCACTAACCCCTATGCACCACTAACCCCTATGCACCACTAACCCTATGCACCACTAACCCTATGCACCACTTACCCCTATGCACCACTAACCCCTATGCACCACTAACCCTATGCACCACTAACCCTATGCAACACTATCCCTATGCACCACTAACCCCTATGCACCACTAACCCTATGCACCACTAACCCCTATGCACCACTAACCCTATGCACCACTAACCCTATGCACCACTAACCCCTATGCACCACTAACCCCTATGCAACACTAACCCTATGCACCACTAACCCCTATGCACCACTAACCCCTATGCACCACTAACCCTATGCACCACAAACCCCTATGCACCACTAACCCCTATGCAACACTAACCCTATGCACCACTAACCCTATGCACCACTAACCCTATGCACCACTAACCCCTATGCACCACTAACCCCTATGCACCACTAACCCCTCTGCACCACTAACCCCTATGCACCACTAACCCTATGCACCACTAACCCCTATGCAACACTAACCCTATTTACCACTAACCCCTATGCACCACTAACCCCTATGCACCACTAACCCCTATGCACCACTAACCCCTATGCACCACTAACCCCTATGCACCACTAACCCTATGCAACACTAACCCCTATGCACCACTAACCCTATGCACCACTAACCCCTATGCACCACTAACCCCTATGCACCACTAACCCCTATGCACCACTAACCCTATGCACCACTAACCCCTATGCACCACTAACCCTATGCACCACTAACCCCTATGCACCACTAACCCCTATGCACCACTAACCCTATGCACCACTAACCCTATGCACCACTTACCCCTATGCACCACTAACCCCTATGCACCACTAACCCTATGCAACACTATCCCTATGCACCACTAACCCCTATGCACCACTAACCCTATGCACCACTAACCCCTATGCACCACTAACCCTATGCACCACTAACCCTCTGCACCACTTACCCCTAATCACCACTAACCCTATGCATCACTAACCCTATGCACCACTAACCCCTATGCACCACTAACCCCTATGCACCACTAACCCCTATGCACCACTAACCCCTCTGCACCACTAACCCCTCTGCACCACTAACCCTATGCACCACTTACCCCTATGCACCACTAACCCTATGCACCACTAACCCTATACACCACTAACCCCTCTGCACCACTAACCCCTATGCACCACTAACCCCTCTGCACCACTAACCCCTATGCACCACTAACCCTATGCACCACTAACCCTATGCACCACTAACCCCTATGCACCACTAACCCCTATGCACCACTAACCCTATGCACCACTAACCCCTATGCACCACTACCCCCTATGCACCACTAACCCCTCTGCACCACTAACCCCTATGCACCACTAACCCTATGCACCACTAACCCCTATGCACCACTAACCCTATGCACCACTAACCCCTCTGCACCACTAACCCCTATGCACCACTCACCCTATGCACCACTAACCCCTATGCACCACTAACCCCTATGCACCACTAACCCCTCTGCACCACTAACCCCTATGCACCACTAACCCTATGCACCACTAACCCTATGCACCACTAACCCCTATGCACCACTAACCCCTATGCACCACTAACCGCTATGCACCAATAACCCCTCTGCACCACTAACCCCTATGCACCACTAACCCCTATGCACCACTAACCCTATGCACCACTAACCCCTATGCACCACTAACCCCTATGCACCACTAACCCTATGCACCACTAACCCCTATGCACCACTAACCCCTCTGCACCACTAACCCCTATGCACCACTAACCCTATGCACCACTAACCCTATGCACCACTAACCCCTATGCACCACTAACCCCATGCACCACTAACCCCTATGTACCACTAACCCTATGCACCACTAACCCTATGCAACACTAACCCCTATGCACCACTAACCCCTCTGCACCACTAACCCCTATGCACCACTAACCCCTCTGCACCACTAACCCCTATGCACCACTAACCTTATGCACCACTAACCCCTATGCTCCACTAACTCCTATGCACCACTAACCCCTATGAACCACTAACCCCTATGCACCACTAACCCTATGCACCACTAACCGCTCTGCACCACTAACCCCTATGCACCACTAACCCTATGCACCACTAACCCTATGCACCACTAACCCCTATGCACCACTAACCCCTATGCACCACTAACCCCTATGCACCACTAACCCTATGCACCACTAACCCCTATGCACCACTAACCCTATGCAACACTAACCCTATGCACCACTAACCCCTCTGCACCACTAACCCTATGCAATACTAACCCTATGCACCACTAACCCCTATGCACCACTAACCCTATGCACCACTAACCCTATGCAATACTAACCCTATGCACCACTAACCCCTATGCACCACTAACCCCTATGCACCACTAACCCTATGCAATACTAACCCTATGCACCACTAACCCCTATGCACCACTAACCGTATGCACCACTAACCCTATGCAATACTAACCCTATGCACCACTAACCCCTATGCACCACTAACCCCTATGCACCACTAACCCCTATGCACCACTAACCCCTATGCACCACTAACCCTATGCAATACTAACCCTATGCACCACTAACCCCTATGCACCACTAACCCTATGCACCACTAACCCCTATGCACCACTAACCCTATGCACCACTAACCCTATGCACCACTAACCCCTATGCACCACTTCAAATTACTTAGTGGTGAAGCCTTTTTTGGATTTAAGATATTCACAACTGAACTCAAGATATATAAGATTTTTTTTTATTAAGGGGAGATAATCTTACTTCCTGTAGTGCCTGGTAGAGGTCATCTGCTGTGGCGGTACGGTATGCATGCCGCTGAAGGTACCTCTGTAACCGCAAGCACTGTTCTATCATCACCACCGTATTTATCCACCATTTGCTCAAGATAGAATAAGTTATGTATCTACCAAAGTTTCATTGAGAAAGTTCTGCTTGTTTGATCATATATGCGTAATCCATTATGACTTTTTAGCTGCCTCCTTGACTGATCCCTTTGGGATGGCTATCCATACTCATTTCCATGTTCATGCTCAGATTTTATATTGATTTATATTGAGTTTACACCAACAATTCTTACTCTTTGAATACATGTAGATCATATACATTCCTAACCTGCACCCCTCTGTGAAATGTTCGAGCACCAAGGAAGCCCTCCATCATCCTGAGCACAGCTCCACCCTGTAGGTAATAAAACCACTGTCGCATTTTATGAAGTATAGGTAACATCTATCCAGTGCGCGCACTCGTATTGAATCAAAGTTGATAGAACTTCTAGAAAGCTATCAATGTTTGACGTAAGACCGAAATAGTTGAATTTTAAAGTGTTCATACTATTATCAAATCGTCCATTACTTACCTTGCTATAGGTGATCCTACTGAAAGCTGTAAGTACTTCACTGTGATTCTCCAGGTTTGGTAAGCGTATTGGCTGACTGTGGTGCCACCCGTCCTTCTCCAAGATGTCACGTGTCACACACATAAAGAACTCCTCCTGCAAAATGAATACCACCATGATAAAACAGACCATAGGAATTTTATTAGGGTTTATTTTATTTTGCACACACAAAATATAATTTTTTTCTGTCAAAGGAATGTTCTTTAGACTCTGAGGGAGGGTCTCTTAAATGTGACAGAGAGGCAGTCACTTGAAGATTTTCTCAATGTGTTCCATGCAAGCAGCGGAGGCCAGCAGCAAATACACCATCACCCCCCCACCCAAACACACATAGATAGATGTATGTATGTATATATATATATATATATATATATATATATATATATATATATATGTAGACTTGTGTATGTTCATAATGAACTTACCATTTCCCATGCAGGTTCTGCAACCCTTAGTCCCACCATGTAGCCAAGGTATGTGGCAAAGGCCTCTTTGAGGAAGGTGTCATCCCACCAGCGGGGTGTTACCAAGTTACCGAACCACTGAACACAGAAAATGGCAATCACAACATTGAACATCACGAAAGGAGAGGACTGTGGTTGTTTGATACTTCACACTCCACTTTCTAACATGTAGTGGTTCTGAATACACAGTTTACTCATCTGTAATGGTTACAGCAGTAGATATTAAGGGGTGAATATCTCATGGCATGAAATCGATTTAACAAATGATGTAGCAACCTTATGGAACCAGACTGGTTCCCGGGATCGCCATGTGCCTTCTGGACCTGATCTCGGAACCACACTTGTTCCTGCCATGTCACACTAGTTGGCAGTAGGGTACCTACTTAATCCCACGAGAGATTCCGTGGACAGAACTAACATGGCCGCGCACATACAATCAATATGAAACCTCACTATAGGTATCGTTCCACTATTGATGATGACGCCACTTCTGGTAATACACCGAGGTGTACGCATTTAGGACTTGGAGGGCTGTGATTGGTCTATATTAGAGTTCAAAATCATTGCAAACTTTTAAATAAAGCATAGATAAAATGTTTAACCTGTTGTGATTCAGAATATATGGAGTACAAGGGACAGCTCCTTTGATTAGGATCCCAAAATATTTATTTTAAAAAAGTTTGAAAATTATCACTAACTGTGTGCAGAATAGGCCAAAATGGGGATGGGTTCAAACATATGCTCGTATAGAAACTGGGTTGGTGAACAATGTCTGGATCTGGCACCCAGAGAGGGGGAAAATGTGCCTCTTCATGATTTTGAGTGATTTGAAGTGTTTGAAAGGTGAAATTCCACTTTTATGGGTGCATGAGTTACATTAAATCATAGTGCAGAATGTTTTGGTGGTCCGATACCTATAGGCCCTAGAGATACCAGTGCAAAATGAAATCCTCAGTTCCAACGTTGCTTTTTATTTCTAAAAATTGAATTCATGTCGTGGCACAGCTTCCATACTCCTATCAATGACATTTAGAAATGTGGATATTTGAAAAACCTCATTCATAGATTCTGCTAAATGGGCTTATCTCCATAAAACTGCAAAACCTTTTTTCAGGTCTTGCTTACCTGGTGGGCAAGCTCATGGGACATTGCATAGCCAATAATGCGTTTCTGGTCGATCTCTGAGTACTCTGGGTTGTAAAACATGGCTTTTTCATTGTACATCAGTAAACCCCAGTTCTCCATAGCGGCAAAATAGAAGTCCGGTACTACCAACTGGTCTGAAATAGATTTAAAACTCACAGGAAATTTCATAACAATTGTCCCTTTTGAAGGTATTTATAACATGTTCTAACTATGCTAAAATATCAATTTGCGTTCATATATAATGGCCCAGTCAAGCGACCAGGCACATATAGATGCCCCTCTACCCCCTGTTCCCCAGGTATAGGATAGAAACCGAAGTAGGGGTTTCTACGGTGATACAGTTGCCCCTGTCATTGGTCAATCCAAATTTCCGTGTTCTAAGCACTATATCTGTATACTCCTCTATCCGCTGCTGCTTAATTATTTCAGTCTCTGGCACTCAAAGAACAGGCCAATAGAGTAATTTTAAGGAAAGAGGTGGAATTGAGAAACATAACAGTAACCTAATTTGGGTAGAGGGTATGGTATACCGGTCCATTCTTCAAAAGCCTCCAATATTCTAGCACCAATACTGTTTGCATATTCGGCATACTGCAGCATAGAGGGCTGTGCATAGATCCGCATCTGCAGTAAGAAAACAATTAAAAGCTATACAAGAATGTTTAAGCAGTTGGATAAGCGGATGTCCTGTATAAGGGCTGGGGTAATAAGCCCTCCAAATCTATTAGAGCAGAGGCAGTTATTCACAACAATATAGTAGTCAGCCTGCACGGCAGTCGGCCTGCACGGTAGTCGGCCTGCACGGTAGTCGGCCTGCACGGTATCTTAGTTGGTAGAGCAGCTGCCTTGAGTTTGGAAAGTCCCTGGTTTGAAACCACGCAGAGTTTAAGATGTCTTTGCAGGCCACTACACCTGCAATAAACAGCTTTGCTGGTCGAAAATTGTTGAAAAACTTCATACTCTACTTGATAATCTTCCCTATTCCATTAGGATGACATACCTGAAGACCTCTGCTTGTGAAGCTCTCTATGTATGGATATTGATTGACACTGACGGCAAGGAGGTATGGAGACATTCGAAGTGTTTTCTCAAAGATGTCTGCCTCCCATTCTCCTCCTCTGAATCAGAGTACATGGTTAGCAGACATGAACAGACTCATTGTGTCTGTTGTACCACTAAAACATCCTATTGTAGTGATTTCTAAAAAGCACATTAGTAAAGCATCCTTACTCTAAGAAAATGAAATAAGACACATACAAGGGAGTCGCTGAAATAGCGATTTCAATACAATTGACTGTATGGAATCTTGCCAGTAACATTTAAAGCCAGCTTGCTATATTACATGCACCGGGTACCTACCTGGTCTCTGTCCTGTCAATAGGCATGTTACTGAGTGAGATGTAGTCATTACGTCTCACCATGGTCACACTAAATGTAGCCTTGAAGAAGTTCTCATCAAATACTGGGAAGCACCGCCGAGCATATGTAGGTGAAAACTGTGTGGACACAATCCAACTGTAAAATCACAATACAGTGTGAGTGAGCTTTAACTCCAGCATATTTCCAATATTGCAGAGTTTATGGACTGCATATTAAACAGACCAAACTATATTTACACTCACTGTTTGGTGCCATTCTCCATGTAGTCAGAACGGTAGAAACCAAGGAGGTCTTTATGTATGGTGGTGCCATTAAACCTCATGTACACTGAGTAGTTCTGGTTCTTCATCAACTGCTGCACAGGGTAGATCTTGTATAACTGTCTGGGAACATCTTCCTCTGTGTGGTTGATATTTAATAAGTTACTTCCATCATCTCTGGAAAATGCCAGGGTAAGCATGGGCTATGTGCGATCATGAGGTTATGTAAGACAAAAGGAGTGACTAAACAATGACCAAATTACAGAAAGAAGCAAGGATTATTCATGAGAGAGAAAAGTAGAAGATAGAAGTAAAATTGAATATAGATGGAATATAACCTTACTTGAGCAGGATGGTGCCTTCATGCACAGCTACCATGTCAACATGTAAGACTATGACACTAGTGTCCTCCAAACATGTCATCTGCATTGTTACATTTCCATTGAACCCAAAGTCGTCACCTTCATAAATCCTTGGCCACAGCTCCAGGTCATAATGTACAGGGATTAGAGTCGTATTGAGTCTGTATTCTGTTGTAGGATTCTCATTGTTCTCCTGCTTCTCATGTTTTGGTACATACTTAGGACCACACACCGCAGCTGATAAATGAGGACTTCAGTTATATGGGGCCTAAATTTGTACATCTGGCATTTAAGGCAAGCCCTGAAGTCTACCCCTACAGAGTATACCTTGAGTCATCCTTTAGGTAGTTTAAAAGAGAGAAATATACCCTACATCATCTATAGCATACTTTGACACGATTTGTATCTAATAAAAATGATAGGGAATATGGGAATTTTTTCTTTTAATTCTGTTATATAATTAAAAAACCTATAGGTCGTATCCTAAATCCAGGAACAATATCTATAACAGAATCGATTTTTTTCTTTTAATTCTGTTATATAATTAAAAAAAACCTATAGGTCGTATCCTAAATCCAGGAACAATATCTATAACAGAATTCCCAAGATTTAGATGAAAGCAGAGAAGATAATAGCCATAATAGCAGATAAATGCCATTATAAAAATATCAAGTAATGATTGATATTCAAAATTCATCATATTGCTAATCTATTTAACAGTCAGTAATGATAATCGTTCAATTGACTAGATTGTTACCCTTTGGCTAAACTCTAGAAATGACTTGAATCTACCAGTCATCCCTGTAAACTGCATATATTTGTGATGTAATTTCTACTCAATACAGTGTAGTGGTTCGTCTTTTGGTCAGATGTCAAATCATGACGAAAAGAGAAGAAGTTTCCGGGGAAGCAACCGATTGTTTTATTCAAACCTTAGTTACATATGATCACAGCCTATAGAGACTACATGCCGGATGACATACTGTTACCCATAGAGTGCTGAGCAGTGGTAGGACCACTACTAAAGAACTAGGGTCGGAACTGCCCTTATATAGGGAAAAAGCCCGCGAAACTCAGACCCGTCATGTGACGTGTGATGGACGAGTGGAAGGCCCCCTGGTGTAAAGGATACAAACCTGGAGGCAGGTGCTGCCACCTGCCATCCGGACTCCCCCATCACACCCGGAGACCTGGGTCTGAGTCCCACGGGTACATGAATGTTATGAGTGTAATATTACGATACAAAATACCATACCCCTACACTGCCCCCCTTAGTCAATAACTTGGGGGTAATTAAACTGCAGTGTATGAATAACCTAATAAGTAATTGTCTCACAATACTATATAAGGGGTATTAATTACACTCACTTGATGAGAAATAGGCTATAGTCAGGTTGGAGACGAGGCTGTGAAGAAACCCCAGACACTCATCTTCAGAAATGGAAATAGCATGGGTGGTAGGTGCTTGCAGTGGTGAAACTGTAAACTTGCAGTGTTACTTAATCTGTTGAGCCTGGTTAGTAAAAATTGCTACAGGGCATGTAGGCATGTGCTTATAAATTCTACCATTTACATCTCTGCATACTTTTACTGTAGTACCTTCACATGCCTGCATATCGGCTGAGTCCAATTCAATGAATAGTGATTCATCATAAGATACTTCTAAGAACTCAGTTGTGGTTTGCAATCTGGTGACTCCTCTGGTGGGGGTCTCCTATGTGTCTATAGGCATGGGTGATGTAATCATTTGGAATAGTTTGAAGGTAGAGATGGTAGATTGAATTATAATGTCCAGATGAATATATATATGGTGAGCTGAGTAGGTGTATGAGGTCAGCTTCTGAGAATAATAAAAATCTAAGTCATTAATTGCTACTTGTGCTCCGGGGTGTGTAATCCTAAGTTTGTTGTTAATATCAATTAAGTATCTAGCAAGGTCTGAGGGTGGTACTATATCAGGGGTGAGGATTCCTGATGATAGCATCCTCAGGGCTGCATTGGTTCTTTGCAGTGATTGTACTGTGTTCATTCTTGCTGCTATGATGATTAATGCATCATTTAATACTTGCATTTTTTCCCTCTGAGTTTTCTCGTGCCTTGAATATGAGTCAAGAGACCTGGACATGTTAAAGGCCCATAGGTTGACGGTGTCACCTATGGTGTTGATGGTACTGTCCAGTACCTTCTTACCTTGGATGTATGCTTTAACAAAATTATCTTGTCTGTCTGTCATCTTTTCAATGAGATTGGCTGCTTCCTGATCTTGTTTAGCAAATTTCCTTAATATGTCATCTATGTTCTTAAGTTGTCCCATAACTTGGTTTACATTTTCTACTGTGGCTAGACCTAGTACACCACGGAATAGGGGTGCTAAAAAACCCAGTATGGCCTCTCTTTTGGCCTTGTCCAATGTGTTTATGGGGTTAGATAAAAACAATTTGATGGAGGCTAAAGTTTCATTTATCTCCTTGTCTGCAATTTCCAGCAAGGATTTCAAGCTGCTTGGCCTGTTGGATAATCTAACCAGAGGTGTGATCTTGTAGAGTAGGAGTGGTCAACTGGAGTATTCTATCCCTTATGGATCCTTGGGTAACGGGTGCCCGAGGTATCTTGTAGGGGATAGCTAGCAACAGTGTTGTGGTGGTATGTCCATTGACCAAATGTTGAGGGCTAGGTTTGAATACTACTCCTATGTTTTGTCTCACCACAGGGGTATAGCCTGCAGCAAGTGGTTCTATAATATATAATAACAGCATAGTCAGCAGTATGGGTGCAACTCTCAGTCTCCTCATGGTGCTGTGTAAAGCAAGAATAAATTTTCTGTTTAAAGTCTTGTCAAATTTGTAGTGTTTTGGTGCTGGTAAAGTCTAAGTGTATGGTGTAACACTTTAAATGAAGTGGTTCAAACTGTACCTTTGCAAGATTGAGCTGTCTTGGCAATATGTCCGGTGAGTCTATAAAGATTGACCAATAAATGGTAAGGTCAGGTTGAAGGTGAAGTAGGTGTGATCTTTATCCTAGTGCAGTCTCTCCTAATGGAGAGGTGGGATGGCTAGTTCCCAAGTGGGGTCCTGTAGACTTGAGTTCCAGACTGCAGCTGGATGAAGACTACCCTCCCCACATCCATTGTGGGCCTGGTATTGTTTCTCTGGAGCAGGTGCACCCAATCTCCCGTGTCTGCTACTGTGGGGGTCTACTGTGTACTCTGTTTACTGGTAATTAGCTCCTCCTGTCATCCAGGACATTCATTGATGACTGTCTAGATAGTTGTCTGAGGGTGGCTTATAAGGTCAATTGATCTCTATAGACTGCTATGTTGGCATAGCGCGCTCTTTCATGTGGGGATTAGGCTTTAGACACTCCATTGTGTTACCCTTACTTTTCTGTAGACTTTATGTCTGCTTTACTTGGAGGGTCCCAGTCTTTGACCATTCAGTGGTATTAACCTACTGATATTTGTACTAATTTGATGGCTTTATATATACATATAAATAATACAAATTCAGTCACACATGCTTATGTGTGGTTGAAAAGAATTTGTAATAAATATTGAAAATCTTATGTTCTTAGGTATCTCAATATGTTTCTAATTTCTTGAAACTGCACCACATTTAGATGTTTTTCTTAATATGTGGTGTGCAGGCCTAGGCTTAATAGGGCCTATACTTGTGGCTTCCCTTGTAAGGGTGATATCATTCTTGTTTCTTACAATTTTGTTATAGTATTTGGCTTCATGTGGAATAAGCCTGTGTGCAAATTCATTGTTCCTGACAGCTACAACCTTCTTCAGTCTATGTGTACAGGTCTGGCCACCAGTAGATTGGTGTCCATGTTTTTGAGTTTGGTACTTGTCAAACTAGGTCTATCTACTACAACATATGGTCCCATAAAAAGGGGTTGAAGCTTCTTACACTCTGTGTTGGTCAGGATTCTTGGTATGTTGCGGTACACCATGTCGGTGACCTTGATTTCCTGTGGTATAAGTTTCTTATCATATCTGTCCTTCCTCTCCTTCTGTAGCTTGGCGACCCTTTGTATAGCTTTCCTCCTAGAGGTATCTTGATTTGTTATCATGTTAGCTACATGGTCTACTACAGTGGATATGTCATCCTGTATTCCCAACCCTAAGTCCATTGGGGTGGCTGGGTTTCTTCCATGGAGTAGGAAGAAAGGGGTGAATCCTGTGGTTTGGGATTCGGTGTTGTTTAATGCAAGAGTTATGGGTTCAATAAATGAGTCCCAATTGTGTTGATGCTTTGAGCAGAATGCTCTAAGAGCTGTGGCGATGCTAGCATTGAATCTCTCTACAAGGCTATTACTTTGGGGCCTGTAAGGAGAATTTATGCTTGATCTTGAGGTGTTTAGTTAGCTTTGTGAACTTTGCACCTGTATAACATGTTCCATTGTCTGTTTGAAGAGTGGCTGGTGTTCCATGATGACAAATTATATTCTTGTAGAACTCTGCTGCTGTTGTTTCAGCTTTTAAGTCAGTAGTAGCCCCAGCTGTTGGATATCTGGTAGCATAATCTATGCAGACTTGTATATGTTTGTTTCCCCTGGCAGTTGTGGGAAGTGGTCCCACTGCATCAAGATTCAGGAACTTCATTGGTGAAGCCATGTAATCTCTCACCATCATTGGTGTTTTGTGTGAGTGTACTTGCCTTTTTGCAGTGAGGCAAGTGTGGCAGGTGGAAACATATTTGGTTGTGTCTGCTAGCATAGATTTCCAAAATACCCTAGGTCGGAGTGCTGACATCATCCTACTTGAGCCAAGATGGCCACCAGTAGGTGAGTCATGGAAGTACTGTAGTGTACTTGTTACCCATTGTTGTGGTATAACAATTTGAAGTGGTACAGTATTGGTTTTCCTCCAATTTATGGGGCATATGTGGACTAATGTACCATTTACCAAGGTGTATGTCTAGCCTTGGTTGATGATCCGATTTCCTTGTGCTTTTGTGCGGGCAAGGTCCCATCCTCAAGATATTGTATGAGGGGCAATAGTTCCTTGTCCTTCCTTTGTTCCAAGCCAAGGTTTGTACCTGAGATGGATGTGTCAGGAATCTGATCCAGCAATTGATTTATATCTAGCACATGTTGTTTTATTCTTTCCCTCTCTTTCTCCTTTTCATTGACTATTGGCCTGTCTTGTGTCTTTTGTTGGGGTGTGTCACTCTTGTTTTGGTGTGTAGGCTCCTTTGGAGGGCCTATTCTCGCCTTGGTGGGAGTGTCAACCTTTTTCTTCAAGGGCACATTTTGCTTAGTGGCATTCTTCTGTCTCTCAGAGTTCTTTGATTTATTTGATGCAGTGTCTTTTGTGGCAGGTGGAGTTTTGATAGGTTTGTTTCCTGTGACCTTTTTCTCATCTAGACTAGTTTGTGATTGTGTTGGGGGTTTTGGTGTGCCCTCCTGAATCATTTCTCTAGTCTTTGAGCATGTGGTCATAGGACACAAATGGTTTGTTGTTTCCTCTCCCTGCATTGGATCAAAGAATCTGACTGTTTTGGAAGTTGCTTGAGTAATTGCATACAATGTATCTTCTGAATCCTCATTATCTGAGTCAGGTGGGGTGAAGGGTGGCTCCTTGAGAGTTGCCTTCAGCATCTGATTGAGTGATGAGAATTCAATAGGCTCAAAGTCATTATCTGGAAAGAGTTGTGCGTATTCTCTCTCACAATGGCAAAACACATAGTGTGTAGATTGTTTCAAGATACCCCTAATAGGTGTCTCTGGTCTTTTAATGGTGTTGGGTGGATCATCCCTTTTGAATGGTACTTTCTTTGTTGTTTTTGCAAACTTGGTTCTACTGGCTGCTCTAACTCTCCTTGGTGGGGGTGGAGGGTTAGTCATGGGTCCAGAATCTGGGTATTCCCTTCTAGACATAGCATCTGGTGGTGTGTTATCATCACCTTTCACATGTTGAATGGTTAATGAGAATTGCTGGATGTCTAGAGCCCATCTGGCCCATCTATGTGTGAGTCCTGTGTTGGTTAATAGTGGAATTAGGGCTGCATGGTCTGTGTATAATTGGAAGTGTCTAGTTTCTAGGTAGTGTTTGAAGTGTAATACTCAATACACTACTCCCAGTAGTTCTCTCTCTGTGGTATTGTAATTTCTCTCATGTTTGGAGAGGGTTCTACCTGCAAAGGCTACTGGTCTGAGCACTCCTTCATTATCTCTCTGTGAGAGTACAGCTCCTAAACTCACATTGGAAGCATCAGTTTCCAAACTGAACTCCTTCTCATAGTTTGGATATCTGAGAAGAGCATTGGCACAGAGGGCATGCTTTAATGCTTTGAAAGCATTATCTGCATCTTCTGTCCAGACAAATGGTATAAGGTGTGTCTGTAGATCGTACAATGGTCTAGCAATTTTGGCATAACCTTTGATAAACTTCTTGAAGTATTGGCATAGCCCTGTGAAAGATCTGACATTTTTGACTGACTTTGGTGTTGGGAAAGTTTTGATCGATTCTACCTTTGTGGGAGATGGTTGTAGTCCCATGGGTGTGACTCTCATTCCCAAGAATTCTATTCTGTCTATGAATTATTCACATTTTGATTTCTTCAATTTAAGTTTACCAACTCTTAAGCTGTTGAAAACATCTTTCAGGTCATGGAAGTGTTGTTCTATTGATGGTGATAATACTAAGATGTCATCTAGGTATGGTAGGGCACATTTGCATTTGAGTTTGTTCAGAATTAATGTTACTAGATGGCAAAATCCCGCAGGGGCAGTAGCAAGTCCCATCGGCATCCTTTGGTAGACATACTTTTTGTCATTTGCTATGAATGCAGTTTTGTGCTGGTCCTCCTCCCTTATAGGAATTAAAAAAATCCCTGTTGGGCATCTAGCTTAGTGAATACTCTTGGTCTCAGTGACCCTATCATGTCTAGAGTGTCATCAGCCCGGGGTGTAGATAAGGCTTGATTGATCGTATTTTGGTTCAGATGACGAAAATCTGTCACGAGCCTATGGCCTCTTGATGCTTTTTGTACTAAAAAGGATCTGGATGCCCAGAGGCCCTCAGCACATTCTCTGAGAATCCCGTGTTTTACTAGCCTTTCACATTCTTCCCCTATTGCGGCCTGTTTCTCTGGTTTTTGTCTATAGGGTAGGAAATGACATGGTACTGCTTCAGGTTTTACATGTATAAAGTGGGTATACAGGTGTGTAGCACCAATGTCTCCATCTTTTCCTACAAATATATCATCATATTTGGTCAGCAGTGATTCTAACCTACCATGCTGATCTTTTGATGTTAGTACAGATTTTGGTGGAACATTCTCTTCCAATTCTGGCTCGAGGTCATGTGCCTCACTATGTATAGCTGCTATTTCAGAGAGTCTGATTGAGTTAGGCTCAGGGTCAGCATATGTAGACTCACAGTCTGAGTCTGTGTCACTGAATGGAGGTTCATACTCAGGCTGTATGGCTGAGATGGATTGATCAGTGGGTGGGGTAGTGTCTGACACCTGTTGGGGTTTTTCTTAATCAGATTCTTTGACTTCCTGAAATAGAGCTATGATGGCACCATTTTTGATTTTATGTGGGCGCCTGCTGGTGTTGAGTAACACTAGGGGGTGTTTGTTATTTTCCCTCGGGGTTACTGCTGCCCTTTGAATTAGATATGGGGCATTGTTGTCTCTCTGGAGATTATCTACTACTCCAGTTTTGCCTTGCAGTGATTGAGTAGATGTGACTTTACCCAATACTGCAAGTTCAGAGAATGGAGGGATGGTAAAATCTTTCACTGCCCTAATGGGTCTAAGAATTTGTTCAGGATCAACATTGAATTCAATCTGGGACTTTGTAGTGCTTAAGAAATCTGTGCCGAGAACAATGGGCTGTGTGGGGTTGGGAATTACAGCAAATTGGTATCGGAATCTGACACCTTGGATTCTAAAATTCAGCATAGCTGAATGTCTAACATGACACACTGATCCATCTGCCAAATGGATGTTGATTTTTGACTTCCTTAGTTGGATATGGAATCTCTTTTGGAGATCCGTGAGGAAGGCTTGTCTGACACAGGTGATAGTGGCACCTGTATCAACCAAACATTGTACATCTGAAACATCATAAAGATTTGCATTGATACAGACATTTTGAAGAAGTACAATAGAAAGCTTGGTACTCTCACCTGTATCCTTTGATGATGAATCTGGTGGGGTGATGTGTATCACTGATGGACGTCTCTGTCTGTTAGATGGTAGATTGGCACTAGCAATTGTCTCTAGTTGAATGTTTGTTAATCCTGAGTGATTGTTTGTATTTGGGGTGTCACAGTGCACTGGCCCATCGGCACTGTGACATCCTAGTTTTCCTGGTTCTGTGGGGTGGCTGTGATGTTGGCCACCAGAAGTTTGGAGATTTGATCCGTCACATGAGGTGGTATGTGGGGGTTACTCTGCTGGTTTCCCTGGTACCCTCTTGTGTTGGGTTTGTAATCCTCCTGATGTGGGTTGGAACCCTGGTTATGTTGACCAGAGTTGCTGTAGTGTCCAGAGTTGTTGGAACCCTGGTTATTGTAGGATCCAGAGTTGTTGGATCCCTGGTTGTTGTAGGAACGAGAGTTGCTGGATCCCTGACTAGTGTAGGATTAACTGTTGTTGTTGTAGCGACCAGAGTTGCTGGAACCCTGGTTGTTGTAGGATCCACTGTTGTTGTTGTAGCGACCAGAGTTGCTGGAACCCTGGTTGTTGTGGGAACCATTGTTGTTGTAGGATCCACTGTTGTAGTTCCTATGTGGACTATGGCTCCTGCTGTTGGATCCTTGGTTATATGATCTGCCAATACTTGGAGTTCTATCTCTCCTATCACTGTGTGAAGAGTTACCACTGTTGGAGTTGGATGAGTTGTTGTTCCTTCTACTGTTGTGTACCCCCCCCCCCCGGTTGTTGTTGTTATCCCCCCTACCTCTGCCTCTATTGGAGCAGTAGTGGGGATGCATAGTTATTTCCTCTATATCTATCAGTGGGATCTTTGGAGACAACCTTTGCTTCCTGCTGCCTTACATGGGCACTGGACATTAGGTTAACATCTTCCTCCTCTGAACTAGTGGTGACTTCCTGGACCTTTCTCTTAGTAGGCTGTGGGTTAGACTCCCCATCCCTTACTTTCCTAGATTTATCTTGGGTTTCAGCCTCTAAGGCTAATTCTAGGGCTTTGTCAAAAAAGTCTATTTTCTTGTTCTCAAGAGCTACAGAGATCCAGTGCCTCATGCCTTGGGTAAAAGTTCTGAGTAGGGCTTCATCTTTTAGGCATTGGGCATTACACACTTTTCTGAGATGGCATGCATAGTCTAGGATAGGTTCATCTGCCTTTTGTGCACGGAGTGCAGTTCTGGAGATGATATTGTCTCGGGTAGCAAAATACTCCTTTAGTTCATGTACTACATTGGTCCATGTCAACTTATCAGGTGTGGCACTTTCCTTGAAGGATTCAAACCAAGCCAATGCTTGTCCTTCAAGGTACTTGGGTAGATATGTTACCATGGTGTCACTGTATGTTACCTTGTACTTGTCCTTCAGATACTCTGGGAATTTGTGATCAATAAATAGTGCTGTTGACATGAGTGGTAATGGTTGAGAAAAGGTTTTAGGTTTAGTTACCTCATGTTGCCTGATCTTCCTGTCATCGTGTTGTTGTCTGTCTAGGATCTTGGTCATGTTGGGCATCATGGAGATCATGACGTCATCCTTGGATCCAGAGGCAGATGGTGTGACGATAGGTGTGGTGGTGGGTGTGGGAGGCTGTGAGGTCTGAGTTGATACCAACTTCATGAGATCTGCTATCTGTTGTTGCTGCTTATCTAGGGCCTTCCGCTGGTTTTTTTGTTTTAAAGATCTTTATTGCCAATAAAGTAGGTTACCGGTACAAAATAGAACTTACGTCTCTATAGGAATGTCATAATTTCTAGGATCGTTTCAGTTATTCCTTGCTAGTAGTATATATATGTACATACACAGTAGCATTGTAACAATATAACAAGCAGAAGCTTCATCAAGTCTCCCGCCTGATCGAGTGGGATCAAGATCAAGGCCATCTCCTTGGATCAAGTCCCTGTCATACTGCTACCGCGGAGCCCGAGGGTCTATGGTGAATCGTGCTGCCTGTCCCTGGGTGTTAAAACACTATAAATTTGACAAGACTTTAAATCAGCCTTGTATAATGCATCACGATATTGTTTGTGCTTGAGTTGAAAATCCATTTTTTCCTTTTTGATTTTAGCCGTTAACGCCTAAGTTCCTGGTTCTCCTGTTGTCGTTCTGCCATTAATCTTTTGTTTTCTAACTTTTCTCGAAACCACACTTTTCATGTTTAATCCAAGAACTGTAAGGAGTTTCGTACATGCTTGGACTTGGCTTAGGGACTTCAAATGGTAGTTCACCAAATTGAGCAATGCTCCTATGCATGGGTGCAGGCTTCTTAGTACCACCTGGCATGAATATGGAATCTCCAAACTCTTCCAGGTCGTCATGTAAGTTTCTTCTTAAATCTTCAAGATCAGCTACCCCATCCGGGTAGTGTTCCTGTGGATTTCTCCATTCTCCTGATGGTGATCTTATTTCACCATCTTCCATCAGGGAGTTTAGGTCCGGATTTGGACCATTTCCCTTTACTGGGCTTGGCTCAGTCATTACTGACTGCGCGTACCCTTGGAACTACTGGTCACGGCACCAGTGTAGTGGTTCGTGTTTTTGTCAGATGTAAGCAACCGAGCATTCCATTCAGACCTTAGTTACATACGATCACAGCCTATAGAGACTACATGCCGGATGGCATTCGGTTACCCGTAGGTAACACTCGAAGAGTGCTGAGAACTGCCCTTATATAGGGAAAAAGCCCGCGAAACTCAGACCCATCACATGACGTGTGACAGACGAGTGAAAGGCCCCCTGGCATAATGAATATGAACCTGGAGGCAGGTGCTGCCACCTGCCATCCGGACTCCCCCATCACATCTAGAGACCTGGGTCTGAGTCCCACGGGTACATGAACATTAAGATTGTAATATTACGATACAAAATACCATACCCCTACAAAAGTAAGACACTGTGTTCTGAGAAATCCCAATGGAATGATGCTAAACCTTTGCCCCAAAGTTGCTAATGTACTGTTCATATCTTTGTATCTTTTACAGCATGATAGATTAAGCACGGAGCAGGGTCATGAAGTGGGTGACTGTCCCATTTGTATAATCACCCATACCATTAGCATTTAGTCCTTTGTGCAGACTGCACAGGGATTTGTCAGATTTTGAATTGGTGGATCGGGTAGGGGAGGAATAAATGTGACAATTTGTTTCATTGAGGTAGCTCTGATTATAACTCTAGTATAGATGAAGGGATGAGTTGAAGTATTGATACTACATGCTTGCAAATACCTGTATACCTGCATGCAGGAGAGGGGCAGTGGGACAATGTACACGGGACCACGGGACAGGTGCTGTATCAGGACACAGTAACCTGGACTTTTACATAAAATATAAAGTTGTTAGATTGTTGGAACAACAATGGAAATAACCTAGTTCAATGTCAGGGTTTTTCCTTTACCATGCATTGATGTTACATCCACCTCCTAATGAGCGCCCACTCCCATTTCTGGGGCCTTTCTCAGACTACAAAAAGGGGAAATGTTTATGATCTTAGAGTCAGTAGAATTCTTAATTACTGGGAAGCTATATTTATAATATTGATGTTATGTTTTAATGTAAGCACAGTACCTCTTCCCAGTGTGTTTATGGTCTCCTTACAGGCTTCCTGCCTTTCCTGTACCGTAGGTACAGGGCAGGCCTTCCTGGGTATAGCAAAGTACACGATAAGTGCCACAGCCAGGGTAGCTGCTACAAACAAGGCCAGGAGGAACAGAGCAGTAGGGATGGAGACGTGCCACCCCTTCTTCTTCTCCTTTACAGGAGTTGCCCCATCCTGTATGGTGAGGTTCTGTTGGCTGGACCTGGACCCGTTCTCCATGGTGGTAGGTTGGGCACTGAGGGACACCTGTGTGAGTGGATTGGGATCAGATGGATGATGTTACAGATGGTGGGGGGGGGGTGCCATGGGAACAAAGTCTACATCCTGGATCTTTTAGGTCATTGCAGTAGCTGCTACGTAACTCAATATTTCTTTCCTTTTTTTTTCTTATTTGAACAAATCAGATTCATTTACATGATATTTGACTGATTCAAGCACAGTATACTAGTGACCTCACATCCATTTCTGTAATTAGATAAATAGTTTGAATTTTTTCAAAGGTAAATATTTTGTAACAATATGTCAGATAATGGTAAATACTTATGATAGATCATTGCACTATGACTTCATACCTAATAACTACCAAACATGTGAAATGTGAAATATGTGTGGACTTATGTGGCTCACAAACATGGTTTGTAACATGCCCCATTCACTCTTTCTGTTTGGGCTCAATATTAGGGACTCAAATGGCATAGATAGTGAAGACAGGGTTGGGATTGGGGTCAGACTTAGAGTTCGCACTTAATCCCTCAATGCCGAAATAGATCTTTGAATCAACCTGCCAATAACCTGCACATAATGCTGACTCAGCAGTTCACACATATCACACATGTCAAACATGCACATAATGCTGACTCAGCAGTCCACACATATCACACATGTCAAACATGCACATAATGCTGACTCAGCAGTCCACACATATCACACATGTCAAACATGCACATAATGCTGACTCAGCAGTTCACACATATCACACATGTCAAACATGCATATAATGCTGACTCAGCAATTAACACATATTACACATGTCAAACATGCACATAATGCTGACTCAGCAGTTCACACATATCACACATGTCAAACATGCACATAATGCTGACTCAGCAGTCCACACATATCACACATGTCAAACATGCATATAATGCTGACTCAGCAGTTCACACATATCACACATGTCAAACATGCACATAATGCTGACTCAGCAGTTCACACATATCACACATGTCAAACATGCACATAATGCTGACTCAGCAGTTCACACATGTCAAACATGCACATAATGCTGACTCAGCAGTTCACACATATCACACATGTCAAACATGCACATAATGCTGACTCAGCAGTTCACACATATCACACATGTCAAACATGCACATAATGCTGACTCAGCAGTTCACACATATCACACATGTCAAACATGCACATAGTGCTGACTCAGCAGTTCACACATATCCCACTTATCAAACATGCACATAATGCTGACTCAGCAGTTCACACATATCACACATGTCAAACATGCACATAATGCTGACTCAGCAGTTCACACATATCACACATGTCAAACATGCACATAATGCTGACTCAGCAGTTCACACATATCACACATGTCAAACATGCACATAATGCTGACTCAGCAGTTCACACATATCACACATGTCAAACATGCATATAATGCTGACTCAGCAGTTCACACATATCACACATGTGAAACATGCACATAGTGCTGACTCAGCAGTTCACACATATCCCACATGTCAAACATGCACATAATGCTGACTCAGCAGTTCACACATATCCCACTTATCAAACATGCACATAATGCTGACTCAGCAGTTCACACATATCACACATGTCAAACTTGCATATAATGCACACCAAAGTGGAACAACAAAAGAAGTATGTTCCAATGATTCCAGTAATGCATGTGTGGACATGGATGAGTAGCCACATGAGTATAGGGTGAACATCTACTGTATTCATGCGTCTTGCCCATTGATCAATTAATGCATAAGTAATATATTCTGCTATGGAATGAAGGGAGCAGTCTGGTTCCAATAGGGTTGGGTTTGTCTCTTTTCTGTAGACTCCCACACTTTTAATCCATGTTGTGCAACTGCTCGGCTGCATTTGTGACACAGCCCCAAAACAAAGTTTATTGCATTCCTGTTTCATTTCCTATTTGATACCATCTGTTTACTTTTTTCTATCAAAAGTCAAGAGCTGTCGACAAAAGTGTATTGTGTGTATTAAAGTCAGTATTGACTTTATTATTTCATTTGGCCATTATTCAAAGCACAAAAAGAAGACTATGTACAAATTGACAAATCATACAAATAATGATGCGCTCATTTCATTATTATTTTGCATTCTATGACTATTTTGCAAATTGGAATCTTTTATTTTTGTACATCAGATTAAAAAGTTAGCATTGCATTTATATGAAAACAAGCTGCTGAAACCTTTTATAAAAGGTTAATGTTTGTAAAGCACCTTTAGGTACTTGTGACCAAGAATTAGCAGAAATTGTGCTGTATACTTGAAAGTAGATATGTACAAAGGCAAAGGTCACAGGAATGTGGGGTAGGGTTATTTCATTGGGGGGTATATACGATATGGGGCTCCTTGGTAAACCTAGTGGGTTGCTGTATTTAACTTGAGATAAAATTGCATAAATCATCAGGAATAGATTATTTCCTTTCTTATATATCACCGTGGTAAGTTCACTTTGAACATGTCAATATGATGTGGATTGCATGTGCATTTTCTGTTGCTTTTCTACTTTATTTGTTGAAAACATGTTCAAGAAAAAAGAATTTGTTCAATTAACATTGAAAATTGTCATGGAGGTTTACTCCTCCTATAATCATATTCAAAAAGAGAAATGTCTTAAGCTGTGGGCACAAAGTGATGGATGTGATGGATATCTTTTTCATCCTTCATGACATCCACAGCTGCTGAACGTTTACGTCTACGATGGATTTGTTCTGGTGACGATGACTGCTTGTTGAATGCAGTCAACCAATTCTCAATGGGTTCTAGGTTAGTGTCCAACCAGTCCATGTTGTCCTTGATGGTCTCTTTTATTGTTTTGTAGGTAGTAGCCAATGCCTTTTCCACGTGCAATGATGCAAAATTGTCAAACTGAAAAGGAAGAAAATAGACTGCATCAGTCATTTTTACAACAGTGTGATTTCTTTTCTGCCCCTTTATAAATACAAGCAGTCTTATATCATATATAAAGGAGGAGGCTGTTTGAATGTATAATACTGGTTACTAGTGTCATTCAGTCCTCTTATAACAAATTTCTCAAAACATGAGGTACCCCTTACCTTGCGTAATTCCCCTATAGTGTTCCATGTAGAGGTGACAGCAGTTAGTACAGATGACTTGGTTATTCTGAGATAAAATGATTATAGAGCTTACGTACATAGAATCAGACAGGAGTATCAGATTTGCAGGTTCCATTTTTTATGAATATTACTTTTCAATTGGGTTATAATAACACTTAATTTCTACAACCTTTCAACAATCAAGATGTGGTTATAGAAGGCAAATGCAACCTGTTAAATTATAATGAGGAATATGAGACATGGGGATTAGACACATTTAGGGACCCTGGTGGGGATGTGACAAGGATTTGGTGAAGGAAATAGCAAATGAAATGCTGACCTAGTTTTGTTGACATCCATGAAGTCGTCCCAGTGCTCAGTGATGTAGTTCCACACAGTGTCACGAGTGTCCCGCTTCTTGGCTATTGTTGAGAACATGGAGGTGGAGTTCTGCTGCAGGGCATAGTTAAGGTACCTGTTTGAGAGAAACATTACTACCTATGACAAAGCTAATTGTAATTTTCGACTTGCTATAGGAGTCTAAATATCTAAGAGAATAACAGACACCCGCTGGCTTTATTTGGGCTGATGGAAGTAAGGCCTAATTACTTCATATCGATGCCACAATATATTGTAACTGGAGCTGTTAAAAAGGTTCTATGATATTTGCCATCTTTATCTATAGATGTTTGACCAGGCAGGAAGTAATCTCGCTCAGAGCCATCTTTATCTATGTTTAGGATCCATCAAATTTGGCTGATGCAGTTAAAGCAATATAGCTAAGATCAACACAGTTGAATACTTTGAGTGCACCCCTGTCAGGATCTTCCTTATATCAAATGCATAGTTTCATAAAGCTGATGCTTGCCATTGTACAATGGTAGAAGCTTTTGTTACAAAAATTGCTTTATACAATATAAAAAGATGTGAGGTGCATCTGCATCAATTGAAATAGAACCATTTGACTGGTGGGAAATTCAATATTTATGACAAGGGTTGGATCATTTTCTGTATGACCTTATCTAAAAACACTCACTTGCGAATGACATTAGGTGTAGAAGCACAGGCTAGGGCATCTTTTACAGTGCTGTTCTCAAATCCCAAGAAAACATCTCCATAGTTGAACTCATAGCGGCTGCGCAGAAACTCCCACTCCCTGATGCCCCCACGTGCTACAGCTGTACAGTACACCACAGCACGCAGGTCAGGGTGGATGCTGTGTGAAAATATATCCAGCAGTCTTATTAACAGTAATAAACATAAGACACGAGACAAGGTTTGGTGGTCTCATGTTGGCATTCCTGATAACGCAAGTCTAAAATGGATGATAACCATACATGAAAACTGAAAAAGAAAAAAAGAGGTGGCAGTTCAAATCTATCTGATTGAGCATACATGCCGAACAGTATCCAATACAATACTCACATAGGTGGCAGCACCTGTAATACTTTAGTTCACCTACTATCCACATGGTGTAGACTCTGTAATAAGTCTGTATTTATTTGTACATCAGGAATATTTTAAAGATTGTAAGCAGAAAACTGAGAGGTAACTTACAGATTGTTGGAAGGATCATTAATGAACTGCTCAAACAGAGCCTGTGCTTGGTCCACACATGGTTTGTAGTTCATCGCACAGGCTGTGTCCAGGATTACTTGACGTGCAAACCTTAGGAAAGACAGACCCTATTCTATTTTAGGATTGAATTGTATGTAAATTTGATCTAGAGGAAAATAACAACAGCATGTTTTTAGATCAACAGGACATTTAGTATCTAGAGGATGTCTGCATAACCAGGATTGCGTTTGAAGAAGAATTCCAACATGACCCTCTATAGTTAAATCCAGTCAGTTTAAAGCTTCAGCTGTATCTATTGGAATATTTTGCAGAAATGATTGGTCTTCCTTGGCCAATCATCTGATATACAAATTCCAAACAAATTCCAGGAATAGTCGCATATCATATCATTCACTGCAATTTGATTTTTATGACATATGTCAGCATGATCATATATATTTCCTGATTTTTAAATGTAGGATTAAAGATTTACTGACCTACTGGTTAACGCATCATTGTCCACTGTCCAGCCACTTGCATTATAAGCAGGCTTTACCAAATTAACCAGATATTTCTGAAAGATCAATAGCATGTTCAATATAATCAAATCATAGTATAGCCTCTACAACAATAGATAGTGTGAGATCGAATAATTCTCAAAAGCAAATTCCAGAGATACTGTAAAAAGAGATTGCTCTGTCAACTTAAAGGCAGTTCTCTGACAACTTTGAGACAAGACTTTCATCATTACTTTAACAGTGTTTAGTGTACCAGTACTGTCATCTGGGGCTTCATTGTAAAAACTCCACTGCTACACTGCATTACAATTATGATGATTCACTGTTCAATTCTATTAGTATGCCTAGTAGATTCAACAATGAGTTCTTCAGGTGTAGATGTACTGCTGCCTAATGGTGAATGTCACAGATGCTTATCTAGTTGTGCTCACTGGACCATGCCTTATTCAAAATTGTGTTTTCTCCAAAGAGATGTGAAGGGCTTTTGCTATGAGCCAGATATGCACTTAAAGTTGAATAGAATGTATAACATTTCACATTGATCTTAGGACCATCTGTAGACTGAGTAGTAGAACACTTACCTCAAGTTGATCATAAGCAGACTTCCCAAAGAACATGTCTAAGTAATATGGTATGCGTGGTCTGACACCAGTGTACCATGGTAACCATCGCCTCTCATTTTTCAAGTACTGTGTGGCCCTCAGAGCATCCACCTCAGGGAACTCTCCAGCTCTTAGAGGTAAAACATACATAGAATTGAGGATATTGTTTGATTATCTTTGAATTGGTTATGAGCAGTATGAAAATTTAATGCATGCTGATACTGTATAGCGTGGCTGACTTTATCTTTGTAATCATTCATTTTTGTATATTAACTAATGATACACATCTTTTAAGACTGTCAAACTAATGCGATCTGATCTTCAAATTTGCCTTTTCTACAGCATTATGAAGTTACCATTATTTTCATTTGATTCTATAAATGTATAGCTTGCTTACTTTGCAATATAGAAAGCATCATCAAGGAAACCTGCCCGGTTCTGGACTGAGAATACCTGGAAGTAGGATATATATATATATATATATATATATATATATATATATATATATATGTATATATATATAATATATGTCAAGTTCTCTTATGCATTTAACAAAATTGATGTTATGAATAACGATTATGTAAAACGAAAAGAGCGGTAGGTGAGTAGTGAAGGATAATTTAATGAGTGGTTGGTGAGTGAAGGATAACTTACTCAGTGGTTGATGAGTAACTGAAGGGTAACTTACTGAGGAATAGCTTACTGAGTGGTTGGTGAGTGAAGGATAACTTACTGAGTGGTTGGTGAGTGAAGGATAACTTACTCAGTGGTTGGTGAGTGAAGGATAGCTTACTGAGTGGTTGGTGAGTGAAGGATAGCTTACTGAGTGGTTGGTGAGTGAAGGATAGCTTACTGAGTGGTTGGTGAGTGAAGGATAGCTTACTGAGTGGTTGGTGAGTGAAGGATAGCTTACTGAGTGGTTGGTGAGTGAAGGATAACTTACTGAGTGGTTGGTGAGTGAAGGATAGCTTACTGAGTGGTTGGTGAGTGAAGGATAGCTTACCGAGTGGTTGGTGAGTGAAGGATAGCTTACTGAGTGGTTGGTGAGTGAAGGATAGCTTACTGAGTGGTTGGTGAGTGAAGGATAACTTACTGAGTGGTTGGTGAGTAACTGAGGAATAGCTTACTGAGTGGTTGGTGAGTGAAGGATAGCTTACTGAGTGGTTGGTGAGTGAAGGATAGCTTACTGAGTGGTTGGTGAGTGAAGGATAACTTACTGAGTGGTTGGTGAGTGAAGGATAGCTTACTGAGTGGTTGGTGAGTGAAGGATAGCTTACCGAGTGGTTGGTGAGTGAAGGATAGCTTACTGAGTGGTTGGTGAGTGAAGGATAGCTTACTGAGTGGTTGGTGAGTGAAGGATAACTTACTGAGTGGTTGGTGAGTGAAGGATAACTTACTGAGTGGTTGGTGAGTAACTGAGGAATAGCTTACTGAGTGGTTGGTGAGTGAAGGATAGCTTACTGAGTGGTTGGTGAGTGAAGGATAGCTTACTGAGTGGTTGGTGAGTGAAGGATAGCTTACTGAGTGGTTGCTGAGTGAAGGATAACTTACTGAGTGGTTGGTGAGTGAAGGATAACTTACTGAGTGGTTGGTGAGTAACTGAGGAATAGCTTAATGAGTGGTTGGTGAGTGAAGGATAACTTACTGAGTGGTTGGTGAGTGAAGGATAGCTTACTGAGTGGTTGGATAACTTACTGTGTGGTTGGTGAGTAACTGAAGAATGATCTTATTCCAGTTCTCTGCACTGTAGCGTGTACGATAGAATCCTGCTGCATCAATATTCAATATCTTCCAGCTGTCTGTATACAACCCTTCAACACGACCTGAGAATTATACAACAAAAAGTGTATTATGGATTATATTTCAAAATATTCAGAGAGACAATCATACCTCAAACATTCTAACTTGAGATGGGAATAAGATAAATACTTTCAGGTTCTCTCAGGATCCATTGAAATCCGGGCTGCATGGTGGAGTCAGTGTAGGTCAGTGGAATATCCCACAGGAACTCAGAGCTATAAATAAAGCAACCAACGTTTTAAAAAGTTATTCATTCACATTCCTTGTTACAATTCTGGTGGTAATGGAAATCTACAGACATATAATAAATTTGTAATAATGATATTAAGTTAATATTGATCAAAGTAGAAAGGACGTGATTTACAGAAATCAATATGTATCACACTAATAGTAGTGGCCATGACGATAATGGACTATGCTCCAATTACTATCTTATAGATACACTGAAAATCAAAATTTTCTCACGAAAAGAAAAACTCCATACTGTAGGTTGAATACTGTTATTAACATACATACAACTTATACAGTTTCTATACCATGTTACCTAGTTATAATGTATGTATTACTGTGAACTGCCCCACCTTCAGGTTTTTGGGGTCTTTTTGGATACATGTGGCTCCAGAATAAAAATTGTTCAACCAATCTTCCTATTTATGGTCTCATTTGAAAGAAAAAATTTGCATATGTCGGACCAATATTTTTTGAGCTATGGCGGCCCAAATTTAGAAAATGGCCAAAAGTTGGCTTTTTTTTCAATTTCCACTTTATTCCAGGCCATATATCAAGAAAAGCAGTATTAGCCCACCATAATATTATTTATTTCATAGATGGGGGTCCTATCTAACATTTCCATGTGGATTGGAGGTGACCAGTCCAGTTATTTTTTCTATCAGTTCTTATAAGTTTAAATAGTATGTGTAACACGCTTGATCAAAATTTAAAAGCAATATATGAGATACTAGAAAAGTTGCCTATTGTTTCTCATCTATCACCATAGAGGGGGCGCCATATAGGGTATTTTTGGGTAAAAATATTTTTTTTTGTATCTGCCGCCCCGTGCGCACAATACACATTCAAGTAATTTTCAAGTCAGTGATCCCCACACCCCCTGAAGCAAACTTTTCTCTGTGCAGCCTATATAAATCATTTTGGAATTATTTCACCTATCATACAGTTTGTATCTATTGATGAGGTGTCATTTTTTAAAAAAAAAAAAAAGGTCTCTACATGCTTTGGTTACCCGAAACCAGAGTCGTTCATCATCCGTAATGCACTTGATCGGTATTTTCTAATTTCTTGGCGGCAAAAGAAACTTGCTTGTTGTTATCCGACCGGAACCAGGTACTTCCGGGAAGTTACTGGAAGTTGTTATTGCATGTCTCAACTTGTTTGGAACGCAAGTCTTAGGTGTTTAACACCGAAAGTTTTGGAGATATTCACAAAAAGGTGAGTCATATTGATCGAAACTTGATGAAATATTGATGTTGGACGCCAATCAATGTATTTGAAGTTGTTTTTGTATACCGAAAGTATTAAATCGTGTAGAATACGTGTTAGACGATTGGCATGGGAAATAATACAAGCACTGCCACCATTCTGGAAGCTTCTATGGTCCAAAATGGCGTGTAACCTGCTTGACCAAAATTTCTAGTCGGTGGTAACGCGCTTGATCAAAATGATATCCTGGGGTGTAGTGGCCCCACTAGAGCAAAAATGATGAATAACTGTGTTTGATATCATATAATAAGGCCTTGGCTTTGCTTTAGTGCAGGTTTGGTACCTTCCCCACCATTTTGAAACCCCCCATCCATGCCAAATAATTTTCTCTCCCCTGCTGGCACTGTTTTAGGTACCATTTTGATCGATTTTCTCCATATTTCCCACTATTTACACACTTTCCTGTGGTTATGATACCTCCTCTATGTGATTCTCATTGTTTTAGTGTGTTACATCGCTGCTGGGTTTGGTTATATAGGCACAGAGCCCACCAGAAGACTGTAGATGTTATTTTGATCAAGCGCATTACCGGCGAGTCAAAGATCCCTCCTGTGTACACAATAATAGCAAACTCATGCTTCTTTGGTGTTAATATATTATTTGGGACTACTATCTGATGTCCAGACCTAATATGATGTGTGTTAGACTTTTTTTAATATGATTTATAGAAGAATTTATTTTGATCAAGCACGTTACGGCACCACTATTTACACTATATATAAAAATGGGTTAGTAGATGGTTGGTTACAAAATCGTAATTACTGACTGCTTCAGCCTTCAGTACCCTTGGGGTACCAGATGAAGCAAAATATTTTGGCTGTGAAGCAGTTAGAAAAGTGCCAGCTAACTAGACCTGTAACTCTAACATTACAGCAAAATTATTTTCATTAATGAGTATTGAATTACCTATTTTATCTAGCTAATGTTTAACTTTTCAGATGTTATTCAATCCATACTTCAAAACTCTCCTCATAATCTCATCACAGAATGCATGACAACAAGAGCCAGAATATTTTGCAGAATTCCCCCATTGTTTTCTCCTCCAGCGAGGCACTGTGTTTACAGCAACACTAGTCAAAATTTACATGGATCTGTTGTACATACCATGATGACATTCCCTCCGGGAAAAAATGATGACATAATATGAAATGAATTAAATATCTTGGCCTTAAGATTTGAAACAGCACCTCTGAGAGAATCTGCTGGGAGAGTGATGTAGTCAGGCTGCCTTGTGACGTGGTGATATGGGTCAGATGGACGCTCCCTCACTAGGCCCTACAGACGTGATTTTCCCACGCTGGTTGGGGCAGAGTAAATTTGTGAGGTGGTGTGGGTGTGGGTGTGGGTGGGGAAGGGGATTAGGGTGGGTGTGGGGAACAGCCTCAGCATGATATATGTAATCATGTCATGATACTGCTAAAGCCCCAAACTCGAAGCCACTAGTTACCCTATTCATAAAAATGGGTTCCTAGATCGCTGGTTACATTTTCACAATTAATGACTGCTTTAGTCTTGGGTACTCATGGGGTACCAGATGAAGCAAAATTCTCAGGCTATGAACCAGTTAGGAAAGTGCAGCTAACTCGACCCGATATACAGACAATTCAATAAATATATTTTCAAAACTTTCAGGTATTTTACCAACTTGATTGTTCCTAGTTTTTCACTGTTTAAGTTTTCTTAATTTTGTGTTTGTGTAAAATGTTTTATAGCCTGAAAAATCGTTAGACATGCAAAAATGGCCGCCATTTTGGATCTCGATCCAGATAGATCGGCGCCCATCCTAGTGCTATTTATGAGGGAAATCTCTCGATCTTTGTAGATCTAGAGTGTACTCACCAAGGGCTTTAATTTGATAGGTCATATGTTGATTTCTGATGAGTATTTCAATGGAATTTTACTAAACCCAAACCTCCAAGAGGGGTGCCACCATCATAATTGTTGATGCAAAGTCACATCACTTAGCAACGTCATTTAACCGCAACGTCACATTACTAGGCAATGTCAGTGGCCTTGTGAAACAGGCCACAGCTTAGGGTACAAACAGGCCACAGTTGGCCATGGAAACAGGCCACAGGTGGCCGTGGAAACAGGCCACAGGTGGCCGTGGAAACAGGCCACAGGTGGCCATGGAAACAGTCCACAGGTGGCCGTGAAAACAGGCCACAGGTGGCTTGAAAAGGATAGCAACATTATAATCAAAATTCTATTGCCCCAAACTCTAGTGGCGAAGCCACTAGTAGGCATAAAAAATGTACTTATTATGTAGTCAGCCCCCCGAAAATTTAATACAATGTGCGCCTATGGTACCTCTATCATGTGGAATGGTCATCCTTTCATTTCTGAACAAAAAAAATTCAACATGTATCTGGGGTAGGTCAATTTTTGATAAATTCTCAGATACAATACACATGTCGCTTCCCTGATGTCTCCCAATGTGTCGGTAATCTTGCACAGTATCCTGGCATGGTCAATAAATCAATTGTTTAGACAATAGACCTATTTCTCTCTATTTGTTGTACATGTTACATAGTTAATTTTCTCAGTGCTTTTTATCTCCATTTCAGCATGGGATGTAAGAAGTTGCCCGAGGGTGAGAGGGTGACACACTCCACATCCCAGAATCCTATATGGACCATCTGAAGGAGAACGAGGGTTCGGTGGTTGTTAACCTCCATGAAAATGAGCGCAAGAGGGAGTCAGCGAAGTGCTGCGATGCCGCACAGTCGGAGCGCGGGAAGGAGAGTAAGAGGCGGATGGGTGCCTTCCAGGTGGCAAAAAAGAGGGCCCTTGACGACGTGGCGAAGCGAGGGGTCGTACCGCCATAGTGGACCAAAATGAATGCGACTGAGGTATGAAATGATGAAATTAAGTACATAATTAGTAATAGTAAAATGCAAACCATAGCAGACATACAACCAATGCAGTAGCTCACTTATTATGTAATGTACATGTAAAGTAGCTTTTTATGAATTCTTAATTCTAAATCTTTAACTAGAGTTCTAGTATAGCATAAACATTTTCAAAAGATTAACTCGCCTGTATTGTATTGCTGTCAAATGAAACTTGTGAATCGTTTCTTATTCAGTGGGTTGACGCGGAGATGGCGAGGGAGGAAGCTGAGGCAGCCAAGAGGGCAGCTGCAGGGGAGGGCACCTCGGGGCAGGCTGCCCAAGCACTTCCTGCTGGTTCCCCAACCAAGGTGGCCAAGACACCCACCACCAAGACTCCCGCTGCCGCCACTGTCACTGACAGGCACGCTGCCACCGCTGCCAGCAAGATGCCTGCTGCTGCCACTTTGAAGACACCGGCCCAGGGCAAGGGCAAGGGGCACAGGAAAGGCACCAAGAAGCAGACACCGGCAGGTCGCCCCACGCGTGGACGTGGGTGCGGCCTGCCGGTCGCGCTGTTCACTTTCCGCTCCCCCAGCCCTTCCTTTGGATCGGTGCCTTATGAGGGCTACGGAGTAAGTATGTTCTCCAGGCAGCTTGGTGCGACTCCCCAGAGAGGCGCCGAAGCAGCTGGGTCCAGAAGGCCTCCTCATCGGGGTTCAACGTGGAACTCCTGGAGGACATCGCGTAAGTATTTGAATCATAGTCCCTTCTTTTGTTTTCTCATCTGTGAAGAATCTTAAATTTATAATAATTTTAAAACTAAAATTGGCCCTAAAATTCTTGATCAGTAATATGGTTTTACCTAGTATGATTTATTCCACACTTCTAATTAACTCAACTTAATCAATGCTATTATTTAAATAATTGTTATCAACTTACAGTGCCACCGTTCATAAAGACACGGGACCTCAGTGAATGTAATTATTATATGAATATAATAGATCTTAGATTAGAATAGTTTGTTCCATGTTAAATGTTTCCTTGCTTGTTGGATTTTTTGACTGAACATAGTACCTCGTGGATAAGCCGCATACATAATGAATAATGTCTCTGAACCCAGGGGGTGCTTATAGGCGATGTACTATGGTATTGAATAGAATTAAGATTATTGTATACTGGCATTTCAATGATGTATGCATCTATCGAACCTTTAATCTAAATACATACCTCTATGGGGACTTTATCTATGTGTCACTGTGTGTAACGCACTTGACCGGTATCCGCCTCAGTGGAGGGCATTTGACATGGTATTGCTTCATTGGTTGTTGTCAACCTGAGAGTTGCTTGAGGTATTCTACAGCTATCTAATCTGTTACTAGACATGTGTGGCTAGTATCTTAAGCCTGTTTGGGTACTCCTAGTTAATATTTGCACCTTCTGGTTCGATCGATGTAAAAAAAATCAGTCGCAAAAAAGTGAAATTTAATTTTCTGAGCCATACAGGAGACCCCAGATAGGTATTGATTGTACATTTCTTGGTGTTAAACAGTAGTCCCATTGCTTAAGTAGTTGTGTATGAAGCAGCATTATGATATGAAAGATGAAAGTACCTCTATGGAGACTTTATCTATGAGTCACTGTGTGTAATGAGCTTGATCGATATTTGGCCAATTACGAGTAGTTTTGGACTGCTGCTCACATATAGAATATACTGTAGGAAGACTCTATGAAGACATAATACCTTGAATTTCATGCATACCCAATGAATATTAAGCTTGTGAGAGTAAAGTTAAGGTTTCGTGTTAGAAATTTGTGAAAAATCTTAATCTTCTTATGTCTCATAATTTCAAAAGCTTTCAAGCCTCAGTCCTAATTTTTGGTACACTTATTTATAACTACTATACTAGTTTGAACATTGAATATGGTAATCACAGAGACATTATTGAAGAAGTTCTACATATAAGAAATTATATCGATCAAGCACGTTACACAAATTATACCTTTTTACTGTGACTGTGATAAAAACTGACACCTTGGGAGTTGACTTGAATGGACCTTTTCATACAGCCAAGATATAGGGCTATCAATAAAATAAAGTCTTAAAATATAATCCTGAGTTTGTCATGTTGGGCCCCTGACCCCCATAGGTGGGGCAATTGACAGTAATCTCGCATATGTTATTTACAACCAGATGAAACTTCATGATGTAAATCGTGTAGCTTGTTGATAATAAAAATCAAATCAAATCAAATCATGTTTCATTACATCTTGATCTAAGTAGGACTTTAAACTGCAAAATATAATAATCTGTAAACCATTTCAAGTACACCATAAGGTCCTCACCCCAGTGTTGTTGGATGGCTGATGTTCTGATCTGGTTCAAACAGGAAGTGTGACTGAGTGACCTTAAGACTGCCATCCCCAAGGTCAGTTGCTGAGACTAGTGGATAGTTTTGTTGATCCACCCAAGATGATAGAATTGTGGACACATTTGCCTTCTGAGAGTCCCATGTGACTGAATTATCCTCATCAGCTACCTGCCAGGGTAAGATGAAAATTACACTTTTAACGTTCATCTTTCGCATTTCAAGAACATTCTATTTCATGATGTGCCAATATACAATGACCAATACATATATATAGAGACTTCCAGGAATGACTGGGGGCGATGCATCTAAATACAATTAAACCTATCCCTTGAACCCATCCCGATGGACATTGCAGAATATCTACAATATATAATGTTTTAAAATGTTTCTTCAAGGAAGGAGAAGAAGCAATGGTATTCCTGCCCGTGGTATTAGATATTCATTATCAACCAAGGTTAATCTTACCTCCTGCAGTGCCCGGTAGAGGTCATCATCAACGACAGTCTGGTATTCATGACGCCGAAGGTACCGCTGTATATAAACAATAGGTTAACTGTCGTTAGTATTACCAGCACCACCAGTGATACTAATGTATTAAAATTGGCGCCAGTTTACTCTGTATTTGTTCTTCAAGTTCTTTAAGTAGGTCCTCCCTCATTACACGTGGTCTATTGAAGCATACATATATGTATGCTTCAATAGACCACATATATGGAAAACGTCCATACAATAAGCTGACGTATAACAGCATATGGCACCTGAGCGTAGGGTCTTTGTCTTCCTATGCCAAGTAAGGTACAAGGGCACCTAAGTCTGGCCGGGGGGGGGCGATCAAGGTAGAACGTCTATGAAGGGCTTTATACGTCCAATGAGAACAGGGAGATCCAGAGGGAACCTTGTGACCTTGTTCAGGTACAAGGTAGAACGTCCATGAAGGGCTTTATACGTCCAATGAGACCAGGGAGATCCAGAGGGAACCTTGTGACCTTGTTCAGGTACAAGGTAGAACGTCTATGAAGGACTTTATACGTAAAATGAAACCAGGGAGATCCAGAGGAAACCTTGTGACCTTGTTCAGGTACAGGGATTGTATATCACTGAACTCTCCTGACTAAAATGTATGGAAGGTCTTGATTGACTGGGGGTGTCTATTTATGTATGCAAATTACTCCATATAAATTGTAATCCCTTTTCAATCTAAAACACATTTTCTGTCTTTTTAAAGCAAGTATTTCAACGATGTAATGAAAAGTAACAGAATAACAATGATCTGAACATATAGTACAAATGTAGCAGATAATAGAAGTGCACATCTTTGTATCTTCTGTTATATCTTCTTATAATACAATAGATTACTAATACTGAGTCATAATATATTCTAGATAAATGTCTCCAAACCTGCAGCCCCTTCTGGAATGTGCTAGAACCCAGGAATTCCTTTGTCATCCTGAGGACAGCTCCACCCTGGATGAAATAGATATGGCCAACACTGGGAATAAACCTCATGCACAACTTTATGTAAATAGATTAGCAGACACGTCTACTTATATATTTGTCAAAAAAGGAGTTTTCATTTCATTATGATAATTCTTTCATTGGACACCAATAAACAATATCTGGACGGACATCTGTCCTACAAGATGTCTCCACGAAAGTATCTGACATTATCATAACATTGCTGGACCTTTGTATCTAGAATCATGATTTCTAATGTTTTATGACTTACATATAAGCTTCATATTATCAATGTAGCATGTTTTAAAAGTAAATCTTTCTGTCTAAAAACCATTTGTCAAACAGATTTATAAGTAAGTCCTACCTTGTAGTAGGTGATCCTACTGAAGGCATCAAACAGATTATCATGGTGCTCCAGGTTCGTTAAGCGTATCGGCTGACTGTGGTGCCACCCATCCTGCTCCAGGATGTAATGTGTCACACGCATGAAGTATTCATCCTGCAAGTATCAACAACGTAGTAAACCTTTAAAGAAACCATTTTATTTCAATGCCTTTTCCTCCGGTGGTCTTGATGCAAAGGCATGATGAAGGAATGTTTGGTGTGTAGGGGCACAGTTTGTGATAGCATTAGATAGGTACGAGTTGGTCAATTCCCTAGTGGGGCAGACACTTGGATCCGAGTCAGTTACACTGGGCGAGTGGTGGCAGAACTGCTCTCTGGGCTTCCTGGCTTGGACTCAAGGGGTCGCCACCCAACCCCTGTGGCTATATAAAGCTGGGTCGGTGACTGGTGTAGTAAGAATCCTTACAGACTCTGTACGAACAGGAGTGCTTTCTCTCCTCTGGCTCCGAGATCTTATATAGGTAGCTAACACTTTGGTACGATTGATTCGGAACTCGGAAACCTTTAGTTGATCTGTAATTAGGAATCCTGAATAAAACCTTGTTGCCTCTTATGTAACTGGAGACTGTCGTTTGGTAGTTCTTTCCGCATAAGAGATACAAACTTGGAATTCTTGACCATTACACTAATGCCGTGACTAGGATTGGTTGAGTAAGTGCGTGCAGCCGTGGCTGTACAAGGTAATTCAGTTAGTGGGAATGAGACAGCTCCTTTAACACCGAGTGACAGGGAAGTTGCTTATATGGACTATAGAGATCCAGTTCAGGATGTTGAGGATTCTGAAAGTACCGACTAGGAAGCAAATATGGACACTTCTATGGTTCCTGATGGGGCCTTAGCAGTCAATCAGATGGTTCCGAGTTGTGGAGTGAAAAGTTAGTAGAATTTCAGAAAGAAGAATGTGAACATAAGAAAACTCAATTATTAGAGTTAGAAGCTTCTGTTAATGATTTTGTATCTGAAAATGGGAGTTTACGGAGGGAGAAAATAAATTTGGAAAGAATTCTTGAGGAACTGGAATGTAGTAGGGCAACCAAATTCTTCCGGCTCAAGGAAATTGATGATCAGATAAGAGGGAAGGAATCTGAATATGACACAGTTGTACAGTGGTTTGAGAAAACTAATGGACAGTTAATTCAGATCTGTGCTGCTTTAGAAGAAAAGACTGATGAACATGATCAGACTGCAGGTAAGTATCAGATTGGGCTGGAGGCTGCCAAAAGCCGGCTTTCTGATTTGGACGCTCAAATCCAAACACAGAAAGAAGTCTATGAGAAGAATAAGGAAATTATTCAGAAACTAAAATGACGAATCTGGCAAATTAAGGGACCATGATATCCGGGACAATGATAAGTTGATCCAGGATATTAAGGCGAACAATCAAGTTCTGTATGAGGAGCGTGAAGTTCGGATCTATGAGATCACTCAGATTTGCTGTCAGTTGGAAAAAACAGAGAAGAGTGAGAGTGAGGAACCCGAGTAAGTGGGACAGCTGAATGTCAGTAGTATACTGGTTGGGGAACAGGATCAGGCAGATATCTGTACCTCTACTCCGAAACCTATCCTGAAAAAGGGATATAGTCCCTTTGTGAACGACAATGCGGATAAGAATGGGGATGGAGATAGGTATCAACCTGACAGAGATCGGAATGTACGTTTAAGTGTAGGTCAGAAGGACACCACTTTCATGAACGATGTGGAGTATCAGTATATTGACACCAGGGGGCAGCCCATGTCCTCCACATGGGTGGATGATCTGACATCAGGTGGTGTGGTGGCAAATGTATATATAGAGGATCAGGACGATGAACAGGGGCATTCTGTCGTTGGGAATCAAACCTATCAGATCTCTGGAGGTTCAGGTCAGACACCAATCAGAACTAATGATCAGAATAACTAATCCTAACTTGAGAATGGGCCCTAATCTGGGAACTGATCAGAATATGTATGGTGATAGAGGATGGGGCAATACGAATAATTCGAATTCGGGATGCTTTGGCACTTCAAGGTCCGGTGGGGGTGGTAGGTGGGGGAACATCAAATGCTGGATTGGTGTTTAGAACAGTGTACAAGATTACGGAGTAGGGAGATATCAGCTAAGAAGAGTCAGATAGAAACCAAACCCTTCAATGGATCTGAACCCTGAAGGGATTGGTTTTCAGATTTTACAGATAATAGGGAAGTTGATGGATATTCTGATGAGGAATCAGATACGATGGTACGATGCCTAAAGAAGGGACCAGGAAGGATAGCAGTTGATCAGTGGAGGGTTCAGTTTCATGAGAATGGATCATATTCTCAACTGGTAGAACTATGTAGTGGCTATCTGGGAAGCATTGTCTCAGATGACCCTATGACTCAGTATAAGAAGAGAATTCAGAAGTCAGGAGAATCAGTTAGAGTGTATGGATTGGAACTTCAGATATTGCTATGGAAAGCTAGGCCTAACATTGTCCTGGAGAGGATGACTACATGTGTAGTGAGCTGATCTCTCATTTCATTAAGGGGTTGAGAGTGAAGGATCATCAGGATTGTGCTTATAGGGCTTGGAAGCGCAGCAAATATGAACACTCTGTTTGATGCCATTGACAATCTGACTCTGAAGAAAACATTTCTTACGGGATTTGTACCTCAGGAGAGTAGTAGTTCAGTAATGCCCACTCTGAAACCAGTGGATAAAGTGACTGCTGCTCCTGTATCTGAAGTCGAGTGTGAATTCTAAATTGTGGAGTTCGAGGAGGAAGATGGTAGTATTTCGGCTATCATATTTCCCAAAGGAAATAATGAAGAGTTCATCCCTTGACATAGTTTTACTACTCCACCCTAGAAGGTGATTCGGAAAATTAGAAAAGGTTGAGGATGTGGCAAATGACTTGACCTGGAGAAATAATGTATGCCAAAATACTGTCCACAGTAAGTCGTCTGAAGAATCCGGAATGAGTACGCCGGGCAGGATGAGTGAAGAGGCTGATCACTTCTCCCTCCCCAGGGCCAGGGAACCTAGTGAATCAGTTAACCGGCAGATTAAGAGTGTACCAGTTACCACTAGGGAAGAGGAAGGGTGGGTAAGAGAACTAAAGCATGTATGTGTGGCACACCTTCCCCCAGATCATCCTTGTTTGAAGCACATACGACAATGAGGGTTGGATCTTGGCATTACAGAAGATTTTGATCGGTTGACGGGGGATTTCTCCCGATTGGGAGGTAGGGGGTGGTATGTGCCTGTTACGACTCAGGGTAGAACTGGGGAATTCTTAGTAGACACGGGCGCTAGCCACTCATATTGGTCTCCAAGCGGTTCCTTAGCCACTTGCCGAATAAGACTGAGAATCTCATAATGTGGGGTAAAGGCTTGTACAGCCGATGGATCAGATATGCAGGTGTTTGGTAAGGCATTTATGAAGGCGGAGATTTGACAGAAAGAATTCAATCTTTGTCCGATAATAGCAGAGGTGAAGGATAATGGGATACTCGGGTTGGACTTTGCGAGTCTCTTTGAGGCTGAGTTGAACCGAGCCAAGGTATTTTGAGTATCAGGAAACTGTACGATAAACGGGTTGTATGTACATGCTCTGACAGATCAGTTCAGTAGCTAGTGTGGTAGACACAGTCAAGATACCTCCGGGGGTCTCCTGTGACATGCTGTGCACTACTGATAGATCTCTGAAAGGGCAGAAGAATTTGTTTGAGCCCAATACTGTCCACTTGGCTAGTATAAGATTGGAATCTGTGGATACCCTGGTAGGAAATCCATTTTGGAATGTGCTGCCTGTCATGAACCGGGGAGGGGAGACTATCTACCTCAAGAAAGGTTCTGAAATTGGAGCAGTAACCCTGGTGAATATGGTAAATGATTCAGTCAACAAGCCTGATGAAGAAACGTGTCCCTCAGGAAAGGTGAAACTGGATGAACAGCTAGATAAGATTGTTGAGGACTCTTCTTTGGAAAATAGTCATCAGAAAATTTGGAATATCTTATGAAAGTATATCAATACCTGAGATGCTGAACCCTTTAAGATTCTGTATAGACGTTTGCCTCTAAAGAAGAAGATGATATGTGAAAATGAGATTTTTGACCAGTGACTGCTAAACAGCTGACGTCCTTCCTAGGCTTTTTTAGCTATTATAGGGATCTTATTCAGGGTTACTCACGAGTGAGTTTTTCCCTACAAAGCATTGCACACTGGACACCCAGAAGGGCTAAGGAACCTTTCCCATGGGTAAAAGATCAGGAAGAAGCATTCAATAAGTTGAAGGCTCTGTTTACAGATACTCCTGTGTTACGATACCCTACATCTATGGGTCACCTTATTTTAGATACAGATGCTAGTAATTAGTTTGTTTTGAAAAGGTTTTATTGGGTCTAAAGTTAAATACCAGAATTTGGTCTGGCCGTTCTGCCATCTGGGCCCACATTTCGGCCTCCTATGTTGACAATTGGTACGGCGGAGAGTAATGTGTGACTGTTAAGAAGAAGAGGGATAAGGATTATCCGAAAAGGGAGTCTTGCGACACTCTTTTCTATTTTGGTGGGAATATGGCTATGACTGTTACGAAGAGTTTGGACGAGTTGGTCACTGAATCAACCAGAGTAGGTCGGATGAGTACCAGGTCAACCTCTCAGATCCATAATCCATCTTTTGATTGTTTGGCAGACACAATTGGCAGAATCTTTGACTACCCATGGGGCTAGTAAGAATCTGTCATCTGAAGAGTTTAGGATAAGTATGAGTAAGAAAGCTAAGAACATTCTGAAAAAGAAACTGAAAAATGAGGAAAAGAAAAAAAATAAGAAGGATAAGTCAGTGGAACAGAGCATGGATTCTGCATCTGACACAAAATCAGAAACAATATCAGAAGGTGATGTAGATTCTGTTAAGGATGATGCCGAGTCCAATCAGGATAGCAGAGTCGAATGGGACTGGTCTATTGATATAGACCATCCTGAATTATATGACAGTGATCCGGATTTGACATTGGATGAGAAGAAAATTCAGGAGAATGTGAAAAGTGGGTTCAAACACTTCATTCTAAAGTGTTAAAATGTAAGAGGAATAAGAAGTATTTTGGATGCCCTCCTCTGGTTGATATGAATGGGGAGTCTGATCTGGAAGAGTGGATAAAATCGACTCAGACAGATCAGAGTCCTAATATGTTTTGTGTCGATTGAATAGTGCAGATGTTGGACAATAGGAATGATAAGTACTAAGATTTTGATGCCTACAGTAAGTGGGCTATCAACAGTTGGGAGGAGAAAGTAAATGAGAAGTGTCCGTTCACCATCTGAGTCCTGTTAAGTACATCAGTCATATAAGATTAATTAGGCATCTTGTGGAGGAATACATGCACCACCTTGTGTTATATGGATAAGGGAAGAACAGGACAGGTATGTTCGGGAATCAAAACCTGTAGGAAAAGTGAGTTGGTGTGACATCTGAAGAGCGATCATCAGATGGGCATGTTTGTAGCAGTTGAGAAAGTTCTGGAGCTTCATCAGATGTTGATGAACACTTGGGATTGTTGGAAGAAGGAGAACTTTGGGAGTTTGACAGCTAAAGTCCAGAGATTTTGTCAGGTGACTAAGCATACTTACTCCAAGTTTGAAGCAGCTTTTGAGATCAGAATGACCAGTGGGAGTCAAAGAAATAAGAATGAACACTTTGAGGCAATGAGGAAATACTGGGGTGATTTGTCTAACCGGGATCCGAAGGGAGCTACTGCTGCAAAGCAGTCCTGTATGAAGACACCCGGAAAGTTCTCTTCCCGGGTATTCAGAGGCCAAACCCAGTTTGGTTTTTGGGTATGATTGTGGAGTCAATGAGAAATGAGGGAGCTGCTCCACCAATTTCTGGAATGGAACAGAAGTCCCCCTTGGATAGTCTGAAGGGCACTTCCCCACCCAGGTTTGATAGTAAGAATAATAAGGACTTCTCCACGTTAGGAACACCAGGTTGGGAGAGTCAGACTCTGGATAGGTATGGCAGGTCAAGGATAGAGGCTCCTTCTACACCTTCAACATCATCTGATGAGTTTAAGGCTCCTCAGGATGTTAGGTATGTAGTTTGGGATACCCCGTCTGAAACATCTTTGTTAAGTTCATCAGTAGTGTCTGGGTCAAGTCGTCGGAAACACCCTTCTGAGTCTTCAGGTCCTGATTCTGAAAGTGAGATGTGTCCCAGAAGAACTCTGCATATGAACCATCCGGCATCTTACAACTTTGATGAATCTTTCAAAGTTCAGGAATATGTGGTTAGGGATGGGCAGAAGATGCACAAGGAAATGTTGGTAGAATATCTGAAGGATGTGGTTTGCTTGGTAGTGATGCTAACTCAGCAAGTTCAAAGTTTGGAAATCACTAGGATTGAAACAGAAAAGAATAAGGAACACGATCAAAGGATGAAAGATTTGATGGATAAGGAGAAGAAGGTAAATAAGAATAATAAATATTGGAAGTTTGAAGTAGCAAAGGCACGTTCAGAAACAGAAGCTTTAAGTATGTGCTTCTTTGATGCATTCGGAAAACCTATGTCAGGGTGGGATGGAACCCGCAGACATGCTAAGTATTTGATGGATAAGCAGATTGCGGAGTACAGTTTGGAACCTAAAAACAATTACTCTGATGATGAGGATATGGAGGATTAAGTTGTATACTGGTTAAGTGAAATTCTGAATGTATGGAATAAGTAAAATAAGTACCTACCTGACAAGCTGAGATGTGTTCCCGAGCCGTGCTGATCCTACAAGGCCCCAACCTGAGAAGGTGTTGTTCCTGACTATTGATAGCTGATATGGAAGCCGTGTGATGAACTCTGTGAATATGCTATACCGGTATACCAATCCTTTATGTTTGAACTCTGCTTAAAGCACAGGATACGAGTGCTATAGTTTTTATGATGACTTTGGATTTGGTATAAGCATCCAGGACATTGATTACTTCAGAACAGCACAAGATATGAGTGCTGGATTACGAGCTCTACTCATATACAAACTGATAACTACATATATGACTATTAGCAGGTCGAAGGGCTTGCTGATATTATTTCTGAACTCATACATATATGGACATTACGGTATCAGTTCCTGATAACAGACTATTATTGGATCATATGAGTTTACAACTACACATCTACCACTACCAGAAGGATGAGGATTACAATATGAGGTGGGACAACATATAAGAAGACTTTGTGAACAATTTGTCAATTGTTCCAGTTAGTATCTTATCTTACATTTACGTATTAAGAATATTTACCCTAATTATGTTTGTAAGGTATTCTACTATCCTGGTAGATTACCAAGTAAAGGTATATATCTGGCAATTGTTAAGACCCGATTAAGGTTGTCATACATTGAACATCTGTTCATGAGTTTTGTTTTTCCGGTACATTGAGTAATAATTAGACCCTACAGGTCTTCATGTAAATAATGTAAAGTATTTATAGTACTCTAGTCTGTACAGTAAATTATTTTTATAAAAAAAGGGTTCTAGAGGCAATATGATTATCAGGTTCTTTATTCATAACCATTCCAAGTAATTAATACATACTTAATAACCTTTCATAATTGTCAACACATTAGATATCAAGGTACATACGTAATCTTTGAGGTTGTTATATAGAATAACCTTGTTTTGCTATACAATATTAGGTATATTAATGTGTTATATGACATCACTTTATGTTGACTACATGTATATCTTTATACCTGGACTGGTGTGATATATTAATACGGTATCTAATTGTGTATATTCTATACAGTTTAATCAGGTTATGAGTCAGGCAACTTGTATGCTAGCCATGTGCCCTAGATTGTATATTTATTGTGTTAATACTATAACTTAGTTACTACCCTATTGTGTAGCACCTTGACTTGGTGGGGGTAGGGTAGGGGTACTGTTTGTGATAGCATTAGATAGGTACGAGTTGGTCAGTTCCTGACTGGGGCAGGCACTTGGATCCAAGTCGGTTACACTGGGCGAGTGGTGGCAGCACTGCTCTCCGGGCTTCCCGGCTTGGACTAAAGGGGTCGCCGCACAAATCCCTGTGGCTATATAAAGCCGGGTCGGTGACTGGCGGAGTAAGAATCCTTACGAACAGGAGTGCTTTCTCTCCTCTGGCTCCGAGATCTTATATAGGTAGCTAACACTTTGGTACGATTGATTCAGAACTCAGAAACCTTTAGTTGATCTGTAATTAGGAATCCTGAATAAAACCTTGTTGCCCCTTATGTGACCAGAGACTGTCTGTTGGTAGTTCTTTCCGCATAAGACATACAAACTTGGAATACTTGACCATTACAGGTGCATGGTGAAAAGGAATTAACATGATTGCTTAAATATTGAGACGACAACAGGTGAATGTAGCACCATTGTGTTGTAGTAAATACCTTCCCTTGATGCTTTGGTACTTGGTGTCTTTCTACAGGGCATTACTTAACAATCCTAGTTGACACTGTCAAGGAATGCCCTCAGCTAGACCCTCTTGTCAGAGGATTCGCTTCAACAGAGTGCACTATCTTTCTTGAACATTGAAAGAGAAGAGACTAATGATAGAATCAGAGATAAGATGAACACCTACCACTTCCCAGTCCGGTTCTGCACCCTTCAGTCCTACATAGAAACCAAAGTATGTGGCGAAGGCTTCATTTAGGAATGTGTCATCCCACCAGCGACATGTAACCAGGTTTCCAAACCACTGAAAACAGGAAACGCAAGTTGTTGTTTTTTTTAGTTTGTAAAAGAACATCGTATGGGTTTATTTCCTAAATGTTAACATCATCTTTGAATGGTGCTGGCCCATCTTGTGACAACTTTCATAACTAAAGTCTCGTTACCCACTTTTCCTCACTGTTGGCACTTTAAAGAATGGTCAAGCTAGTGTTAACTGCAACTCTTTATATAACGAAGGGAAAGGTGGGAATAATGTAATTGCACTATGCAATTTATCGCTCCTACTTACCTTACATAGGCAGCATAGCACCCCTACTTACCTTATGTGCCAGTTCATGGGCTATAACTATTACATAGGCAGCATAGTGCTCCTACTTACCTTACACAGGCAGCATAGTGCCCCTATTTACCTTACATAGGCAGCATAGTGCCCCTATGTACCTTACATAGGCAGCATAGTGCCCCTATGTACCTTACATAGGCAGCATAGTGCCCCTATGTACCTTACATAGGCAGCATAGCACTCCTACTTACCTTACATAGGCAGCATAGTGCCCCTATGTACCTTACATAGGCAGCATAGCACTCCTACTTACCTTACATAGGCAGCATAGTGCCCCTATGTACCTTACATAGGCAGCATAGTGCCCCTTTGTACCTTACATAGGCAGCATAGTGCCCCTATGTACCTTACATAGGCAGCATAGTGCCCCTATGTACCTTACATAGGCAGCATAGTGCCCCTTTGTACCTTACATAGGCAGCATAGTGCCCCTATGTACCTTACATAGGCAGCATAGCACTCCTACTTACCTTACATAGGCAGCATAGTGCCCCTATGTACCTTACATAGGCAGCATAGCACTCCTACTTACCTTACATAGGCAGCATCACACTCCTACTTACCTTACATAGGCAGTATAGCACTGCTACTTACCTTACATAGGCAGCATAGCGCTCCTACTTACCTTACATAGGCAGCATATCACTGCTACTTACCTTACATAGACAGCATAGCGCTCCTTCCTACCTTACATAGGCAGCATAGCACCCCTACTTACCTGGTGTGCCAATTCATGGGCTATTACATAGGCGGCATAGCGCCTTTGGCTAACATCTGAATACTCGGGGTTGTAAAGCAGTGCCGTCTCCCTGTATATCACCAAACCCCAGTTCTCCATAGCCCCAAAGTAGAAGTCTGGTACTACTAACTGGTCTGAAACACGGCAAATATTATATTTTAAGTTCAGAATGCTCGTACATGGTGTGTGAATTGTCATGACATTACTTATTGTTCAATGAGAAAATCAGGGTCAAACCCTTTTGTGATATAATGTAACTGAATTCACAGTTTTCTGTGAAAATGTCACTGTAACATGCTGAACCTAATCACCAGCATATCCCTTAGCTCAATCATTATACTAAAGTGCTATCATGGTATCATGTAGCTAGTTTGGGCTATCATGGTAACATGTACCTAGTTCGGGCTATCATGGTATCATGTACCTAGTTTGGGCCATCATGGTAACATGTAGCTAGTGTGGGCTATCATGGTAACATGTAGCTAGTTTGGGCTATCATGATATCATGTAGCTAGTTTGGACTATCATGGTATCATGTAGCTAGTTTGGGCTATCATGATATCATGTAGCTAGTTTGGACTATCATGGTATCATGTAGCTAGTTTGGACTATCATGGTATCATGTAGCTAGTTTGGACTATCATGGTAACATGTAGCTAGTTTGGGCTATCATGGTAACATGTAGCTAGTTTGGACTATCATGGTATCATGTAGCTAGTTTGGGCTATCATGGTATCATGTAGCTAGTTTGGACTATCATGGTATCATGTAGCTAGTTTGGACTATCATGGTATCATGTAGCTAGTTTGGACTATCATGGTATCATGTAGCTAATTTGGACTATCATGGTATCATGTAGCTAGTTTGGACTATCATGGTATCATGTAGCTAGTTTGGGCTATCATGGTAACATGTAGCTAGTTTGGACTATCATGGTATCATGTAGCTAGTTTGGGCTATCATGGTATCATGTAGCTAGTTTGGACTATCATGGTATCATGTAGCTAGTTTGGACTATCATGGTATCATGTAGCTAGTTTGGACTATCATGGTATCATGTAGCTAGTTTGGACTATCATGGTAACATGTACCTAGCTTGGGTAGTGGATAGGGTATACCAGTCCATTCCTCATAGGCCTCTAACATCTTAGCGGAAATACTGTTGGCGTATTCAGCATACTGTATCATGGCAGGCTGTGTGTAGATTCGCATCTAAATTAGATGAAAGAAAAAAGAAAGGTGAACCAGAATGATGACGGTATGTCTACAACCACAACTATAACAGCCTCTAACTAAGGGCAGATAATTACTTTTTTTCATGATAATCTAACATTAATGAAGTGTATTGTCCATATAGTACACTCACAAACAATTTGATTATCCATATTTTCCAAACACTGTTTTCCTTTTCCAAGAATCATCGCTACTCATGTTGAAATGCTGTATTGGTATATCTAATGTTTGCACAGTGAGTGTCACCATGCATGAAACATATCTAAATGTAACATACTTATAAACCCAAAACAAGGTTACGCTACAGGTCCATTGTGTCTAGAATGTACAGTTGTATACAGGTAAGGAGACCACCGATGTCTTTGTACGACGAATGTACCCACAGGCTATGTGCCTCTGCTAACCATGGAATGATTATTCCTTTCACTTGTTAGGCCTGTAGAGATGAATTAGGTCAATCCTCGTGATCAGCCAAAGCATATCAAAGAGCGTCTTCTACGTCTAATTAAGTAAAGTCTCACCCTCACTGTTTTCTTTCTAATATGGAGAAAGGTTGTCTGCCCACATTTCCAATGTTGCCGGAAAAGAGGAAAATAATCCTTTTCCTAAAGTTACTTTTCAAAAGGTATGTCACCTGTTGTTAGTACATGAAACAGTAATAAAGGTCGGGTCTAACCAGTTGTTGTTCCCTACGGCAGAAAGGAAGTGTCTGTAATGTGTTTTGTGTTGGATTGTTTACCTTGCCAAAAGAAAACGAGGAAGAACCTGACTAAAAACTTTCAGAGATCACTGATCTGGGAGCATGGTCTAACTCAATTGGACTGCATTGCCAAAAAAAAAGGTATAACACACTATATTATAGCAACCTCCACTCTTTGAGGATCAAGCATCCATGCACATTTTCACTTTTTGATAAAAGAAGAATACTTTTGGCAAGGCGAAAACGTGCACGTTTAAAAAATCGTGCTGGAGAATAGGCAGGGTGAGCTGAACAGGTGCCAGACATACATGGAGTACCTCTCAACTATATAGCACACTATGTGTGTCTTTAGTTGGTAATTTGATGAAATGATTCTCGAAATAACAGAAAGTCACACATTACTTAACCACAGACTTATGTAGGTTTGTGTCACTGTATCTCTGTTATGAAACATATGAAACAGTGGGACGCCCTTAGCTGTTTAACTGTGCACCTAAATATCACCTTATATCAATCTGTCAAACAAACTTGAGTAGGATTTGAAAAGTTGATCTAGACTGCATAAAATAGAATGCACACATAGCCGTGCACCTCCGAATACTGTACATGGGCTCTATTCAAGGCATGAGCTTGAATAAACATGATCTTTCAACTGTAAGAATTAATGCGGAGATCACCAGCTGCACCTGGTGTATGCATGCAATATCACTCAATAGATGTAATGCTCACAACATTTTGGGTCAGTAAAATAAAGGTAATAAATGCTGTCTCAATCGAATCTTAAAACATTCTTTCATAAGACTCTCTCTAGCAAGTTTTGCTTCAAGCTTTTCAACATTTCCATTCTAGCTATTTCATTACATGTCGAGTAACGTGGCATTTTATGTGTGTCAGATTGCTGGAACAGGTAACTCGTGGGTAAGACTTTTGCTAGATAAAATGGCATTGTTGGAGTCAGGTCATACGAAATCGATCGTTACTGTATGGAAAGTAGGGTTTCCACTCGTCCATCTACATGGTACCTAAGGGGTCAGTGTCCACAGCACAGTTCATCTACATACAATTGAGGGGAATCAGTTGGCCTGTATATCAAGGTGTATTATTATATTGATGAGGTAGAGTCCATTCAATTGAATATTCAAAGCACATCTACAATACAGTGTTAATTAACCCCTTTGCCCTCACTGAAACTGGGAAGAGCCCTAAAGGGGCGTGTTGCTATGGCTAAACCTATAAAACCTGACCCGCAGCTTGCTGCTTATCATCATAATAGGACCTACCTATATGTCACTCTAGTCAATGATATGCACAGATCCATGGGTATGGTCCTACACCCCTAAAATCGACACAGTGACATGACCATTTCTTATTTTTGACATGGGGACATAGACTTTTCTTAAAATCGAGGGACATGGTCACACTAGTGACATGTGACATGTGACATAGAGCTAAGTCACATGAAATCAAATTGAATACAGTTTGAGTGCCCCTTCAAAATGCTATAGACTAGGCCTAAATTCTGTAGGCCACCATCAGTGCAGGATTTCCCCCCATACAACTAAAGGAAAATATATATTTGAAGGTGAAATGGGCTATTCAAATTGTGAGGGTCTGATTTTTTAAGGTTTGAAAAAAATTTTATGGCCAAATCACAGGTGTGATTTGGCCATAAAAAAACTTGTGGTATAATAATGCCAATAAATGGGGTGATACCTTTCTTTCCCCTTGTTTCAATCAATTCTGGTACACATTTTTATGATGAAGTAGATGAAGATACAAAATGAGATGAACGCTGTACAATTAAATATATATACAAACATACATATTATACAATAGAAAATCAAGAAGAATGTCTACTATACTCTATAAATCACTATAATTAATGGGGGAGACAATAAGTATTACGGAACACCAGAACCAATGCAAGGCTTGGGACAGGAACACAGACCAGGAACTAAAGACAATACACTGCGGACAAGGTCATTACAACATCAGTCACGCCATTTTCTCCAGTGAATGAGGTCATTATAACATCATGCACACTAGGAGATCTAACAATATTATTCTCAATCTTCAACATAAATACTATTTGAATCACTTTCATTTTCATTACTTGGTCCAGGCTTTATCTTATTCAAATCTGCAATAGTGTTTATTCTTTTTTTGAAGACTAACTTATTTTTACTGTTCTGGTACCATGGTCCAAGTTTATTCCATAAGTCAACTCCTCTGTCTAAGGGGGACTTGAATAGTCCAGAATTTCGTGCCCTAGGTACCTTGAAGAATAGTTTCTCTTCAGAACATAAGCCTTCTTGTCTGGGTCTTAGGTCAAGATTCGCTTCATCTCTGGAGAGTTTTAGCATATAGCTTAGTAGCAGCTCTTGTCTTCTTCTTGTCAGTGTTGGGATCCCTGATTCTTCGTACATCTCATCTTCAGACATTTGCCTGCCCCTGAAGATGATCTTAAGGCCTCTGCACTGCAATCTATCTAGTTTTTTAACATTCCTTCATTTGCACCTTCATGAGCAAAGGATGCATAATCAAAGAGGGATAACACCATAGATTTATACACAGTAATACCTACACTTTGAGTCATGTAATGACGGAGTTTGCTAAAGCGAAATAGCCGATGACTCACTTTGCTGTTAATCTCTTTCAGTGCTGGTTCAAGACTTAGTGAACTATCTTTTTTTTAAACCCAGGTAGTTATAGGCACTCACTCGTTCAATTTTATCTCCATTCAAGCTGAACGTCACATCTTGAGCCTTTGGCAATTTCTGAGTTGTTCCAAACCAACAGACCTTTGTTTTACTTGTATGAACGGTTAACCTCCGTTCTTTAAACCAAGAACTGTGTTTTTCAATAGCACCCTGTAATCAATTTTTGATCAAGTCTGTTTGTCGATGTGAAAACAACCAGATCATCAGCATATAGATAATAGTCTTTTAAGCATGTTGTTACGCCATTTATATAATATATAAACAGTAACATGTAACCCAAGATTTCCCAAGGCCTCAATAAGATAACCATGATGGACACAGTCAAATGCTTTCTTCAGGTCTATGAAGCAAGCTGCAGTCAAATGACCTCTATCTCTGTTATCATATAGATCAGTTAAAAATTTGAAAAATAGCATCACCTGTGCCTTTGCCCTTTCGATATCCGAACTGTGTATCAGACAGGGCGCTAGCTTTATCAAACACTTCTGAGAGGTGTATATGCATAACCTTCTCGGCTGTTTTAGACGGAACTGGCAGGAGAGAAATAGGCCTCATATTAGCTATTAATCTTGAGTTACCTGGCTTCAGGATTGGCGTAACATATGCATTCTTCCAGCTATCAGGAAAGATTCCGGTATCAAATACCAGTTTAATGAGCCAATAAAATTGGTCAATCTTGAATCAAAACGTCGCAGCCGATGCCCTCAATTCCAGAGGTTTTTTTAATCTCGTCTACTAGAATTTTCACTAGTTCCTTATCAATTTTGATAGGACCAAACACCACGTCTAATGGTTCTCTAAGATTAACCCAAAGTGGCACACCTGCGTTGCTTATATCATTTGATAACTTCGGACCTATGTTAGAAAAGTCGGAGTTAAGGAAACTGATTCTTGCATTGTCTTTAGGAAATTATCCTCTCCTATGAATGCTGGCAGTTCTACACCCCTTTCGGGTTTCATTACATTGTTGATTACCCTCCAGAACTTTAATGGGTTATCCTTGTGCTCATTAAGAGCATTTTTAAAAGCTACTTATATGCGCGCATATAAGTGGTGATAAATGGGCAGTAGCAGTTCCCAAATGTATTACCAGATGTCACCACTTCCATTCACCTGTTATGTAACAGGTTCCTTCACTGGTGGCCTTGTAGTCGGCCATATTGCCTAGCCCCAGGAAGGACCACCGGTCTCACATTGGAGATTTTTTTCCCAGTCATCATGACTAAATGCGTGGCCTGTGATACTTCCTACCATGGTAACGCGGCCAAGTGCCCGAATTGTGGGGTGACCAATCCGGGGAAACGTCATTCTCCGGAGGATTCGGAAGAATTACCTGGTTCAGCGGATTCAGCCGAGCGTGACGAGCAGGAGGCCACGGAGGCCAGGCAGAGCGACCGGCCGCCCCACGGGAAGGATGGTCAACATGGTGAGCTTAGCAGCCTTGGGGAGAAATCTACACAAAATGATTTATTGCATCAGATTGAACTTGAAAGGGCCAGGAAATCAAAAATTGATGAAATGTGTAAACGCAAGGAGTTGGAACTAGAGTTGGCCAGCCTTAGGGCTGAAAATAACAGATCTCTTCGCCAATTAAACGAAGGCGTACGGGCTTGGCGAGGTGCCATGGGTGCGTTCGAGGCTGAAAATTCTTCTCTTACTGCTAGTGCCCCATGTTGGAATCCTTCAGAGTTGGATGCGGTAAGGAACGAAAGTGGTGGGTCGAACGCCCTAGGTGCGTTCGAGGCCCAAACTTCTTTTCTTGCTGCTAGTGCTACGTATTTGAACCCATCAGAGTTGGATACAGTAAGGAATAAAGGTGGGGACTCGAACACACCAGGCTTCCAAACTGGCCAATCACAAGCCAGCTCTAACTTTAACTGCAGAGCCCAAAATGGCCGCCCTGTACTTCCGGAAAGCCGGTTTTCGGCCGCAAACACTGTTTTAGGGCCTAATTCTAAAGTTATGGGACCCTCCGCAGGCCAATCCGGCCTTGAAACCACCTCAGGTATGTTTGAATTACCCAACTTGAGTAAAAAATTGCCTCCAGTAGAGGGAAATACCCAAGTAAACAAGTCGCTCACCCGCGATAACAAGCCACCTTCCCGGTACAATCACCCGGTCCCCAGAGACAATCAACCTGACTATCCAGTGGGTCAAAGTCATTCCCATGGTGAATTAGACAATGATTATCAGGAGTTCCTACTGTGGAAACAGTGGAGAAGTGGTGGTGTAGCTGCTAACACTGTTCCTCAGCTGTTCTACAGAGATGGCACACCTTATTCCCCACCTGTCACACCTGTTAGTCAGACTGTCAGTTGGCCTGGTGTGGGTCAATTTAGGGCACCGGATGGCAGGCTAAAGTTCCCACCTACACCTATGGTATATGGTAACCCGACTACTTCTCATATGTATGGGATTCCAGTCCCAACATCCCATCAGCAGCAGGCTTCATATCAGTTTGGCGTTATTCCTAACCCACAACAACAGTACCAGGCTGCAGGAATCATACCTAATCAACAAAGCCTGTTCCAGGCTCCTGGTGTTCAGTCTGTGCAACCTCAAATTCCACATAACCCAACAGCATGGTATCCTAACCAGCAACTACAACACCAAGCTCAAGGCGCCCCAATGGTGATATTTTCACCAAACAATGCCAGTGGCAGTAAGTTTGTGACCTATGACATTGAACAGCACATGCTGCATGATAAAGTAAAAAAACCCGCCTTGAATGATGTTATTTCTGCTAGCATGGGTCTCTTGAATAGCATGTTGGCTAGAAACTTCCCATGTAAAAACTATGGTAAACATGTTAAATTCCTAACTGACAAGAAAGCATTCTACAATGAGGATGCTCTCATTCAGTATGATCTTGCGATGCGTGAAAGGGGAGAATCGTTTGGTGAACACACATTCTGCTATTTCGATCACGACATCTTCTCAAACAGTGTTGGTCTTGAGAATCTTAGTGCCGAGCACTTATGTAATGTTCTTGGTATCCAGCCTCCATCATCTCAAAGTGGTGCTGGTACTGTTGCGGGATCGAGTAGTAAGAGGAAAAAGAACAAAAAGAAAAAGTCAGATGAAATTCACTGTTGCTATGCATTTAACGGTGATAATGGTTGTAACGCCAAAGATTGCCCTCACCCACATGTATGTCGCTCTTGTGGGGGTAATCACACAAAACTAAAGTGCACTGTGAAAAAATCAAATGATTGATATCAGGCCTTAGTGGATTCTGATTCAGGGGTCAGTGTCTCCGAGGAGTTTGGCATAGATGGTGGAATTATAAAATCTTCCGATTCTGACAATACCAGTGATTCTGATAATACCAGTGAACTTGAATATAGTTTATTATGGGATGTCAACAAATTCGTAACTCCTTGTGGTTCAAATCATGTCAATTCTTCAGATTCATTACCAAAGACGGAAGACATTATATTAACTCCTACTATCTACACTTCCAGAATTGTCGATGGTGTTGAATGGTTTAGACCTTGTCCTTTGGATTGTGATTCCGTTCATGTCTTAGATGGCATGTGCCTCCAACTCAACCCACACGCCTTCTTTGATGAATGCATGGGGTTTGAGGAAGTTGATGGTAACTATGCTTATATCCTAGACGGTGTTCGTAACGGATTCAAAATCGTTGATGTGGATTATGATGGTTCTTATTTTCAAAAAAATTACCATTCCATAATCAAAGAAGGTGTAAAATGCCAAATGGACGATCTGGTAAGGAAGGAGTTAATTGATGGTAAAGTCAAAAGGGTTCTTAGTAGACCCCAGTGTGTACATTCACTGGGGGCTATTTTAAAACCAGACGGCAGCTTAAGACCCATAACAGATTGCAGCCGTGGTGATCCCGATGATAATCTCAAAAGTATTAATGACTTTATGTACACAACTTGCCAACCGTTTCATTATACTCAAGTAGATAGTGTTACTGATGTCATACATGAGGGCTCGTTTTTATGTGTATTGGACATCCAATCTGCTTATCGCAGTGTGGCTGTTCATCCGGACGATCGTTCCAAGCAAGGTTTTGTGTGGAGTCTGGACGGTGCACCAGAATATTTCGAAGATCAAGCCTTATCGTTTGGTCTTAGATGTGCACCATTTATCTTTACTCAACTAACCGAGTTTGTCATCCGGTGTATGAATCGTAGAGGTATTTTCAATGTTTTCGGTTACCTGGATGACTTTGTCATTGTGGCTGACAACTACGAGGAGTGTGCGAGGCGTCAGGCGATATTGGTAGATCTGCTCCGACGTCTCGGTTTCCATATTGCATGAAAAAAAATCTTAACCCCTGCTACCAAAGTCCAGTATTTGGGTCTGGTAATTGACACAGTGAAAATGGAAATCAGCTTACCCCCACAAAAGTTAGACAACTTATTGGTACTGATCGACAAGTTCTTGGGTAAAACTGTTGCTACCAAAAAAGAATTACAAGAACTGTGTGGTCATTTGGCACACGCTAGTAGAGTTATTCGGGGAGGCAGAACATTTTCACGTAGAGTCATTAACCTACTCAAATACATGGCCGACAGTGTCACGGTGGTCAAACTACCTGATTGGTTTATGGATGACATCCGCTGGTGGAAAAGGTTCAGTTATGTATTCAATGGTTCTGCAAAAATCCTACGTACCTTTGATTATCATACTATCGTAGACACTGACTCATCACTAACTGGTTTTGGCTCATGTTATAATGGTGATTGGTTAGTAGGTGCATGGAAATTACCTGCCTACAATCAGTTGTATAATCACTTTCCATTATATCATACTGTTAAACCCCCTTGTGAATATGATGAGACAGCTGACATTAACCTACTGGAAGTCTGGCCAGTGGTTGCCGCAGCGCAACGTTGGGGAAATGATTGGTCGGATACAAAAGTTGTAGTCAGAACCGACAATACCCAAGTCCAACGCATGATAAATACTGGCAGATCGCGGAGTGTTCGCTGTATGTGGTGGATAAGAGAATTATTTTGGTTATCAGTTGTACATAATTTTCATATTGTTGCTACTCGCGTTAAATCTAAAGACAATATTGTTCCTGACTTTTTGTCGCGCTGTATGGATAAAGGTGTGCAAAAGGATTGCCTTCATTTCTGATAAATGACTTCTGCTGCAGGGGATGTCTTAACTCACAAACTACGGAACTACCAGTCACAGTGGATGGCTGGAGCCACGGAGCGTACTAGAAAGAGCCAATGGAACTCTTATTTGGAATTGTGCATATTATATGGTGTGCTTGTTCCATTCCCCGCTAGTATAGAAGTTGTGTTGTTATATGTTACACACTTGGCTGAGAGACTGCGCTACAGCTCTATTAAACAGTACCTAGGAGGACTTTGGGTGTTGCACAAGGTCCTAGGTTATTCACATGTCAACCCTAATACATTTGAACTCTACATCACTATGAGAGGTATCCGAAGGACCCTAGGTGATCATGTGGACCAGGCGCGACCAGCGTCAGTGCAGGACTTAAAGCGTATTTATAAACTATTGGATATGTCATGTTCTGAAGATGTGGCATTTTGGATCACTGTTATCATGTGCTTCAGAGGCTTATTACGTAAGTCCAATGTGGTTGAACAAGGACTGGCAGTCTGCTTGTCAGATTTGACCTGGGAAGTCTGGGGGGTCTCCGTCAGACTTCGCCGTACAAAGACTATTTCATTTAAGGAGCGGGTCTTGTTCATACCCTTCACATTCATCTATGACTCTATCTTCTGCCTTCATCATTACCTGACCTTGCTGTTATCTATGGTGAACTACCCATCCAGTGACTCACAAGTAGTGTCGTACATGAAAAATGGCCAATGGTGTCGTGGCAGTTACTCATGGTACTTAGGCAAATTGCACAAGTTGTGTGCCAAGTCAGGCATCGATAAGTTGTCTTCACACTCGTTACGAAGAGGAGGTGCATCAGCCTTGGCAGATGCAGGGTTCAGTCTATTGGACATCAAGAACATTGGTGACTGGAAATCATTGAGTGTGTTGCATTATTTGACAAAATCCAAACAAGCTCGTGTCGATCTTGATCGGCGTATGGTCAGCGCCTTATTCGTGTAAAATCTGGTTATGTATTTTTGTTTTTTTTGTTGTTTTTTTTTTTTTTGTTTGTTCTCCATTCTGTTTGGCGTGTTGGCCTGGTTATGTATGTTTATTGGCCAGGACCAATAAAATATTCGCCCAAACTAGATTGGAGTTGTCGTACGTCTATTTATAAGCTACTTATATGCGCGCATATAAGTGGTGATAAATGGGCAGTAGCAGTTCCCAAATGTATTACCAGATGTCACCACTTCCATTCACCTGTTAGGTAACAGGTTCCTTCACTGGTGGCCTTGTAGTCGGCCATATTGCCTAGCCCCAGGAAGGACCACCGGTCTCACATTGGAGATTTTTTTTTTTCTTTCTTCTTGTGTTACTTAGGCCTGGTTATGTATGTTTATTGGCCAGGACCAATAAAATATTCGCCCAAACTAGATTGGAGTTGTCGTACGTCTATTTATCCATGTTTGAGTTGGCATACTTAATTGCTCTACTAATCTTACATCAAAGTGTTTTAGCCCTCATTAGGTATATGCTACACCTAGTGCATATGAAAAGGTTTATATTATCTTCTCTTTCAAGAATTAAGGTCATGATCTCATTTGTCATCAACCTATTTCGTTTATCCACAATTTCAATCTCAACCCACGGACAGTATATATCAAGATAACCAATTAAGGACTCTATAAACAACCAAGCTTGGTCAGGATCGTGTTCATCATAGAACTGATCCCAATCTCCATCACTCAGCCAGTCCTGAAAGGATTCTAAGTTAAAGTTTTTATACCTCCGAACCCATAACTTCTTTTTGATATACTCAACTACAATTTTTTGTTTTACCACAAAAACAGGCAGATGGTCACTCACTAAGAAGTTTTAAACTCCAGAGTAAAGATCTTTATCATAGTTAGTAAGTATGTTGTCCAAACAGGTCTTTTTTATACGGTCACGTACATTGTTGTATTAGCTTATGAAAACCTTTCTCTCTGTACAGGTCAATCAGGGCCTCTGAACTGGGTAAGGCCTTTCTGGGTGTTTATATTAATATCAGCAGATGCCATTGCTCTACTTTCTACTTTTCAGACACCCTCATCACTATACACACATGATCCAGAAACTCACTGACCTTCCCTGATGGTGGTCTATACAAGGTCACCAATTGGATTTTGTAATGTTTTTCAATTTCGATATCTAATACAAAAACCCTCGATGTCCTTATTGCATACATTCAAATCAGATCTAATTGAGACATCCACATCCAGGTCTGACCTTATATATACAGCCACTCCACCTCCCTTCTTTCTAACTGTATCTTGTTTATACAACTTCATGCCATCCCAGTGAATTAAATCATCATCATACTCCTCATGGAGCCAAGTCTTGCTCATACTTACAATATATACAAACAAATACAAACCCTAGCTTACCTGGCCTAGTGGCTTAGAAGACCCCCTACAGATTACCCAACTTAATGTTCTGTAGAAAGTACTGAAGTGGTGATGGAACTATAAGTCTAACCTAGACTAAAACTGAGCTAATTCTAGATAATACAGATGGTACCACCCCACACTTATCATCTCAAACTTGATTTAATCAGATAATCATATTTATGAGGGTGATAAAGAAAGCACCATACGGGAGATAAAGGGAACCAATTGATTGTTTAATCACATAACAACCATTAAATAATGATTAACAAATAATTTTCTCTAATTTGATCATATTAAATAACTTTATCACATCCCAATGCTTGTTGCCTCATAAAAAAAAATGACACAATTCTAACTTTATAAAAAAAACAAAAAACACCAAAATCAGGAGCAATTACATCAATCACAAACGCATAACTTGAAAAATTCACCAGTTGTACAAAAAATGTCCATAAAATAAAGTTTGTTCACAACAGTAGTATATAGGTGCAAACTCAGCGCATAGGAACAGCTACTGAAATCAGTTTGACCTACTTACAAACTGGAAGTGACCTAGTTTTGAAAGCGTGAATTTTGAAATCTCAAACTTTGATTGGTTGAGAGACCGGAAGTGATGTCATGACCTAGTTTCTTGAGTTCTGATTGGCTGAGAGGTGGTCTAGTTTTTAAAAGGCAGGAAATTTGAAATTTTGGAATTGACCTAGTCTTAAAGGCATGAGAGACGGTTGCAATGGGAACAACAAAACATAAACAAATGTGTTGTTGTCATGGCAACATTAAACTATAAACAATGATGTGACCTTGACCTTGACAACACCATTTTGACCCGACACCTAGCGGATATTATTTAAACTGCTTTTAGCTTAGTGGAGCCCCCTTGTGGCAAAAAAACCCAGAAAAACTAGTGGTGTGCTGACACCTAGTGGATATTATTGGAACTGCTCATAGATGGGTTTAGTGGAGCCCCTTGTGGTTAAAAAAAATTAGTTATGCCTTTACGCCTGACACCTAGTGGATATTATTTGAACTACTTATAGCTGGGTTTAGTGAAGCCCTCTTGTGATTAGGAAGTGACGTGTAATATCCATGTAACTTTTAGGGGAAAGTATAACCTAGTTTTTTGAATGCTGATTGCTTGTCAGGCCAGGGGAAGTAGCTCAGGGGTAGAGCTTCCATTTTCGAAGTTGGAGGGTCCCGGGTTCGAAGCGGAAGCTCCTGCCCCTACACTTAATTAGATGCATGAGATTGTAATATTTGGTTGCTTTTTGTTTTTTCAAGTGTATAAAATTATACGGTTACTATCAAGAACTAAAGGTTATCATAAAGTATCATTAGATAGTATAGTTACGTTTAAAGTCTTTTTCAAGACTAATTCGATATTATGTTTGTTATATAAATAACGAACTTATCACTGTATTAATATGTGGTTATTTAAAAGTTGACAGATCAGTTACACATATCTGTTAAAATCCACACTGTTGAATTGTATCAACTACCTTATTCATTATTCGTAACTATATAATACTATCAAATATGTTAAATGTGTCTTGTATGATACTTTAAAAATGTGGTTGTTATATCTATGGTTATACCTCTATTATTCGGATAAGACTTATTGGAAATGTTATCCCTATATAATATAATCTATAATAGTTATAACTCCTGCCTAATGTCTGGGGGAGTAGTGTAGAGGTAACATAGTATATAGTATATCAAGGTGTCATCTGGCGTTGTGGGTGAGTCCTGTCGCTGGGTGTTCTTAGGGTTCCGGATAGGTGGCAGCACCGATCCGGGCCCATGGGACATCTGGCGAGAAACACCAGGGTCCATATATAAAGACTGGGGCTCAGCCGCTACGTCAGAGACCCTCCAGGCCTCCGAGCTTAAAGTTTGTTCCTTAAGTAGACCACTAGCTGCCCTGTTATTTATCTTCCGGGTAGCTGCCGAGCTATATCAATAAACCGTTGGCATAGACTCGAATCACTGTCTTGCTTTCTCTTTCCTGATAGTAAGGCCCAACCACCAAACTGGTAGAACAAACCATTACACTTTATACATGATTTAATTTCTTAAGCTTTAATTGGTTGTTGACATTTGTGTGATACCCATGGAATTTTAGGAGAGACATGATATAAACTCATTTTTTCCCCATATTGATGTTCATTGCATGATTTCAATAATTTTGTTCGATGCAATTTAACCGTTACGACAAGAAATGAAGTGTGTAATTAACTCAACACAACACAACACAACGCAGGTTTTTTTTTTCACTTGTATTTCATTTTTTTTATTTTACAGACAACCTCGACATACGAATGTACTTTTACCATTAGCAGATTTTGTACATATGCGACAGAAAGATGTGTATGCAGTCAGTGATTTTGCTCTTGGCAATGCATTGACTTATTCCAGGTATTAAAATAACATGTGCCACTGATTCTAGCTGTGTTTGCAATAGCAGGTTCAAACAATGCCTGAGCCAGAAAGTAGCCAGAGTTGTTTTTCTCTGAAGCTAAAAGCCCTGAAAGGTATCCTTCTTCATAATTTAGCTCAAATGAAAAATGACTTTTTATCCCAACCAAATTTCAAGCTGAAAGTTCCAAGGTGCATTGTAGAATGGTTTCACATATTTAGCAAATGTTTAGACTACTTTTACAATGGCATAACACACCCACTCTGGGGTAAATTTTTAGTTCCTGAAGATATGCTGCAAATTTTCGCACACTACCTTGTGTGTACCTGGTATAATGCTGTGGGCATGACTCTTAAGTGTGTAATTGGTATACTTCAATACACCAATCCTTTGTCTGTAATGTAACATTGTTATGTTTACAGAAGTCAATGCAAACAACAAAAGCATCCCAAAAAGTCACAGTAAAGAACTTGTGCATATTAACGCTAGTTAAAAAGAGGTCAACAGTGTCAATTTCAGTTCCTCTAAAATATTGAATGATGTCTACAGGAATTGCTTCCCACAAAAAGTTTTCTACCAATCCGCATAACACACTAGATACATTATTGCCTGGAGTAATTACAGAAGGTTTACGATATGTTGTGCTTGACTGTAAATGGGGCCCATATAAAATTCAAAAAGAGGGTCAGCTAAAATACTGCCAAAGACCAGATATGGGGGAAAAACTCTTGCTTTTTACACACACTATGTATACACATGACAGAATTTCACACAGGATACGTGATAAAATACAACCTTAACATCATCCTGTGGTAAAATTTTACTGTTTTACACAATTACTTTTCTTTTTTTGGTTACGTTTTTGATTTTCACACAGTATACACATGACAGAATACAACCTAAAACTATATTATTTTTCCTTTTTCCTTTTTTTCACACAGGATACATGATAGAACACAGTGTTTTACACAGAATACAACCTTAAACTATGCAATTTTTACTTTTACTTTTTTTACTTTTTTTCCACACAGGATACATGATAGAACACAACCTTAACATTAATTTTTACTAGAAATCTTTACAAAAATGCTTATACACAAGAATGCCTTGCTTAACCTTTGAATCACTTTTCACAGTGGTAAATCTGACATTGTAAACACTTTTCCTAAACCAGCTATAGATTTTAAAAGTTGCCATCATAATTAGTTTCTTTGTAAGAGAAGTTTTTTCTATTTATTCAGGCGCAAAAAGTGAATTTTGTCATTTTTCATCGTGCATGCTACACAATAGTTTCTATGCATTAAGATGATACACTATAACGCTTTGATAATTGTAACACATAAGCGCCAGTTGTTAAACTGGTACATATACGACGCTACAATGCTATGAAATATATTTGATTTTGACATGAGAGGAGCTGTTTACCAGATTTAAAAAAAAAAAAACTGTTGACGACTGACCTTTTTTCACTGGTAGAAACTCTTTTAGTCTTACTTCAGAAGTGGGCCCACATGTGTTTGAAGAGTTTCCAGTACTTGAGGCGTAAAGGTGTGCCCATAGTGTGAGGGACAGATGGGGTGGCATATGGCAGAAGGCACAGAAAGGTTCATTTCATTTATGTAGGACTGAGTGCCAATGTGGATTTTACCTGCACCCTTTTAAAGGTTCACCAGAACCGAAACAGGGCATGAAGAAGGTGCAGCAGTGGGGATGTCTAAATCCTCTACGAGGTTAGAAATGGCTGGCGCTCCCTGGTAGGCTTGGTGTAAAATATCTTGGTAGTGCTCTAGGAGAGTTGGGCATTTGCTGATGAGGCATTTGACCTGGGGAGGTGAAAGGTTAACACACCTTTCAAAGGGTCTATCTATGTAAAAGCGAATGGCCAACCCTTTCATGTTGGACTTCTTGTACACCTCTATGCATGTGTTCTTGGGGTAGAAAATATGGTTAGGAGTGGGTGTAATATTTTGCCCGCTCACTTTTCCACAGGCCATTTCTTAGAAGTTAATTTGAGGCTCACATTTCTGCCTACAGACCAAAGGTATAGTAGTCTTGGTACCGGTGGTGGTGCTGCTGCTGCTTTAGAGGTTCTCTGCCTTTTCTTTATTTCTACTGGTTCAAAACCGGTCCCTGCCCCTGTGCCTGATGCTGTCCCTTTCTTCTTTCTTGAGTTGGTGGAAGAAGCTTTCTCATTAGTCAATAGTGGGGGTGAAGCATCAAAAGGGTGGTTAACACCTGCCGCCACCACTGCCACTGCCTTATTTTCATCCTTCTCCTCCTTCTCCTCCTCCTCCTCTGCCTCTTTGGTCGAGTCAATGACCTCAGGTTGAGTCATGACAGGGTAATTGTGCGAGTTGCCAACGATGTCTCCAGGTGAAGGTGGTGGTGATGATGGTGCCCGCAGCAGTGCTGTTGACGCAACTTCAGTTAGCTCGATGACGTTTGTGGGGGTTGTAAGGTCGTTGTAGTAGTCTGTAAACTTTGTGGGATTAATAAGCTTGCTTATGGCAATGGCTGTGGTGCAGGATACAAAAAGGGTGAGGTGTAAACTACCATTTTTCTTTAAAAAAGAAAAAGCCATGGAGCACGTGGACACTTACCATTTAGAACCCCATGAGATTTTTTTTTTTTTCAAACTGTGCTGTTAAACTCACTTTTTTTAAAACAAAAATTTAAAAATTAACTTATTCTTTGTTAAATTGGTGTTTTTTTTTTACTTTTTACCAACAGGTAAAAAAACACCAAAGAGGGTTTTTTTTGTCTTCTTTTCTTCAGTTAGGGGTAAAATGGATAAGCTGTGACAACTTTGCAACCTTCAGCGGATATTTGAGTTACCACCCTCACTGTATGACAACAGCCTAGTGAGGAGTGGCCAATTTCAGTTCTGAACACCCTTTCATAAACGATTCTGTTTGGGACAAGGGGTATAATGTAAGTCGCCCCCGCTATTGACTGAGGATAATGTAATTTTGTCTGCCTGAGATAGCGTTGTATTTATCAATGCTTCTCCCAAAGTGGGATCAATAAAAACTGAATTTCCACCCTTTGGTCTTTTTTTAGAAACAAAGTTTCCTGCCTTTCGTGCCTGAAAGAGATTGAGGATGCACAGGGTATGGCATGACGTCTCATAATGTGCATTACAACATTATCAGTAAGCTCAATCCCTGCTACCTGCCAATTTTTACTTTTTGTGATCAATTTTTTTATGGCTGGACGAAAGGAGTGTTTGCCGTTCTTTATCTGTTTTGAACCAAACACTCTCTAAAATTTAAATTGGGAGGGATAAATGCATCTGAAGGATGATGTTCAGGACAATACCACCACAGTTGAAACATCTTACCTTGTTCTTCACCACCCCTTATGTCTGAAATAAAAACCTCCGAGTTGATTTTCTTTACACTCTAAGTAAGTGTCGCCAGTAATGAAGTAGTCTTCCAAGTAGTTGCAACACTTAGGGAATTCCCCCGCTTCCCCACATTTCACTACAAAGTCCGATTTCTTGGTAAATATATAAGGGGCACAACGCAACCCAAAACACAACCTGTCGTCTATAAAAAACTCAGGTCCATTACCAATGTCCCGACTTAATCCTTGGAATCGGTGATGTGGTGGAAGAATGGAAACTGTGCAGTAAGCGCTCGAAATATCAGTCACTGAACCAAACCCATCAGGGACAATCATCTCAGTGACGTCATCAAGCGACTTGTATTTAAACTTGGCACAAGTTGTAGACATATAATTGTTTATACAAGTAAGTTCTGGCTCAGAACATTCCGTGATGGGGTGGAGCGACCCATCTGTTTTTTCCACTGCACCTAGTGCATGTACACATTGAGGTTGTTGTGTGACCCTCAGACAATTCTTTTATCACATTTGAAGTCATATCATGACAGAATTCACTCTCTGTAAGAGAGGAGTAGTTTGTACAAAAATATGATGTATCACATCCCTTGTCTACAATGGAAAATTCCCTAGCCACTCCAGTCAATACATACATATCATCATGTGTTACATTTGAACCGAAACCTCTGATTCGGGCCGCGAACCTGCATGGTTTGAGACCTTCCACCTTCCAGTGCGTAAGTACAGAGACAAGTTGCCTTACAACACTCCTCAAATACCGGTAACCAGCTGTCTGGAGCCACCTCCACTGCCAATACAGGCTGGACACAATCATACAATGTTATATATTCCTTCAAAACAACATTATTGTCAGTAATACTCACAAATTCTGGTAAGTAATCCCATAAACATCTGTGAATAAAGCCAAAATTGACATGGATGCCACCATCTTGTTTTTCTGATAACTGAATTGGTGCGACTCCCAATTTACTAGCCATTTCCGACCAACCAACGTACTGTCCCGATATTGCAAGTTCTTCCCGATTTAATTTGACATTTTTTGCCTCACTGGAATTACCACTAACACTTTCACAATTCCAACTGTTATACAAGGCATTGCAATATTCAGAACTACAATTTCCCAATTTATTGGAGACATATTCATCATCGCGCCATTCGTTACCTGCCAAGTCATAATCATATTCGCCTGAAACCGTACTGTTTACATCCAATCCTACTTGAACTTCATGGTCATCCGTGCAGTAAGGGCACTCTCTGCAGTTACCATGGTAATTATTCCCACAAACAGGGCACTTCATCTTGAAGAAAAATTCCAACCAACTCATACCGAGATTAACTGTGAATGGTGATGTGTGGAGAGAACACCAACACCAGGGCGAGACATGAGGCCGAACACTGGAGCCCCCTGGTGAAACATGTCAACACTGAATATACCTAAATATCACTGGGCAATATTTGTCTCATATTCTAGGTGGACGTATAACTGAGACACATGTCAACACTGAATATACCCAAATATCATTGGGCGATATTTGTCTCATATTCATTTACTCATTCCGAGCTTATCACTACTTGGCTTATAGTGGATATAGCAAAATAGCTACTACCTTAATTATAATCAACTTTTCCTTTTTTTTTCATTTATTGCTTTTCATTATGTATGAAACACCACGCCTTGTGTTTTTATGTAACGCAGACCTCCTAGTATACATAGCCATGAGCATATTGTAACAAAAGTACTGTAGGTAGTCATAGAAGATCACTCACATGAATAAATGATGAAGTCTAACCAAAAATAGAATTCAATATGGCTGCCTCAACATGGGAAAATATTAGATTTTGCCAAGCTATTTTGGGCTTGTGGGATAAATAGCATGGCATTATTGAAAAGTACTACTTTTACCCTGAAGAATGATGGCAGTTTAGTATTGGTGTATCATCTTCTTTCCTGAGAAAATGGGCAATAAAATAGGAGAAAAGTTGTTTTTACCAATGAAACATATCTTCATATAGAGGTAATTTCAGCTGGCTCTTGGACCTCAAATAGCTCTAATCAAATCACGTCAGGCCCAAAATATCTTGGTCTATTTTCATTCCATGACAGATATAGGGCCTCCAATAATTCAGTGTGTTATTAAGAATGCTGAGTTTGCTAATTCATCAGTCCTGAATCTGATATGCATAAGAAAGTGAATCCCCCAATATGATATATGTCAACAAGCCATAAAAGTCACATTTTAGACTTAGATGATTTTAATACTAGAACGCTCAATATATCAAGGGTTTTCCATTGACACCAAATTCATTATGTTGCCACATGTTTGTAATTAATAGTAGGGCTGAATATGCAAAATAGTGGAAAAGATGATGGAAAAGAGTTTAGAAATTGTGAACTCTAACCATAAGGAAGGCATAAAAACCACAGAAAATACACTAGATTAAGTATAAGTTCATAAAAAATGCAAAAGAAATAGTAATGAGAGGTTATTCCCCTACTTTTCTCTATAGATTATGATTATGGTGATGTTAATCTTCCATTTCAACCTGAATAGCTTTATCAGAAACAACAGTCTCCAAAAATATCCTAAATAGTCTATTCACATCCATCAATCATGACCTTCTTGGAAGGTTCAATACAGTCAGACCATTTCAACCACTGGGTCCTCATCACATATCAATTCATATGCACATTTCAGAAGAGAACCTGGCTGACTATATGGAATTGGTGGACATTTCAGAACAAATTTTGGTGGACGAAATGGCATCTGAACATAAAATTCTTGCAAACAAAATGGAATTAGTTGACGTTTTGGAACCATACATGGTGGACAAAATTGAGTCAGAAGACATTTTGGAACAAAGCTTGATGGACAAAATGGAATTAGCCACTGCTAGTGGACTTGCGGACAAAGTGAAATTTGCAACTTTTTGCGGACGTTTCGGAACAAAACCTGGTGGACACAATGGAATCTGGGCATTTTTGTGGATTATTTGGAACTAAACCCTGTGGATAAAATGGACTTTGGAACTGTTTGCGAAATTTGGAAACAAAACCTAGGGACACAATAGAATTTGAACATTTTTTACAAACATTTTTGAACAAGAGCTGGTGGATAGAATGAAATCTGGACACTTTTGGTGGACATATTGAAACAAAACCTGGTGAACACAATGAAATAAGTAAATTTTGGCAGACATTTCGGGACAAAAGATGGTGGATGAAATGGAATTAAGGATCTGGCGGATACACCAGAATGGGTGGACATAATGGAACCCAACACCATCCATTAGTGTGGGGAGTTCCAGGACTATGTATAATATAGAGGTTTATGGTTTTGGTAGGTCCCCCTTGATAAGCATAATGTTGTTTGGCCATTTTCCTCAAAATGGGTACCAAATTCTCAACTTTTGCAGCTGTGACAATGAATGGCACCAAATCTGAGGGTGGTCACTCCTTGTTTTTCTATGCAGAAGCAAACCCTCTGATTCAGCCATAGTGAACTTCCCCCTTTAAGGTTTTTTTTTTTTGCAAGCTGAAGCTTGAAATTAATTTATATTTCATTAGATTTAATTGGGGAGGGAAGCGTAGGGTACTTATATAAAGTCTGCCTCTGAGGAGAACAAACTTAAAACCAGTCTCTAGATAAATATAGCTAGATGCAGCGCACCCTGGCCATATTTACCTAGACCCTTCTCAGGTAGCAGCTAGAGATAGATGCTATACATGCAATGTAGGCCACTACTTCCTGATGTCTCATAAAGGAGACTCAAAGTACAACCATAAACAGTAAACCATACAAGGATCGAAATGTTATGCTTATATATAAATTCTCATGTGAGTGCCTAGGGCTTGAAGAAATGTTTATTCACTAACCTATTGGGGAAGATATTGTTAAATCAGATCATTTACCTGAACACCGCTTTTTGTGTAGCTCTCTACATATTTAAACTGGTTGACGCTGAAGGCAAGGAGGTAAGGAACCATGCGCACTGTCTTCATGAAGATGTCTGCCTCCCATGGCCCACCTCTGAAATGAAATAAAAATTTGCATTTAAACACTTGAGAACTAGCAATTATGTCCAGGAAAAATAATGACATGACATGCTTTGAACAAGAGCAGCCTGCTAACTTTGGAATCAATCTGGGTACCATGTCAGGGGCATTGGCCAAACCAGCCATTAACTTAAAGTCTTATTCCCATGAATGGATTATGCATGTACTTACCTGGTGTCAATTCTCTCAATAGGCATGTTACTTTGTGAGATGTAGTCATTGCGCCTCACCATGGTCACACTAAATGTAGCCCTGAAGAAGTTCTCATCAAATACTGGGAAGCACCGCCGTGCATATGCAGTCTCAAACTGAGTAGAAACGATCCAGCTGTAAGGAAACAAATGAGAGGTTGAAGTCTTGATGCAGACAAGGCTTGAATTTCTGTTTGGGATGTTATGATGTTTTATAAAAAGTCCAGACTGTTTGATAAGTTCTTTTCCTATTGATTAAAGGAGGAGAGTGAGTCAATGTGAAATCAGAATAATATGGACTCTGCCAGATATGGTAGGGTTTCAATGTCCTGAGTGCACACTGGTTTTCTGTTAATGGATATCTGATGTGAGATGCAATAGCTATACATTAACATGCCTACAAATTTCATGATTTGATAACCAATAATTTGGCAATTACCATTGCCAATAGTTGAGTACATGGGTCTAGCGTTAAAAAGGTTGAAAAAGACAAAAGAAAACTCACTGTTTGGTGCCATTCTCCATGTAGTCAGAACGGTAGAAACCAAGGAGGTCTTTATGTATGGTGGTGCCATTAAACCTCATGTACACTGAGTAGTTCTGGTTCTTCATCAACTGCTGCACAGGGTAGATCTTGTATAACTGTCTGGGAACATCTTCCTCTGTGTGGTTTATCCTAATAACATTACCTCCAGCATCTCTGAAATACATACATTAGGTCAGAGAAATTTGAAAAGACAAGGAATTTTGATTGCAGATTTTATATCTCTAATCTTGTATTTTATATGGATTGTTATTTCAGTGATCACCACAACAAGTTGAAGAAAAGAGAGGGGATACCAATAGACATGTCAGCCCAAACCCAACATAAGGGAGTGGTCATTATATGCCAACAGGGGGGGTGAGTTCTCGCACAGTTTTTGAAAAAAAATTGTGGTGGCCCTCTATGATCTATAGTATTGCATTTTTTTTTTTTTTTTTTTTTTTGCAAACCCTCCCACCCCGTTGATGAATAATGACCACTTTCTAAATCCAGTCTTACTTGAGTAGTATGGTGTCTTCATGGACAGTAACTGTGTCAACATGTAGAACTATGACACTGGTGTCCTCAAAACATGTCATCTGTATTGTTACATTTCCATCAAATCCAAAGTCGTCACCTTCATAAATCTTCGGCCACAGCTCTAGGTCATAATGCACAGGGATTAGGGTCGTATTGAGTCTGAACCCTGTTGTAGGCTTCTCTTCTTTGCTGTCCCTTTCCCCCTTCTTATCATCTGTTGTCTCTTGTGGCTTATTTTCTGGGCCACAAACAGCAACTATAAAATAAAGATGTTGACATTTTTATCATGGCTTTTGCAAACGTGTAGATCATGAAAATAAAGTTTATTGAATGGTTCTCTTACACTAATGAGGAAACGGTTTTGATATGTGTCATAAATGGGGTGAAATCACGATATGTGGAAAGGTAAGATGGATGGTGAAAAGTGGAAGTGTCTTGAACACAGGTGTTTAGTTCTAGAGAGCTATTCTAGGTATTAAAGCTTGTCACCTTAAATGAAAAAAGGCCATGGCAAACAGTGCACATTAGACACAGGCCCAGTGCAGGCAGGGTTTATTGGGAAAGCATTTTAGATGTCCACTTCATGATAATCTGGGTGATATTGCAATCAATGCATACAGATATAAAATGAATAGGTCAAGTATTTCCGTCCCCAAAACAGGAAAGCCATGTGGTCCATGTTAAATCCTAGCTGAAAATTTAATCAGTGACTTCTGGGTGTTGCAAGTCGTTCATAGAGGGAGCCCATATGCTGTAGTATATGTACATCCAACCCTAATCTAGGGAGGACTTACAGATGACACACACGTGTCAGTGGTTTAATAGGGTACTTACGGTGAAGATTCCTGCCTTTTGATTATAGACCTGTTATATGAGCACCTTGGACAGTTATTGATGGGAATGATGTGTTCAGTTCACAAAGGCAAAGAGAAAGGAATAATCCATATACTTATAGAGTTAGATATTTCTCTCTTTAGCGGACATTGTGACTTTGACTGATTCTATGATTAACTGCCCCCTTCCTCTGTATAGACATGGTGTCCTGTCTGCATCTATCTTTGTAGAAAACAGCACAGACAGAACTCACTCTAAAATCTGTCTGCACCCAATACATACAGCGTTGTCATAGGCTGATGTGAATAACAACGTATAACTAATACAGGAGGCCATCTTATCATTACCACTACAGCACGGGGACTGGACTACGTCCCAGGTGTCTATACATTAAAGTTTAGAGTTTGACAACAAACACTGCCGTCTTTGGGAGATAGGACGGGTTTTGCCAAGTCAACGTCCCCCAGAAGTTATTGTTGGTCATTCATGACCTGGGGCCTTTTTCACTTTTTTTAAATGAATTCGTGAAGCAAGGAATGTTTCTATCTTGGACGATTATTTATAATCTTTTCCATAGTGTAGTCATTGTCCTCAACCTGCCCACGAATATTTTGTGTCTATAGGCTTTTTTGTTTTCAAAAAAAATATTCAGTGCTAACAATATTGGTTACACTCACTTTTTGTGCATTTCTGGTTGAGACTTGATGGTGAAGTCTAATGGTCAAAGTAGTTTACAAATATTTTTATTACTTTCATTGCCTTTACATCGTAGTTCGAACCTTTTTTTGAAATACATGCCAGCTGGCACTGGGGGTGCAAATGAAGGTTACTGTGATTACTTAAATCTTGGTTTTAGCGATCTGGTTTTCTTATGTGATAAAATAGGCGTGAGTGTTCTTTACGATGATGAATAGGGATACTCCTTCCCTCTCCTTTTTATATCTTAGATCAAGGTATGATAAGGTGTGCAATCTGGTGAAAAAAAATCACTGGAGGGTTTAAACTAGTCAATTCATTCTGTATTATGTTCAATAAAAACATATAATGCTCCAGGTCCAATGTCAGGAACTACTAGGATCCAACATAGACGAGTTTCATTACGCTCCACTACAGGGAATGCAATATGACGGATTTTATGACTTTTTTTCAAGGCACCCACGCCTTACGATTAATGTTTCTTGTCAAGATTTACTCATGTTTGTCATAATCTTCTCCAACCCTCCAAATAAAACCAACTTGTCCTGGTCCTTGCATTGATCAGTATTCATTCTGATCCTCAAAGATGTCAGAATAAAATGCTCAATGTGCCAGTTGACACTGTGCTTTCCCCCTTAGTGTCCTTGACACTGGCAGGTTTTTACCACCTTGTAAAGCGGTATAGAATGACTATAGAGGGAGGAGGAGAATGAATGCCTTCATGGACTTTGTGTGCTCAGCAGTTTGGTAAACATGGCGTGGATGGTGAATTTATAGTGTGGCTGAGTCAAGGAAAAGGAAGTCTTCCATCAAAGTCAAGTTCGGTATCAAGGACCAAAATCATAATGAATAATATTCAATTGGTAGGATTGTTGTTGCTTTGCACTAAATGTTGAAGGGAAAATCATCGACTTAGCAGATATTACACTATGATGTATTATGTAGTGATGTACGTGACCCTCTTGTTAGCAGGATACTACACTATGATGTAGTATGTAGTGATGTACGTGACCCTCTTGTTAGCAGGATACTACACTATGATGTAGTATGTAGTGATGTACGTGACCCTCTTGTTAGCAGATACTACACTATGATTTAGTATGTAGTGATGTATGTGACCCTCTTGTTAGCAGATACTACACTATGATGTAGTATGTAGTGATGTATGTGACCCTCTTGTTAGCAGGATACTACACTATGATGTAGTATGTAGTGATGTACGTGACCCTCTTGTTAGCAGATACTACACTATGATGTAGGATGTAGTGATGTATATGACCCTCTTGTTAGCAGATACTACACTATGATGTAGTATGTAGTGATGTACGTGACCCTCTTGTTAGCAGGATACTACACTATGATGTATTATGTAGTGATGTACGTGACCCTCTTGTTAGCAGGATACTACACTATGATGTATTATGTAGTGATGTACGTGACCCTCTTGTTAGCAGGATACTACACTATGATGTATTATGTAGTGATGTACGTGACCCTCTTGTTAGCAGGATACTACACTATGATGTATTATGTAGTGATGTACGTGACCCTCTTGTTTGCAGATACTACACTATGATGTAGTATGCAGTGATGTACGTGACCCTCTTGTTTGCAGATATTACACTATGATGTAGTATGTAGTGATGTACGTGACCCTCTTGTTTGTCCTTTATATCCAACAGTATATTCCTGTAGCATCCCTTGAGCACTCAAACCATAGCTGTACACATAACTACATGGCAACCTGGGGCCACTCTCTGTTTATAATCTCTATGTGTGACCATTCCTGGGGGGTCAGCACTCCAATCAATGGTGCAAAAACGTCAACCTTGGAATACTTTTCGAGGGAGAATGTCAAATTCCCTAAATGTTCTCCCCTAACCCCAAAATTAGAACACAGATCAGCCTGATCCTTTTAGTCCAGTAAAGTTATTTTTTAACCTTATAAAAATTAAAAGAAAGCTGGAAATCTCAGCATTGGTTGAGTCATGTATGAGTATGAACATACTGAAAGTCCCGTGTTGTCCCAGGCTTGGCATTTTTTTTATGCAATATTTATTGTTATAGTCTGAGACATACAAAAATTATGTTTTATTGTACTTTAATATGTCCAATGAACTGTAGTAACTCTGATAACAAGAAAAATGTTGCAAGGACCATGGATAGGAGTTGCCACTCTGCGGCCGACATGTGACGTCACGGCCGACGTATGAGGTCACAAATTGCATCACAAGGTGACCATGATGTCACTGACAAACCAAAAACATAATGAAGTTGCTACGGTCGCTGCGCTCCCAGCTGCTACGCGACAAGCAACTCCAAAACATGTCTCAAACAATGAGAAATTGGATATAGTTCAATGTGTAGATCTGGAAATCCCTAAGTACTACTAGTGTCAGTGTTATATACTTAAATCCTTAGCCACTTTTATCATTTTACTTTATTCATCAAGGACTATTATAATCTTAACCATACCATATCATCTTCATAGATATTGCTTGTCACTTCTTGTATAGTGCCATAGTTCCACATACCGACACTAGGGGATATGCCAGTCACTCTTTATAAAGGGGCTGAGTCCAGTGGGAGACCAGCACCCACTGCCATGACATCAACCCATACCTTAAAGGCTTTGTACAATATGATGGGATAGATGCACTTTTACTGCTCACTAATATGCAGTCTTGTTTTGATGATCATGTAAATCAAGAGCCAATAATGTAGATTATCCTTCATAGTGACCACCTAAAGGAGATAAACCATCTGATGCTGTCCATGGGCTGTATTTCTATAATTGGTTCTTCATGATTCATATCGTAATTTATTGCTATTGGTAATGATAATGTACCTATCTTTGTAGCAGTGTCCTGATGAGCACTACTTCTAGAGTTATAAACATATCAATGTTCCCCACTGCTGTAACATCACCCATCCCATCCCATCCCATCCCATCAGTCCAAACCTCAACACTGGATTTGGGTGACTGTGATAAGTCTTATAACTTTGAACTACAGAAATATTTCCAATGATTTTCTGTGATCTCATTAGGGTTGTGATGTCCAAATATAACCCATTCTAGATATGAACCTGCTTGGATAGCTCATGATTTCACCTGGATGCATGGCTTATAAATAACAGGGTTATGTACCTGAATTCTACAGAGAAGTGTAGAACTTTTTCAAATTTGATGACCTGACTCCCGAAATTTCAACCAGTGTAATGAAAAGCCAAACAGAACCTTCACATTTTAAAAGCAGCAGCACAGAGCATAGATGAAGTATTCATGCAAAAACCTCTTTATATTAAACACTTTAGAAATATATAAGTACTGATCAATTTTGATATCTTCTGGTTCTCTATTGAAAGAAAGAACAAATGATACATAATGCTATTTTTAGTACATCATTGTTACTGTCATATTCTGATAATCTTCATTAGGAGAATATACATGATTGGATGGCAGTAAAGATGATTCATCCCAGCACATTATACAGAGCTTTAGGGGTAGGATTTCTAATTTGGTTGTATATGTACTGGGCTCCAGCTGCAAATGAGGCTCCGTATGTACCATAAAGCGGGGCTACTTTGGCTCATTCAAGATATTTCTTTTTTACTGAATACTGTATGTAAGGGTATTTGTTTCCAAAATCTAATTCTTTTCTATAATGTCTATGTAAAAGACCTACCTGTATGTGAATTGACATGGCAACTAGCGCTACGGGTCTGTGACTTTTTTGGCATTAAGTGGTCTTCAAAATATCCCTGCTATTCAGGGCTACTTTGGCTATGTTTTTTTTAGAATGTCGTTTTTTTTTGTATTTGAATTTCCCCCCATTTTTTTCTTTCAGATAATTTTTATTCAATAATGTTTGAAATTAGACACCAAACTATGTAATTTTCTGCCATTTTACAACAACAGCTAAAGTGTGTTTCCATCTCACTGGGACAGATAGCGCCATAGCCATAATTTGTACATGCAGTTTGGCTGTCTTTTACACCTTGACTCATCAATATATGGTAACATAACCTTAGAGTAGAAGGGCCAAAATACATCCTCTTTTTTGATTTATACACACTTTAATATATATTTTATGCAGAACTTGACTCCAACATAATAGGGAATTTCAGCCAAAGCAGCCCCATTTTCCATAGACTTTTAGAGCCAAAGTAGCCCTATTTTGGCACAAACAATTACTAAGGTGCACTGAATGTTAATTTTCTCAGTTAATTGGGAGAGTTGATTTACACCATTAAGTATGTGGTATGTCAGTGTGTTGTCAATGTTTCAGATGGGGGTACATGTGGTGACACTTAAACACCAAGCTCTATAGCAATGGAATTCGACACTATGAAAAAATTATATAAAAAGATGGGGTGTCAAAATTACCCCACCTAGGGGTGCATGATTTGACATGGAAAAACAAAAAAAAAATAATTTTGAATTTATCTTTGATATTAATAGGTTTGATAAATCAGAAACATGCCCTACTGTCTCCAATATGTCTAAACAACACTTTTTTGCCCGAAGGCAAAGTAGCACTGGGAATGCAAAGTAGCCCCACCTTATGGTATATTATACATGTAGACAGGTTATGTGTCCCTAGTAGTGACAAATGAACCATGGTAAAGTATCTATTGTTGTATGTGCAGTATGTAGTTATAGTACAGAAAAAGATTATTGATAATATAAGTTGACGTTTTTACTAGTAATAGATAAGGATTTCATGATGTAACAATCACCTTCAGCATATATAATATGTTCCGCTAGTATCAATATACACTTATTTTGGTGAAATCAATGTATATGCAGTCCCTTGACTCATTGTTTTGGTGTACAAATGACAAATTGAGCAGAAATCCAGCAGGCGGTTTGTATTCAAGACCCATATTATTGAATTGTGTAAAACAAATGCCAAGCCTGGGAGACACCAGGACTTTTTACAGGTAAGTGCCAACATATAGATGGATCATTCCTGAGAAAATCAGCTTTCTTTGATTTTATCCAACATTCGGCCCTTAGTTTGCCTAATTTTACTGGACTGAGGCTGATCCTGGGGTGACACTATTTCTTTTCCAGAGTGTCACCCCAGGCAGGCACAGTGTCAAATCATACTCATCGTGGTAACATATAGCCTGAGTATGGATCTAGCCTCAAGTGAGTAAAAAAACAACAAAAAACAACAACAAAAAACAATAAATAAAACAACTGAGTTTTGGTCCATGAACTTATTACGGGCCTTTGTCTATGTGGTAACATGTTTTTTTTGCGTAGTTTTTAGTATTCCACTTCTTGTGTGGGAATGTTATATCAAATTGCGTATACCTATCACGAACAGAACCTGTTGCTAGGCCGATTTGATACCTTGTCCAATACTTCCAATTTTTTGTATGATCATTTTAGGTTATCTGATTATATGTTTCAGTGAATCTAAAGGACGCCAAATAGAATCAGCCACACCAGGTATCTTCCTTACGTAGTCCAGCATATTTCTGGGGGTGGGGGTGGGGGATGGGGAATATATACAAATGGAATACAGTATGAAATATAGGAGATAAATGAGCAAAGGTCCGCGGGCGTCGTGTGATAGAGGAGTCAACTGCTCGACCCATCATCAACCCATCATCAACCCATCATTATTCCTTAAAAACGAGTATGACTTTGCATTTATTTCATGATTTCTGAAGGAAATAGGATGCTATTTCGATAATTTTCATCTTACTTTGCCACCATGCGCAATATTTACATCGCCATTTACATCATCAAAAGGTCATGTGTCCGGGGCATTAGATACTCATGCGGGTTATGGCACAAGGGGTGTGCAATCTGGAGCTGCTATGGTAAAGCTATGGGCTGTAAGCATCTCTGGCATATCAACATGAAATAAAATCTATGCTGTTTTCCCTCCCTGGCTCTAACCAACATAGTATAGTAAAATAAATCAAATATAGTAAAATATACGGCAAATAAAATCTATGCTGTTCTCCCCTCCCTGGCTCTAACCAACATAGTATAGTAAAATAAATGAGGTATAGTAAAATACACGACAAATACTTTAGCAGGTCGGGAGGGCAGTGGGTAGGGAGTTCGAGGTGTGTGTGGGTTTATGGGAAGGGGGGAGTGGTTGCCGCCCAGTGCTAACATTCAAAGTAAATTTGAACAAGACATACATCCGTGCAGGAAAGTATGCTACAACTGCCTGGGGATATCACCACACTGAAACACTGGTAGTCCTCACGGGCTCAGAAAATAATGACATCACCTAAGGATTTAGTCTGTTAGTCGGAAATTAACTTTATGCCGTCCTCACAACCTGAGACTAAATTCTTTGATCGCACACTCTACCCGGCATCCCTGTAGACTGAATCGTTGCAGTAACGCAGTGTGACTTTTACAATAACGCGCAATAAAAGAGCACAGTAGAGCAATGCAGGAAAGGTATCTCAGTGGAAATAAATCCTTCTCCAAAAGCTGCTAGAGTTGTCATTTTGACCGCATTTACTTTTGAGTGTATTATTGTAAATTCTGTCGATTGTTATTGTAATATTAATGGGTCACAAAGGGATAGAAGTAAACTGACATGATCCCTCCTCTATATTGGTGTTGCACACATTTGGGGTATGGTGACTGGTGGGTGTGGACAGGGAAGGCTCAGTGTTGACATTGTGAGTTTTACTAGGTCTATCTGCTTTATGTGTGTGCTACCTGTCTACTTTATAAGCACTGTCTGACTAGGTCTGTCTGCATTATGTGTGTGCTACCTGCCTACTTTATAAGCACTGTCTGACTAGGTCTATCTGCTTTATGTGTGTGCTACCTGTCTACTTTATAAGGACTGTCTGACTCGGTCTGTCTGCATTATGTGTGTGCTACCTGTCTACTTCATAAGCACTATCTGACTAGGTCTATCTGCTTTATGTGTGTGCTACCTGCCTACTTTATAAGCACTGTCTGACTAGGTCTGTCTGCATTATGTGTGTGCTACCTGCCTACTTTATAAGCACTGTCTGACTAGGTCTATCTGCATTATGTGTGTGCTACCTGCCTACTTTATAAGGACTGTCTGACTCGGTCTGTCTGCATTATGTGTGTGCTACCTGCCTACTTTATAAGCACTGTCTGACAAGGTCTATCTGCTTTATGTGTGTGCTACCTGCCTACTTTATAAGCACTGTCTGACTAGGTCTGTCTGCATTATGTGTGTGCTACCTGCCTACTTTATAAGCACTGTCTGACTAGGTCTGTCTGCTTTATGTGTGTGCTACCTGTCTACTTCATAAGCACTATCTGACTAGGTCTATCTGCTTTATGTGTGTGCTACCTGCCTACTTTATAAGCACTGTCTGACAAGGTCTGTCTGCATTATGTGTGTGCTACCTGCCTACTTCATAAGCACTGTCTGAGTAGGTCTATCTGCTTTATGTGTGTGCTACCTGCCTACCTTATAAGCACTGTCTGACAAGGTCTGTCTGCATTATGTGTGTGCTACCTGCCCACTTTATAAGCACTGTCTGACAAGGTCTATCTGCTTTATGTGTGTGCTACCTGCCTACTTTATAAGGACTGTCTGACTAGGTCTGTCTGCATTATGTGTGTGCTACCTGCCCACTTTATAAGCACTGTCTGACAAGGTCTGTCTGCATTATGTGTGTGCTACCTGCCTACTTTATAAGCACTGTCTGACTAGGTCTGTCTGCATTATGTGTGTGCTACCTGCCTACTTCATAAGCACTATCTGACAATGTACACATGTTGCAATAACACATCAGCACCATACATAGACACTTAAAAACACTTGGAAAACATTGGAAAAACAAACATAAAAGACGTTTTTATTGCATTCAAAGTCCTTTTGAATGAACAAAACGTTTTAAACGTAATTTTTTTTTTTTTTAAAGTCATTTTATTGGGCAAAACAGGGTACATAAAATGTAAGTTGTTTATCCTAGCACCTACGCATTGTAGTGCTTACGCTAGGACCCTCTATATACCATAAATTCAATTAATAAGACTTATTTTGTAAACAATAGTAGCAGCCACATAGCTTATGTTGTTTAACTTAACCTACTAGGGTTGATAATGATAATACACTACCCTAAGTAACAATACAGATGTTAACAATAGACTGATGCCTTTTTGGCTCTAATGATGATGAGATGAGATGAGTACATTAATAGAAAGGATATCAGAGGTCTATTATCATTGCTTAATCATACAAAACAGTTTGGATAGACTTTTCTAACACTATTTTTGAATTTGTAAATATTATCAATAACTGTAAATTCTGGTTTTAACTGATTCCATCTTATAATAGCTCTGTATAGAGCACTTCGTAGAACAATTGGTTTCAAACTATGTGGGACAGTTAGTCTCCTACCCTGATGGAAACGTGTAGCAATAGTTCTTCTGTCCACAAAAGTCATATTTTGAGCTAACATAAAACCATAGGATAGTAAGTGTAGATCTCTTCTAACATATAGATCTGTACAATTACTTCTTTCTTGTATCTGTTTGGTTGTCATAACAGGATTTTCTTCTAATTTAACCTTATATACCATCCTTAAGGCTCTATTCTGTAACATTTGCAAATCTCTATTTTCTCCCCTATAGTCTCTATCCCAAACATAATCACAGTAGTCAAATATGGGTAATATCATAGATTTAAAAACAGTCAGTGAGGCCTCTTCATCAAGTAGCGCTCTCACTCTACCCATTTGGAAAATCCTATGTCGTATATTTCGCAGGGTATTTTCCCTATGTTTTACAAATTTCATCTCTGTATCCATTCTTAAGCCTAAGTAAACAAATTCTTTCACTTTTTCAAGGTTCACATTATTCATAGAGAAACTTGTATTATCATTTATGTTAGTATTAAAGGACATCCATTTTGTTTTTTGCACATTGATAGTAAGGGTATTATTCAGACACCATGATACAATCTTTTTAATAACTTGGTTCATTTTAAATGGAGAGTCAACGGATACTACAGCGTCATCTGCATATAACGTAATATCACAGTCAACTGCTCTAGCTAAGGAGTTAATATATATAGAAAACAATACTGGACCCAAAACTGAGCCCTGAGGAACCCCATACGTGATGTTTTTCAAGGAAGAGACGATATTGTTTGCCAAGGTACATTGCAAGCGATCTGCTAAATAATTTTTAAAAAAATTACATGTGTTGTAACTAAGACCTAAGGCTTGCAATTTTGTAAGTAATTTAGGATGAGAAACTGTGTCAAAAGCTTTTTTGAAATCAATATATAGACAATAAGTTGGTTTATCAACTATATAATTGTTAATAATTGTCGCAAGATGCTCAGTGATAGCGGTCTGTGTAGAACGTCCCTTTCTATAGCCATGTTGAGTTGGGCACAATAAATTTTGATCTTCCATATAGCATTGTAGTCTTTTACAGACAATTCTCTCAAGTAATTTGCCTGTAATAGGTAATAGACTAATAGGTCTAAGATCTTCAACATTCATAGAATTTGCTTTTTTAGGTAGAGGTATTACGGTAGCAATTTTCCAATCATCAGGGAAGGTGGCAGTAACTAGGCATCTATTATATAGTGATCTGAAGATATCAGGAATAGCAAACATAGCATCCTTAATAATAAAGGATTTGCAGTGTTCAATGGCGGATGGTTTCTTTATATCAATTGCTTTAACTAGCTTAATAAAGTCTATATATGACAGCTCAAACAGAAGATTAGTATTTTCTAAAATAGTACCGTATGGGAGAACTACATTGTCATTTCTATCGCCCGGTGGGAGTTTTTCACCAAAACATAATAAAATTGTTTGCAAATATTAAAAATACGTTGTTTTTTTTGCCAAATGGGATATGTAGACATGACCATATTGACATAGGCCGTTTGTTCTGATTTGGACACGACTAACCAGTACAATGGGTACCTTTACATTTAACAGGTGATAGAACACTTATGTCCATTTGCCCTTCTGATAGACCTGTGTGTAAATACAGCTGCAGTAAGTGGCCGTACACTGCTGTATCAATGTATGATAGACCGGTGTGTGAATACAGCTGCAGTAAGTGGCCGTACACTGCAGTATCAATGTATGATAGACCGGTGTGTGAATACAGCTGCAGTAAGTGGCCGTTCACTGCAGTATCAATGTATGATAGACCGGTGTGTAAATAAAGCTGCAGTAAGTGGCCGTACACTGCTGTATTAATGTATGATAGACCTGTGTGTGAATACAGCTGCAGTAAGTGGCCGTACACTGCCGTATCAATGTATGATAGACCGGTGTGTAAATACAGCTGCAGTAAGTGGCCGTACACTGCCGTATCAATGTATGATAGACCGGTGTGTGAATACAGCTGCAGTAAGTGGCCGTACACTGCCGTATCAATGTATGATAGACCGGTGTGTGAATACAGCTTCAGTAAGTGGCCGTACACTGCCGTATCAATGTATGATAGACCAGTGTGTGAATACAGCTGCAGTAAGTGGCCGTACACTGCCGTATCAATGTATGATAGACCAGTGTGTGAATACAGCTGCAGTAAGTGGCCGTACACTGCCGTATCAATGTATGATAGACCGGTGTGTGAATACAGCTGCAGTAAGTGGCCGTACACTGCCGTATCAATGTATGATAGACCGGTGTGTGAATACAGCTGCAGTAAGTGGCCGTACACTGCCGTATCAATGTATGATAGACCTGTGTGTAAATAAAGCTGCAGTAAGTGGCCGTACACTGCCGTATCAATGTATGATAGACCGGTGTGTGAATACAGCTGCAGTAAGTGGCCGTACACTGCCGTATCAATGTATGATAGACCGGTGTGTGAATACAGCTGCAGTAAGTGGCCGTACACTGCTGTATTAATGTATGATAGACCGGTGTGTAAATAAAGCTGCAGTAAGTGGCCGTACACTGCTGTATCAATGTATGATAGACCGGTGTGTGAATAAAGCTGCAGTAAGTGGCCGTACACTGCTGTATCAATGTATGATAGACCGGTGTGTGAATACAGCTGCAGTAAGTGGCCGTACACTGCAGTATCAATGTATGATAGACCGGTGTGTGAATACAGCTGCAGTAGGTGGCCGTACACTGCCGTATCAATGTATGATAGACCGGTGTGTAAATACAGCTGCAGTAAGTGGCCGTACACTGCTGTATCAATGTATGATAGACCGGTGTGTGAATACAGCTGCAGTAGGTGGCCGTACACTGCCGTATCAATGTATGATAGACCGGTGTGTGAATACAGCTGCAGTAAGTGGCCGTACACTGCTGTATCAATGTATGATAGACCGGTGTGTGAATACAGCTGCAGTAAGTGGCCGTACACTGCCGTATCAATGTATGATAGACCGGTGTGTGAATACAGCTGCAGTAAGTGGCCGTTCACTGAAGTTTTCACGCAACACTCCCTGCTAGCACTACTCATCTGAATGATGTCTTTTTTACGTAAATAACATGAGTTTTTACGTAAGAATGACGTAAATTGCACGAGTTGTGCTAGCTGGGCTCCCACCACTGTGTAATGAGGTAATATGCTGCCATGGCAGGTCTCCTTAATGGCCTTATAAGGCAAATTATTATTGCACTGAGGGGAACTAAATCAAGTAGGGAACAATTAAAAACGAAATGAGTAAGAGCTTGAAGTATAGGGAGGGCGATAGTTACAGAAACATTTTAACAGACATCCAATTAAAAGAAAACACACCCCATTTCTTTTATCCTCACAACCTTGAAGGATTTACTAAACCATTAAGAATTGATAAATTGTAAATATTGTAAGCACAGTACCTCTTCCCAGTGTGTTTATGGTCTCCTTACAGGCTTCCTGCCTTTCCTGTACCGTAGGTACAGGGCAGGCCTTCCTGGGTATAGCAAAGTATATGATAAGTGCCACAGCCAGGATAGCTGCTACAAACACGGCCAGGAGGAACAGAGCAGTAGGGATGGAGACGTGCCACCCCTTCTTCTTCTCCTTTACAGGAGTTGCCCCATCCTCTATGGTGAGGTTCTGTCGGCTGGACCTGGACCCGTTCTCCATGGTGGTAGGTGGGGCACTGAGGGACACCTGTGTGAGTGGATTGGAATCTTTAACTACTCAGTGGGTCCCGGTGGAGGGAGTGTTAAGGGGAGGGGCAGGTGTGGAGAGTGGAGGGGTAAGGGGGAGGTGTCTACACCTGTGTCCTATACTGCTACCCACAGGTGCCTCTGTCACTGTATGTATATGTATAGGCTGTAGCCCAGATGGGTGTGTTCTAAAGTCCAATCACTGAATGTCAAACAGGGTGTGTACTCAACACTAGATTAAACATGCAGTTCTTAATGGTACTTTAAAATGTGTTTCATTCGTCTAGCCTCTTGTAGTTATGGAATGTAAACAGAACAAAACATTATTTTTTGCCATGCAAATATGGTTATTTTTTTCTGATGATGGAAGGCATTTCTCAAGGTATGACTAGATCCATCCAAGTCCTAGTGGGATCCCTCACTAGAATATCACTAGAGCCCTTCACCTTCTGGTCAATAATGATTTCACTGGTATGACTGTCCTACAAAACCCTATGTAATTTCTGTATAAACTGTTAAAAATATTCCGAAAATTTTATGGAAACCTGTACAATTTTGGGTGAATCACTCTGATTGAAAGGACTGTGATATCCCCATCATAACAGTGTTTCACCTGAAGGTGGTCCACTGACATCTATTTATGGTACAACTTCAGCTAGGTTTACAGTGACAGAGCTAAAGTGTATTTTTGTTTGGACGTCACTAGATGGCACACGTTGGCCACAGTATTGTGTGTAAATTCTCTGATAATATGTAATCATTATTTAAAAATTAGTAAGATAAAACCTCATCAATGATACATGATGCATTTTCATAGACATGTAGCCTTTACAGTTAGACTTGGAAATATGATTATATAGTGGACCAATACCAAGTATTTCAAAATGTGAATTTGGAACAGCACTCCCACTTTCATTTCACCCAGACTGATCAGAAGACCAAGGACACAGGAAGCACAGTTCCCTAAGGGTGAACAGTGTCTACTCCTAGACACTCCAATATATTAGGGAGTATATATGAAAGGAAACCTAACCACGCCTAACATCATACTAAAGAAACAGTTAATCAGTGTAAAAATATGGTGACTTCCCATTGTAAAAACATATAAATTCCCTGTTCACTGTGCAGAGGATGTCCATATTTTTTTCAATGGGAATTCATCCTATTTTCAGGGTGGTTCACCAGCACCTGCCGGTGCCAGTGATCTTTTTAAGGGATTTGCACATTACCTACTATAATGAGGGTTACAAAGTGTAGTGGCTGTGCAGAGTCGGGTCATGTTGTGAAATGCCTTGCTGAACTAGTGGGCATGTCCCAGGGCTGCTCTTCCCCTCTTTTAATCTTTTTTGATATTCCAAACATAAAGAGTCTAATTATAGGGGGGAATGGGCAAACATATTATAAATCTGCTTCATATGACAGCTATTTTGGGATCTAACTGAACAGTCAATGGCAATGGCGATCATGTCTGAACTCCTCCCAGACTTTTATTTCAAGTGTGTAAATAGAAGTGCTGGATGTCTGTTTAGGCTAAGAATCTTATTCCCTATATAGATTTATATGAAAAACTTATTCTCCAAAAGGGCATGAAGAAACTGAATCTCGTGTACCACCACCTCATTGCCGACTGTGATTTCTTGACAATAACCCTTCAACAGCCGTTGAGTGTGCTTCACAAGAGGGAATTTTAGACATCAGGCGATTAGAATTTATTACACACTTTGAGAAGGCTGGTACCATATTAGCAGAATATGTATAGGTTGATGCACAGGTAACATGTTACAATGTGGATATATCTCTTTACACAAAGAGCACACAATGAGAGATGTTGGATTTTTGTTATCAGATTATGATACAGTCTGCAGCAGCAAATCTCCGACAGGGCTAATCCAGGCATCTGCCAGGTGGCAGCATGTGTTCTTGCTTTGGGTTCTCTAAGCCAGGTGAAACAGAGTCAATGACAGCATCAAATATGATTGGGTAGGGGGTACCCCTTTTCTTGTCCTATGCCCTTGACTGACATTGTTCATTAAGGTCACAGGTATATCTGTTCCAAACTAGTTAATTAAGCATGTTAGGTCTACTTGGTTTATCAGGGCAGCATTGGTGTTGAAACCAAAAATTACCAAAGGATGGCAGCTTTTCCTTTTGTTGCACATACATAATGATATAAATAAATGAATAAAATCATATCCTTTGTCAATTCTCACCCTCTCAAGTTATCCACTATCATAACAATTAGCTATTCAGCATTAGAATAGGAGGATCGCATTTATCATCTCAAAAGGATTTGGTACCCCTTGTTATTCTTCTAGGAACTGGAATCATTTTAAAACAATAGATCTTGTACATCTTAAGCTGTGGGCACAATGTGATAAAGAGTACCGCTATCTTTTCCATCCTACATGACATCCACAGCTGCTGAAGGTTACATCTGCAATGGATTGTTCTGGTGATGATGACTAATGCTTGCTAAATGCAGTCAAACAATTCTCAATGGGTTCTAGGTTAGTGTCCACCCAGTCCTTGTTGTCCTTTATGGTCTCTTTTATCTTCTTGTAGGTTTAGTCTTATTTAACTATATGTCTGCTAGAATTATCTTAATTCTAGATTATGTAGAGGTACGTATTGTCTAACCATATAGTTGGGTACCGTCTGACGTGGCGGGTGAGTCGAGTCGTCGGACGTTCCTCAGGTTCCGGATAGGTGGCAGCACCGATCCGGGTCTGTGGGGACATCTGACGACGAACACCTGGGTCCTTATATAAAGCCCAGGGCTCAGTCGCTACGTCAGAGGCCCTCCAGGCCTCCACACCATGTAGATCATTTTTCCATCCATCTTAGCTGCTTATTCTATACCATCGGGCAGCCGTGAGTGTACACTAAGAAATAAACTAACCGTTGGCATACACTTGAATTGCCGTCTTGCTCTTTCTTTCGAATCGTAAGACCCGAACCCCCCAGATCCGTAAGGCCACAAACCCTTACACTGGTGCCGTGACCAGTTAATTCTGGTGTATAACGGCTGGTACATGGGTTAGATAACCTTAGGGAAGCTAACCCAGCAGGGCAACAAATTGCCCAGGAGAATGGCAATGGATCATTAGTGCTCCAAAACCATTCGAACTCCCAAGATGCGGAATCTGTATCTTGGAGAGATCCCGAACCCCACTATAATGATAGTGAGGAAAATCTACCAGACTCTGTACGACGTGAACAGTCCATACAGAGACAGGGTAACTTAATAGGCCAACAATCACTTGTTGACGAGTTAAGTAATTCGATGTTCGAAGTTGGTGGTAGTACTAATCCAGAACATCCGGCACCAATGCCAAAGAGGGTAACATTCGGAGAACTACCTTATAGATTACCCAGACCCGGACTACCAATATTAGATTACAGCGCTATAGATGGCGACTTAACCTATGCGGTACCGGAAGGTGAGGAATTTAAACGACTGGATGTCCTGTTGTTAAATGAAACTTATGTAACTTTGAACGAGAACCTAAATACCTTGGTCAAAGCTAAAGATGAAGTATTCCATGAAAAACTTCAGCTGGAAGAAGACCTAACTGGCATGCGGAAGGAATTCGAAGCCAGAAGGAGTGAGTACATGAAGGAACTCGTGAATGAAGAATTAAAACTTCAGGAAATGAGAGAGTCATTCAACAAGGAATATGACAATAGACACATTCGCATCCAAACATACATAGATACGAACGATCAACTAAATCTTGATAAGGCAAAATTCGAATCCGAAATATGCCATTATCGGAGCGAGTTAGAGAAATTGAAACTTCAGTGTAGTAAACAAGCTGAAGACAATGAAACCATCCGGGTAGGCATTATAGCTTACAATAAACAACTGGAAGAAGATAGACAGAAACTCACGAATGAGCTTCAGGAATTGCAGACTACTGCAATAACCTTAGACAAATATGTAGAAGCCGCCCAGTTGACTATAGGTGATATAGATCCAGCTGTGGTGTCTACAATGTTGGGAAAAACATCCAAAGATGCAACCCCAATTAGATACAACCCATTCGTTGATGATGGGGCTGATAAGAATGTAGTTTCCGGAATCTACAAGAAACCGGATAATACCGCAGGTAATGGAACCGCACCTACACCAGCAACTCCTGTGCTGGATACAATAGGTCCGGCACCACCAATACCAGATTTGAGTCACAAAATTAAAACGACTCACGATAGTGCTACTGGAACTAACAATAATACACCCGTGGCACAATCAAGAGTACCGGGACCACAGTACACCAGCAGGCCCGAGACTACCGAACCCACCTCCGGGTCCCAGTAATGGTCCTACTGCTGGACGTTTTCCAAGACCAAACCCGCCACAGAACAACGTTAATGGCGGAATGTATCAACCGAGATCATTATCCTATAGATATAGATATAATTATAATCCATCAGGAAGTGGTAATTATCAAAATGGTAATAACTATAACCAGGGATGGAATCAAAATAATTCTTACCCTAGGTATGCGTCTTCTGGAAACGCCAATTATAATGGTGGATGCCCTGGCGGCTCATCCGGAAACTATCACAATAATGGTCCACCGGGAGGGAACCCTCCAGGCGGTCCAGGTGGATCCGGATCGGGAGGATCAGGATCAGGAGGAGATGGCAGGAAGCCAAATAGAAGAACTTCCATGCCTGCAGGCATGCAAACCATATTTGATAGGAGCCAATGTATCCAAAACCTTGGCATTGACTGCTACCGAAAGGGAGCGGATGGCATGGAAGTCATGAACTGGAGCATGCGAGAAGCAGATAGACTACGCGGATGTAATAATCCGGCACGTAGACAGGCACGGATACCCCCTCCATACGATTCTAATGATCCATGGAAGGATAGGTATCAAGCTTTTGTCGACGAAGTCAATTGCAGTGGCTGGACAAAAGAAGAAGCTCTGCCGTATTTGATCTGTTGGTTGAATAAAGGTGGAAAAGTAGCCCTCAACCAATGGAGAGCAGCTTACGGATTATACGGCACCTATGATCAATTGGTCGAATGTGCCGCATACCTATTTGGATCAATCGTTAGGGAAGATCCATGGGTAAGCTTTAAGAAAAGGACACAGAAACCTAAAGAATCTCACAAGGTCTTTGGTTTGGAGCTACAGGACCTGCTATCAAAAGCGCGTCCGAATTGGGCTCATGACGATGACTGTTACCTACAGGAGTTGTTTATACAATTCTACAATGGATTGCGGGATCCGGATCACAAACAAGTAGTTTGGGATTCTTGGAAAGATGATACTTCCTTCAGTGACCTGTTCATATCAATAGATGGACATGACATGAAGAAACGATTGGTAGGTCTAGGACCTAACCCGATAAGAGCAGCTCCGCTTCAATACGAAAGTACACCTGCTCCGATATATGAAAATTCCCAATTAGCCCCGGTCAATTCGTATGAGGCTGATGAGGGGGATGAATATGTCTCCGATGAAAACGGAGAATATATTGGATCAGTCCATGTAGCTGGAAAGTATTACCGACAGAAACGGTATAGGAAGGTACATTCGAGAGGAAGGGGAGGATCTGCTACTGGTAAAACAGCTTCCGGATCAACTCAACCTGGCAATGTAGCCTCTACGGCAAAGCCAACTGTGGCAGCCACTGTTGCTCCTACTAATGTGATGGAAACATTAATAGCCGGACTAACAGAAACTCTAAAGAGACCGAGAGTTGATAAATCTCAAAGGAGATGTTTCAGATGCCAGAAACTGGGGCACTACGCTCCTGAATGTATGGCTGAGAAACCTGTCCCCCGTAGACAGGAAGGTGTCTCTGGAATAAGTACAGAGGAAAACTAGGGAGGGGTCTCCCGAGGGGCAAAGAAGGGGATCCCAGTGACAAATCTTGCCATGATATCACCATCCGTGATGATAGTTTGCATGTAGTAGCAAACTCGCCTAGCACCGAGGTGGTTGTAGACACCCGGAAGGTTAGGGAAGCTGATATAACAGGTGCCACGGGAGCACAGGGGAAACCCGATATCAGTAACGAGGCAGGCGGCTACGAGTTAGCCAGGGTTGGTAGTGCCCACCTGCCCCCGGGTCATCCTTGTCTGGAATACCTGAAAGGATGTGGATCAACTCCTGGTGTGAACAATGACATTCCGATCATCACGGATATGCCCTCTGTTTTAAACGGAAGGCGGTGGTATGTTTGCCTCACTGTTAACGGAAGATCTGCCGAATTTCTCATGGATACGGGAGCTAGCCACTCCTGTATCTCCAAGAAGTTCTATGATCTTATACCAGATGAACATGATACTCTCAAATCGGGAGGAAGTGCTCAGACGGCCGATGGCAGTACCTTGCAAATGTATGGTAGAACTTGTGTGAAACTACAGTTGGATGGTATACATGACTATGTCATGAGCGCCACCGTTGTGGATATAGCAGATGAGGGGATACTTGGGTTGGATTTCGCATCCCTGTATGGTGCTGTGTTGGAACCTCAATCAGGAGTGTTGAAGTGTGAAATACCCATATCCCGTAAAGGTTAAGTGTGTACTGAGACAAGTGAGCAGTATGGCTAGTGTAGCACACACTGTGCGAATCCCTCCGGGAGTAGCCTGTGATGTGCTTGTAAGAAGTGATCCTGCAATGCGCAATAAGCCTGCAGTGATAGAACCGGATGTAGCTACTCTGTCAAGTATCGGATTAGTATCCGCAGACACTATTGTAGCAAATGCATCATGGTCGGTAGTACCTGTCTCCAATACCGGAAACAGTACTATCTACTTGAAAAAGGGACAAGTTTTCGGAAACGTGACCCTTTCGGAAACTGTAACGGATAGTAAGAGGAACTTACAAAAAGGTACAGGAGATGATGAAATTTCGGAAGACTTACTCAAGTTGTATGAAGAAACTTCATTAGAAGATCCGGAATACCGGAAAGTGTTCTATGAATTGCTCTGTCAGTATAGGACTGCCTTTGCCAAACCTGGTGAAAAACTAGGTACGACAAACAAGGTAGTACATAAAATAGATACTGGAGATGCAGAACCCTTTAAGATAACGTATAGGCGGTTACCTTTAGCGAAAAAGAGAGTAGCTGAAGAGGAAATAAACAAGATGTTGGAACAGGATGTAATAGTCCCTTCCAATAGTCCATGGAGTAGTCCTGTGTGTATGGTAACAAAGAAAGACGGCACTATCCGTTTTTGCATAGACTACAGGAAGTTGAATGGAATAACGAAAAAGAATTCGTATCCACTACCGAGAATAGACGAAACCATTGACTCCTTAGGAGGAAACAGTTGGTTTTGTACCCTAGACTTGCAATCAGGTTATTGGCAAGTGGGAATGAACCCTTCAGATATGGAAAAAAACTGCATTTTCAAGTCATATTGGACTATTCCAATATAACGTAATGCCGTTTGGTTTGTGCAATGCACCAGCAACATTTGAAGCAATGATGGAAACAATTCTAAGTGACTTATTGTGGAAAAGATGTCTTGTATATCTTGACGATGTCATAGTCTTCGGAAAAACATTCGAAGAGTGTTCTAATGGTACTAGAACGTATTATTTCTAATGGTCTCAAATTGAAACCTAAGAAATGACACATGTTTAGAAAGTCCATAAATTATTTGGGCCGCATCATTAGTGATGAAGGAATAAAAGCTGATCCGGAGAAAATCGAATCAGTTACGAATTGGAATAGACCTAAAACACCCAAAGAAGTGAGGTCCTTTTTAGGATTCTGTTCCTATAATAGGGAATTTATTCCGAATTATTCTAGAGTCAGTTATCCATTGCAAGCAATAGCTAACTGGACTCCAGGAGGTACCAAGGAAAAATTTCCTTGGGGACATGAACAGGAATCTGCTTTTCAAAAGCTAAAGGAACTGTTCACGAGTACTCCAGTATTGCAATATCCGAATGAAACGGATCATTTCATACTGGATACAGACGCTAGCAATGATAGCATTGGTGCAGCTCTCTCGCAAGTCCAAAATGGGAGAGAAGTACCAATTGCCTTTGCCAGCAATACACTGAGTAAGACTCAGCGCAATTACTGCACAACCAAAAGAGAGCTGTTAGCAGTAGTCATATATACCAAGAAGTTCAAACATTTCCTATGGGGAACGAACTTTACATTGCATACAGATCATTCCTCTTTGAGATGGCTACTGAACTTCCGTGATGCTGAAGGAATGTTAGGCCGATGGTTAGCTCATCTATCAGAATATGGGCTTGAACATCACCAGATTCAGCATAGACCTGGAGTAAAGCATTTGAATGCTGATGCTTTGTCTCGAATACCGATCCGGAAATGTGATAATCCGGATTGTACTGATTGTGGAGCTCATAGGGCAGTGCTAGCAGGGATTCGAAGACCATTCGAACCCCTAGTTGCCAGTGTACTGGATTGGTCTATGGATCACATACGACGTTTCCAGGAAGCTGACTCGATAACTGCGCAGCTATTGCAATTAGTACCAAAGGGTATACGTCCAGTTAGACCCGAGGTCTCTCTGGAAAATCGAGAAATGAGAAGGTTTCTTGCTCAATGGACTGAGCTTGAAGTCCGGAAAGGCGTGTTATACCGTTGGAAGCCATGCAAAAATGGTGAGAAAATCATGCAAGTGGTAATACCACATGCCATGAGACATGACATTATGTACTTCTGTCATGGACATCGGACCAGTGGTCATTTTGGAAGGAAACGTTCGTTGGCATGACTCTCCAAAAAATATTACTGGCCTGGCATGACCAGAGACTTGCAAAGATGGGTAATCACCTGTCCAGATTGTTGTAAAAACAAACCCGGACCCGGGATGGGTAAACTTCCCCTATCCCAAGAACTTTTCGGAGTTAGATTCGCAAGAATCGGGGTAGATATCATTAGTGGATTGAATACAACCGCTAATGATAACACCTGTATGATGGTAGTGTGTGATTATTACACAAAATACACTAAAGTATTTCCACTACCGGACCACAAAGCAGTTACTTGTGCCGAAGCCTTTGTAAAAGGGTGGGTACTAAGTTTCGGTGTACCATTAATGTTACACAGTGACCAAGGCAGAGAATTCGAATCCAATCTCTGGCAGGGTATGTGCGAATACTTAGCTATTTGCAAAACTAGAACCAATCCGTATAGGCCACAAAGCGACGGATTGGTAGAAAGGTTCAACAGAACCCTTATCCAAGTTCTAAAGTCGCTTGTCAATGAACATATGGACGACTGGGATGAGCAATGTCATTTCGTGACGCATGCTTATAACAGTACGGTACATTCAAGTACAAATTGTACTCCGAACGTCTTAGTATTCGGAGAGGATCTGATAATGCCTGCTGACCTAGTATTTGGAGTCGTAGGGATGGACCCGGAACTACCTTGCCATGTAGTTTTTGTGGAATGTTTAAGAGACAGATTTAAAAAAGCATATGAGTCTGTTCGAATCGATTTGGAGAAAAGTGCCAAATGGCAGAAAGTTGGATATAATACCAATCTAAAGTATCGGAAATTCCAATCCGGAGATAGAGTTCTCAGGCTACATGAACCACTTAGGCACATAAAATTAGCGTCTAATTGGGATGGTCCCTTCACGGTAACCCAAGTTATCAGTGATTGTACCGTAATAATTAAATCTGACCTTGGTCGACTGTATAAGTCAAATGTGGCCAGACTGAGGAAATGGTCTGGGAGGGAGACCTCCACAGAAATGTATGGTGAAGGTTCCGGAAAGATCCTGAACCAGAATCGCATAATAGACTAGGTAAAGAACACTACAGTGAAGCGAGGCCGTGGTAGGCCTAAAAAGTGTTCCGAATCAGTGACACCCGCGCCAACACCGATTAAGCGTGGGGGAGTTAAAAAAGTCTCGGCAGGTGAAGACAAGAAGAAGAGGAAAGGTGTCTCTAAGGCTAAGAAACACCTAGAAAAAGCTCTTCAGACTGTCAGGTCCGATAGAAAACTATCCGAGAAGGGGAGATACGTTCGTCGCAGCCCTCGAATTGCCCAGAGGACTGCAGTGACCTAACCTGTATACACAACGAGTGTAATGTTTACATTTAGAGGAACGGATGACAACTGACCTGAAAGGCTTATTTGTCGCCGCCGCATGATGTACCAATGGGTAGTGGACGGATAATCCGGTGGATTTGCTTAAGCTTTCCATAATCTCCACTTAAATCCCCAGACGAGTCATCGGCATGAGCGATAATTACCTAAAAACATTCAGTTTGTTTATGTTCCGCTTGTAGCACGTGCGTTTCCGCATGACGTCACCGTGTCCAGTCTCGGCTGACCTCTCGTGACCTCGCGGGATGCGGGGAAATGACGTCACGAAAGCTGGCCTGTCGCCATATTTGTTTTCGGTAACGTCCAAGACGGTCGAGCGCGCTCCCTGCTTGGATTTTACCGGCTAGCAAACCCCTCGCTGCTTCTTCAGAGTCTGTCTCCTGGTAGGCAGACTCCGTGTGTGTCGGCCCCGGCGTTGAAAAGCCGGAAAAAGGAGTATTTTACTCCCGTAGGTGATTCCCCGGTCATGGCTGAGGAATCCGTAGCTGCAGCCAAGCTATCCGGTGACCCGGATAAGCTGACTCCGTCCGCAGAAGCTTTTCCGGAAGCTTTGTCACCTGTAACACAGGAAGAGAGCGAGATGATGGACGTGGAGGAACCCACGGATCGCTCGTTCGAGGAGAAGCTGGCTTCATTCTCACTAAATGAGCCAGAGAAACTTTTATCTCCACTCCCAGCCGAGGGATCTGGAGGGGCTGCGAGTGCTGAACCCGCAGCAACTGAGTCCGAAACTACCCAAGTTGACGGACAGAAGGACGAGTGGAAGCCAGCAGTGGCGGAACCTTTTCCAGCTAGCTATGATGGTCGCTACCTGTATGTCCACCTGGAACTGCAGGCACAAGTGACCTACGCGGAAGGGACACCAGTCAGGATGGACCCGAAAGTCAGGATAGCTATCGAGGGTGTCATGGCTCCCGAACAGCTGACCAGGACGCCTCCCGAGTGGCTTCGAGACTGGCCGTGGTTCCAACGGGGACTTATGGTAGACGCTGGTTTCTGTGAAACCGTGTATGCAGCTAACCGAGCCTTCGAGCTCGGAGCGTATCCGAAGCCTGACAAATCCCTGTGGAACGTCAAGGCTACGAACATCAACTGGGTAGGCTGTGTCTGGGATACCGATGGACAGACCTACCCACGCCCTAGTGCTACCCGGCAGCAATGCCGGACCACTAAGGAATTCAGGGAGGCCGCTGCTAACTTCGAGCAGTGGGATGACGGTTTCTACATAACCGAGCAGGAATTGGTGGATGTCCAGAACAATTCACTAATCGGATTGGACCGAGCTGCAGCCCTTCGGATGGTTATTGTCCGCCGTATGACTGCCGAACAGGAGGCCCAGGAAGAGGCTAAGAGAGCTGCGGAAGTACCCGCACCTCCTATCCCCGACCTGAAGCTTGCCACCAGGAGCTCAGCCAGTGCTACACAAGCTACCGGCAGTACTACTACCCCAGTAGAAGCCACGACCTCCAGCACATCCGGAACCCAGGAACCGGAGGAAGACTGGAAGGTCAGTAAGAACCGACGATCTGCTACTCGGAAGCTCAAGAATCTCCCGGATTCTGCTAGAGCCGAGCCGAAACCCAGCACCTCAACCACTGGTAGTACCGCCATGGAGGTTGAGTCGTCTGACGAGGAGTCGGTGCACGAGTCCTCGGTTGAGTATGATGAGAAGGCCACTCCATCAACTCAAACCGAGGCCGAACGTTGGGCTAACGCCAAATCCGGATTCAAAACCCGGATTCCGACGTGCTTCTCCGATTGTGCCTACGGAGTAAAGAAGGACGGCTCTACCCTCTATGCCTGCCCGGACTCAATCAATAAGAACAATGAGTCAGATGACGAAGATTGGATGCGTCTTTCGGACGAGGACCCCAATCCGAGCAAGGCCTATCGAAAGATGTGGCTTATGCTTAACCATACCGAAGGGTACTATACCTATACCCAGAGGAGGAAGCTACGTTGGGCTCTAGAGAAGTGGTACGGTGACGACCAGAAGTCCTGTCCCTTCTCTATCTGCCAGGATGCGAGTGATGTCTCGGTCCGGACCTGGAGCACTCCAGCTCGGTTCCAAAGACATCTCGTCGAGACCCACTTCCACCATCACCCGGTTTACATTTGTGATCCGAGTTATGGCAAGAAGGGTAAGAAATGTACTACGAAGGTGCAATACAGCCGACGTAGTGATCTGGCGAGACACCAGAAGAAATGCCACGCCGAAGGTTTGGAGATGGCTCGGAAGCGCATCATGGAGCTTCACCAGGAACTCATGAAGGAGTTCGATAGTCTGAGCGAGGATGCTTGGTCTAAGATCCGACCGGGGGACCAAGTCCTCTGCGAGGTTCCGAAGACCAAGGATTCGAAACTCCGCGTGAAGATAGTCCTGACTCCTGGAAAGGGTAAACTGGACATGCAAGAGTCTCTCTGGCAGAAATGCGAGGAATCCGGAAAGGAGGGAAAGAGAGCTCGCGAAAGGAGCAGAAGAGATCAAAACCGTGGTGGCAACGGTAATGGTCAGAGCACCACTGCTAAGCCGAAAGTCAGAGCAGAGGACCGTTCCAGGTCCCCTCTGGCTAGGCACCCTGCAGAGCAGGCTCAGGGCACTCCGGTGTTCAAGAAGCCCGAACCTGCCGGATACGCTGGAGCCGTATCTTAGCCTGGGAAAGTTAATCCTCGTAACTTTCCGTCCTTAACCCAGGGACCTGGACCTGAGAGCCAGACCTTGGTGGTAGGAAAGGATGGTCGTCTTGTCCCAAAGAAGACCACAGCACCTGCTGCCGGATCCGCATCCGCTCCAGCCGCCCTGCCAGTTACCTTCACCCAGGAGCAGTTGAACATGTACCTGCAAATGGGATTGAAGCAGAACGCGCCCCCTGCCTACTGTGTACCATCAGCAGGCGTGTCCGGAAGCCCCAAACCCGGAAGTGGTCCACAGGCCGCATCGACTCCTCCCAAGGCTGTCGCTGCACCTGCGAAACCAAAGGACGCTATTACCATTAAGGCCGGTAATGCGGAAATTTGGTTTGAGAAATCTTGCCAAGGGGAGGCAGATGTCCAGAAGGCCATCTACACCCACTGGGAGAAGTGTGTCCGTGAGAAGGCCACAGAATTTCATCAGGGACTCCTAAACGACACCCTGTTGTGTATGAAGGAGGTCGCGGATGCTGAAAAGCAGCGCCTCGAGACCCTCATTTGGGACGATGTGAAGGCCCAGGAGGAGGCTGCCGCAGCTGCCCAAGAAAAGGCAGCTATGGACGTGCACGTGCTGGAGAAACGTGTAAAGGAGGAGATTACCCGGAATACCAACTTGAACACTAAGTTCATGAGGGTATTCGGAGTCGACCTGGACGAGTGAGACGGCACTCCCGAGTCGGCTCTAGCTCTTCTTAAGAAGAAGCATGCTAAGAAATCTGCCTAAGCATGCTACGGGTTATTTCCCATAATTTTTTTCTCCACCACCAAATAACCAGATATAGTCTTTGCGGAACCTTACAGGTCTGCGAATGTTTTCTTCACTAGTATATGAACACCTAACGTATGTGTTCCGGGTTTCTCTTATGACCAGCTTATTGTATAATTCAGGCTGTATAACCCTTATTGTACCCTGAATAGTCTATTCGGATTTATAACCTCACTTATGGACAATCCGATAGTAGACTTGCTGCTGTCAGACGTATCCGGATGCCAGTTCCAGACTCCTGCTGTTACCTGTGCTAACCACTTACTAGGATGGACTTTATGATTTACCTCTACAACTCATCTATACTCCCGAATGGACTTATACCATATATTACTATTACTTCCGGACCAGCCTATATTGGACTATTTCTACTTATGTCAACTAAACTTAAAACGGATTACGATTATATAACAGTTGACAGAACCGGATCTACAATTCACTTCTACATTCTACACCATTCGGATTTACCTATGAACTTTAGCACTTCTAGAGGATTGTGGGTAGCTGCCCCAAACTCATCTACCGTGTTCACCCTAATAACCATAGACTCTAGCACGTCCATCCCGTGGTTAGCTGACCACACCTATCATCGAGCATCCGAAGGGCTACAGCAGAAGACTCCAGCAGCAGCTATCATCTTTTCTAAAATTGTACATGTTATCAGATGTCTATTTTTCTATAATGTTATTCGTATGTACATATAGACTACACTGGTCACATCGTACTATATATTATAATACGGGTATATATATATGTATGTTGGTACGGATCTTAAGTCACTGTTAATTATTATAATATAAGATCCGATAAACTACACCAGAACTTACTTATTATTGTCCTGCAAGACATATTGTATCATAAATATATTAATCTGGTGTTATAAAGGTTATTCGGTACACGGTGATATCATATATATCATTACATTCATTACTACACCGTGATTTTTCTTCTTTTCTTTTCAAGTGTATAATACAAATGGTTCTATTCGTACTACTCACGGAATCCTTAACGGATCCATATGGTTATGTCATACAATGATGTTACAAAATTATATGTCATTAGATAGTGTAGTTACTATAACAGTCTTTTTTAAGACTACATAATCAAATGTGATATTAATAACTACAAACGCATATGAATGTTATTACATGATGTATTTAATGTTAACAGTTCCGTTACACATAACTGTTACTATCACATGTATACGAATTATGATACTTATCTTATAATTTATACCGTACACATGATATGATATCCTATGGTATAATAAGCTAATTAACAGTTCCGATACATATAACTGTTACTCATATAATTAATTCGTATCATATTCGAACATTCAACTTTGCCGTTTTGTAACTACATACACTATCGAATATATGTATATGACATTCAAATAATATCTAACCTGGTGTTAACGTTATATCTATGGTTGTACCTCTATTACTAATGGTTAAGACATATAGATATGTTGTCCTAGTAATATTACTATAACTATAACACCCTCCTAAATGTCTGGGGGAGTGGTGTAGAGGTACGTATTGTCTAACCATATAGTTGGGTACCGTCTGACGTGGCGGGTGAGTCGAGTCGTCGGACGTTCCTCAGGTTCCGGATAGGTGGCAGCACCGATCCGGGTCTGTGGGGACATCTGACTACGAACACCTGGGTCCTTATATAAAGCCCAGGGCTCAGTCGCTACGTCAGAGGCCCTCCAGGCCTCCGCACCATGTAGATCATTTTTCCATTCATCTTAGCTGCTTATTCTATACCATCCGGCAGCCGTGAGTGTACACTAAGAAATAAACTAACCGTTGGCATACACTTGAATTGCCGTCTTGCTCTTTCTTTCGAATCGTAAGACCCGAACCCCCCAGATCCGTAAGGCCACAAACCCTTACAATTATATCAATATTGTATAAAAGGGTGTATTTACAAAGCTAAAGGCTTTGAAATATAATTTGATATCTTTTGTGGCAAAACCATTGTACTTCCTACGTCCACATCACACTGAACATGTATTCGATATGTATGTATTGTAATGAACATAAAATGTTAATTATTGGTGGCTCGGTGGCCGCCACTGGATGTTTAGGAATAACAACACTGTAAGAAGTAGGCAGGGTTATGTTACAGCAAAATCCCTTGGCAACTTTGGTTCCAGTACATTTTGCTGTAAATCTATAGGAGGTGAATCACTGTTATTTTACAGAACAATTCAGATTAATCATACAGCAACAGCCACTGTAATCATTCAGCAAGATCAATCAGTTCTACAGAAACATATGCTGTAAATTAACAGAAAAATGTGTTCTAAAATTACAGAGAGATGTCTTGTAAATAAACAGCAATATTTTCTGTGAATGGACAGCAAATTTTGCTGTAAATAAACAATAAAATATATTGTAAATTTACAGAAACCGTTGCTGGCAACTGAGGTTCCAGCAACTATTGCTGTAAAATTACAGAAACTCAAATTGTAGAATTATAGCAAGGGGTTCTGTTAATCAACAACAAACGTTTTGTATATACAAGTATGTTATAAAAGACTATAGTTGAGTTGATGTGGCTTTATGTACTTACGGCACTACTGGCATTGACTGAGGCCCCAGACAGGTTGTCCCCTGCTTTTCATAGACCACCTGAGTGTACTAAATGCTGGTGCTTGTGGGTTCACTGTTACTGTTGAGTGAACACCAGTACTGATTGGAATTAGTGTAGTGGAACTTCCTGTTGGAATGGTCCACTTTCTGAGGGGTGATTTCTTCTGTAGTTCTATTTCTGAACAAAGGAACCCACATTAATATCTTCATATGAAGACATTAAATTAAGCTGAAACTCATTCTTAATGTTTCACAGTCAAGCCAGTTTCGACCTTTCGGTCTCATCAGGTGCAATAAAGTAGGTACTTCATAGCTATTCTACATTGAATAATGGACTCATCCATTTCTGGCTGGGTTTGACTCTAACCAGTGTGGTCACTAATTGTTACCTGCCCTATGTAGGGTGGGTTAGAGATAGAAGCATAGTTCCTATCTTTAGTGTGCAGGAGATTTTATACACTGGGACCTCTAGTAGTGTGGGTTATAAAGATTGGGGGAACTGGTGAATAAACAAGTTATTTTTTTGAAAACTTCTCCACATCAGCGTTGGCTAGTGCAAAAAAAATTTTTCGACCAGGCTCTAGTTTTAGTTCCTTACCCTATCACCCATATCTATTATCCATTGTATTTAGTCCTTGGGGTGTCTGACTTTTCATCTTTTCATCAGAGTTCATTTGCTCTTTGGCTTAAGGGATGTCTATCCACAAGTCTAATACACGGAATTCCATATATTTCTGACCTAAGTGTCCGGTACCACTATTTCCACATTTTCTAAAGTGATTCGGTACTTCATTGTGGTTCACCTTTCTTTTTGCTGCTGGATTTTTCCTCTTTCTCCTTCTGATGCGTGTCCCATCTCTTCGCATATCCAGTTTTTCATTAGCACTCCCAATATGTTGTTCCATTCTATCTCTTATTTCACATTTAGTTTGTCCCACATATTGCTTGCCACAGCATTTGCAGTTTAGACAAAAAATGAGATTTGAGCTCCTGCAGGTCACATTCCATTTTACATTATGTGTTTTGCATGTGATTTTTGACTTGATTTTTCCTGATCTGTTAATCAATGCATAGTTTTCACAATTTGGGATATTACAGTGGTTCCTATCATCTGTGTTCCCTTTTTGTTTCCCTTTATCCCTTTCTGGATGGTAGTCTGTTTTAGCTTTTACCAAGTGATCTTTGAGGTTCTTTGGTCCTTTGAAGCCATTGATGAAATCATTCTTGTAGATTTCCTTAGTTGTTCTTGATCTACCTAGAGTTGGCCAGTTCCTCCTCACTATCTCTTTCAGAGGATTGAGGCCTTGGTTGAAAGCTGAAACCAAGAAGGCTTCTTTCTGTTTCTTTTTCTTCTTTTTCCTTTTCAGGAGATCTTCTCTGATCTTCTCTTCTACCTTCTTACAGCAGTCCTCCAGGAGTTTCTATGGATATCCCTTTTCTCTAAATTCCTGGGGCTCGATTTCCTTGTGATATTCATAGTCTCCTCTTGCATATTCATTGTAGTCTCAGCAAATGAGAGTAGGGAAGGCTCCTCTTTGTCACTGGTGGATGTGCTGAGTCATATCTTAAATACGTATTGGTGTCAGTTGGTTTTACATATAGGTCTGTATAGAGTCTGTCCTTATCTCTCTTTATTTTGGTATCTAGAAAGTTAATCTCATCCTTTGATGTTTCCATGGTAAATTTAATTGTCTGATGGAATCTGTTGAGATATTCCAACCATTTGGTTAGCCTGTGGTCCCATGTGAAAATGATATCATCTATGTACCTTAGGCATGTGGTTGGCTGAAGATGATATGCTGCCAGTATTTCTGTCTCTTTTTTCTCCATAAAGGGACATGCATATGATGGGGCCAATTTTGTCCCCATAGCAGTCCCCTGGATTTGTAGGTATTTTCAACCATTGAAGTCAAGGTTGTTGTTTTTAAGAACAAATTCAAGTAGTTCTACTAGAGTGCCACTTTTAGGGTTCACATACAGTTTTCTGCTCTCCATTAGCTTGCGTCTAATGGTATCTACCCCCTCTCCATTCGGTATGTTGGTGTATAGTGAACCTATGTCCAGTGTACCCATGATTGTGTCATCAGTGATTTTCACTTCCTTCTCTACTTTATTGATGAAGTCATTGGTATCTTTCACATATGATTTGATTTTAGGCACTAGGTCTTTCAAGAAATTGTCGACAAAAGCAGAAATCTCTGTGGCACAACTATTTGCTGATACCACAGGTCTCCCTGGTGGTGGATCTATCCCTTCATGTATTTTGGTAGAAAATAGATGTATGGGGTATTGGGCTTGTGTGTGACAAGGGATTCCCCCATAGATTTTGTGATCTTTCCTCTATCTACCATGCCTTGAATATGCTGCATGGCCTCATTATCTATACTCTCAGTGATGTCCCTGTATGTCTCTCTATAGGTTTCTGTATCAGACAATTGTCTTTTCAGCTCTTTATCAAAAAAAGCTTGATTTGGGAATCTCAATTTTGGTTGATTGGGATCATCAATTTCATCTTTTTGAAAGAATTGCTTTATTCTGAGAGATCTGTGAAATTCGTGTTTTTGGTCTCCAGGTTTCACACTTTGAGTAGGGCAGAAGTTCAGTCCTTTTTCAAGGAGGGATTCTTCTGCCTTATCAAGTTTCCTCACACTAAGATTCACTATATTTGCTTTCTTTGTTTTTACTTTTTTACCTTTCTTGTTTTGTGATTTTTTGGTTCAGAGGAAGGATTACCAGTAACAACACAAGAAATCTTTGACACTTTATTTGTACTTTCATTGACATTCTGTGGTACAACAACAACACAGAAATCAACTTGATCAATGTCACTGTAGATTCAGCTTCAGAAATGTCATTGTTCATAGGTACAACTTCAGAGTTGTCAGTGTTCTTGCAGGATAAGAAAGTGTTCTCCTATGTGCATTATATTATTGTAGGTGAATAGGGGGCACTTGTGCCTTTCCAAAAAGTGACATTTTGATTTCCTATGACCATTATTCCCTGAGATATTTATCCTCAAACCCCAAAAAGTCCCTTATAAACGGCAGTTTCACAGTGCCCTATAACACATCACCTGATTGGTGTAGGTGTTGGTTGCCAAATTTATTTGGTTTATGGATCCCTGCATGCTTTTTTATAACCACCTCAGCCCTTCTAAAGAAACAAGTCCCCTATGTAACGATGGTCACTTTTATTTTCCATTCTTATTTATTGTAGAGGCATTATATTATAACCATATTTATGGTGACCGTCTGGAGTGGCGGGTGAGTCCAGTCACTGGGTGTTCCTCAGGTTCCGGATAGGTGGCAGCACCGATCCGGGCCTGTGGGGACATCTGGCGATGAACACCAAGGTCCATATATAAAGACCGGGGCTCAGCCGCTACGTCAGAGGCCCTCCTGGCCTCCGACCATGTAGAACCATTTATTAACATCAGCTGCCCCTTCATCATCTTCCGGGAAGCCATTGAGTGTCTTAGCAATAAACTTCCGTTGGCATACACTTGAATTACCGCCTTACTCCTTCTTTCCTAATCCGCAAGGCCCGAACCACCGAACTAGTAATACAAACTATTACATTGGTTCCCTGACCAGTTAATTCTTGTGTATAGCCCAGACGTTATAACGTCCGAACGGCTAGTACATGGGTTAGACAGCCTAACCCTGAGGGACAATTTATTGTCCAAGAAAATGGCAATGGGTCATTAATGATCCATACCCATTCGAACCCACAGGATGTAGATGCTGCATCCTGGAGGGAACCCGGACCTCACTACAGAATAGATAGTGAGGAAAATATACCAGACTCTGTACGGAGAGAACAATCCATACAGAGAAAGAGTACTTTGCTGGGTCAACAATCACTCGTTGACAAATTAAGCAATTCGATGTTCGAAGTTGGTGGTAGCACTAATCCAGAACATCCGGCACCCATGCCAAAAAGGGTAACGTTTGGAAAATTACCATACAGTATACCCAGACCCGGACTACCTATTCTAGACTACAGCGCCTTAGATGGCGATGTGACATATGCGGTACCGGAAGGTGAGGAACTTAAACAACCGGATGTCCTGTTGTTAATGAAACCTATGTAACTTTGAACGAGAATTTAAATACCTTGGTCAAAGCGAAAGATGAAGTAATCAATGAGAAACTGCATCTGGAAGAGGACTTAATTGGTATGCGAAGTGAATTCGAAACCAGAAAGAAGGAATACTTGAAAGATTTAGAAAATGAAGAAATAAAACTTCAGGAGATGAGAAAGTCATTTAATACAGAATATGACAACAGACACGCTCGTGAGATACAAATGATGAGCTATGCCTTGATAAGGCCAACTATGAATCTGACATAAGTCTGTATCAAAGTGAATTAGAGAAATTGAAACAGTGTAATAAGCAAGCTGAAGACAATGAGACAATCCGGACGGGTATTATAGCTTATAATAAACAACTGGAGGAAGATAGACAGAAACTCACTAATGAGCTTCAGGACCTGCAAAATACTGCAATGACTCTAGATAAATATGTAGAAGCCGCACAACTGACTATAGGTAATATAGATCCGAATGTGGTATCTACAATGTTGCCAAATGCAGCCCAAGATGTAACGCCCACCAGATACAGTCCATTTGTAACTGATGGAGCGGATAAAAATGTAGATTCCAGTATTTATAAGAAACCGGATCATTCCGCATCTAGTGGAGTGGGTGTTCCGAACAGTACAACCGTACAGGTCAGCACAAATCAAGGATCCACAAGTAGTGGGCCTGCACCTCATGTTCCTAAACAGGTAGCTGGAAAGTATTACCGCCAGAAACGGTATCGAAAGGTGTATCCGAAAGGAAAAGGAGGATCCGTTGCAAATAAAACAGCTCCCGGACCGGTCCAGGCTAGTAACATAACAGCTACAACTTTCCCTACCGTAGCAGCAGCTGCTGCTCCTACCGATCTGGTAGAGACACTGGTAGCACGATTAACAGATGCTCTGAGAAGGCCCCGAGTGGATAAATCCCAGAGGAGATGCTTTAGATGTCAGAAATTAGGGCACTATGTGGCCGAATGTACAGCTGATAAGCCTGTCCCTCATAGACAGGAAGGTATCTCTGGAGTAACCACAGAGGAAAACTGAGGAGGGGTCCAACTATGGGCAGAGAAGGGGATCCCGATGACAAATCTTGCCATGATATCACCATCCATAACGATAGTTCGCATGTAGTAGCAAATTCGCCTAGCACCGGAGTGGTTGTAGACACCCGGAAGGTTAGGGAGGCCGATATAACAGGTGCCCAGATGGCTTAACTAGATACCGATGTGGTTTGGGAGCCATTGGAAGTATAATTCATCATATAAAGGTAAGATGCTGTCTGCCAACGGAGCAACGAAAATTAATGAAATAACAGAATCAGTAATGTTAGTGGTATATAAGGTCTCTGACAGAAAAATTCAAAATTCAACCTTGAGCTTAAAAAAAAAACCAAAAAAAAAACAAGAAGATCTGATGGTAATACAGATACTAGAGCCCTCACATGAAGGTGATATGCCTCCGATGATGGAATATTCAAAATTAATTATTACGATTTCACGATTACTGACACATTGTCCATATTACCTTTATTCACACCATACAACAATGAGAAGTAACAACCAATCTTCAGGAAACATTCAAAGATGGAATTAAAGCTGGGATGTACACCCTTCCATAATATACAAGTATGCTTGTATACCCCACCAGATGCTATTGTATTTTGGTAAACAGAAGGTTGTGATATTCACAGCACAAAGCATCAGTCTCGATCTCGGCCTCTAAGCAGAGCTTACACAGGGTTTTCCGGCCCGAAGGTCCTTATGCTGGTTTCAATGCAGGTCCGAAGCCTCTAGGGAGGGTTCGGACCTTTGTAATCCGAATTTGGCCCTGTGTTATGACCCTGTTTTGGAAGGTTTCGGTAATTTACTCCTGGCGCAATACCCATCCCCGGCCTGTGTAATCCGACGCTAATTACCTGACCCGGGTGGAAACGACAGTAATAGTCAGGGTGATCGTTCAGGTTCAGACATGTTTGTTTTGTTTCGGAATATTTCCAACTGCGCCGGTGATCACCGGTAGAATCAGAAAAGCAGCCATGATTCTGGAGCGGGATGGAATGAACTTAGGATGACCATGCAGGTCCGACGATATGAGCAATGCAGGTACGGTTCTGGTATAGACCGTGCAGGTCCGATAGAATGAGCAATGCAGGTACTGATACCGGAGTATATGAAATGAGATCAGAATGGCCATGCAGGTCCAATAGGACGAGTAACACAGGTACCGGTATTGGTATTGTGACGCGGCAAATGCTCTGATTGTTCATGAGGTGGGTGATACAGGTTCCGAAATAGATTAACGCGATTCCCATCATACATGGTTTCAAAAGGCCCCACGGTCGGTGGCGCAGCTCCTTCCGCACCTGTGTTAAAGCCAGGGGTGTGGTCCTCGAATCCCCCAACTATGACGTCGGTGATTCAATTCGCCGGTCGGGGGCAGTCTTCGGAGTCGGTGCCTTCGCGAGGCGGGGACCGTGATCACCCATGTCGGTGACGATCCAGATCGGTATCGGCTGGGTGGTTCCAAACCGACACGGAGCACATCTTACCTTACTGTGAGTGCGATGCCCGGTGTTTGCCACCTTACACTTCTGTTTGAAGCTGTCTATTCGCCTCCTCCAAGGCTGCCATCTGTGTCTCATTTTCTCTAAATGCTGATCTTCACCAGAGGCCTTGGTAGCTGATAGGACGATATGAACGTCCCCCATCTTCCTTTTTTTCATTTTTTTTTTACCCTCAGAATGTGCCGAGTGGCCAACTTGGGACAAAGACATCGGAATGCGATCACGTTCCTGGCGTGAGGGTTGTCGAGTGTGGGCGGGGTAGCCTCTTACCAGTACTCCGGTACCCTAATACTTTCAAAGTCGTTGTGTCCATATGCAGATTGTTGATCGTCGTAATTCATCTTAGATATTGAGTCTTCTCTATTCACCAAGGCGTGCAGCATCTAAGAGTATCACAGGCCTGTTACTGCTCAATCGCCGGTGGCTGTCCTCCACTTTTCCCTCTAAGAAGTCGGTGTCGAGCGAAATGAATTGCATTTCGCATGTCTGGGGAGGAGTGTGTTCTGCTTGCCATTTGAACGACCGCTGTTTCTCTGATACGTAAGGAACCGCTGTGTCCAAGATCAATCATAAACGATGATTACAGCTGGCGAGTACGACTCTGTTCCCTCGTGAAATGTCTAAGTCTCTGTTTCCAATTCATCTGCAGTTCCTCATTCTTGTCTGTCAGTTCCTTCACTCTCTGTGGTCAGACGTGCAAAGGATCAGCCTTTCTATCTTCATGGGAGAGGTTGGCCTTACACGTCTCTTTGAGGTCTCCAAGTGTTTCGTCTTTCTGGCCTTTTCCACATTTTCAGGACTACTTTTGGCTTCAAACACTGGTCTTGCAACGTTTCTCAGTCATCTGCTCTTTTCTCAGTCTTTTATTCCGCTCTTTTTTCAATTTTTTTTGATCCTCGGAATGGGTTGAGTGACCAACTCGAACCAGAGCCATCGGATCGCAACCACGTTCTTGCCGTGAGGATCGTCAACAAGCCTATATAGGTATTAGAGATGCTAATATAGACCTGTCTAGGAGAGTTGTGAACGGTGCATATTGACTTTTTTGTAAATGTCACGGTCGGTCGTTTCCAGGCAAATCGCTTCATAGCGCTTGCACGCCACCCTCGCAGAGCGGGACTGTCCAACTACGTAGGTTCCGGTACCGGAATTACTCATTTCGGACCCTGTGTTCATGCCGATCGCTCTCGAAGCTTCATCTAAGCAGGTTGCAAAATGGGTAGATTCCGTTTCAAACCTGTATAACTGGTCAGTGGTGGGACTGTCCAACTACGCGTAGGCTGCGGCTGTCGTTGTATCGAACGACGACGATGCACAGTTAAAGTCCCGGGAGGGGCTGCGGCCGGACTTGGTCGATGCGTCGCATGGCCTACCTGGACCCCATAACCTGCGGCCGTCGTCGCATCGACGGAAGACGGGGCGACTGCGAAAATCGCTTTCTGGCGCTTTGAGTCAATGCGTCGATGCGACGACGACCGCATTGGGCCGTACTGCCAGGGGAACGCCCGGGGAGGCAAAGCGACGAGCAGTTAAAGTCCCGGGAGCGGCGCTCGGCGGTCTCGGTTGACGCGTCGCTTAGCGGTCATCGTCGGACGATGCGACGACAACCGCATTGGGCCGTACTGCCGGGGGTTTGGGGTTTGGACCACGTAACCTGCAGCTGTCGTCGCATCGACGGAAGAAGGGGCGACTGCGAAATGAGCGTTCCCAGTAAGCGCGTGTCATAAGCACGCGTTGATTACGTCCCCGCCCTTTGTACACACCGCCCGTCGCTACTACCGATTGAATGGTTTAGTGAGATCCTCGGACCGGCCATGGCACGGCAGTCAACCGTTGAGCCGTGGCGCCGGGAAGACGATCGAACTTGATTATTTAGAGTGAAGACAGTGTCAGGCGGGGAGTTTGACTGGGGCGGTACATCTGTCAAAAGGTAATGCAGGTGTCCTAAGGTTGCGCTTGCACGCCGCCCTCGCAGCGCGGGACTGTCCAACTATGCAGGTTCCGGTACCGGAATCACTCGTTTCGGACCCTGTGTTCACGCCAATCGCTCTCGAAGCTTCATCTAAGCAGGTTGTGAAACGGATGGATTCCGTTTCAAACCTGCATAACTGGTCAGTCGGACAGACCCGTTCCGCTTTCGGACCTCCCAAAAGACCTGCCCTCAGAGCTCATCAGGAGCCTCGTCTGATACCAAGCTGGTCTCTGACAATTTCAGCTGAAATGCGTAGTTGGACAGTCCCGCTGTGGGACTTAGTCTATTTTTCAAGGATTGCGTAGTTGGACAGTCCCATTGTGGGACTTAGTCTATTTTTCAAGGATTGCGTAGTTGGACAGTCCCATTGTGCTTTCACATCAGAATCTAAAGTCGCTTTATCTATTTACAATGGCTACATGGATAGATGCTTTGACATCAAGATGGATCGCACTGTGGCAATCGGAACTATGCTGTCATATGCTTGGTTGCTTTCACATCAGAAACTAATGTCGCTTTATCTATTTACAATGGCTACATGGATAGATACTTTGACATCGAGATGGATCGCACTGTGGCAATCTGACATGTCGCTTTATCTATTTACAATGGCTGCATGGACAGATGCTTTACTAATATGACTGAATACGTCGGACTAAACGTCCTTCGGAGGTTGGCGACCTCCCCAAAGCGCTTGCTCTCGCTTCAGGAAATACCTCGTGGCGTTTAAAATCTCTCAAAAGAGACTAGATCTACTACCTCATGCACTGTACCGCCTTTAGTGTCACCTGATGGGATCAGGCGGTCAATCAAGGGTCTACAGGCGCGGTTGAGGTGGGCGAGTTCTTCGGGAGAAAACCTTGAATAACGTCTGCCCTTCTGACCGGTGCGATGCTCCGGTCGTGGCGGACTATTGCCATGGGGAGCGGCTCCTGCAGCTGCAGCAGGAGGTGCTGGGGCTGGAGGAGCTACGGCTGCCGCAGTTGCTTCCACGCGCTCTGCGCGCGGCGCCTCGGCTTGGCCCGCCACGGCCTCGTCGTCATCAAGATCAGGGGTTTCAAACAACTGGTGGCGTGCCTTTGCAACAGTGGCTGGCTGCTGTTGCCGCAACTGCCGGCGCGGCGGTTTGTCACCCTGACCCTCCTCCTCCGACGAGTCATTAGGATACGTCTCGTTGTCTTCGGACATGGGTATCTCACCCCTCCAAATACCCATGATGATATCCGTTGCCGTGACGGCGGCAGCCACTCCCAAATGGTCATAATTACGATTTGCAACCCTTTCCGAATGATCATTATGGCGGTCAACCAAGCGGACCTGGTCGCGGGAGAGGTGCTGGTTCTTACGGGCATGGGTGGAAATCGATTTCCGAATGAACTGAGTTGACATCCTCCCGTCAAATTCCACTTTCTCCTTACGGCAAAAGTAGGTTAACCCTAACTGGAGAAATGTGTTGACTGTAGAGGCTGTCATCGATTCACCCTTACTAGTTACAAACAACCACCCATGATCGTTTTCACCGGGGTGTTTTTCATGCCACTTGACCATTACCCTTGGGCGGACGTATTTGGCATACCGTCCGAGGGTCTTGTAAAGCTCACGGCTAAGTACAACCTTGGATACACCAAGAGCTGCTACGCATTTGGTTTGGTTTACACATGCGACCTTACACCCGTTGTCATCTCGTGCTTTCTGCAAACATTCGAGAGACATGTAGGACAGCACTCCTGCCCGCTTCCCTTGAAGGGACAGTAGGAGTATTAGCACACTTATGTAATCCTCGTACTGGCGGTGATGGAGCTCTTTCGAGTCATCTTTCAACCCTGAAATGATTGTTCCAAGAACGAAACGTAACGTCTCAGACTTGAGGAATAGCTCCACAAAAGCCTGTGGGATCAGGAGATCAGTTTCCTTTTCGAGACGGAGTGCGTTATCGTAACCCATGTCCTTGGATACGCTGTTCAGCGAAGTATCTAGGGCTGTGTTGAGCGTTTTCTCGATCGCCGCAAACCACCCGACACTGAGGTCATGCTCCACAGCTAAGAACTTGTAAAAGCGTTTCAAGGTCCATAGGTACGTTTTGATAGTTGACCACATATAACCATGTTTGGTCTTGAGAAACTCGATAAGCTCTCCGTCCCCACCCTTATTCTTTCCTATGTTACGTAGTACCTCCAATTCATTTGGTTTGAACGGCCGATCACTGCCTGTCACAAACAGGATTATCTTTCGGACGTGCATACGCATTTTCCCAATATGGGAATACTTTTCCTTCTGGCGCTTCTCGGGTAGCGACTGGTCCACTCGGTGACCGCCCTCATGCGAATCTAGGTACTGAGCGAAGCGCTCTGCAACATCGTCCACCGTATACTTGCCATCTGCAGGTTCCTTACGGGGAGTCCTTTGTTGCTTCATTCAGGCCATATGCCTTCGAACCTCCTTTTTCGAAAGGCCGTGTACTACAGTCAAGTGATATTCAGCTATCCGCTTTATGGGGCTGAAGCGGTCACAGCCTGGAACGGTACAAATGTAGGCTTTCTCCCTGTGTTTTTGAGCCTGTACTTCTCCACCACGCCCAAGCGCCTTTAAATACTGCACATATGAGGGACTGGGTTTTCTTTAATTATATCAATTTCAGCTTGTGACACATTTTTGTGGCACGTCGGTATATGCCTAGTCCAAAGATTTGTTTTCCACCGGTTCTTTTCCTCTCCATCACAATAAATGCACAAGTATTTAGGGTTCTTAGACGTGAGGACTTTGGATTCGCGTCGCCTGGCTAAGCTAGGCTTCACATTGACACCAGCACCGCCCACAGCTCCGACCTCATTGGATTCTGAGCTGGATTTATCTGAAAACAGTTCCTCCGATCCGGAGTTCTGACATTCGGGTTTATATTCACTCCCACTTGAATGAACCTCTGAAGCATTGTCAGATTCATTTGAACCCGGCTCTCCCCCTGCCTGGCTACCGGACGGTGGGCCGCCATTCCCCTCTTTCGGGGGTGTGGTACCCGTTATGCAGGAGGGGGCAATCACGGCAACCTTTCTCGACTCCTTTAGTAGGGCCCTCCGCCTACGCTTTCCCACACTCTTACTCTCTCCTCTACGCGGACTGTCGGCACTCTGAAAAATCAAGAGTACAGATTATTAGTTAATCGTTCATTTCATTTTGATCTCAAATTTCATTTGATTACCTGAATTTGTGAGTGACAGGGGTCCACTCACCTTATCGTCCTCGCCATGAGATGGAGCTTGTCCAGACTCCGATCGGTGACCGGCTGGGGGCGGCGTCTGGCCCAGTTCTGCTTGGGCTGTGTGACAAGACGACTGGGATTTGTCTCATCGGTCTTCACCTCCAGTTGGGCCTGGCGGTGCGATAGGGTCCAGTTCTGCTTTGGCTGCATGACAAGACGACTGGGAATCGTCTCGTCGGTCTGCACCTCCAGTTGGGCCTGGCGGTGCGACAGGGTCCAGTTCTGCTTGGGCTGCGTGACAAGACGACTGGGAATCGTCTCGTCGGTCTTCACCTCCAGTTGGGCCTGGCGGTGCGACAGGGTCCAGTTCTGCTTTGGCTGCGTGACAAGACGACCGGGGTTTTCCCGACAGCTCTAACTCCTTTAGTAGGGCCCTCCGCCTACGCTTTCGCGCACTCTTACTCTCTCCTCTACGCGGACTGTCGGCACTCTGAAAAATCAAGGAGTACAGATTATTAGTTAATCGTTCATTTCATTTTGATCTCAATTTGCAACAATTTCATTTGATTAACTGAATTTGTGAGTGACAGGGGTCCACTCACCTTGTCGTCCTCGCCATGAGACGGAGCTTGTCCAGACTCCGATCGGTGACCGGCTGGGGGCGGCGTCTGGCCCAGTTCTGCTTGGGCGACTGGGATTCGTCTCCACCTCCAGTTGGGCCTGGCAGTGCGACAGGGTCCAGTTCTGCTTTGGCCGAATCACGAGGCGACTGGGATTCATCTAGTCGGTCTGCACCTTCCAAACTACGTTCCAGTTCCCTCTTCGCAGCTTTGTTTCTCAAACGGTTCTTTTCCGTATTTGATAGTTTTTTAGGCTGCGAAGGGGAACGGGAATCATCCGAATGAAAGAATGTATGCACTGGTTGAATCGCTGCTGCTGCTACTGCGCCCTCACCACCACCCGAGGGTTCCGCTTGATTTACTCTCCGACTCATCTCGTCACTACATCAAACGATCTGGAAGACACAAAGATAGAGACAATGTTTAGCAGCGTTCCAACAGGCAAATTAGATTCCCATATTTCGACACCAACGGTGGTATCGACATATGGGATTGTATGCGTTTTCGGACGTATTAGAGAGATAGTTCAGCCCCCACCAGATGCCCCTTTAAGATTGGTATGGGGAGACCCGGACACCTGTTCCGATCCCACTTGTTCCGAAGAACTCCGGGGAAGTTGGTTGAGATTGGTAAACGTGTATGTTGGAACAGTGTTGCTGTAGGGCGGCAATGTGCTCTTCAAACCGTCGCATGGGACCGCCAATTGGCATTCCCTGCTCCCGCTCGAATCAGACCGAACACAGTCTGATCCAGCCAAGGTACCCTGATATGCCCATATTTTTGCCTTTCTGAACAACGGCGGAAACTGTGAAAAGCGATCGGAACAATGGTCATTGCAGGGCTACGATGCTTTGGTAACAGGGCAGAAGCCAAAACACCGCAAAGCTTTGTTTCAATTAGACAATTGGATTGCACTGACCTATGTTTGGTTTCCTCTGAGGCCCCTGCCTGGCCTTCTCACTAGTGAGATCAGGGTGGTGACATTGTGAGGCGCCTCACGGGGATAGCGCCCCTCCCCAGGACCCCTAAAGGGGGTTTGGAGACGCGTCCGGGCCATATTTTCGCCTGTCTGAACGACAGCGTAAACTGTGAAACGCGGCCGCAACAGTGGTCAATGGGGGACTACGATGCCTCCTTAGCGGGGCAGAAGCCGAAAAACTACAAATGCGCGCACTCCACTGCACTGCGGCCCGGGAATATGGGAAAACAAATGGTTAAGGTTCCGCTCATTTGGGCCCTATTGCCCAGGCTGTGTAGTCTATACATCTATGCGGCGACGGACTCTAACACCGCAAATGAGAGCAATCAACCACAGTGCGGCCCGGCCCTATGGGAAAACCAATGGTTAAGGTTCCGCTACTTTGAGCTCTATTGCTCACGCCGTGTGGTCTCTACATGTATGCGGCGACGGCCTCTAACACCGCAAATGAGCGCACTCAACCACAGTGGGGTCTATTGCTCAGGCCATGTAGTCTCTCTATATATGGAATCTGGGTGGAGACATTGTGAGGCGCCTCACGGACTTTGAAGCTTAATACCTCGGAAACTGTTAATCGGAGGAACACGAAATTTCGGGTGAAAGAGTTTCTCTATAAGAAGTTACGACACACCGGATTTCGTAGAGATCCCAGCGTTTTAAATTTTAGGCATTATATGGGAAGTCTGCCGAGGGAACGCCTGGGTAGGCGAAGCGCCGAGTCGACAAAGTCCCGCCGGGGGTTAGGACTGTACGACGGGGCCACCACAAAAGGAACAATGCGACGCGTCGACCAAGTTCCGCTGCCGCCGGGGATTGGGACTGCGCGGCGGGGCAAATGCGAAACGAGGGTTTTTCATTAATATATCGGGATCCATCGGTCGGAATGGGACGATTCTTGAAGCATAGTGAAGGAGATGGTGGCGCACTCAAATTATTCCTCTGGAGGTTTGGTGTCGGACCAGCGGTTTCCGAGATGCGGAGGATCAAAGGTTCCCGCAGCAGGACTGTCCAACTACGCGCAAAAACTGAAACGGTCTGATCTCAACGAAACCCGGCATGAAGGAACCCCTATGGGTGGAGACAAAGCACGCCGAATTTCGTCGCCCGACTCCCACGGTTCCAGAGATGTGGAAGGTTTTCGCAACGGGACTGTCCAACTACGCATTTCCACAACGGGACTGTCCAACTACGCGTTTCCACAACGGGACCGGGGCAATGCCCGGGGAGGCAAAGCGACGCGTCGACAAAGTTCCGCCGCCTCCCCCCGGGGTTGAGCCGTACTGCCGGGAGAACGCCGAGCGCCGGGGCTGTTTTCGCGAAAAGCGACCGTAGCGGCGACCGGAGGGTCTATTTCGGCGACGCAGCTTGACTGTACTGCCGGGACTGTCCAACTACGCGTAGCCTGTGACCGTCGTCGCATCGAACGACGACGATGCGCAGTTAAAGTCCGGCCCATATTTTCTATGGCTGAGGCCGTGTAGTTTTTACATATTTGCGGTGTCGGCCTCTTTAACACCGCAAATGCGCACACTCAATCACTATGACCGCATTGGGCCGTACTGCAGGGGGAACGCCCGGGGAGGCAAAGCGACGCGCAGTTAAAGTCCCGGGAGCGGCGCTCGGCGGTCTCGGTCGACGAGACATCACAGAGCGGGACTGTCCAACTACGCAGGTTCCGGTACCGGAATTACTCGTTTCAGACCCTGTGTTCATGCCGATCGCTCTCGAAGCTTCATCTAAGCAGGTTGTGAAACGGATGGATTCCGTTTCAAACCTGCATAACTGGTCAGCCGGACAGTCCCGTTCTGGTTTCGGACCTCCCGAGAAAGACCCCTGCCCTCAGAGCTCATCAGAAGCCCGGTCCGACACCAGTCGGACCGGGGTCGACCGGTGGTTGAAATCGCTTTCTGGCGTTTTTAGTCAAAAGAGATCGCACGCTTGAACTTTGGGATGCCAGGAAAGGTGAACAATGGCATCCAAAAGATCAAGCGTGTGATCTCTTTTGACTCAACGCGCCAGAAAGCGATTTCAACCACCGGTCGACCCCAGTCCGACTGGTGTCGGACCGGGCTTCTGATGAGCTCTGAGGGCAGGGGTCTTTCTCAGGAGGTCCGAAACCGGAACTGGACTGTTATACAGGTTTGAAACGGAATCCATCCGTTTCACAACCTGCTTAGATGAAGCTTCGCGAGCGATCGGCGTGAACACAGGGTCCGAAACGAGTAATTCCGGTACCGGAACCTGCGTAGTTGGACAGTCCTGCTCTGCGAGGGTGGCGTACAAGCGCTATAAAGTGATTTCAACCACCGGTCGACCCCGGTCCGACTACTGTCCAAGGAAGAGCCGACATCGAAGGATCAAAAAGCAACTTCGCTATGAACGCTTGGCTGCCACAAGCCAGTTATCCCTGTGGTAACTTTTCTGACACATCTTGCTTAAAACTCTTAAAGTCAAAATGATCGATAGGCCACGCTTTCACGGTCCGTATTCGTACTGAAAATCGAGATCAAGTGAGCTTTTGCCCTTTTGCTCTACTTGAGATTTCCGTTCTCACTGAGCTCACCTTAGGACACCTGCGTTACCTTTTGACAGATGTACCGCCCCAGTCACTCACGGGACTTTAACTACGCATCGCTTTGCCTCCCCGGCTGTTCCCCCGGCAGTACGGCCCAATGCCGACGCGTCGACCGAGACCGCCGAGCGCTGCTCCCGGGACTTTAACTGCGCGTCGCTTTGCCTCCCCGGGCGTTCCCCCGGCAGTACGGCCCAATGCGGTCGTCGTCGCTTCGACCGACAACGACAGCCAAGCGACGCGTAGTTGGACACATGAGCGGAACCTTAACCATTGATTTTCCCATAGGGCTGGTCCACACTGTGGTTGAGTGCGCTCATTTGCGGTGTTAGAGGCCGTCGCCCCATAGCTTAGAGACTACACGGCCTGAGCAATAGAGCCCAAATCAGCGGAACCTTAACCATTGGTTTTCCCATAGGGCTGGGCCGCACTGTGGTTGAGTGCGCGCATTTGCGGTGTTTTGGCTTCTGCCCCGTTAACGAGGCATCGATGCGACGACGGCCGCAGGTTACGTGGTCCAGGTAGGCCATGCGACGCGTCAACCAAGTCCGGCCTGGGACTTTAACTGCGCATCGTCGTCGTTCGATGCGACGACGGCCGCAGGCTACGCGTAGTTGGACAGTCCCGTTGTGGGCGTTAGAAAATTTAGGAATCTACCCATTTTGCAACCTGCTTAGATGAAGCTTCGAGAGCCATCGGGGTGAACACAGGGTCCGAAACGAGTAATTCCGGTACCGGAACCTGCGTAGTTGGAGAGTCCCGCTCTGCGAGGGCAGCGTGCAAGCGCTATAAAGCGATTTCAACCACCGGTCAATCCCAGTCCGACTACTGCTCTGAGGGCAGGGGTCTTTCGGACCGGCGGGAGTTAGGCGACGAAATTCGGCGTGCTTTGTCTCCACCCATAGAGGTATCATCGTGCCGGGTTTCGTCGACCTGCGACCGTTTCAGTTTTCGCAGGGGCGGCGGCGGGACTTTGTCGACGCGTCGCTTTGCCTCCCCGGGCGTTCCTCCGGCAGTACGGCCCAATGCCGACGCGTCGACCGAGACCGCCGAGGGCCGCTCCCAGGACTTTAACTGCGAGGGCGGCGTACAAGCGCTATAAAGCGATTTCAACCACCGGTCGACCCCGGTCCGACTACTGTCTTGAGGGTGCAGCCCATTTTGACTCAACGCGCCATGAAGCGATTTGCGGCCCGGAGAAAAAGTCAAATTGCGACGCAGTTCCCAAAACTGCGTCGCAATTTGACTTTTTCACCGTGTTGACCTTTCTGATCTTTATTTTGAGCAAAATCTAAGACTATTAGGTAAAAATTTCCCTTACAAGAATAGGGTTCGGAAGAAAACCCCCGCTCTGGCAAGGGTAAGGGTAGACTGAGTATCGTCTGTGTCATGGGTTTGCAATTGTACTGCATGTGAAGCATGCAGTGGTAATTTCATGGGGACCTGGTGACATCTGGTGTGTCATTACTTAACTAATCTTACCTGTATATGCAAATTTACTAGATCACATGGTCATAGGTATTTCCCGCCAAAAGGCGTACTTTCTTTGTGTATTCTTCAGGTGTGGACGTATTTTTGGTCGCTCTTCACTCATCCCGTATTCAACATGAGTGATTCTAAGAGTAAACGCTCAAAGAAGAAGAGAGGGGAGCAGAAAGTGCCTTCATCTCCCCCAGAGACTGTATCTAAAAAGCAGCTCAAGAAATGGAGACGTGAGAGTGATGCCAAATTCGAGTCAGTCAATTCTAGGCTTGAGAGGATGATGACCATAATGGAGGCCAAGGCCCACCCTGGTCAGTCGGACTTACCTATGGCAAGCATTCCACCGGGGCCCGTGCCATTTCAGGCCGCCCAACCTCAGCATTTCAACCCACACCTCGGATTATACACCACTGGATTGTCTCAACCACAGACTGCTCCGCCTCAGCACCCATATTTTGGCATGGGTGCCGCCGGTGGCGCTGATCCGTTCTCCCTGCCCATGGCCGCCTCAGCCACCGGTCATACAGGAGGGGACCTTCAGCAGCACCTCGCGGACTTCATGAAGGCCAGCCTCTCCAAAAGTGGTAAGACACACCCTATGTTTCCCCATGCACACATAACAAGGGGCGACAAAATGGACCCCACTAATTTAGGCGAACTTGAATTCCCAGAATATATGTTTGGGCTCCTCAAAGTATATGACGCGGCATCCACCCCCGTGCCTTTCAAACAGTACATCTTCAAACACGCACTGGATGTAGCTGAGGACACGATAAATTACCTCTGGACGGATGTTCGCTCATGGAGCGAGTCCCTCATTGCAGGAACTATCTCGCCGCAATCGCCTATCAGTTGGGATAAGACATATGATATTAGAATCACTCGCTCGGAGAAGTCCCGCAAGGGCTCTTGGATGGAGCCCAGGCCTAATGCGGTACGTAATGGCGGTGGCTCTACCACAACTGCGTCGGCTGCTCCCAGTCATCAGTCATTTGGGGCAAAAGGAGATGTGTGCGATCTCCCTCCAGATGTCAAGATAGCAGCAGCAAAGCCCCCGTGCCAGGCTTTCAATGCTAGTAAGTGCCCTGTCACAGGCCATCATGTTGAAAAAGGAGAGCGTCGTTTACACCTGTGCTCTTACTGTCTAATCAACTTGTGTAAGGCGAATCGCCACCCTGAGGCCGCATGCCGCAACAAATCTGGTAATAAGCCTTCAAAAAACTTCAATCGCCCGAATCCCACGCAGTAGGGGGACGGGCACACGGTTATGATGCCGATGACAGCGCTCATGACACCTCATCATACTGCACCCAGTCTGAGGACGACGCCACAGTTTCCCATTCACCGTATAGGGCTACTTCCAAGTGGCGTGTTTCTCAACACCCTGTAGATCAAGACACTGACATTTGTGATGGCATTAAAGACAATGCGGTTAAAATCGTCAGGTTTGCATGCTCTGTAGATGTATGCCCTATTGTGGATAATTCTTTAGATTATGCTAACATTGTTTCTATGGAAATTTCATCCTCTGGTACAGAAGGCAGTGATTTTAGCTTCTCTAATGGTGATACCCCCCCCCACCTCTGGCGCCACTGGCCAGGGTGGCAGCAGTGTCACTAGGGAGATGGCTAACTTATCGGTGAAGAATGTACCCCATCAAGATGTAGACCCGGATGTAGCTCCTATTGAGGCATGTGTTCCCCCAATTAATTTGGTTGATTCATATGTATCTGGTAGCTCTGATGAAAGCATCGCCCCCTACAACAATACCACAGACTGTTTTGATCCTCTCCTGGGTCAGCATGGAACTGACCCAGTGCTTGGCCATGACAGTTTGATGGCGGGTGTTCACAATCAAAAATGCTCGGTTGTTTCTCTCAATAACTCAGAACCTAATAACAGTGACATCACAGCTAGTACGTCTACTGGTCGTAATGGCATCACCCCTAATCATGACCATTACTGCAACAATGATCTTTCAGATCGAGATGACTCATTTAATGTATTATGTGCCTCTACCCCTAACCGCCAACTTGGTGATAATGGTAAGTGTGCAGAATTGACCCTTGTATGTATGCTCAGGGCGAATGTCTCAATGTATCTGGATTAGATGATGAACATGTTGGTGCATTGAATGATGATGTATGTTGTAATGACATATCTGCCTCTCAGGTATATGATACATGTAGTAGCCATTACATGGCGCAAAACAGAGTAATTGATGGTGCAACACACATGTTTGTTGTCCCACTTTCTGACTCAGAGTTGGGCTGCAGTGTGAGCTTGTTGGCCACTGGGCCACTAGCAGGCAGCCAGCAGGGAGGTCATAATAATACCACCCTGCGCTCTGAGGATTGCATTGACCCTTACACCTCTGGTGAGTTAACAGTTAGTAGTGCCCGTCCACATATTGCTACCTCCTCGAAGGCTCTCGCTGATGACCATCGTCTGGACTGTTATTTACCGTCTGCACTCATGCACGCTCAATTCAATAGTGACTCAGGCAGTGACCCAATCACCCCATACCCTGCCACCCCACTTGAATACAAGCCTGTATTGAGCCGCATTTGGCCGTAACCTACCAAGGAAGCATGTGATCTGTTCCCTGACGATATGGCCATGTATCACGCAATCAGAGCTACGGCACTTCCTAACTATGTTTCTGCTCGAATCCCCCTTGAGACCAAGTTCAACCTACCCCTGTGGGAGGAGTTACTTGAAGGATATGAGGACAAAGGGATCGTCACATTTATGAAATATGGATGGCCATCTTCCTTTACGGGGGACAAACCTCCAAGCCCTACCTTTAGTAACCATCCCTCTGCTGATGAATTTGATACCCACATTGATGAATTCATAGCGAAGGAACTTGCAGATGGTACATTGATGGGCCCATTCACGGCACTCCCATTCTACCCATGGTCACAAGTTAGCCCCATCATGACGGTCGAAAAGAAGGGCTCGGGAAGCCGTAGGATTATCGTGGACTTGTCTCATCCGGATGACATGAGTGTGAATTCTGGAATCATTAAGAACAATTTCCAGGGTTCTTATCTCAAATACTCCTTACCAGCAATTACGGACCTAATTCACCATGTCAGGGAGAATGGCATGGGATGCTTCATATGGTCTGCCGACCTCCAGTCAGCTTATAGACAACTCAGGATAGATATCCTCGACTTGCCACTGGCTGGCATCATGCATAAAGGCATGATGTATTACGACCGCTCCCCATCATTTGGTAATAGAGCGTCTAGTTCCCACATGCAAAGAGTCTCACTAGCTCTCTCATACATCATGCAGGCAAGAGGGGTCTCGCTCTTGGCGTATATAGATGATTACGCCGCTGTCTCTTCATCATCTCTGGACGCTGAGAAGGGTTTGTCTGAGTTTGAAAACATGTCTCACCGTCTAGGCCTTAAATTGGCCCACAACAAAACTGTTAGACCCACCACCCGCATGGTATGGTTGGGTTACGAGGTTGATACAATTGCCATGACAATCACAATACCTGAAGGGAAGTTATCCGAGGTTATAGAAGAAGTCAGCACCTGGGATAACAGGAAGTGGGCTTATAAAAAGGCACTTCAACAGTTATCTGGCAAATTGTTCCACATTGCCACTTGCCTACCCCCTGCCAGGAGGTTCATGTCAAGGGTTATGGTGCTTTTGAGGCAGTGCAATGTGATGAACCCTGCTCCAGTATCCAAAGAATTCAAGAAATATTTAGCGTGGTTCAAACTGTACGCCCGCTCTTCTAATGGCGTCCACCTCATCCCAGATACCCGCCCCATATGGAGGATTGAAATGGACAGTTGTCTGGAAGGCGGGGGGGGGGCTTCAGCCCCACTCACTATTACGGTGCCACATACCCGGCGGTATTTAAGTGGGACGACATTAAACAGGCCAACCACCATATTACGCTGCTGGAAGCCATGAATACAGTGGTGGCAGTTAAGTACTTAGGCCCACCCGACCCCCGAGGGTACGAGTTTGAAGTGGTTGGGGACAACACATCATCGGTATCGGCCCTCTCCAAAGGAAAAACGTCGGACCCAATACTTGCCAGCTGCGCCAGGGAAATCTGGTTGTTTGCCGTGACCCATGACGTAAGGTTGCGGATGGTCCATGCTCCAGGAGACTCCATGGTGTTGGCAGATGCTCTGTCTAGAAAGGCATTGGGTGTGGGGCACCGCGTGGTGGCTGATCGAATGGTCAAAGAAAAGGGCCTCATTGAAGTCCATCCAAATCTAGAAATTCCCATCTTTTCTGAAGGACTCTGACTAGATGTGTGTATTAATGATACCGTCTCTTCCGTTGTAGGCTGGAATGAATTCCCCATTTATCACCAGATGGTACATACCAGGCAGAAAGCTGTGACAGAGGCAACTCACAAGAACAAGCTCAAACAGTACAAGGACTTCTATGAATTCTGCGTGGAATATGGAGTGTCCCCATATCATCCGTCTGCAGATGATGTCTGTGTATTTATACAGGTCAAGGCTAACTCGGTGAAGTCACCTGCTACGGTGTATAATAGTGTGTCGGGAGCTCATCACTTTGTGCTTGTCATTGGAGGAGACGGATCTGCGTTCGAGACTAGGATGGTTAAAGACATGCTAAAAGGAGTCAAAAGATCGTCTAAACATGTCCCCCGGGCGGCACCCCCCATTCACCCTGGGATGCTCATGGACATAGGGGATTACATGGACTCTCTGGCTGTCAAAGGGGTGGTGGCCAAGGCGGCCTTCATGGTGGGCTTCTTCTGCTTTCTTCGAAGCTCCAATCTCTGTGTAAAGTCCCCTTGGGAGGAAGGTCATGCCCTATTGAGGGGGGACATATGGGAGGTTGAAGGAGGAATGGTGGTGGTAATCCGGAGCTCCAAGAGTACTACCACAAGGGATCCCCCTAGTTACCTGCCCATACAATGCCTCCCATTGGGGAGCAGACACTGTCCGGTTATAGCATATAAAATGATGTGTGCCTTGGTCCCTGCTCCGGCTCATGCTCCGGCCTTCATGTGGGGAGATACATACCAAGTTGTTACGGCTCCAGCGCTGCAGACCATCCTTCGAGATGCCCTGTTCAAGAAAGGTTATAAAGATGCCGCGGGCTACTCTCTACATGGTTTGCGAAGGGGAGCTTGTCAAACTGCTGCTAAAAAGGGTGCAAACCTTGACGATGTGAAAACACATGGGCTCTGGAAGTCTACTGCCGTTCACAAATATGCCCCTAAGCATTTGTTTAACACCTCAGTCCCAAATGCCCTAGCCAAAGGCTTCAGGGGATAGTAAGGGCATTTGGCCCAAGTAAGGTGTAACTCAGGTTATGGGTAATTATCTGGGTCATCCTAGAATGGTTCACATGTTTCAGTTATATTTACATGGTGTAGGTTCCAGGATGTTTTTGGGGCCTGGCCCTCCCTTTAATTCAAATTTCATTTGTTCGTTTATTTGAATTAAAATTTTCCAAACTGTAACCAGTGTCTCTCATTTAATTGTACTGCATGTGAAGCATGCAGTGGTAATTTCATGGGGACCTGGTGACATCTGGTGTGTCATTACTTAACTAATCTTACCTGTATATGCAAATTTACTAGATCACATGGTCATAGGTATTTCCCGCCAAAAGGCGTACTTTCTTTGTGTATTCTTCAGGTGTGGACGTATTTTTGGTTCCCACCCTCCTCGCCCTTAAATTAATGTTTTTCCCTTTTAAAAAAAAGGGATAGTAAGGGCATTTGGCCCAAGTAAGGTGTAACTCAGGTTATGGGTAATTATCTGGGTCATCCTAGAATGGTTCACATGTTTCAGTTATATTTACATGGTGTAGGTTCCAGGATGTTGTTGGGGCCTGGCCCTCCCTTTAATTCAAATTTCATTTGTTCGTTTATTTGAATTAAAATTTTCCAAACTGTAACCAGTGTCTCTCATTTAATTCACTACTTAGGTAGGGCTACGAGAGTGGCTAGCGTAAGGGTAGTCGGGGGTTCAGCCCTTGGGGGGGGGGGCACTCACTATGTATCAGAGACACAGGTGTGCGGCTGGCAAGATCACTTTTTGGCCAAAATCCCTCTCACCAAGTGTCTGACCTTTGCCAAAATCCCTCTCACCAAGGTTCAGTTTTTGTCAAAATCCCTCTCACCAAGGGTCACTTTCTCCAAATTTCAATCTTGCGCGACAAAATTTTTGTCAATTTCAGGAAATTTCACAAAAAAATCTGCCATTAATGGATATTTTTGGCAAAAAATCTTTCGCAGGAAGGGTCACTTTTGGTAAAAATCCCTCTCAGCAAGGGTCACTTTTGGTGAAAATCCCTCTCACCAAGGGTAAGGGTAGGTAGTCACAGGTCATGCCGCACACCCGTGTCAGTAGAAAATTAAGTGCCCCCCCCTGGCCCTAGGGGTTCAGCCACACACCAGTAGGGTAGGAAGGGGTAAGATGCCCTTTGGGGTAAAAGGCCCTTTAGCTATCATGCCTAGGGTACTAGCTGTATACAAGTGTGAAGTAAAGATTACCTCAGTGAGACCTCTTTTGTAGGTTTTCATTATAATTGGATGAGAAATAGTTGACTTATCAGATATTCAGTATTTCACACCTGTTAAGATCATCATGTTCAATTTCAGATAATTAGAAATAAAAGGTCCTGAAATGTGCATATTTTGTTGGATAGCAAGTTAAAGGGGTTAAAAGTATTAGCTGAGGTGCTATAAGGTAAATATATCAAGAGTAGACCATAAAGATACATTTTATTTACCTTCCCTTTTATTCCAACAGCTACATGGGCTTTTTACGTAAACATTTTCTTAGTATTGGATCCATGGGCCTTTCGCCCCATTTGTTAGGGGGAGGTTGAAACTACCCTGTCCGGATAAATTTGGATTAGGGGGTAGAATCAAGTCCTTTCCCCTTAACATTTATATTACTCTTTATACTATATTCCAGTTACTAATAACTATCAAAATTCTCAGGATCTAAATGTATTATTGCATATCAAAAGAGAGCTAGAATGCGGATTCATAATACATTTATTGGTATTATTCACTATCTTGAGAGATATCTTTATCAATATGTCACAAATTATTCACAATAGTTTCAATTATGTACAACTCTCAATTTACATTTCAAATGGCAAATAATAGCTCCATAGCACATAGCTATATCACTCAGATTATAACAATCTGCACCTACAAAACCATTATCACAGTGGATGTACAAGTACAACTGTTCCAACACTATAGAGCAAGGATACAATACAAAGCAGAATCAAAGTAAAGATCACAATACCTTATTGGGCAAAATGCCTTCCTAGCACCTCACCCACCCGAGACAGTCCAGGCTGGCCTCCACAATTCATAGGTGTAACTCAACCTCATACCTGCCTAAGGTCCTTTTGTTGGGACTACTGCACCTATGTAACTGTTCCTGGCCCAGGACAGAGCTACACCCAAACCTCAACCATGCCTCCTGCATGGTGCTCTTGGCTGCTGTGTGCTGTCCTGATATCCTGTCCTGACTCTGTTAAGGGGTGTGTCTCTCCACTGAGAAGTCAACTCTATATATACTCCTCCTCTAGGAGATTTCACACATTGCTATTGCACCTTCCATTATACCTAGCTTCCCACACCCTGGAGTAAGTCCCAGCTTGCACCACTACAGCCTGTATGGATTATGGCTAAATCTGACAAGTTTTCACACTTTTTCCTAACTCCACCTCCAAATAGTCTGTAGTAACCACAGGCTACCACAAAAATTTCAAAGTAAGCAAACAAATGTGCATTAAAATACAGTATTCTTACAATATCATAGATGATTCCACATATATGTTTCAATTTATATAATGTTACATCATTATAATGAATCCACGCACATATATCCCAATACATTGTTTTGGGCCTTTTACCCCAGCCTTTCGACATGTGGGGTAAAATGCCCCGCTTTTTGTCAAACATTCTAATGGAATATTTCATGAGGCTAGGCTTACAACCTATTCCACAATAATCATACCTTGTTCCATCCCCTGATTTAATAATGTGAAAAATATGCATTAATTGGGAATTATTTTCTTAGAACTGGCTCATTTACTTGTTATTAAGGTATTTTACCCTATTCTACCCTGCCATCCCTTTAACTTCAACATGAAATATCTAAAGTGTTACTTTAGGTTATTTACCATATCCAAATCTTAGTTCTAGCTTATGGAGATTATTTTTAGTATCTTTTCTTATGATAAGAATCTAAATGGAGCATTTGTTCCAATTATGATGCTCTTTTATGTGCATTTTATGTCCTTTTACCCCAAAGGCTGTGGGTCTTTTACCCCAGCCTCTAGACGATGGGGTAAAAGGCCCACTTTTTTTCACACATGCTTTATCGTGACATTGTATGGGGCATGGCTGACAAGCTTTTGCACATGAAGAACATATTATTCCATCCTTCGATTAATGTAAAAAATATTCTGTAAGTAGCAATAAATTCCTTAGAAATTACAAAGTTGTAAATTAAGGGCGTCTTACCCCACCCTACCCTATCAAAAAAAAAATTGAAGTGCCCCCCCCCCCCGGGTAGGCCCACTTCCATACTGGGTAGCCCTATGCCTATGCCATATGATAATGTACCTACGCAGCGGCGTCCTCCTGCCCCACGTAAAACATTGATTATGCAATTGACGTATGATAATTAACAGTTGGATCCCGAGAAATGTCCCTACTACATTATCAGCCTTTGAGCAATAGCCTTGGATAGGCCTAGTCTAGATCTATCTCTGCATGGAGAGATGGAGATGGGGTCGGTGCTGCTTGTCCCACAGCTCAGCAGCACTTCCATCTAGTATTAGGCCTATCCTTCCCCCATCTCTAATTCGGCACCAGTCTACTCTAGTCTCTAGGCCCATGTCTTGGGAATTCTTACAAACAGTACGGTAATAAAGATTATGAGGGCGGGAGGGAGGAGGGTTGAGATGTAACCCGGTCACGTGACCGAATAAATGGTTAACCCATAAGAATTATGGGATGGCGCAAGCCAATTAATGACGTCACGCGCGCATGATCAGTCGGGAATTAACCAATTTTTTAAGGATTGCTGGAAGGGGTGACTGAACCACTACACCCGATCAGCGTTTTGCCAGGGAAACTTGGGAAACTGGCCCGGATTTTTGGCAACTCATGTTTTTGAGGACTTGACGAGTTTGTGAGCCAAGGGAGAAGGAGCATGGCAGGTCGCCGGAGAGATGCGGAGCCGACAATCGAAGATCAAGAGATGGACGATGAAAATTCTCTAGACGGCGCCGAAGGTATTGTTTAATTGATTGATGTTTTATTTCGGCTGTCTATCACTGTCAAGTTTACTACCCGCAATTGCTCACACAGGAACTTCACATTTATGTTATTGAATACATAAACGGACGGGAGTGGTGGCCGGTGGCGTGGGGATTCACTCAAAGAGTTCATTTGAAAAGGTTGACAGTTTTGGTCACTTGCCCACGCTTTCTGTGCTTTGTTCATTTGCATACCAGATTGCCAAAACACCGGCATTCCCACGTTTTCAAGGGGGATTCCCGGTCCGAAATGTAAACATTGGGCCGTTTGGGACTTCTAGATAGTCTAGGACCATAAAATTTGGTCAGTAGGAGGGAATAGATGGTTAAAATCGATTGGCAAAAATTAAAGTGCAACGCCGAGATAAATATCCGGATAAATATCTAGACGCGGCGGTGTGTGGTGCGCATGCGCGTGTTGACCGACACACGAGCGCGCCGCTGTACGAATGCTAGAGAAGCCACATCACACATTGTTGTTTATGTGTGTGTTTTCAACTTCTGCAACAGATTCACAACTTAAGGTATTGACAACGAACTGTAAACAAGTCTATTGGAACAAATTCCTCGGACTAAAAGAATTTTGCAAATAAGACGAAGAGCAAACTTATCCTCCCCTGTCAGGCTGTAGATCTAAGCCTAAGGGAGTGATAATTTTTTAAAAACGGGGGGGGGGGGGCTGGTGGGTTTGAGGGGGTCAGAATTTTTTCAACCGCTTGACCGGGGGGGGGGGGTCAGAATATTTTCAACACCTCTGATAGGGGGGTAAAAATAATTTCACCTGTTTTCAGTGGAAAACCCAGCGCGTTACTATAGGCTAAAAGGGGACGTTCGCGTGCAATTTTTGTTCCTTATGGGGGGGGGTCGAAAAAAATTTACCCTCTCGAGAGGGGGGGGTCGAAATTTTTTTCGCACATCCGTGCGCAAACCCACCAGCCCCCCCCCCCCTTGTTAAAAAATGATTAGCGAAGTCAGCCACAGTGGTGAATAGGTGTTGGAAAAACATTGATTTTGAGGGTTCTACTGGGCAGAATTACTTCAAATTAATATCAAATTAAAGTTAAAACATCTCAATCTTACAGGCATAATGTTTTGCTTCTTTCACAATGTTCTCTGTTGATTGTGACATTGTGGTAGATTTTGTAAATTCTGTTAGGCCCTACTGTAAGGGTAACTTCAATATCCATGCAATGATTGCAGAAATACATAGGTATTGTCAGTTTTAGACATAGCTAAACATAATACAATATGATGACCTTATGACCAACATTGAGACCTACATTTTGGATGATATCAACTGATTATTAAGAGCGGGGTGGTCTTGGGAACTTCTACAGCTTTGGACCAATTTTCCTAAATGAATATTTGTTACAGAAGCTAACAGAACCAACAGGGTTATTCTTCAACATCTTTTTATTCAGAATGGTGTCAGTTGGAACAGCAATAGAGCTGCGATTTTCAATCTCCTGAATGCATCATGTCAAAATATTCAACAAAAACTTATTTTGAATTTTAACTTTAGCCTGAAATTTAAAAAAGTTCTACTTGTAGTAAAATTATGCAACTTAGATATGTTAATCTGCTCATATTTAGCTTTAAGATGGTGTTATGTTTAGTAGATGGGCCTATTCCATCAGAATCTATCAGTGATTATGTACAGTGATGCCTAAATACTGCACGCACAGTGCATGTTCAATGGGCGGTCTTATCTGAATATTTGGGTAAATATATAGGGCTGAGATATGACAGAAAGTTTTTTTCATTTTCAAATTATAAAGTGGTTTAAAAATGCTTCTAGTAGGCATATCAACCTGATTCAAAAAGCTATGAATTGCAATTTCTAAGCTCTGTCATTTGATATATAACTCAAGTATCTAAGTTGAAGTAAAACATTTTGCCTGTCTTCGCTGTCTAAGTACTACTAGTCTACTAGTCTGAAGTCAAGAGAGTGACTCAGTGAGACTTGACTGTTGCTGTTGACTGTTATCAGTGTTGATAAATAATGACCGCACACTTAAGTGGGGGATCAACTGCCGCATTTTTGTTGCGAATTGGACTCATGCATGTGTTCTCGCAGAAAACATTCCAGCAGTGGATCAGCTGCTGCAACAATGTTCATGCGACGTCTGAGCGATCTGCGATGACATTCGCAGAAATCAAAAAGTTTTGATTTTTGCGACTGCTCTTGGACCGGACTCGCATGAGTGCAATTCGCAGCAGTGGATCCTAGCTTTATCCACTTCTTGAACAACAAGGAGAGGGGGGGGGTGAGTATTTTTACCGGGGGGGGACAATTTTTCGACCCCTTTTGATGGGGTGAGGGACTAAACACGTTATGGGCCATTCGCTCTATCCTCGATGGTCCCCAGACGTAAAACTAAACAAACAAAATTCGCTCTACTGGCAGTTCGCCCTAGATCATTCACTCTACCACCCCTGGACCATTTGCCCTACCATCAAAAGGGGCATTAAACATCTAAATCTGTAGTTAACTGTCTTTGTGATTTATACAGATCCAAAGAGAAAATGATTTAACATTGAAAGGGGGGGGGTGGGGTCTTTTTCATCTCAAATATTGTACCCTAGAGAAGGACAGGGACACACCATCTTGGATATTTCTTCGAAACCCAATCCCATGTCTGCCTGGTGCTTATTCGAGACCCTGGCACTTAAACCAGCCACTTTGGTAATAATGAAGGCGTTCATCTCAATCGTGGGCCCTTGAGATGAACTCGTGTTTATTGCCAGTTAGGAGTTCTCATGATTTAGGTATAGGTAGGGAATTAAATGAGATCTACAAGGTTATAGTTATTTATTGAAACAAGAAAAACTCCCTACTTAAACTTTGGTTGTATATTCCCTCTAAAATGCCTGCGAAGTTCCATTTTTCAATTTGTCTGCCATGAGCGACATTCACCCTGTTCCCCTGTTCAAACTCTGAGCACTCTGATTGGCCAGAACTGCAACCATAGGCAAGTCGCACTGAATCCCAAGTTCTATCTTATTAGATATGGGAGTTTCTGTTCATCTCAAAGGTCCAACGTTAAGAAGAACTCATCCATCTAATAAATAAGGAGAACTGTCGTACTGACAATGTGATGTGGAGCTGTTTGTAAAAGTGTTAACAATTACAATAGCTACAATAAACAGAAAACGTATAAGTGATTAGGTGAAAAATTAATGTAAAAAAAAAAGCAGAATATTTATTTTTCAATGTTAAGTAAGGAAGTAGTTGCTCAAGCTGGAGTTAAGGTACAGTGATCGTATTTAGTCTCTCTGCGTAGTTTTTTTTTTTTTCATTCTTAAGTTAGTTGCAAACCCTCATTGTGTCGATGGGACTTTGAGACAAAAGATGTGTCGAGTGTAGTTTTGCTAATGAGGCTAACAGTAACAATGTGTGTTGGGTGTTTGATGCGCACACACCACCCATTCTCTATCAACCACCATTGTCACTAACAGTAACACTCTCTATTTGGTACATTGTGCAAACAGATGAAAGCCCCCTCACCCCTCCGTCCCCAGCGGGTGACGACGAGGAGGACGGGGAGGAGCCGGAACAGGGGGGCTCGGCCGGCGGGGGCTCGGGGCTGTGCCCTTCAGGGGGTGGTGCACCTTCCGACCCCCCCGCTGCGCACTTCTGTAAGTACCAAACGCAGCCCATGTAATATAATCTGTAGCTATTTGATGAGTTAACCCTTGAGTGTCATTGGTTCCCATCCCACCCTGAGTTACATCCCCAGCCTGCTGCCTGTCTCTTACATCTCTTATGCTGGATTATGGCATTGGTTCCACTGCATCTTGGTCAGTACATTTATTCCTTTGCTTTCTTGGAAGTCTGTCTTGGTCTGTCTCTTGATCTGTTTGTTAGAGCAAGCAATATACCCGCTCGCCACACACAAAATGATTATATGGTATAACAAGCAAGCATGTTGGCTTTCCTTAATTGATTTAATGCTAAATCCCCTGGTCTTTCCCTTTCTTGCTTAAGTGTCATTTGCAGTAATGAATAGTAGAGAGGATAGTTCTGTTGTTTTGTAAGTTTATCTGGCTAGTCTTGGGAAGAACAGCCTGTGGCATTGGCTATTATGGTTGGAAGGAAGGCGCATGTAGCTATGGGGCTCGGTTTTAAAAATATTCATTTTCAGATTATGTTGATTGTATAATTTATCAACATTTGTGTAGTTTATATGTAAATTGTAAGTGGTGTATCCATGCATTTATCTGTGTGGTGCACACGGTACCAGTGTCCATTGTGCTGTCAGTGTCCATCATTGTTAGTTTTGCATGATACATGTCTTACTACTCTGTGTAATGTTTTATATAAATATGATGCAGGTAATAATGGCACAACAATTGCAGATGCTTTTAATACAATATTCATCCAGTGAGTAAAACACAAATCATGACAGTGAGGGTTTTAGGATCTTTACAAAGACGTGGTGTTGCTTGTACACGATGTATTACTTTGTTAAGACGAACCTCATGGTTGGCATGTTTTCAAATCCCAGGTGCGGCTTACAGCAGACCCAACATGATATATTGAAAAAGACGTTCAACATATACAACACATACTGTGGTGTGTTTAAGGATACATTCCCACCTCAATCGACCCAAAATCCAGTTATGAAATAAACTCATGCAGGCTTCCATTACCCATTTCCTAATCCATTGACAGGTTCCTCTGTCATAGGGGAAGCCATATTTGATGAGATTTAAATGAAATATTGAACTGAGGGCAGGGGGTCATCTCTTTGGTAGACCTATGCATCCACTGTGAAAGTCTATGTATGTTATGATTGGTCACAATGTACCCCTGGCTGGTTTTATAACTGTCGGCTCTCAATTATATATTTTGCATCTACCGTAATCTCTCACGTATAAGACGCGTCTTCTACGCCAAACAAATAGCTGGTGGGTCTTAAAGCATTCTTTCAAGTTGGGGGTGCGTCTTATAGGCGGGGCATTCTTACAATAGAACAGTACTAAACTTACAAAAGTCTGCCCTTAGAGGTGCGTCTTATACGTGAAATAGTCTTCCTTGAGTTGGGGGTGCGTCTTATACGTGCACTACGTCTTATACGCGGGAGATTACGGTAATACTCAATTATATACTTTGCATCTAATATCATGGTATTCACATATTAAAAAAGAAGTAACAGGCTCAGAATCCCTTTTATAGTCTTACAGGTACATAGTACATGGAAAAATAACGAAATTGAAAAATTACCAAAAATCAACTGGTAATGTATCTTTAAGGGTCAGGTTTTGACACTGGTCTTGTGTGATTTTAGCTTTGTAAAAATATTTCTTAGGCCAAAAGAAGTTCGGGTAACCTGCTGGAAAAATTGCTATAATACCCCAAGTAAAATCTGCACCCAGCGTATAAGGTACACCCTGGCTTTGTGGACATGAGGACGTTAAACAAATCAATCAATCAATTGTGGACATGACATAACTTATGTTCTTATCAATGGATTTTCAAAATTCAAATACCTATGGCCTTCTTGGACGCCCCCCCCCCATTCCCTTTAATAGAGTGGTAAAAGGGGATCTGAGAATATTGGGTGATTTTATAGAAAACCCTCCCCTGACTTTTGCCAAGGGTTTGTTTGCTGATCCTATAAGGAGCACTAGGGGCGTATCCTCGCGTATAAGACATGCCTTATACGTAGGGTATACAACAAATTGCAACAATGCCATACAACAAGTCAGGGTGACATGGATGAGTAAATTAACTAAAACCCCTGCACAAAAAGATGAAGAAAAAAGCCTAGGGTCGGCTCTGTTTGGCTAAGTAGGGTTACCAGAAACAATTTTTTTTTTGGCTTTTATGAGAGTAGAATATATGAGCCTTTGGAGTGATGAAGACCTAATTTTATATCGATAAGACGCACTGTGAGACATAAGGTCAGGACCCCCCCCCCCCCCAACTAACACAAAAATAGTCCTGGAGGTGGCATGCTCAATGGTAAGCGTTGTTCTAAAGGAGGTGCCTAATAAAAAATTTCTACCTTTAGGACTACTTTTGTATGAGTACATGACAGTGCTTAACATATGGATGACACCTTTGCCAGCCAGGCATGCATTGCAAATATTGCGCATATTGGCCTGATGTGCATTGTTTAGCATAGACTGGTAAGTCATGGAATAACAGTACAATGTAGATTGGGTATACCCCGGTACCAGGGGTAGACACTAATATTTAGGACCTTTGGCCACCCGGGCCAGTAGTCTAGTATATGGCAAGGTATTTTCAAATATTTTACTGGCCAAATGGCCAATTTCAAAGGAAATCTAGAAATAATCACTGGCCCGCAACCAAAACTACCGTAATCTCCTGCGTTTAAGGCGCACCTAGAGTTTTGGAAAATTCTCAAAAAAATGAAAAATTCATAACTTTGGTTCTACTGAATGCATTTTCAAAATTCAAAGACCTACCGGTATGTGTAACTTGGGCCCCATGGACCCCCTGGGCCCCAATATCCTATTATGGCTAAGGGGGCATGTAACATATCAAAAGAAAGGTGTTGGGAGTCCCCCTTGTGCCTTATACGCGGGAGATTACGGTACTCAGAGATGCCACTTTTCCTGGTTTACCAAGAATTCCTGGTTTTGATTCCAAGATTTCTGTATTAAATTATGTTGAATTCCTGGGAAAATGTGTCCAATGTCCAGTTTTCCTGTTTTTTGTCGACCAGTGAGTGGCATCTCTGGGTACTGGCAATTGGCCACCAGGCCAGTGTTATGGTCTACCCCTGCCCGGTTCTGTCCAAGGTGTAAAACTAACACATTCTCTGTTTCTCATTCAAAGCACCTACACCAACCAAGGACAAGGACGCCAGTCCAGACAAAGGTTACTCAAGTTTTTCATCTGCTCGCTTGTTGCTTTCCTCTAGAGCTGTGCTACATTGTGTCCTGTGTGCGCTCTAGTTGTCTATCACCTGAACTAACCTGGCTTCTGTTTTCACAGACTGAGAATCACTGATGACAAAACTAGGACAAGCACATCTACTTTAAACTACTACCCCAGTAGTAAATGGTGGACAAGCACATCCACTTTACACTACTACCCTGTAGTAAATGGTGGACAAGCACATCCACTTTACACTACTACCCTGTAGTAAATGGTGGACAAACACATCCACTTTACACTACTACCCCAGTAGTAAATGGTGGACAAACACATCCACTTTACACTACTACCCTGTAGTAAATGGTGGACAAGCACATCCACTTTACACTACTACCCTGTAGTAAATGGTGGACAAACACATCCACTTTACACTACTACCCCAGTAGTAAATGGTGGCGGGCCTCCCTAGCCCACTTAAAAGGGTCTATTTCTTCTCTTTCCTATCCCCTCGGGATGTGTGTGGTGCACATATGCACGGGCACTGACACATTCCCCTGTGAAATTGTGTAATGTAGTTCTCGCCATGAATATGACCTTAGCTGTCGAAATGGCGTTAAACATCTATTACTCACTCACTCACTCACATCGCATAGTCGCCCTGATCTAGATTGACTACTGCATAGTCTTTCCCCCCCCCATCTTATGCTCCACTAACTTGATCACCCCGGGCTTCCCTAGCCCACTTAAAAGGGTCTACTTCTCTCCTTTCCTATCCCCTCAGGGTGTGTGTGGTGCACATATGCGTGGGCACTGACACATTCCTCTGTGAAATTGTGTAATGTAGTTCTCGCCATGAATATGACCTTAGCTGTCGAAATGGCGTTAAACATCTATTACTCACTCACTCAGTAAATGGTGGACAAACACATCCACTTTACACTACTACCCAGTAGTTAATGGTGGACAAGCACATCCACTTTACACTACTACCCTGTAGTAAATGGTGGACAAACACATCCACTTTACACTACTACCCTGTAGTAAATGGTGGACAAGCACATCCACTTTACACTACTACCCTGTAGTAAATGGTGAACAAACACATCCACTTTACACTACTACCCCAGTAGTAAATGGTGGACAAGCACATCCACTTTACACTACTACCCCAGTAGTAAATGGTGGACAAGCACATCCACTTTACACTACTACCCTGTAGTAAATGGTGGACAAGCACATCCACTTTACACTACTACCCTGTAGTAAATGGTGGACAAGCACATCCACTTTACACTACTACCCTGTAGTAAATGGTGGACAAACACATCCACTTTACACTACTACCCTGTAGTAAATGGTGGACAAGCACATCCACTTTACACTACTACCCTGTAGTAAATGGTGGACAAGCACATCCACTTTACACTACTACCCTGTAGTAAATGGTGGACAAGCACATCCACTTTACACTACTACCCTGTAGTAAATGGTGGACAAACACATCCACTTTACACTACTACCCCAGTAGTAAATGGTGAACAAACACATCCACTTTACACTACTACCCCAGTAGTAAATGGTGGACAAGCACATCCACTTTACACTACTACCCTGTAGTAAATGGTGGACAAGCACATCCACTTTACACTACTACCCTGTAGTAAATGGTGGACAAGCACATCCACTTTACACTACTACCCTGTAGTAAATGGTGGACAAGCACATCCACTTTACACTACTACCCTGTAGTAAATGGTGGACAAGCACATCCACTTTACACTACTACCCTGTAGTAAATGGTGGACAAGCACATCCACTTTACACTACTACCCTGTAGTAAATGGTGGACAAGCACATCCACTTTACACTACTACCCTGTAGTAAATGGTGGACAAACACATCCACTTTACACTACTACCCTGTAGTAAATGGTGGACAAACACATCCACTTTACACTACTACCCTGTAGTAAATGGTGGACAAGCACATCCACTTTACACTACTACCCCGGATGTAAATGGTGGGAAACACATTTCTCCTCATTTACACATTCCACTGACACAAAGAAACACACATCTAAAACTGACACTTCTTATTTGGCACCTTTCAGATGCCCCCCAGATTGGCACATTCTTTCCCCATTATGGATGTTTTGGCCCACTGCTAAGATAAATACCAGGTGTAAAAGCCGGTGTTGATGTCACCAATTAGTGATAGACCATAGTACCCTGCCTGTAGGTCCACGCTGCTTTGTAAGACTCACCTAGAGTTTGCAGATTTGATAAAAACATCTTTAAATTGATGTACTCAACTTCCGCGTATATGCCCCACTAGTGTATAAGCCACAGCCTGAGTCTGGATAAGTAGTCATGGGATTTTTCCAGATATGTCTGGAAATTCAAATATTTTGAGTTAAAATTGGTTTTTCCTAAGTTATCATTTGCACGGATCCACTGAAAAGTTGAAACTGGTGGATTTTCTGCTGTTCTTTAGGTACCGTAATCTCCCGCGTATAAGGCGCGTCTTATACGGGGGTTTTAGTTCTCATCGGATCCACAAGGGGGACACCAAGACCTTTCTTTTGATATCTTACATGCCCCCTTGGTCAAAATAGGACAAAATGGGGCCCAGGAGGGCCCAAGGTGGCCCAAGCTACCCATAGGTTTTTGAATTTTGAAAATTCATTCAGTAGAACCAAAGTTATGAATTTTTCAATTTTTTGAGAATTTTCCAAAACTCTAGGTGCGCCTTATACGCGGGCTGGGCCTTATACGCGGGAGATTACGGTACATTCTATTAGTCACAAGAGCTCTCTGATTCATGTATAAGCCGCAGACTACTTTAGTCTTGAAGACATGTCAGAGTTTCAGATGCCTGCAACATTTCAGATGTTTGAGGTTGATATTTTAGTATAGAAAAAAAATGTATAAAGAATTTTAGATGATTATTTTATAGTTTTCCTCATTGTTTAAGGTGTGCCCTATCCCAGAGCATCAATTTTTAGGTGTTTTGTTGAGATACATAGGGTATAAACCCCATTTATGATTCCCCCAAAATAATCTTCAGATGTTTGGCCAATACTGAATTGACATGTCTGCTGACTGACTGTGCTATTTACATGTAGCATTTGTTTCAACTCATGGTGCGCCTTGTACATGGTATATTACCATTTTACTTCAACTGTGCTATTTACATGTAGCATTTGTTTCAACTCATGGTGCGCCTTATACATGGCATATTACCATCTTACTCCTGGAGGTGGCATGCTCAATGGTAACAGATGAATGACTGCATCTATGAGGAGGGGTGAGGCGGTTTTCCCCCTCACCCCTCCTCATAGATATCTTCAGCCATGTATGAAACTTTATGCTCCAAAACCTATCAAATGGAATTGTACTTTCAATTGTTGTGTGACTGTTTATATCACTTTGCTACTACCGTAATCTCCCGCATAGAAGACACGGTGCCCGTAGAAGACGCTCCCCCAATTCACGGTAGGCTGGTTCGCGTAGAGGACGCACCGCTAAGGGTTGACTTTTGTAAATTTAGTACTGTTCTATAGTAAAAATACCCCGCGTATAAGACGCAGCCCAAACTCAAGGCAATTTACCTCCCGCGTATGAGACCCAGCAGCATTTTGTTTGGCGTATAAGACGTCTTATACACGGGAGATTACGGTAATCATTTTTGATTACCTTTTCTTTATCTCACTAACAATGGGGGGTATCTAACATCAGCAACGCTGACATATCCTCCTTACTTGTTTGGCAATGTTTTTTCCATCATAAGACCAAATAGGTATTACCGGTACTTTATACTGATATTGCAACAACAAAATGTAACAGCAGGATTAGTGTTATAGCGATTCATTATAACAACTTATTATTGATGACAAGATTACACTCAGGTTAAAATTTATTTAGGTATCGACATACAGAAATACTTGTGTTTTAACATCATAGTGATAGTATCTGTATGAAACATAACTGACATGTGATGCATCAATATACTTGAAATTGAATTTATAATTTATAAAGTTAAATTGTTCCTTAACAAAATAGATGCAGTCATTCATCTCATAGATGTTACACTCCCCTAACTCTTCATTGAGCGTGCCACCTCCACTTGTGCCATGCGTAAGTCATATCTGTAGGTATGACAGCTGGGGCTTTGGTTTGGTTGATTTTAAGTCCAATTATAGTACTTAAAAGTAAGCAGACATTCTGTGGTATGATCAGACATCAAGTCCTATCTTTCTCATCTAGGACATATTTAAAAGCTGCTTGTCCTAAACAGCTAAACGGGTATTTACAATGCTTCTCACCCAACACAGCGGTGACCGAATCTGTGACCGAATCTATGAGATGAATGACTGCGTCCTGCAGTGCCTGAGCTCTGAAAGTGAAAGAATTGATTCTGAAAATAGTTAAAAAAATAACAGGCATTATAAACATTTTAAGGGCAATATTATCTTCCTCAGATAATTGGTTATTTCTTAAATTACATTACAATAAATACGCTCACATCTATAGAATAAAGAGACGGGCTTCCCTAGCCCACTTAAAAGGGTCTATATCTCCTCTTTCCTATCCCCTCAGGATGTTTGTGGTGCACACATACACGGGCACTGACACATTCTTCTGTGAAATTGTGTAATGTAGATCTCGCCATGAATATGACCTTAGCTGTCGAAATGGCGTTAAACATCTATTACTCACTCACTCATAAAATAAAGAGATGTTATTCGGTCTTAAACCGTCCTGTAGAATTGTTAGTATTGAGTGTCATGTAGTCCATAAAGATTGGTGCTACCTACTGCTACAGGTGCAGGAAGTAAAAAAGTGTATAATGTTTGTGTTAAATGTTGACATATAAATTCAAGTACTGAATCATGTAAAATGAAAAAAGGGACCTGTCAATAAACACTTATACATTAGTTATATTTGTTTTAGATAATCACCCTAGTTTCTCTTTAAATAGATGTTGAAGATGAACAAGAGATGGACCCAGAACCCCCACCGGAGCCTGCCAAGAAGGGAAAGAAACGTAAGGCTAAAGACACTGCAGGTGAAAAGAAATCACGAAAAGCCAAGAAAAAGAAGAAAGGGAAGGCCGAGCCAGAACCAGAGCCTGGTCCAGATCCAGATTCAGCTGACGAGGTATGTGACAATTATCTTCATGTATATAGAACTGATGAGGTATGTGACAATTATCTACTTGTATATAGAACTGATGAGGTATGTGACAATTATCTTCATGTATATGTAGGGGCAGTAATTCCCCGTACTTGGTGGAGATACCGAGTGGTCCCACCTTGTGAGGGGGATCTCTAGAGAGCTCGTTACCAGGTAATCACTGCCCCCTAGTGTGTGTATCATACCGATCCAGGTGTAGTTGGAAGGTAGAGAATGTCAGGCCAGGGGAAGTAGCTCAGGGGTAGAGCTTCCGCTTCGAAGTTGGAGGGTCCCGGGTTCGAGTCCCGGTTTCTCCATGACATTTTCCGCTGACCACTACATTGGTGGAGAAACCGAGCATCCTAACGCAATCACGGATTGAAGGTACGGGAACCCCGTATCTTAACGCAATCATGGATTGAGGACTCGGGAACTGGGCCGATATGATACAGATGACGCTTCGACCAATCTGGTACTTGTACCAGTACACCCACTGGGAAGTCAGGAGTGCCCCAACACTGCTTGATGAAGCCTCAACTCTCAGGTAACTGGATTGAGGGGGAATGCCGGGTGCTAGTGGATGGTGGTTGAAGCTGATGGGGAGGAGTGTAGGGGCAGTAATTCCCCGTACTTGGTGGAGATACCGAGTGGTCCCACCTTGTGAGGGGGATCTCTAGAGAGCTCGGTACCAGGTAATCACTGCCCCCTAGTGTGTGTATCATACCGATCCAGGTGTAGTTGGAAGGTAGAGAATGTCAGGCCAGGGGAAGTAGCTCAGGGGTAGAGCTTCCGCTTCGAAGTTGGAGGGTCCCGGGTTCGAGTCCCGGTTTCTCCATGACATTTTCCGCTGACCACTACATATATATAACTAATGAGGTATGTGACAATTATCTACCTGTATATAGAGCTGAGGAGGTATGTGACAATTATCTACCTGTATAGGACTGATGAGGTATGTGACAATTATCTACCTGTATAGAACTGATGAGGTATGTGACAATTATCTACCTGTATATAGAACTGATGAGGTATGTGACAATTATCTTCATGTATATAGAACTGACGAGGTATGTGACAATTATCTTCATGTATATAGAACTGATGAGGTATGTGACAATTATCTTCATGTATATAGAACTGACGAGGTATGTGACAATTATCTTGATGTATATAGAACTGATGAGGTATGTGACAATTATCTACCTGTATATAGAGCTGAGGAGGTATGTGACAATTATCTTCATGTATATAGAACTGATGAGGTATGTGACAATTATCTACCTGTATATAGAACTGATGTGACAATTATCTACATTTATATAGAGCTGATGAGGTAAATAATTACCCACCTATATATAGAGCTGAGGAGGTATGAGGATTAACCACCTGTATTTAGAGTTGACAAGGTATGAGGATTATCCACCTGTATATAGAGCTGGTGAGGTATGAGGATTATCTACCGTAATCTCCCGCGTAGAAGGCGCACCCCCAACTCAGAGAAGGCCTTTTCACATAGAAGGCGCACCCATAAGGGTTGAATTTTGTAAGATTAGTACTTTTCTATAATAAAAGAAACCTGCGTATAAGGCGCACCCCCAACTCAAGGCAATGTCCCTCCCACGTATAAGCCCCAGCAGCATTTTGTTTGGCGTAGAAGACGCGCCTTTCACCTGTATATAGAGCTGGTGAGGTATGAGGATTATCTACCTGTATTATAAAGCTGGTGAGGTATGAGGATTATCTACCTGTATTGTAGAGCTGGTGAGGTATGAGGATTATCTACATGTATTATAAAGCTGGTGAGGTATGAGGATTATCTACCTGTATAGAGCTGAGGAGGTATGAGGATTATCCACCTGTATAGAGCTGAGGAGGTATGAGGATTATCCACCTGTATATAGAGCTGAGGAGGTATGAGGATTTTCCACCTGTATATAGAGCTGAGGAGGTATAAGGATTATCTACCTGTATTATAGAGCTAAGGAGGTATGACGATTATCTACCTGTATTGTAGAGCTGAGGAGGTATGAGGATTATCTACCTGTATTGTAGAGCTGAGGAGGTATGAGGATTATCTACCTGTATTATAGAGCTAAGGAGGTATGGGGATTATCTACCTGTATTGTAGAGCTGAGGAGGTATGAGGATTATCTACCTGTATTATAGAGCTAAGGAGGTATGACGATTATCTACCTGTATTGTAGAGCTGAGGAGGTAGGGGGATTATCTACCTGTATTGTAGAGCTGAGGAGGTATGAGGATTATCTACCTGTATTATAGAGCTAAGGAGGTATGGGGATTATCTACCTGTATTGTAGAGCTGAGGAGGTAGGGGGATTATCTACCTGTATTATAGAGCTAAGGAGGTATGGGGATTATCTACCTGTATTGTAGAGCTGAGGAGGTATGAGGATTATCTACCTGTATTGTAGGGCTGAGGAGGTATGAGGATTATCTACCTGTATTGTAGAGCTGAGGAGGTATGAGGATTATCCACCTGTATTGTAGAGCTGAGGAGGTATGAGGATTATCTACCTGTATTGTAGAGCTGAGGAGGTATGAGGATTATCCACCTGTATTGTAGAGCTGAGGAGGTATGAGGATTATCCACCTGTATAGAGGTGATGCGGTGTGCAAGAATTAAAGGTGTTAAAGAACTACAGTCCATATTAAGGTACAGTCCATATTGAGGGACAGTCCATATTGAGGTACAGTCCATATTAAGGTACAGTCCATATTGAGGGACAGTCCATATTGAGGGACAGTCCATATTAAGGTACAGTCCATATTGAGGGACAGTCCATATTGAGGGACAGTCCATATTGAGGGACAGTCCATATTGAGGGACAGTCCATATTGAGGGACAGTCCATATTGAGGTACAGTCCATATTGAGGGACAGTCCATATTGAGGGACAGTCCATATTGAGGGACAGTCCATATTGAGGGACAGTCCATATTGAGGGACAGTCCATATTGAGGGACAGTCCATATTGAGGGACAGTCCATATTGAGGGACAGTCCATATTGAGGGACAGTCCATATTGAGGGTACTCCTTCAGCTGGTCCACATCATACGCTGTTGGTGCTTGCTGAACTCCTATCAACTCAAACACCATTTTGAAGACTAAATATTGAAATCTTTCAAATTCAGATAGGAGAGGAAAGTTCACTGGTTATTGCTGAAGATGATGCTGAGGCTGAGCCGGAAGATGATGTCGAACCCGCAGCTCCAACCCCTAAAAAGAAAGGCTCAAAGAAGGCCAAAGCTGCTGCAGCCAAAGAAAAGGTAGGCATTAACTTTACACACTGAAGCTTTGTAACGTCATTATAAAACCCCATTTCCCCCTCTTTACTTGGATTTTGAACAGTATTGATATGTATGTTTTAACGTTTTTGACAGGGCTCTTGACTGATGACAAATGTGACATTTGTTGGGCCCTTTTATGGAATGTGTATTGGCAGGGTTCTCCTCACACTCTAATGATGGCGGTGGGCCGCCAGCGTGCTTTTTTACTGCAGCCGATGTGATTTCATCTCAGAATCACCGTCGATGTCATTTTAGCTTCATATAGGTTTTTGCATTTTGCAAATCGGCCTATTAGAACAAAAGTTATGGCCATATTTATGAAAATACTTCCATTTCTTTTTTTAATTCCCATCTGTAATCCCCACACTCTGTCATAAATAAGACTAAACAACCAAATTTAGCCTACCATAAGGCTTAGGATGTTACCAAATGAAATTTTATGCCAGCTCGCTGCAGGATTTTACGGTGTGATTTTACATTCTGCGGAGAACCCTGATTGGTAACATTTTCTTCTTTTTTCCCTGTATTTTTTTCCTTCATGTGAATGCGCTCGCTCTAGGAGGGAAGACCTTTTCCAAGCTCAAGGGGAATGGTATGGGGAGGCCCATTAATTACTTTTCAAAGAGAATTGAATTGGGTCCATTGAAATGGTTCAGGTATACTGCAAAAAAAAAAAAAAAATTGATTGAATAAGTAGAAAAGTACATCATGTACAGTAGTTATTGCAGGGTGGGTATTGGGTCCTTAGGTGTGTACAGTATGTAAGAGCATAGGGCGTTAAACAAATCAATCTGTCAGGTTGTGAGAGGGTTGACAGAAGTGGGGGATGCGTGTCAGTTTTCACTGACACTGCACACTGACAGGTTGTGATAGGGTTGACAGCAATGTAGTGGGTGACACCTGACACTGACAGGTTGTGACCGGGTTGACAGTAGAGGGTGACACCTGACACTGACAGATTGTGACAGGGTTGACAGTAGTGAAGCGAAATCTGACACTGACAGGTTATGACATCATAGGTAGTAGAGGATAACACCTGACACTGCGCACTGACAGGATTGACAGTAGAGGTTGACACCTGACACTGACAGGTTTTGACATCATTGACAGTAGAGGGTGACACCTGATACTGGCAGGTTGTGACAGGGTTGACAGTAGAGGGTGACACCTGACACTGACAGGTTGTGACATCATTGACAGTAGAGGGTGACACCTGACACTGGCAGGTTGTGACAGGGTTGACAATAGAGGGTGACACCTGACACTGACAGGTTGTGACATCATTGACAGTAGAGGGTAACACCTGACACTAGCAGGTTGTGACAGGGTTGACAGTAGGGGGGTGACACCTGACACTGTGTGTACAAGTATCTACTTTCATGTCTAACTCCATGTGACCTATGGGTGGCTTATTTGTCACCAGGGGGCTCCGGGAGAGTCTGACGTTGCCGGTGCCAGTCCTACATCGGTGCCCGGGGCTGGTGACTCCCCCTCCACTACCTCACCTCAGGTGAAAAAGAAACGAGAAAAGAAGCCGAAGGCAGAGAGGGTGAGATGTGTTCTTTTGGCAACCCTACTCCCAGCACGTCAAAGCCAGTTTTACTTTTTATGTGCCAGCTGGAAACTCTTCTTTTTACCTGTCACAGTCTCCTCTCCCAATCCTTCCTGCTGCTTTATGTGTCTCTTTATTTAGTCCAAACACAAATAATGGAAATCAATCAGTCCAGAAAGGTTCCTAACCAGGAATTAACATGCATGGCTTGGACATGATTACTGACGACTTCACTCGATACTGCTGTGTACTCAGTATTACAAACTGTTCTTCACTGATATTGCTACACATAGATGCTCTACGCTTTCCTTTCATGCAATATCACCACACATAGATTCTCTAGGTTTTCTTTCAACACCAAAATCTTTTGACCGCATCATGTTAGTAAAGCTGATTCTTTGTGTGCAGCTGCTGATAAGTGCAATGCGCTGGAAAGCCTTGGCTTTCATGTAAGACATACTGAAAATGGCCGCACCCTACACAATTCTGTTATAGATCATTTAATTGGATTTAAAACCATCCCTGTATCACCGTATAACCAGTAAGACGGAAGCTCTTGCAGGGCTCGACAAATCCCTGTGTCCAGTGCCTGGAACACAAAAATATTTACCTAGACACAACATTCAAGATGTACCCAGCAGACACACAGCCAAGCCAGGCTTTTATATAGAGTTAAAGGGTTGGGCACAAAACATTTTCCTGCTGGACAAAACTTTGCTTTCTCGTGCTGAAGCTGCGGCTTTTAGAACTATGCAATTTAAAGGTTGTAAAATTACCATTAGTACAAAACATACCACAAACAATGCCCAGGTACACCTTACGCTTCTCCTTATCTGTGGGGTGCAACTTATACACAAAGCTATTCGTCTTTGTACAAAGTGAAAGGGGGGAAAGGTCTTACCTATACTAGCACAACAGCAATATTAAAAAAAAAAAAAAACTAAAGTTTTACCTTTTTTTCCCATAAACCATTTCTGAAGATAAATTATGGGGAACATTATTGTCAAACACTATTCTCGTAACATGATTAACGGGCTTTAGATAATACTCACCAGCACTTTCTGTTTTCACACTGTACAGATATCACTCCCTTGCAAACACTATAACTCAGGATGTGGTAGAACATCAGCTATGAGGTTACTACACCTAACCATCATTATATGTCCTCGTCCTAACTTAATCTTGACGACAACTTTTTCAGAACTTTAAACTATATTTATTGCTATGAATTTATTTCTTAATTCACAATTAAGACGTCAGGATTTTGAGCAGTCATCATGACATGTCTCATGCCAGCAACCAAGCTTCCAAATTCTTGTATATTAATGACTACCATAAAACGCAGCATATATGCCGCATCCACGTGTGAGCCCCACACTCCCAGCCGTTAAAAAGGCTACTATCCACATTGTGGATCTGAAAAGGTTTCCATTCCTGATGAGAGTCTGTATATGTAAAACCCCACATATAAGCTGCACCCTTAATTCCCAGAGACCTGATATACCGCGGCAGTAGACCTGAAATTCTCCACAAGCTGCAGCTTATATGAAAGGTTTTACAGTAATGATATTTCAGCACAACTACTCTGAGTACAGCTAGAGTGGTGCGCTCCTCTCGCCCTGTCCACTGTGTGTTTTGTACAATAATCTAGGAGCTGATTAAGAGTAAGGTTTCAGTTGTGAAATGTGTGTTATACCTGTCCCACCACCAGAGATGCCACCTCCAGGGGTGCCAAGTGCGTATTATGATATTCTGAATTACGACACATAGTTGAAGCATAATTTGCATTGCTGGTTGATAAAGTATATTGGGCCATTCAGGACAAAGTCCTTCACATTACATACACTCACATTAAAGCTGTACCCTCAGTTCAGAACAATAAGAATAAGGATTAGCACTGTAAGTATGATGAAATACCTGTGTATAACACAATCCTTCAGAAAAACGGTGTCGTTGGGGGGGGGGGGGTAGTAGTTCAAATTTTTGCTGTTAGGAGCATGTTAATTGTGACTATTAAGTAATGGAAGTCCGACTTTTCCATAACATTTGTATATTACCACAATAGCTTGCCAAGAAGGCGAGTCTCGTGTAAAAGGCACTCAAAGACAAATGGTGCAGGCGGGGTTTGATTTGGGCACTCTAGAACTGTCATCTATTGTGACCGAGCGATTCTATACAGGGCAGGAATCCTCAGGTTTGAGTTGAAGCCACAGCTTGTTTCCAAAGTACTATGGTAGTAGGTTTTGTAGAGAAAGTGAGAAAACTGACAGAATTTGGCAGTATGAACCAGGGAGTGTGGCATCTCTGTACTATTGGTGGGCCAAGGGCGGTGTTAGATAGGAATTAAGACTGTTTCAAATATTGCTTTTCTTTGATGCTGCAAGTTGATTTACTTCCCCTAAGTTAGCCCATTGTGTACATAGAGTGTAAGTGGCGGCCAGTGTAATCGGCGCCACGTGTTGGCTGCTGCTACACACGGTGGGACATCATGTAAGCCGCCACATGTCTGCATTCTACTTGTAAAGACGCCATCAGTCTATATTAAAATGTACAAAATACTTGGTACATATCAGGATTGGCTCTCGGCATGGCTGAACTAACTCCTCAATATTTACTGCCAAGTTCATTTATATTTGAAATTAAAGATACAAATCGCAATTAAAGATACATCGCAAACCTTCAAAAATGCAGGATAATGATCATGATGTATGCAATATGATTAAGTAGAAAGAAAGCCTAGGTAAAACCAAGATGTCTAAGTTTGTGCTCACACATCCTTGCAGGAACTGCGCAGCTCAGAGGAGATATGTGCAGAGAAGGGTTACGTCAATACGATCATCGACTACACTGATGAGGAATACACGACCCTGACCACATACAAGGAGTTCTCCAACTTCATCCGGCCCAAGATCATTAAAGATAATCCCAAACTTCCCATGTCCAAAGTGGTCGTCCTTGTCGGGGCCCAGTGGAGAGAATTCCTCGCCTCAAACCCGCACCGAGAGACCATCGAGAAGAAGAAGCCAAAGGCTGCTGCTGCTGCTGCTGCTGCTAGTAAGTGATGTTAATATAGGTAGATATGTACCTATAACACGCATATGATAAGACTACAGCAGTAAGATAACAATTGGCATGCTGAAACATGATTTGGTCTGCAACAATATCAGAAAATGAAAAATACCACACCAGTGTTTCCCCTTGCTGTACATTTGTAGATTAATGACAGGACACTTACTAAATAGGATTAAAAAAAAATTGAGCAACACTTTATAGTATATTCTCTTAGACAAAAGACTGATATACTAGAAAAAAGGAACTGGACTGTAAGTTACCGGTAGGTGTTATAATTGTCTGGGGTGAATACTGTTTATCTAAATGGATAGGTATTATGAATTCAAGTGTACAAGGCAGGGTATAACAATTTACCTCATGAATTCCAGTGGATGAGAGCTTAGAGTTGGAGGTTGAGACACCCACTGGCTCAGCCAAGAAGGGCAAGTCGAAGACAAAGGGCAAGAAAGGAGTAGTGGTTGAAGAAGCCCAGACCATTGCACCTTTAAAAATCAAAATCACAAAGAAGAAAAAGAAGAAGAAGGTATGTATTATGTGTGGATTATAGTAAAGTCGTCATGTAGAATGTGTACCACATTTACGTGCTGTACACTTGAGCTGCACCCTGAGTGTGGGGAGAAGCTACACGATGAGCTTGAGACCAGTACTTATTCAAAGACTCAGCACTTGGACATTTTAGTGTCTATTCCATGTGAATATATTCTAACAATAAAGTGTACATTATTTATTATGTATATCTGCATAAAAAAAAAGATACAGCCCCTGAAAGCTTAATTTACCCTACTTAATTTCCCATTAGAATGACGATGATGAAGGTGGTGGCTTCAATACGTCTGACGAGGAATTCGAGCGTCAGCTAGAGGAAGCCGCCATTGTAGAAGAGCAGGAGAAGGCGGAGAAGGCCGCTAACCCACCAGCACCCGGTAAAAAACGTCTTAAAAGGGGCAGAGGGCGCAACGCCAAGAAGAAGACACGGACCACAAACAAGTTCCCTAACGACCCAGACGCAGAGGAGGTATTAAGACAGTCATGTACAGATTATCAGACCCCAACACCAGTAGTAAAATATAGTGGTAAGAGTGGGGATGGGGGTGACGCAGATCTGTACATGGGAAGGGATTTAAGTTTATTGAAGTAAAGGCCCTTTATACAATGTGACCTGAAATTTCATGTGTACAGTACAGAATGTGTGTTACTGACCCGAAGGAGTGCATAAAGTGACAGGGAATGTAAAGTACAAAATGTGTAGACGTGTGTAGTGGGTATTATCCACTCCTATAGTTTCCGTCCTACATTATGAAGAGGCTCCCAGAGATGTAACATACTAACGTGTAGTTGCTGTGTTTGTGTTTGTAGCAGACAGTTTTACTGGTACTACGGTATGGGGAGTCTCCCAGAGATGTAACATACTAACGTGTAGTTGTGTTTATGTTTGTAGCAGACCGAGCACCAGGATTACTGTGAGGTGTGTCAGCAGGGCGGTGAGATCATCCTGTGTGACACATGTCCACGTGCCTACCATCTAGTCTGCCTTGAACCTGAACTGGAAGAAGCCCCTGAGGGACGATGGAGCTGCCCCCATTGTGTACGTGTTAAGATTTTATGTCCACAAGTCTGCGTTATAATTAGTGGTACATAGACAGAGGTGCACGGTAGTGGAATACATTTACATCAATCCACCCAAGGGGTGCCTGTCTCCCTTGAGGGCGTTTGGAATCCCGAGAGTCGGATTGTGTGTTCCAATAATTTTAACATCCAAAAAGTCCTGTGACTAGGGTGCGGATCGAGATATGATATTACATGGGGGTGATACACTAAAGATAATAACTGAAAGATTAGTGATTAAACTTCTGTTTTGTACACAGGAAAATTAATAACTGAAAGATAGGTGATTAACTTTCTGTTTTGGTTCAACAGGAGGAGGGTGGCATCCAGGAGCAGGAGGAGGATGAACACATGGAGTTTTGCCGCGTCTGTAAAGATGGCGGTGAGTTGCTGTGCTGCGATATTTGTCCGTCAGCATATCACACACATTGTTTGTTCCCTCCACCGACCGACGTGCCTGATGGGGAGTGGCATTGTCCACGCTGCTCTGTGAGTTGTTTCTCTTACTTTTGTCTTTCTGTTATAAAGAAAGGTGTTTTAATAGAAAACTAAATAACCCATCCTAAACTACAGCAATACATCAGGTTACAAGGCACACCTTGTACACAGGGACCTTGACCCATCCAAAACTACAGCAATAAATCAGGTTACAAGGCACACCTTGTACACAGCAGAGATGCCACTTTTCCTAACTTTTTAGGAATTCCGAATTTTTGAATTTGTATCCTCTAGGCATTTCCTATAGGAAGCCCAGAAATAACCCTATTAAAGGGTGATTTCCGAATTTTTATTGATCAGTGAGTGGCATCCCTGACACAGGGACCTTGACCCATCCAAAACTACAGCAATAAATCAGGTTACAAGGCACACCTTGTACACAGGGACCTTGACCCATCCAAAACTACAGCAATACATCAGGTTACAAGGCACACCTTGTACACAGGGACCTTGACCCATCCTAAACTACAGCAATAAATCAGGGTACAAGGCACACCTTGTACACAGGGACCTTGACCCATCCTAAACTACAGCAATAAATCAGGGTACGAGGCACACCTTGTACACAGGACCTTGACCCATCCTAAACTACAGCAAAACATCAGGGTACAAGGCACACCTTGTACACAGGGACCTTGACCCATCCTAAACTACAGCAAAACATCAGGGTACAAGGCACACCTTGTACACAGGGACCTTGATGCGCCTTAGACAGAGTTGCCACTTTTCCTGGTATACCAGCAATTCCTGTTTTTTATTCCAAGATTTCTGTATCAAATTGTTAAATTCCTAGGAAAATGTGTCCAACGTCCAGTTTTCCTGGTTTTTGTCGGCCAGTGAGTGGCATCTCTGCTTATAGAATCTGCCTGAAGTCAAGGTGCACCTTAAAGAGAAGATTCAATTACCATAGAAGTTTGAGGGATGTAAGTCTTCAGGTTTTATCAGGATTTCCTGATTTCTGAAAATTTTGAATTACATGTATTTTCCTTATGTGAGTGGTTAGGAGGAGTTTTTGAAAAAATAGAAGAGTTTTATATCATGTAAATGTATGGCTTCCTGATTTTTGTCCATGGCTGACTTACATCTCTGAAGTTTAAACAATACTAAATTGACCAAAAGCTGATCCCAGAGGCACCTTATAGATTTGACATAAGGTCAGGGTGCACCTTTTACATGGGTGCACCATATATGTGAGAATCAGATATTACGATGGTACAGCTAACTCTGCGGATTTATTTGACTACCGTAATCTCCCGCGTATAAGACGCGTCCTCTAGGCCAAACAAATGCATTGTGAGTCTTATAGGATTTCTTCAAGTTGGGGGTGCGTCTTATACGAGGGGTAATTTTACTATAGAAATGTACTAATCTTACAAATTCCATCCTTAAAATGTGCGTCTCATATGCAAAAATGCATGTGCTGAGTTTGGGGTGCGTCTTATACGTGCAGCGCGTCTTATACGCGGGAGATTACGGTAATTGCTATGACAGACCCTCATCATAGAGGCTACCTTAGTAGCCAATTCCTGTAATAACCTCAGTAAGCCTGATTAAGACTTAATAATCAGTTTTTGCATTTTTACTCTTGCAGTGTGAACCATTGAAGGGTAAAGTTAAACAGATTCTCACCTGGCGGTGGAAAGAGCCCCCCAAAATGGACGATGAATTGGACCACGTAGAAGCACATCGTAAAGGCCACAACGTAAGGGAGTTTATCATAACCACTGGTTGCATTTTTCAGCCACATGGCCTTATATCTCTACTGTTCAGTTGTATAGAGACATATGTAAAATCTGAGTGATAAACATGATGTTAAGCTATAATATTGGAGAATCCATTATATCCAGAAGGGGTGAATTTCCATCCTACCGGTATCCAGAAATTAACCCTAACATCAGGAGATTGTACATTATGACATTTTGTGCTTGTAGGCTGCAATGAAGTCGCGGGAGTTCTTTGTGAAGTGGGTGGACATGTCGTACTGGCACTGTGACTGGATAGGAGAGCTGCAGCTCGATGTGTACCACCCAGCCATGTACCGTAACTACATGCGGAAAACTGACATGGACGAGCCACCTCCACTAGAGGATGGGTCCTCCTATGGCAAAGACACCAAGACTATGGATGATCCAAAGAACCTAGAGCAGCGCTACTATCGCTATGGTGTGAAGCCAGAGTGGCTCATGCTGAGTCGTATCATCAACCACAGGTACGCTCTAAGTACAGTAATGTTTTATATACCTTTAGTCCGGCACAGCCATTTACAAAGAAAGATTTATATCAATCTGAACTAGAACCCCTAGTAAAACTATAAGCATCTTATATACCACCCTGGACTAAGCCTTTCACTTCTTTGTTGTTTGTAGAACAACAAAAGATGGAACAACATGGTACCTCGTGAAATGGAGGGATCTGGGCTACGATCAGGCCACATGGGAAACTGAAGACGAAGGCGTGGTTGATTTAGCCTCAGCCATAGAGGATTACCACAGTCTACGTTCTGTGATGCTCGGCATTAACGACAAGAAACCTACAAAGAAACCTGAGAAAAAAGGAAGAAAAGTGAGTATCGTTTCACGGAGTACTTTTGCCATTAAAATGCCATTCACAGAACATGGTATCTTGACTTTTAAGATGTGCAGAGAGTTGCGCACACTGATCTATCACAATTCAATGAAATTGTGTCTGAAAAAAGAATTGAATTACAAAGGTCCATAGTATATGACATATATGTATATGATAAAAATACCTAGTCTATAGTTATGTAATAGTAAGGTGAACATACAGTTCTTGATACCAGTTTCTCCATATATTGGAGATGAATAGGACATCACTTGCTGTGTGATCTACCAACCCTTTTATTAGATTGTTGTCAGAGTCCCTGAGTCAACACATGAAACTATACACTAGTATTCTAATGGTAGCACCACAGGTTGGTAAACCACACACTGCAAAAACCTCTCCAGCACTAGTATATCTGGGTATACCTAGTAGGATTCGTAGGACATCCTTATATGCCACAGTTAATTTGCGTAAGGAAGCTTTGGTGTAATTACACCATAATTGTACTGTATACAAAGGTGTAAAGTATGATCTGAACAGCTGTATTTTAACCTCAAGACTGCACATATGAAACTGTTTAACTAGTCTGTTGCCTGCTGACTCTTCGCTGCCATTTAATGTCTTCATCATCCTTGAGCATGTTGGTTATCAGGTGACCCAGGTATTTAACCTGGTCACATTCAACCAATTCTGTATCATTTAGGGTAAACCTGGGTACGCTCAGATAGTCCAACGGGGATCGAACTACCATCAATACACTCTTGTCCACAAACAGCCAACAAGCAGGCTAACCCATGGCTAGCCGGTGTGAATATTATCAAATCGTCAGCATACATCAAATGATTGACTATAGTTGCCCCACTAACACAGCCTGTTTTACAAGCATTCGATTTACCAGACAGGTCATCCATATATATATTAAATAAATGAGGTGAGAGTATACCGCCCTGTCTAACCCCATTTCCAACTGTGTTCTCTGCAGATAAAGAACTGCCCCATCTTATAGATACCTTCTGACAGGAATACCAGTAGACAAGAATTCTTACAATGTACCCAAGCACTCCATTGTCAACTAGCTTACTAAATAATTTTGCATGGTTGACCCTATCAAACGCTTTTGGCACAGTTATGGCTTCCTTAGTTTTATGTACAATTAATCACAGCTACAATGAGCCCCAATATCTTCAACATAAAAAATTTGCGTAGTAACTTCCGAATGAGTTGTATTTGTAAAGAAGTATATAGTAGAAATTCCTCCTTCTAATGTGTTTATTTCAAGCAAGCTTTGTCTTAGGCAAGAGTTTGTTACAACAAAGTTTCACTTGACTTAACTCGCTATGCATTCCATTTCAGGCACGTTCAAAACCTAAGAAGAAGAAAAAGAAGGGGAGTGAGAATGATGACGATGAGGACGGCGAGCCAACAGAGGAAGATGAGGACCCTAAAGAAGAAGAGAAAGAAAAGGAGAAGGAAAAAAGAATAAGGACACTCCCCCCAGACCAGCCAACAGTCGATGTAAGTATATCACTCCCGGTACTCAGTCAAAAACACAAGAACATCAGGCCAAACATCATAATACAGAAAGTATCTGTATATGGCAATGTCGACAATGGGGCATATATGTAAACGATCATTCTGTTATTGATACTGTTCTACTAACATCAGATATAATGGCCTAGGGTACCCTCTTCTCTCAACATTTTACTATTTAGACGAGTTTTCCTTTTAGGATTTCTAATTAAGTGCTCTTGAAATAAGTTTGGCTCTAAAAACTTATGGTATGCTAAATTCTCAAATAGTTGCGTAAAAAGCTGGAGAAGCAGCCAGACTACCTGGATGACACGGGAGGCAAACTGCACCCGTACCAGCTGGAAGGCCTCAACTGGCTGCGCTATTCCTGGTCACACAAGACTGACACCATCCTGGCTGACGAAATGGGTCTGGGCAAAACCATCCAGACCATCACATTCCTGTACTCTCTTTACAAGGAGGTAAGTTGATTGACCACCCAAAGAGATGGGGGCTTTTATCATAAGATGTTTGTTCATTCAGTCAAACACGCTGTTGTACCAGAGTTTGAGATGCCTGTTTAAGGAGGAACATGTTCATCCAAAGTGTGGGGCGAGGGGTGTAATATCTCAGGATGTAACAAGCTTCTATTGACCAGTCACATTTTGTCTTCCCTAGGGTCACACCAAAGGTCCCTTCCTTGTTGGTGCTCCGCTATCAACCATCATCAACTGGGAACGAGAGTTTGAGTTCTGGGCTCCTGACCTTTACGTCGTCACCTACGTTGGTGACAAGGACAGTCGAGCCGTGATCAGAGAACATGAGTTCTCCTTTGAAGAAGGAGCCATCAGAGGAGGTAGTAAGGCCTCCAAAATGAAGAAGGATTGTGCAGTCAAGTTCCATGTCTTACTAACTTCTTATGAGCTGATTTCCATCGATCAGGCCCTACTTGCATCTGTGGACTGGGCAGTACTCGTCGTCGATGAAGCACATCGACTCAAAAATAACCAATCAAAGGTGAGTTTGGGACACATCTTAGATACATAGATAATGCTTATGTCAGGTATCCATCTAATTGTGTTTTCATGATGGTTCACATCAAAACATGCAAACTACAAATTTTACTAAAATAAAACATGATGAATTGCAATTGTAAATAGATTTTAGAAATTAGTGACATTTTATTGAACAAGTACTTGCATAAACCACAATTAGTGAGCTGTTTGTAATATTCTCGTCTTTTTTGTTGCAGTTCTTCCGTATTCTGTCACAGTACAAGATTGGTCACAAGCTGCTGTTGACCGGCACACCCCTCCAGAACAACCTGGAGGAGTTGTTCCACCTTCTCAACTTCCTCTCACCAGACAACTTCAAGTAAGCACACCTTGATACCACTATACAATCTTATTTCTAGTGCTTGTAATTTTACATGCATGTCATATAGTTATGAGTGCAAGCCACATCCTCGTATAGGCCACATAGTGGTTCATCTTGTAAATGTCCCTGTCCCTCTCCCACACAGTGATCTGCAAGGCTTCCTGGATGAATTCGCTGACATTGGTAAAGAAGACCAGGTGAAGAAATTACATGACCTGCTCGGGCCACATCTGCTACGCCGACTCAAGGCAGATGTACTGAAGGGAATTCCCGGCAAGTCCGAGTTTATTGTGCGAGTTGAGCTCTCTCCCATGCAAAGGTATGTTTACTTTATTATCACCCAACTTCCAGCATAACTCCAGTTGTACCAGTTCTACTCAAGTGTTGGTCAATAAGATACCTCGGTCAGGAAAATGTAAGTATCTGACGTTTTGTTCACTAGCAATAAAATCTGACCAATGCAGAGATGAAAACCTTAAAAGGTTTCCTGATTCCGGGGATTTAAAAGTTCCAAAGGCCTAAACATTCCTATGTGAAACCTATATCTAAGACATCCTGATTGAGTATCGAGAGATGTGTTTATGGTTGCTTCACTTCATCCCTGTCTCTATAAGGCAACACCTGGTTATATGTTAGCCCTGTTTGGTATGGTTGTATGAGTGTGGTTATATGGGAGCCCTGTTTGGTATGGCTGTATGAGTGTGGTTATATGGGAGCCCTGTTTGGTATGGCTGTATGAGTGTTTATATGTGAGCCCTGTTTGGTATGGCTGTATGAGTGGTTATATGTGAGCCCTGTTTGGTATGGCTGTATGAGTGTGGTTATATGGGAGCCCTGTTTGGTATGGCTGTATGAGTGTGGTTATATGGGAGCCCTGTTTGGTATGGCTGTATGAGTGGTTATATGGGAGCCCTGTTTGGTATGGTTGTATGAGTGTGGTTATATGTTAGCCCTGTTTGGTATGGCTGTATGAGTGTGGTTATATGGGAGCCCTGTTTGGTATGGTTGTATGAGTGTGGTTATATGTGAGCCCTGTTTGGTATGGCTGTATGAATGTGGTTATATGGGAGCCCTGTTTGGTATGGCTGTATGAGTGGTTATATGTGAGCCCTGTTTGGTATGGTTGTATGAGTGTGGTTATATGTGAGCCCTGTTTGGTATGGTTGTATGAATGTGGTTATATGGGAGCCCTGTTTGGTATGGCTGTATGAGTGTGGTTATATGGGAGCCCTGTTTGGTATGGCTGTATGAGTGTGGTTATATGGGAGCCCTGTTTGGTATGGCTGTATGAGTGTTTATATGTGAGCCCTGTTTGGTATGGCTGTATGAGTGTGGTTATATGTGAGCCCTGTTTGGTATGGCTGTATGAGTGGTTATATGTGAGCCCTGTTTGGTATGGCTGTATGAGTGTGGTTATATGTGAGCCCTGTTTGGTATGGCTGTATGAGTGGTTATATGTGAGCCCTGTTTGGTATGGCTGTATGAGAGTGGTTATATGTGAGCCCTGTTTGGTATGGCTTTATGAGTGTGTTTATATGGGAGCCCTGTTTGGTATGGTTGTATGAGTGGTTATATGGGAGCCCTGTTTGGTATGGTTGTATGAGTGTGGTTATATGTGAGCCCTGTTTGGTATGGCTGTATGAGTGTGGTTATATGTGAGCCCTGTTTGGTATGGCTGTATGAGTGTGGTTATATGGGAGCCCTGTTTGGTATGGCTGTATGAGTGGTTATATGGGAGCCCTGTTTGGTATGGCTGTATGAGTGTGGTTATATGGGAGCCCTGTTTGGTATGGCTGTATGAGTGTGTTTATATGGGAGCCCTGTTTGGTATGGTTGTATGAGTGGTTATATGGGAGCCCTGTTTGGTATGGTTGTATGAGTGTGGTTATATGGGAGCCCTGTTTGGTATGGCTGTATGAGTGTGGTTATATGGGAGCCCTGTTTGGTATGGCTGTATGAGTGGTTATATGGGAGCCCTGTTTGGTATGGTTGTATGAGTGTGGTTATATGTTAGCCCTGTTTGGTATGGCTGTATGAGTGTGGTTATATGGGAGCCCTGTTTGGTATGGTTGTATGAGTGTGGTTATATGTGAGCCCTGTTTGGTATGGCTGTATGAATGTGGTTATATGGGAGCCCTGTTTGGTATGGCTGTATGAGTGGTTATATGTGAGCCCTGTTTGGTATGGTTGTATGAGTGTGGTTATATGTGAGCCCTGTTTGGTATGGTTGTATGAATGTGGTTATATGGGAGCCCTGTTTGGTATGGCTGTATGAGTGTGGTTATATGGGAGCCCTGTTTGGTATGGCTGTATGAGTGTGGTTATATGGGAGCCCTGTTTGGTATGGCTGTATGAGTGTTTATATGTGAGCCCTGTTTGGTATGGCTGTATGAGTGTGGTTATATGTGAGCCCTGTTTGGTATGGCTGTATGAGTGGTTATATGTGAGCCCTGTTTGGTATGGCTGTATGAGTGTGGTTATATGTGAGCCCTGTTTGGTATGGCTGTATGAGTGGTTATATGTGAGCCCTGTTTGGTATGGCTGTATGAGAGTGGTTATATGTGAGCCCTGTTTGGTATGGCTTTATAAGTGTGTTTATATGGGAGCCCTGTTTGGTATGGTTGTATGAGTGGTTATATGGGAGCCCTGTTTGGTATGGTTGTATGAGTGTGGTTATATGTGAGCCCTGTTTGGTATGGCTGTATGAGTGTGGTTATATGTGAGCCCTGTTTGGTATGGCTGTATGAGTGTGGTAATATGGGAGCCCTGTTTGGTATGGCTGTATGAGTGGTTATATGGGAGCCCTGTTTGGTATGGCTGTATGAGTGTGGTTATATTGGAGCCCTGTTTGGTATGGCTGTATGAGTGTGTTTATATGGGAGCCCTGTTTGGTATGGTTGTATGAGTGGTTATATGGGAGCCCTGTTTGGTATGGTTGTATGAGTGTGGTTATATGGGAGCCCTGTTTGGTATGGCTGTATGAGTGTGGTTATATGGGAGCCCTGTTTGGTATGGCTGTATGAGTGTGGTGAGTGTTTAACAGGTATTACTGTTCTTCATGTTCTGATGCCGATTATCTTGCAGGAAGTACTACAAGTACATCTTGACGCGAAACTTTGAGGCTCTAAATCAGAAGGGATCAAATCAGGTATCGCTGCTGAACATCATGATGGATCTGAAGAAGTGTTGTAACCATCCGTACCTCTTCCCTACTGCAGCCGGTGTAAGTACATGGTGTTTGATGTCCACTATACTGGTTTGTCACAGTTAGATGCGTTTGTCCTTAAGATAATGAATGCACTATTTAAAAATAATTCGCGGAAAGCCACCGCAGCGACTCATAAATGCTAATTATTTATAGCCTTGATTACCAATTTATGATCGGAGTGACATATAATGATGCCAGGCCTACCGGTCGAAATTTCACCAATAAATATAATAAAGTACCCACACAATAGGTGGCTTTGCTTTACAAAAAGTACCATGACTTGAGAAACTGCTATCAAGGTGACCCCAAATGCTTTTTCTAAAATCTAAATGTTCCAACTTTCCTATCTTGGTCTGAATGGGTGCAATAAGCTGTGCCTTATACGTGAGTTATCGGGGTACATAATGTACTTCTTGGCCACAAGATAAACTAATAATAAACGTAAACTTTCCGCCCCTTGACAGGAATCTCCCAAGACGCCACATGGCATGTTTGAGGGGAGCGCTATGATTAAAGCCTGTGGAAAGCTGGAGTTGTTGTCAAAGATGCTACGACATCTGTATAAGGATAAACACAGGGTCCTCATTTTCTCCCAGGTGAGTGGTTCACAAATATCCTTTGTGAATAACAGTCCATATATGGGTAGACTAGACTGCCAGTGATTGAGCAGCAGAAGGTTGTCATCAAAATAAATCATAAGCTAATTTCAAGCTAATCATCTTTCAAATTCTTACCAAATGATAATGTCCACCAGGAGTATGAAATAAGTCTTGTGAGATTACATTAATGCTGTTTTATCTCTAGATGACCAAGATGTTGGACATTCTGGAAGACTTCCTTGAGGCTGAGGGGTATAAGTACGAGCGTATTGACGGTGGCATCACCGGCCCTACGCGACAGGAGGCAATTGACAGGTTCAACGGTTAGTATTTTTCTGATACCCCTATTGTGAATAGTATCTGTAAAATGGTAAAGAACTCCAAATCGCCATGATTACAGTCAGTTCAGTCAAGATAAAAGAACACATCCTGTACATCCTGCCGATTTCATAGATTTGATCCTACAATAGTCAGAATAGATTAGGGTAATTGATATTTTGTGTTTTGTCTGACAGCGCCCGGAGCGCAGCAGTTTGTATTCCTACTCTCTACACGTGCTGGTGGTCTCGGCATCAACCTGGCCACCGCCGACACCGTGGTTATCTACGACTCAGACTGGAACCCACATAACGATATACAGGTTAGTGGTTTACATGTTTACTCAGTACTGACTATACATAATACACCTGTCACTCAGACTGGAACCCACATAACATCTTTCACTCTTCACAAGACTCATATCGAATTTTGAGGTTTGGAAAAGTGAAAAGAACTGATTGAAATCCTGTGTTGATGAACAGTATTGATTAAATGAGTTATAAATTGGCAACTGATCTAAGATGTGTCCCTCTACCCCAAACAGGCCTTTAGCAGGGCTCACCGTATTGGCCAGGCCAATCGGGTGATGATCTACCGCTTTGTGACCCGTAACTCTGTGGAGGAGCGGATCACTCAGGTGGCTAAACGTAAGATGATGTTGACCCATCTGGTCGTGCGGCCCGGGATGGGCTCCAAGGGCGCATCCATGACAAAACAAGAGCTTGATGACATCTTGAAGTTCGGTACCGAAGAGCTCTTTAAGGCAGAGGAATCAGGGAACGGAAACGAGGATGGAGAGGTGAGTTGTTACTTCTTGGTGTACACCATTGACATCCCTTCAAGTACATGGAGCTACGCTGCTTTGTTTGGACTGTTACAAATGCTGCCCTTTTCTCCCCACGACTGTAACTTTGGATATATCTGTGTCTAGATTTATGATGTCTCTCTTTGCTCTTTAGGGTGGAGAGAAGAGTGAGAACCGCATCGTTTACACCGATGATGCAATTAGTAAACTATTGGACCGAACACAGGAGGGCCAAGAGGAAAAGGAGATGGCGATGAACGAGTACCTCAGCTCCTTTAAGGTGGCAAACTATCAGGTGGAAGAACAAGAAGAAGAGGTAAGGCCTTAAATACAATCACACAAGCATAAATTTGTACATGCTTTATCATGTCAGTAACAACAAGACACATCTCTTAAGTACATGTACCACAAAGCTCTGTACCTAAGCCACACCCACTAAGTACATGTACCACAAAGCTCTGTACCTAAGCCACACCCACTAAGTATATGTACCACAAAGCTCTGTACCTAAGCCACACCCACTAAGTACATGTACCACAAAGCTCTGTACCTAAGCCACACCCACTAAGTACATGTACCACAAAGCTCTGCACCTAAGCCACACCCACTAAGTACATGTACCACAAAGCTCTGCACCTAAGCCACACCCACTAAGTACATGTACCACAAAGCTCTGCACCTAAGCCGCACCCACTAAGTACATGTACCACAAAGCTCTGCACCTAAGCCGCACCCACTAAGTACATGTACCACAAAGCTCTGCACCTAAGCCGCACCCACTAAGTACATGTACCACAAAGCTCTGTACCTAAGCCACACCCACTAAGTACATGTACCACAAAGCTCTGTATTTAAGCCACACCCACTGACAAGCTGCATCCAGACAGCTGACACTGTGATACTTTAGTAATCCATTAGATTACTAAAGATTCAGAACTTCTCATCTATTTAATGGATTTTCAAAAGTCGTTGTTTGCTGCAATATTTGGAAAAAGCATCTGTTTATGTATCACAGAAACCCCAACCTAGCTCTGACTCACAAGCAGCAGGTTTACTGCAGGAGTATACTCTTATGCTGTATAAGCTACAGAGTATGGACGGTGTCAGGGGCATTCTGCCGCTTACAGGAGTGTCCTGAACCTAACGGAGGCTGAACCTGCCTACCAGCAGTGGCTTATATGCAGGGGTTTACGGTATTACTCACACCTCTATATAATGTGACAATATCTATATAGATAACAAACTGAGGTCTAACCCTTATTCTCCCATACAGGAGGAGCAGGAGATGGAGGTACTTAAGCAGGAGGCAGAGTCAGCTGACCCGGCATACTGGGAGAAGCTACTCCGTCACCACTACGAGCAGCAACAGGAGGACATGGCCCGTCAGCTCGGTAAGGGCAAGCGGGTTCGCAAACAAGTCAACTACAGTGACACCATGACAGGCCGCGATGAGGAGGCCTGGAACAACGACATGTCCGACTTCGACTCAGACTTCTCTGGCCAAAATGGTGAGTATTCACTGTTCAGTTTTGTTCTGGTCCAAACACTGGAGTTTTTCTAATTTGTACAATTTTTACTTCCTGTGAATTAATATTAAGATAAACAAGAAAGAAAATGGATGCTTCATAACGTACAAAGTAACAGCCCGTTTGTTAGTGTAATGAAACTGGCTGCTTCTGATGTATGCAGATTTATGTAAAGATGACCCTGGGGCGCACACACCAACAGTCCTTAGTGAGTAGTAGGATAAGAACATGATGCAGTGGGTAATATTCCTGCTGCTATGTTTAATATGCGTGTACACACATATTGTTATATGTTATCTAGTTTTGTTGATGAGTTGTTAGAGAATCTTTATGTTACATATTCACTGCGCCTTTGTGAACCAGTGAATGCCATGTTATTTCAGAGATGTCAGACCTTCAGAGTTCAGCATATTTTCAGATGTTCAGAAATTCCCTAAATTGTGGCCTGAGACCTTGAATACTGTTACTCCTACTTTGGGATACTTTGTCCCACAGCCTTGGCAGCAGGGGAAAGTAGCCCCCACATACGGGAAAATGTAAAAGAAACACTGAGCATTCTTGCATTCAGCCTGCTGTGCTAGGCCCCACATGCCTGGGCAGCTGCTCTTCCCTCCCCCTCCCCCGGGCCTCTCCCCTGCCTCCGCCCTTAGCGCTCAGACAGACTCCCCCACAGCCCTCCCCTGTGTGGCTTCAGAGCATCAGAGCGCAGTGGCAGATACACCTGGAACTACAAGGGCAAGCGGACAGGATACAGCCTTTCCTATTGGCTGAAATTTCTGATAGAACTTTACACAGGAATTATGTTGTATTTGTTTATTAAAATCAAATCAGCAGAATTTATGCATGGGTAGATATTATGAAGTATCTTTATGGGAAAATAAAATTTGAAACCTAAAACTGATTGATTAATGCCAAGTTACCGCACTCACTGCTCCCAGATGCAAAACAAATGAAAATGCACCCATTATCGCCCAATTATGTGTGGGCTCGTTTCACACTGTCTGCTGCTCCCAACCAAGCCTCCCAGGACTCTGTATGACTTAGGGTCGGGACTAGACCTGCCAATCAGTCCCTATGCATATGATGTTAGGAGTGTCTGAGCGATCTTGGAGTGACATGGTGTGGAATACCCACAGTAGCCTGAGTAGGTCGGGACCGGTTGCCAGGTGTCGAGAAAACAGACCACTGCTCACCATTGGTGTTTGTTGTCAATTGAATTTTTTTTTTCAGAGTTTTGGCCAATACCCAACTGACATCTCTGTTATTTGCATCCTCCTTAACCCTTAGAATGTACTTGGACTTAGTTGTATGTGTAAAGTAGAATTTGTATTTGTAGATAATGACGTCGAGGATGACGACTTTGAGGACCGGCCGGACAGCTCACGACGTCGGGGAGGAAGTCGGGGCGGGCCAACCAAAGAGCGGCCCCTGCCCCCACTTTTAGCCCGAGTTAATGGGCAAATCGAGGTATGTGAAAATACCAAATAACACAAAACAATGAATTAAGGTCATAGACACAGTGAAAAAATTTGTCATCAAATTAACAAATACAGGATTTACTACAGTGGGTAAAATATGGTGAATCGATTTTACAAATGTAAATTGTATCTTACAGGTGCTTGGATACAATGCACGCCAACGGAAGGCATTCCTCAACGCAGTGATGCGTTATGGAATGCCCCCACAGGATGCCTTCAACAGCCAGTGGTGAGTACATTCCCATTGATAACGGTGTCAATAAGAGGGAGTTCTACAAAGAGATGCCTTCTGACTAAATGTCCCTGGTTACTGTCAGTACACATATACACAATCAAGTAATTACTGAAATTCAACCAAGTCAATTACCCCTCCGTTAGCAAAGACTATCTTTCGTAGAGACTATATTGCTATTTTAATAGGTCCAGGAGCTACAAGTGTGGATATTCCCTGTAATTACAGTAGTATAACCACATCCTTTATGTTGCCAGGCGGTTGGTGCGAGACCTTCGCGGCAAGTCCGAGAAGGAGTTCAAGGCTTACGTGTCGCTCTTCATGAGGCATTTGTGCGAGCCAGGTGCTGACAATGCAGAGGCGTTTGCTGATGGGGTGCCCAGAGAAGGCCTCTCCCGGCAACACGTTCTCACAAGGATCGGTATCATGTCCCTAGTACGGAAAAAGGTGAGTTGTGACTTGGCACTGAATCATGCATAAAGGCATCATGCCCTGTGGTCATCATGATGCATGACTGTACATGTGAGTAAACTACTAGATCTGTATTCATACATCATGCCAACCCTGAGGAGCTTGATGATCTCAATGAATTGGCATAATGCACTTTCTAAGTTCTGCAATTCAATATGTTCCGTGTGAGAGGTATATAATTATACTGATGATTTCAGTGCTACCAAAGTGAACAATGTTTTTCAAAAATAATCTCAAGGGTTTTGACTAAATGTGGAGAAGTAAAGTTGTTATGTAACCAATACAAGATATTTGTCATATGTGTATTGCAGGTTCAGGAGTTTGAGCACATCAATGGCACACATTCAATGCCCAATCTGGTAATAGAAAACCCAGTGCTCGAAAAAACCAAGAGTGAATCTGCTCGGAGTTCCGCAGCGCCATCCCCCGCCCCCTCCACAGCCAGCGGGATTGATGACAAGGTACTTAGTGAAAATTATGAAATTATCTATTTCCAATTTACTATATGTCATATTTATAAGCTTTTTGAACTTTGCACAAAGAAGTATCGCAAACATTATGCAATAACACAAAATGCTGTTGCCGTTTCAGACAAAAGAAGATCCAAAATCGCAAGATACAAAAGAGAAGGAGACGAAGGACGATGCCAAGACGGCAGATGCTCCTGCTACAGCAGAGGAAGCAAAGGAAGATGCAAAGGATAACCCAGAATTGAAGAAGGAAGTGAAGGAAGAAACAACAAATAAAGAAGAGGAGGTAAACTGAAATAAAGCCTTGACTATGATATCATGGGGAGGAAAGCTGCTACTCGCCCCAAATATGTGACTGATATAAATGTTAAGAACCCTATGACCTTACCTTTGGAATTTATGTTACACTTAATTCATAAAAGCACAAAGGGGGTGTAGGGGGATCCTGGGGGCCCTAGCTACATATAGCTTTCTGAATTTTGAAAATACATAAAGTAGAACAAAGATTATGATTCTTTTTTAATTTTCTGACCAAATCCTAAAACTCTTGGTGCGTCTTATAGGCGGGATGAGCCTTATACGCGGGAGATTACAATACATCTGGTCTGGGTCACATGTGATGTCAAATCACACCTGGTGGCTGGTTACTATCGTTTGTGTTTGGCATTTGGTCTTGGTGTACATGCTAATATTGTGAGGTCCTTACATAGTATTTCTCTTGGTTTTAGGAAGTAAAACGGAAAGAGGAGCCGATGGAAGTGGAAGAAGGCGAAGAGAAGAAGGAAGAAAAGGAAAAGACAGAATCAGCAGAAGAGAAAGAATCAGAAGGGAAGAAAGGTAAGCACCTGGCTGCACCAAGTCTCTAGTTTAAAGTATGATTCATTTTATAACATACTATGTGTGTATACTTTTAATGTTGTACATACACGCCATTGTTCCTGCTTTATCAGGAATTCTGTATTGTCATTTTCTTGGAAAATGGTTACCAAGTCATTTACCACGTTTGTGTCTGAGATGCTACTTTTATCTTGGTCTGAAAGCTTTCTTTTCCCATCTACATGATATTTGAACAGTAAATATACAAGCGCTCAAATATTTCTTTCCACACGTTTTAGAAGATACAGAAAAGCAGTCAGAAAAGGAAGAAGTCAAAGAAGAAAAAGATAAGGAGCAAACTAAGGAGAAGGAGGACGTCTCCGAGGTCAAAGGTAAATAATGTCATGTATGTGATTGCAGTGGTGCTTAAAATTTATATTCTCATATTGCTGTAAGGGTGAAATCAGTTATGTATCGGCTGTTACTGATGTCAAGTTGGAAGTTATTTCGTTATCAGTTGTCATTGATTTTAGAATGAAATCATTTACATATCAGTTGTTATTGATGTTAAGTTGGAGACATAACACTTATCAGTTGTTATTGATGTAACTTACTAGTTGTTATTGATGTAAAGTTGGAGACATTACTTATCAGTTGTTATTGATGTAAATTTGGAGACATAACACTTATCAGTTGTTATTGATGTAAAGTTGGAGACATAACTTACCAGTTGTGGCTGTTTGTGCATACTTCAGAGGAGAAGAAGGAGGATGTAAAGCAGGAGGGAGAGAAGAAGGAGGAGAAAAAAGAAGAGAAGAAGGAGGAGAAGGCAGCCTCAGGGGGAGAGAAGAAGGAGGAGAAGCAGAGGTTCATGTTTAACATAGCGGACGGTGGTTTTACTGAGCTGCACACTCTGTGGCAGAACGAGCAGCGGGCACTTGTAGCGAACCGTGAAGCTGAGGTCTGGCACCGACGGCATGATTACTGGCTGCTGGCCGGCATCCTCACGTATCCTTTACACACTACAATACAGATCCCTATATATGACGCATCTACCCCAAACCCCCACCCCCACCCCCAACCAATGTATCTAGTAGACTCAAACTGTTTTACCAGTACCAAGTTAGAGTTCCACAACATTACCTTAGAAAAGGTAATCGGTTTGGTTTGTCTTGTCCTTTTTTTAAGAGCAGGTTTATCTAAATCACATGGCTTTACCTCCAACATTGTTCTCTATTTCCAATATAGTAACAGGTTTTGTAGATAAAGGATAGAGTAGAAGATGGATAAGAATTGTTCATTGATTGTTGTGCTGCCTTAACTTTGTTTCTCAGCCATGGATATGGCCGATGGCAGGACATTCAAAATGATCCGCGCTTTGCCATCATCAACGAACCCTTCAAGGCAGAGATGAGCAAAGGCAACTTCTTAGAAATCAAGAACAAATTCCTTGCACGACGATTCAAGGTATCTTTTTAACATAGTTTTATGTCCAAATGAAACATTTGGGGATATCCTGTATATGAACCACTAATATGAAACACATCACTTATCACCACCTCCCCAGATTTTGTATTTATTATATATTTGCCTTAAATGTGAGTGTTGCTTTATTGTGTAATTAGTAGCTTGTACCCATTAGGTTTGTTGCATATCTGCATTTTCTCACTAAATCTTGGCCTATATGGACCATTTCATTTCATTTGAGATCAAATTTATTTTATTAGATTAAGTAGTAAATAATGTCCACTATATATATGTACAATAAGATGACGCGTATTGCAGTAGAGTTTGTTTTGTCTTCACCGCCCCCAGCAGCTTCTGGAGCAGGCTCTGGTGATTGAGGAGCAGCTGCGTCGTGCCGCATACCTGAATCTCACACAGGACCCCAACCACCCGGCCATGACCCTAAATGCCAGGTCAGTGCTATTGAAGAATTGATACTCACTTAGCAATTACCTTATTTGGTAGACAGTAAGTTATTGCCAGTTGGCAGTAAGGTATGGCCAGTAGGCAGTAAGTTGTTGGCAGTAAGGTATGGCAGTAACATAGTGTTTGTTCTTTGTGCACAGGTTTGCTGAGTTAGAATGCTTGGCTGAGTCACATCAACACCTATCTAAGGAGTCCCTGGCAGGCAACAAACCCGCCAACGCAGTACTACATAAGGGTAAGCCTACTTCTACTATAGCATACAAAAGCGTTGTAATAGTCTGCACGGACTTTGGTTGCTGCTGATCTCATTGTAACCATTATGCCAAGCAATTCAGACATATCAGTTATTACACTGAAGCTCACCATGACTTCAGCTAACCATAGCTCCCTGTGACCTAAAATACCAACCTTACCCTCTACATCACTTAAATACTGCAGTACGGGTTTATAAAGGCACAATTTACTCCACTTCATGCAGTCTCCCTAAAGAGCAGAGATGCCACTTTTCCTAACTTTTTAGGAATTCCTAACTTTTGGCTTTAATTCCTTTAAGCATTTCCTATTGGAAATTGAGAAAATCAGGATGATTTCCGAATTTTCAGAGACTAGTGAGTGGCATCTCTGAAAGAGAAAGTGTACCACATCGGTGGGGCATAGTTACATTAAGATAATATTTATCTGTTCTAAATTCATTATATATGTGAGGTACAATGGTAATCAACTCACCTCACCATAACTTATAACACTGACTTAGACTCACCACGACCTCGTTAGTCCCATCTCACCATGACCTCATTAGTCCCAGCTCACTGTAACCTCATTAGTCCTACCTCACCATGACCTCATTAGTCCCAGCTGTCCATGACTTTTAACACCGATGTAGTTAACCTCAGCTCAGCATGACCTCATTAGTCCCAGTTCACCATGACATTAGATAGTCCTAGCTCACCATGACCTCATTAACCCCAGCTCACCATCACCTCATTAGTCCCAGCTCACCATCACCTCAATAACCCCAGCTCACCATCACCTCATTAGTCCCAGCTCACCATCACCTCATTAACCCCACCTCACCATCACCTCATTAGTCCCAGCTCACCATCACCTTATTAACCCCAGCTCACCATCACCTCATTAACCCCACCTCACCATCACCTCATTAGTCCCATCTCACCATCACCTCATTAGTCCCAGCTCACCATGACCTCATTAGTCCCATCTCACCATGACCTCATTAGTCCCAGCTCACCAACACCTTATTAGTCCCAGCTCACCAACACCTTATTAGCCCCAGCTCACCAACACCTCATTAACCCCACCTCACCATCACCTCAATAACCCCACCTCACCATCACCTCATTAGTCCCATCTCACCATCACCTCATTAGTCCCAGCTCACCATCACCTCATTAACCCCAGCTCACCATCACCTCATTAGTCCCACCTCACCATCACCTCATTAACCCCAGCTCACCATCACCTCATTAACCCCACCTCACCAACACCTTATTAGTCCCAGCTCACCAACAACTCATTAGTCCCAGCTCACCATCACCTCATTAGTCCCAGCTCACCATCACCTTATTAACCCCACCTCACCATCACCTCATTAGTCCCAGCTCACCATCACCTCATTAGTCCCATCTCACCATCACCTCATTAGTCCCAGCTCACCATCACCTCATTAGTCCCAGCTCACCATCACCTCATTAGTCCCAGCTCACCATCACCTCATTAGTCCCAGCTCACCATCACCTCATTAACCCCACCTCACCATCACCTCATTAACCCCACCTCACCATCACCTCATTAACCCCAGCTCACCATCACCTCATTAGTCCCAGCTCACCATCACCTCATTAGTCCCAGTTCACCATGACTTAAATAGTCCTAGCTCACCATGACCTCATCAATCCTAGCTCACCATGACTTGTAAACCCTATATGTTTGTTCCCTCAGTGCTGAACCAACTGGAAGAGCTGCTGTCGGACATGAAGCAGGATGTGTCCCGTCTGCCGGCCACACTGGGGCGCATACCACCCGTCACACAGCGGCTGCAGATGTCAGAACGTAACATCCTGTCGCGCCTCGTGAACCCAGGCCAGGCGGTCATGGCGCCTGGTTCAGCGCCGTCTACACCAGGTGGTGCAGGCAGCAGCAGCAGCGGGTTACCAGCCCAGATGTCGACACCAGGGGGCGCCACCCCAGGTAGCAGTAGTGGCACCCCAGGTATGATGATACGTGACGGCCAGTCCCACGGCACACCAGGCTCCTCTACATCCAACTCCACACCAACATCCACGTCTACAGCTGCCACTGGCGCCTACGCAGCCTACTCGGGCATGAGGCCACAGTACTCCTCCATACCACAACCGGGTGCATACATCCCCGGTAAGTCAACTGCGCAAGACTAGGCTGCCATCTCGTCTCCCATATATCGTCCCACCTCTCCCCACTCCACTGTGGGACATCTGTCCTGTCCCACCCCTCCCCACTCTACTGTGGGACACCTGTCCTGCCCCTCCTAGACCCCCTCATGTCCCTCTCCCCACATCTGATGCTGCACACGCGGCTCGCTTCTCGTGCACCTGGTGCACACTCACACCACCTGCCATTGCTCTAACAATTCATTACAGACAATCATCATGTTGCCCCTTTGTTATTGGTTTTCTTTTCTTCTGTTGGCATCTGGTAAGGGGTGTTATTTGGACGGGGCTCAAATTTCTAAGAACCAAATGGACAGCAAATGTTTTACGACATATTCTGATGCACGGCTGGGTGGTGGGTAGGAAGGGAGAGGTAATGCCAAAAATTTAGTTTTCATGGAGTATCCCCATCAAGGCAGAGCTGAGAAATAATTTGCCAGCATGCCTTTGATGGAAAGTGCACAGGTTGTGTCAGCATTCATGCACGGTGCCAACCTATTGGTACAGCTAAGGTACTTCAAAAACTTTGTTTATATAAGAGATCCACCCAAAATCAGTACTATTCACTGTTGACAAAGATGGGGAAAGTTAAAAGATGAATATACAATAATTGTTTGTCCTTGTCAATGCAATTGATTTACCATCTAAGACTAAGATAAGTTGATACCCTCTCTACCCCTACCACCCCTCGTTAACTCTGGGTGCTTTGTTGTATGTGTGACGTATTACTCTGTGTGTGTGTGACGTCACAGATGTGGCGGTGGCATGATGTGACATGGTATAGCGGTAAGACCTGCATCTTGTACTATATTTAGTTGTATTAAGCGGAACCGCTAAGCTTATAAATGCTTGCCTAAAGATGGAAGGTTTAAGACATGGTGACCCGTGCAGGGAAGGTGCCATTGTATAGAGACTGCTGTCATGTAGCTGACTGTCAGTGTAACTTTGTATAAAAGTCTATATATTTGTAAGTTATCTGGTCCTTGGTATGTTTGATCTCATCATGTAGATACTAGGCCTCTGTGCATGGGCAGTAAATAGTTGTACCAGGAGGCAGGCCGCCACGTTATTATACACACCAATTATGGACTGATGGCAAATTGGCTATTGAAGCAACTGGCAGGCCCAAAGCAGATAAGCTCCCCTTATTATAGCAGTTGTAATCTATAGAAAGGCTGTAATATTTGTAGTTAATTGTCAAATGTTTATATATGTTTATAGCAAAGATTCAATGAGGCATTTAAAGAAAAGGCTTTTCATCACAAGTTTTTGAGATTATATGTAGAGCATCTTAATATGGGGTTATATCCGTGGAAAGTTGTATGTGGAGATTATTTAAGAAATAACGGTATGTACATTGCAGTGCTTTGTTGGTAATTGGTAATTGATCGTGAATAATACCTCTACCTAGCTGCCAAGTGAGATATGAGCAATGTTGGTCAAAGAGCTGATATGTATATTTTTAAATAAGATGGTTAGAGTATATAAGAACCTTGGGACTGGAGGTCTATGGAAACACACCGCCACTTGATGAATGTAAACTTGTAGTTGGTTTGGCTAAATGTAAACTGATCTCTGATTGGTCTCTTTGGTCTTGTGACATGCATGGCTATCCCAAAGTTATCTTTGTGACAGATGGAGGCTACAGGCTTGGTGGGTGGTGCATGAAGTCAACCAAAGCTTTATCACTATTAAGAAATACAGAAACAGTGCACAGTTTATAAGCCCTGTGTCATATGTTGAATTTCTTTCACACGCATCGCCCTCCGCTTGCCAGAAGTCAAATTTGGATTTTTAAAACTAAAACTATCTGCATTATTTACTCAAAGTGAAGTGAACTAATAGCAAAGTGTGCTGCTAGCTCCAATGGACTGTAGCAGTAGGTGCCCTATGACGCTCTCACCACCTAACCACCCCTCTCAACTACTTAATGTCTTGTACCAAGTGGATGTGTATTCTACTATTGTCTTTTGAAGTCATGGGTTTGCAAACATTGTAATGATTGTGCCGCATGTTGAAATTCTCTATTGGGCTGACCCTGACAAGGGTATGTGAAGGAAGTTAGCGATGCTCCAAGCATCACACAAGTCAAGTGTATTTTACGTAACACCTCGGATATCGACCAGTGGCCATGCATGGTGAACCGGCCAATATGAAAAAATAAATAGTCTAATTGAAGTTTCTGATGTTTGTTTTCATGTCATACGTATTGTGTATACTGTATGCATTCTTACTAATGTTAGTTCTCAATCAGTTATATCATCTTTACAAATTCTGTTCCTCTTTTCAAATGATGAATTATTTATCTACCACCCACAGTTTTAAAAGAGGAAAAGAAATAATCTAATTTTTTTGAATGAAAAAAATCTAATACACGTGAAACATAGAGAGGACGTTCTAATCTAACAACCTTGACATACTTTCCCCTTGCCTCTGATTGTACGTATTAACCTTGTATCGGTGCCCACTGTAGCCTGGTTTGTTGCTGTGCTTGTGTACTAATTCTGCCTTGGTTGCCCTATCGCACGACGAATAAGTGAGAATTGTAGATGTATGTATAAGTAAGACCATTCATAATTTAGGCATTAAAACCCACTTGAAGGAAGTGCGAGTTTTCATAGTGACCCATCACAGATTATCTATTTATCATTCAGGTAAAAGTTTAAACTATATCCTGGCATTGAATAATTCCATATCAATGAAAATTTTATATGAACAGACATGGTTGCCAATAAATGTGTCTGCACATGGTCAAATCCGAACGGTTTGAAAGTGGTGTGTATTACTGAAAGGGTTTTCCTTTGAGGGTTTCGGGTCAAAGTTTGATTTAAGAAAACAGCCCCTCAAACCATCCTGAGCAAATTAGTGTGGTGATGGTCTCTACGAAAACTGTTGGGAGATGTTTGGAGATGGGAAAATCTGTGTCATGTCATAAAAGCAATCAATAAAAGGTTGAAATTTTAAAATTCTAGCGCAGGCACTTAACTGGAAATGATCAGTTGTAAGTTGTCATACTTGATACACACAAAACCCCATGAAAAATACAGTTTTAAATTTCACTTTAATCACTATTAACGGATATCTGCTAGCATGTTAAAATTTCAACATCAGAGCAACACTCAAAAACTACTGGTGGAAGGTCTGGAGGTCACACAGCCAGACATGGGTTGGCAATCTGACAATTGTCTGGAACATTAGGGATTGGGGAAGCCCTAGATGCAGAGATGTAAGTTGTCAGGGAATTCCCAGAAAATAGGGATTTGTAAGGTCTTCAGGGCCAGATTTGATTCTCACGATCATAACAGTCAGTGTGAATATCCATGTTCATCAAAATGAAGAGAAACCTGGGTTTTTGTCCAAATGATAACCCCCTGCTATACACATACCCAGGCCTGTGTTGGCTCCATGACTCCACTGAGGAACAGGAAGGCCCCCTGGTGTAAGCAGAGAGACTGAACTGGACAGTCTCAAGACTAGTCTACAGTTGCCCTCCATACAGCCATTTGGAGAAACACCATTTGAAACTCACCACCCCCCGCCCCCCACCACCATACATGTCTGAACACCAAACTCACCCCTCAGCCACCCTTAATTCTGAAGCATATAGGTTGAAAGTGATTAGAGGTGGGGTTGGTGGCGGAGGGAGGTATACTAAACTCATCGTTCCTTATACCACTATTCTGCCACCTCCCTTACTGTTATGCCCTCTCCTACCAGTGCATTATAAGAGCATATATGCACATGTTCATTTTCGGGATTTTTGAATATACTTTTTCAAGGTCAAGTTGGACTTAGAATATTTTGGGAAATGCTGGCGGACATACAAATTCAGTCTCCCCATTGTTTCAATGTGAAAAATCGTCCCAACTCGTAGGAGTATTGAACCCCGGCCACAGTGCTGGTTGGCGAGGACATTAGCCATAGCGCAACACTGGACGGTGATGAAATCCGATGCGAAAGTAAATAAGTTCTAACCTGGGGTCCTAGTCCTATGTTTGCACTCAGTTTTCGTTTTGATTCCAACCTTGTCATGTTATGATATCAAAATACCAACAAGTATTTGATCCATAGATGAGGAATGCGTGCTAATTTTTTTTATTTTGTTCAATATAAATAAGAATCCAATGATTTTCCATCGTAAGCAAGTCGCGGTCCGCCATTCGCATCTCCCTCCTTGTCCGACGAAAGTGTGTCAGTGGCCCGGATGTGGATGTAGGTCAGCTTCTTGTCAGACGAGAAAGACGCTGAAAATGTCGGACCGGCTTGAAAAATCATTGGATTCTTCTATATTTTGAATATATGGGACATAATAAGTTTTACCTCGGGAATACCTCGGGTATTTCCGTAACCGATGAGATACGACCGAAGCCGGTCACGTGACGACAGTTTGGATCGAGCGTCCGTGTTTGGCAGACGGTTTCAAATTTCTAGGTGAGTTTTTTGTTGTTTTCACCCTTTTTACTGCCCCTTTCTGGGCAGTTTTTGCCCTATTTTAAGGGCTTTTGTTCTTGTTTGTATCTAGCCAGGGTTACGCCGTTGGGGTACCCTTTTAGAGCTAGAAAATAAAGTTTTTCTCTCAAAGACGGTCGTCGTGTCGGCGGGCCGTAGAGAGATTTTACATTTTTACAACTTCCTGGAGGAATTCCGCTGGAATTCTCTCGTTACAGGAATCTTACAGGGGCTCTCGAGCATTCCCTGATGTTATGGCACCTTTTTGCCTTCAGTTTTCACTTTTTCGGGCAGTTTTTGTCGATACCGATCGAAAAATTGTCCGTTGGGGCTCGCCGAGCACCAGCGCTGTTGTACCTGCGTACTTAGAGTAGGACAACGCGAGAGCTACCTAAAGTATACCTCTAAGTGCATACCGCTCGGCGAGTTTCGCCGTTGCCGCTAAGCGGGTCTGCTCCAGGTACATGATCTAGTCCTACTCTAAGTACATACCGCTCGGCGAGTTTCGCCGTTGCCGCTAAGCGGGTCTGCTCCAGGTACATGTATCTTGTCCTGCTCTAAGTACATACCACTCGGCGAGTTTCGCCGTTGCCGCTAAGCGGGTCTGCTCCAGGTACATGTATCTTGTCCTGCTCTAAGTACATACCGCTCGGCGAGTTCGCCGTTGCCGCTAAGCGGGTCTACTCCAGGTACATGTTTTCTAGTCCTGCTCTAAGTACATATCGATCAGCAGCTAGGCTATAATCTTTTTATTTCTGGTCTTTTTCCAGGATGGCAAGTACATCTCAGTCCAGTCCCACTGCTGTGGAGAAGGGAAAGAAATCACATAAGAACTCTAGTTCAAGTTCCAGCTCTGCTAGATCTTCATCTAGGCATTCTAAGGATAAGGGTGCTGAGAAAGACACTGTGATTTCAGTAAACTCTGAGAAGGAGCCTGAAGTTCAAACTACTGAGACTCCCAGTGCTGCTGTGCTGTTGGTCCAGCAGCCACCTCAAAGATGGGCTCCTCCTATGCCCTACTATCAGCAGGGTTATGATTACTATCAGGACCCTTATCAGCCGATGGATTATGCCTATGGTATGGATCACATGGCCTACCAGTGTGAACCAGTAGAGGAGGAAGGTCAGGGTTATGTGGTACTAGGCCCACATGGACAGGCACATGCTATGTCAGTAGTGGATGATGAGGAGGAAGTGGCTTCTGTGCAAGGTGATTTTGAGGCACAGTCGTCAAAGGCTAAGCCACCTCCAATAGACTATCTCAAGGGGCTAACTGGAAGCCTAGCTGAGAGTATCCAGTCCTACAGACGGGAAAAAGCGGAACTAACCAAGGAAGGCCCCAACGTACATGAAGCCCTCTCCGATGCCATCAATTCCTATTTTGAAGAGACTTATATTGCCCAGGACTTGGAGAAAGCGGCTAAAGAATTTCCTAGGCCTTCAAATGTGCAGAGACTGGTAGCACCTAAGTTAGAGGAAGCAATTTTCAACTCTGAGGCACTTTCCAAGAATGCGGCAGTGCGTATGCTGGATGTATCTCTTCAGACCCTGCAGAAAGGGGTGGTCTCGGCCATTGCAGCTATGGCACCGTTAGGCTCGATGATGTTGGAGAAAGGGCCCGAGGACCATCAACTGGATGCCTTTGGAAGGGATTTTAATAAGGCAACCAGACTACTGGTCAATGTATGCAATGGGCTATCGGTGAAGAGGAGGGACTTGCTAAAACCTTTCCTTGCTAAGCCCTATGCTAAGGCGCTCACTAAGACCAACATTGATGGGGACCCACAATGGCTTTTTGGGGGCAACCTGGAGGCTCGTATTAAACAAGCTGAGGAGGACAAGAAGATCTCAGACAAGGTTCTAGCGTCCAAACGCCCGGGGCCGCAGGATTCTCATTCCCAGTCTAAGAGGCAGAAGGTCATGGGCACAGCACCTGCTCAAGCCTGGGGGCCTAGACACCCTTATGGACAGAACCACTACTATGTCCAGGGCCCTAGGGGCCGCTACCCTGCTCCGCGCCATCAGTACGCTCAGCCGAGATTTCAAGTGGCTCATGGCTACAGGCAGACTTACTCTCAGAATTACCAGACACAAGGCCAGGGTTACCGCTTCAAAGCACCTCGTCCGCAGGGCCAAGGTCAGCAGCATCAAGCCCAACGGGGTTTTTCCAAGAAGAGGCCCAAGTAGGGCAGGTGAGTCCCTTCCCACTACATAACACTGTCCAATCCTTTCAAGGGGGAAACATTCTGAAGTGTGCTGATGCTTGGTTTAAACTCACCAAGGACCCTTGGATCTTAGCCATGTCTCAGGGTGTCACCATTGACTTTAATGCCTTACCATCCCAGGACTGGGTGCCTCCTCCATATAAACTTGATCCGGTAGAGGTGGCCTTTATGGATAAGGAAGTAGATAAAATGGTAGCTAGGGGTATTATTGAGTTTACAGTACATGAACAGGGCGAATTCATCTCCAATGTTTTCCTGCGTCCCAAGCCCAATGGGGATTACAGGCTTATATTGGATTTGACAGATATGAACAAGCAGGTCATGTATGAGCATTTTAAGATGGCCTCCCTACAAACTGCTGTGGACCTTGTCACCCCTAATTGTTTTATGGGGAGTGTAGATTTAAAGGATGCCTATTACTCTATTCCTGTACGAGAAGATTATCGTAAATTTCTGAAGTTCAGGTGGAATGGGGTCCTCTACCAGTTTGTAGGGATGCCAAACGGTCTTTCATGTGCACCAAGAGTATTCACTAAGTTGCTCACTCCCCCCTTCGCAAAGCTAAGGGAGGAGGGACACATCTGTTTCCCCTACATTGACGATTCTTTTATTATGCATGAGTCAAAAGAAGGTTGTGAGCAATCTATCAGAAGAGTGTGTGAAACCCTGGATGGGTTAGGCTTTGTAATTCACCCAAATAAGTCAGCCTTTGTAGCCTCGCAAAAGGTGATTTTCTTGGGTTTTTGGATTGACTCTGTGGATATGTCTATATATCCAACTCAGGAGAAGGTAGACAAATTCATGTCAGATTCCTACTTGCTGCTGGGGAAAGTCAAGCCAAAAATCAGGGAGGTTGCATCTCTCATAGGTCTTATGGTAGCTTACTCGGCAGGAGTTCAATATGGGCCTGCACATATTAAAGGACTTGAGAAATGCAAGAATGAATGGTTAGCCTACCGAAAAGGGAATTTTGATGCAAAAATGGTACTTTCCAAGTATGCTATACAGGACATACTATGGTGGCAAGCCAGCATACCAACTGCTAAGAAGGCACTGGATGTAGGTCCACCAGAGTTTGAATTGTATACGGATGCATCGGATGACGGCTGGGGTGCACACAGGGGGAATGTCAGAACTAATGGCAGATGGCTTCCTTCTGAGGTGGACTTCCACACCAACATCCACGAGACCATGGCAATAGAATATGGGCTAAAATCATTGTGTAAAGTGAGAGGGGCTCATATTAGGGTCATGACAGATAATACCACGGCACTTGCATATGTGAGGGCTGCAGTCTCCAATGTGTAATCTGGTATCAAGAAACATCTGGAACTGGTGTGAGTCTAGAGGGATCTGGTTGACAGCGGCTCATGTGCCGGGAGTGGATAATGTCATCGCTGATCATGAGTCACGCCATTTCCAAGATGAGACTGAGTGGGAGATAAATGACTCAATTTTTTAAATCATTTGTGAAAGGTTTGGGAGGCCTCAGGTGGACATGTTCGCTTCTAGAACAAATTGTAAAGTTCAATGTTTTGTGTCACGTAGGCCAGAACCAGAAGCATGGAAAGTTGACTCTTTCTCATTCACATGGCCTAATAAGCTCTTATATTGTTTTCCTCCGTTCAGCATTGCAGGCCGGGTGCTTCAACGCATATTGAGGGCAGGAGCAAGGGCAATCCTCGTGATGCCGGATTGGGAGAGTCAACCCTGGAAGGCAAAAGCCCACAAGTATGCGGTGGACTACGTACGGTTCCGCAAGAGAAAGAACAACCTACTACCTCATGGGGCCCCTACAAGCCTACAGTTCATAGGAAGTCTACCAATTATAGCTTTCCTTTTCTGAGGCGACGCCTCCAAAAGGAAGGGTATGACAAGGCTTCCATTGACCTTATGATAAAAGCTTGGAGACCATCTACAAGGAAACTTTATACGACTTACATAAACAAATGGATAGTTTTCTGTGTTGAACGGGGTTATAACTGGATGAAGGGCACTATGCCACAAGTGTGTAAATTTATGAGAACTTTGTATGACTCGGGAGTAGGTCATGGAGTTATGAATGTGGCACGGTGTGCTTTGGGAACCCTGTTACCACAGGTAGATGGGGCGCCTATTGGGCAACATCCAAACATTTGCCATATGGTAAAGGGTACATACGAAGATAGACCTAGTGGACCAAGGTATGACACGTTTTGGGACGTTACAAAGGTATTCAAGTTGTTCAAAAGTTGGGGGGATAACAGTTCTTTGTCACTTAAGAAGTTATCGTTGAAACTAGCGGTCTTAATTTTGCTTGTCACATCTCAAAGAGGGCAGACAATCTTAGCGTTAAGGACAGATGAACTGTCTTGGGAAGACAGAAATGCTGTCTTCAGACTCAGTACTCTGTTAAAGTCTAACAGAGTCGGTGACCCTTTAAACACTGTGGTCTTGCGACCCTACATCCTGAATGAAAAACTCTGTGTGGTCAGCACCCTCAAAGCATATCTCACTAGGAGGCAAAAGGTCCGTGAAAAGTCTGAACGACTTAGGAGGAAGCTGAACCTCCCACCTCTTGAAAATCCACTGCAGCTCCTTATGAGTTACATTTCGCCTCATGACGGAATCAGTAGGGATACCCTGGCCAGGTGGACCATTGCCACTCTAGACATGGCTGAGATTGACACTTCACGTTGGAAGGCCCACTCTACTCGTGGGGCTTCAGCTTCAGCTTCCACCAAGGTAGGATCCTGCTTGAATGCCGTAATGCGCCTGGCAGGGTGGAAGTCAGCTGACTCATATCGGAAATTCTACAACAAGCCCATCGAGGTTGATACAGAGCATGTAGCTACTAACTTGCTGAGACTAGCAGATTAGATTTGTTGAACGTTCAAATGTATGGGTTGTCTGGTGTATTAATTGCTTTGGTTGGTTATTTGACTACTCCAGATAACTAGTGTACTGTGCTTTAACCAAGTTGGTAAAGGTCAGAAAATTAAAGGTGTTGAATTGATTCTGTATTGGTCTTGGTCAATTATTAAATTGATAATAATTGAGAATTATTGATAATAGCCAAAAATCTTTATGACTAGAAAAACACATTCGCTTTCAACATCTCATCGGTTACGGAAATACCCGAGGTATTCCCGAGGTAAAATTTTGGAATTTTGGGAAACTTACCGGAGGGAAGTTGAAGTAAAACTTCTTATTTTACCGAGGGAATACGGGGTATTGGAGGAACAGATGCCCTTCCCACCCTACCCGTATTCTTTCGAGGTCATTATTATTATATGAAAAAATTGAAATGTCTAATCTGGTTGTTTCCAGAAAATTGTGTGTGTTTTTCTACTCATAGATTTTAGGTTTTCAAGTCTGTCGTCACGTGACCGGCTTCGGTCGTATCTCATCTGTTCCTCCAATACCCCGTATTCCCTCGGTAAAATAAGAAGTTTTACTTCAACTTCCCTCCGGTACCCTACGGTAAGTTTCCCAAAATTCCAAAATATGGAGGGATCATCTAGACTATCTAAGGATGTGTACCTTTTAATATTTCAACTTGTCATGGTTGGATTCACTACGAAAAGTGTGTGTAAACACAGCAGTACTTCTCCCATCAAGGAACAATAACAATGTCAATGGCTTCGCGCGGTGTGACCCGGGGCATATCGCTTGCACTTACAAAATGTCTTCTCCTGGCTTTATTCTGGGGATATCAGGTAAGAAATTAATACAAAATGGAGGAAAAGGTGGTATAAACGCAATATAGCATAAATATGACAGCCCATGGTTTGTATATTGACGATATTGAACTCCCCTTCAGCTCGTGCAATATTCGTCAATATACAATCCTTGAGCTGTCATATGTATGCTATATTGCATTAATATACATGTATTGTGGGGAAAGACATTGTATACATGCACATTGCATATATAGACTTTAACACCCCTCCACCCTGCGATAATACAGGCTTCCCTAGCCCCCTTAAAAGGGTCTATATCTCCTCTTTCCTATCTGCTCTGGATGTGTGTGGTGCACATGTGCGGGCATTGAGACATTCCCCTGTGAAATTGTGTAATGAAGTTATTGCCATGAATATGACCTTAGCTGTTGAAATGGCGTTAAACATCTATTACTCACTCACTCCTGCGATAATAGAGTTTTAGCAGTTTCGACGTGAACATATCAATACTGCGTAACCCGGCAACCATGGGCATTGCGTCATCAACTCTTGTGCAGTCCGATACAGCTACGTACGTCCATCACATAGCAAAACACTTAGATACGTTCATTACGTACGTAGCTACGTAGTGGAGGTGCGTGTAGGGATATGTCCACGTTGGCTTTGCTAAAACTCTCTAATAGCTTTTCAGGGATTTTCTCAATACCCAACTTACATCTCTGTAGATGGTGTTAGGAAGACCTCTGGGTCTTACTCACGTTAAAGCTATGGTATACCAAATGAAGATTTACGGCAATAGTTAAAGCAGATATGAGAAGAAGGGCTTAGTTGTCTCTGTGTAAGCAGACACTGTGTCAGCTATTGGGCAGGGTCTGTGTAAACAGGCACTGTCAGCCATTGGGCAGCTTCTCTGTGTAAGCAGGCACTGTGTTAACCATTGGGCAGGGTCCGTGTAGGCAGGCACTGTCAGCCATTGGGCAGGGTCCGTGTAGGCAGGCACTGTCAGCCATTGGGCAGGGTCTCTGTGTAAGCAGACACTGTGTCAGTCATTGGGCGGCATATCTGTGTAAGCAGGCACTGTGTCAGCCATTGGGCGGCATATCTGTGTAAGCAGCCACTGTGTCAGCCATTGGGCGGCATATCTGTGTAAGCAGGCACTGTGTCAGCCATTGGGCGGCATATCTGTGTAAGCAGGCACTGTGTCAGTCATTGGGCGGCATATCTGTGTAAGCAGGCACTGTCAGCCATTGGGCGGCATATCTGTGTAAGCAGGCACTGTCAGCCAATAATCGGCATATCTGTGTAAGCAGGCACTGTCAGCCATTGGGCGGCATATCTGTGTAAGCAGGCACTGTGTCAGCCATTGGGCGGCATATCTGTGTAAGCAGGCACTGTCAGCCATTGGGCGGCATATCTGTGTAAGCAGCCACTGTGTCAGCCATTGGGCAGCATATCTGTGTAAGCAGGCACTGTGTTAGTCATCAGATCAGTCACATCAGATTAGTACTAAACTGACTAAAAACAGGCCTCTTAGGCTAGCTCTTCTTTCAACTCTGGGTGTGTCCATACTGTGGGTCGCTTTATATGCAGGGTAGTACAATAGTTCTATATGCCGACATAGCTGGTTCAATTAGGCCACGCTTTTTTGTTTGGGTTACGGGCACCCAAGATGAATTCTCCAGGGCGGAGGACGAAATTAAAGGGGGGGGGGATAAAAAGTACAATCACATCATATCAAATGTTCCGCCAGTGCCTTATGAGAGCAGCTTGTATTACCATTATGGGAGTTGCTTTTTGTTGCAATGCTTTTAGATGTAGGGGATTTATTTTCCTATGGTTCAACTAAGCATTTTATGCTTGTGGTACTAGATTGACTGCATTCCTTGCATGATTAGCTTCATTTTGATACCAAATACACCTACCTTTTCAGTAAAGTGTTTTGGATTTGCTATGGGATGTAGGAGGAAATAAAAAAAAATTGATCTTTTAACTTTTAATTTTATTCTGGATTCTGACTTTTGCAGTTGGGGTGGGCCCGTAACCCAAACAATAAAAAAGAAATGTGGCCGTATCAGCCTATGAAATAACACCCAACTATTCACTGAGGTCCTCTCGGGGGCCAGTTGTTATCAGTGATAAGAGCTGGCAACCAGCTTCAACAATTGCTGTGCCCATTGGACAATCCGCTACCTCGGTAAATAGGGTGTGATTTTAGGGACAATGGCAGGTCAAAACAAATGGTTTTTTTCCCCAAAGAATTTCATAGTAAAAGTATTGACAAACTAAAAAAGCCTTTGTAGTGAAAGTTTGTGTGGAAGTAGGAGTTAGAAGGCGGAAGTATTAGGAAAATTCTATGATATGGAGAGTGGGTTTTGTTGGAATAAGGGTTCTGTTGAGGTACATAGTAAATTGCCTGAGCCCTAGAATATTGGGGGAGCACTTGAGACCTGAGAGGTCTATTTCTTATAGTGATTAGTGGATACTTCAGTCTATTCACAGTAACCGTTAATTGGTCTCCACACAGCTATAATTATGCATCTGTCAATTCGCTTCACCCAATCAAGACTGTACAGCCAATCACAGCCTGTATTGTTTGGTCTAGATATACATATCAATACCAGACTTTTGGTCATTAACCCACTGTGACACCCTGGGACAAAGGTATACTCTTGTGGGTAGTAATAGTTAACCCCGACTTCTGAAGGGTTAACAGGTACTCTGATCACACCATGGATTGACTAATGACCATACTTCAGTAGGGTTAACAGGTACTCTGATCACACCATGGATTGACTAATGACCATACTTCAGTAGGGTTAACAGGTACTCTGATCACACCATGGATTGACTAATGACCATACTTCAGTAGGGTTAACAGGTACTCTGATCACACCATGGATTGACTAATGACCATACTTCAGTAGGGTTAACAGGTACTCTGATCACACCATGGATTGACTAATGACCATACTTCAGTAGGGTTAACAGGTACTCTGATCACACCATGGATTGACTAATGACCAGACTTCAGTAGGGTTACTCATTATTTCCACTGCCTGATTGATCAATTTAATAAACCCTGACGACCGCCCCCATTTAAGTAATACTTCTTTTACATATTCTTTTCTTTTATCTTTAGAGCGCATTCTAGTTCAACATTATAGGAAAACTAGATACTTTTCCATTAGATTTGGGGGGAACCACTGATCCCCACCCCGAGGTACCTTCCGCTCACTATGTCTTGGCTTATAGATCCATCAGTATCAAGGCATGCTAATATTGTTCTCCGTCATGCAGGTCTTCAGAATGTTTTTCATGGGCATTCAATCTATTTCCCACAAAACCATAGTTAAGGTTTTAGTAAATTCTCTGATATAGAATTACTATCACTGGATGCCCCTTCATGCTCCAAAAGTATGTAGTGAATGTCTTACAAGTAAGTCTAGCAACCCAATCATATCCAACCCTGGGGGAGCACTCAGTTTTTTTAACCGGGGTGTGCAACTAGGCATTTGAAAATCCTTACCCTTGTTACTCTCACCCTCATGTTTTGGATGAAAAATAAAACAATAATCATATTTGGAAAATATTCTCGAAAACCAGCAAAATGTGTCCAAAAGAACCAGATAATTTGGCCGATACACAGGCTATTTGCTCAATACGGCCACATTTTTTTTAGTGGGATTTTGGTAAAAAAAAAAAAAAAAACAGCCTTGCCAGTGGCACACATGTTGTAGCAAAACATATAAAGTGCCCCCTGGCATCCAACTCACATGCACCAACAGCTTAATCAGATCCCAGTCACTTTTACTACTCCTTAATCAGATCCCACTCACTTTAACAACTTCTAATTCACATCCCACTCACTCTAACAACTTCAAAATTACATCCCACCCACTCTGACAGCTCCTTAGTCACATCCAACTCATTCTAACAGTTCCTTAGTCACATCCCACTCATTCTTACAACTCCTTAATTACATCCCACGCACTCTAACAGCTCCTTAGTCACATCCCACTCACTCTAACAACTCCTTAATCACATCTCACCCACTCTGACAGCTCCTGAATCACATCCCACTCACTCTAACATATCTTCCCTAGCCCACTTAAAAGGGTCTATGTCTCCTAACCGGGCTTCCCTAGCCCAATTAAAAGGGTCTATGTCTCCTCTTTACTATCCCCTCGCATGTGTGTGGTGCACATATTCACGGGCACTGACACATTCCTCTGTGGAATTTTGTAATGTAGTTCTCACCATGAATATGACCTTAGCTGTCGAAATGGCATTAAACATCTATTACTCACTCACTCTGTAACATATCCTTAATCAAATCCCACTCACTCTAACATATCCTTAATCAAGTCCCACTCACTCTAACATATCCTTAATCAAATCCCACTCACTCTAACATATCCTTAATCAAATCCCACTCACTCTAACATATCCTTAATCAAATCCCACTCACTCTAACATATCCTTAATCAAATCCCACTCACTCTAACATATCCTTAATCAAATCCCACTCACTCTAACTAAATGGGCCTCCCTAGCCCACTTAAAAGGGTCTATTTCTCCTCTTTTCTATCTCCTCAGGATGTGTGTGGTGCACATATGCGTGGGCGCTGACACATTCATTGTGAAATTGTGTAATGTAGTTCTTGCCATGAATATGACCTTAGCTGTCGAAATGGCGTTAAACATCTATTACTCACTCACTCACTCTAACATATCCTTAATCAAATCCTACTCACTCTAACCTTAATCACATCCCACTCACTCTAACAGATCCTTAATCAAATCCCACTCACTCTAACAGTTTCTGAATCACACCCCACTTACTCTAACAGTTCCTGAATCACATCCCTCTCACTCTTACATATCCTTAATCAAATCCCACTCACTCTAACATATCCTTAATCAAATCCCACTCTCTCTAACCTTAATCAAATCCCACTCACTCTAACATATCCTTAATCATATCCCACTCACTTTAACCTTAATCACATCCCACCCACTCTAACAGGTCCTGAATCACATCCCACCCACTCTAACAGGTCCTGCATCACATCCCACTCACTCTAACAGTTCCTGAATCACATCCCACTCACTCTAACAGGTCCTGAATCACATCCCACTCACTCTAACAGGTCCTGAATCACATCCCACCCACTCTAACAGGTCCTGCATCACATCCCACTCACTCTAACAGTTCCTGAATCACATCCCACCCACTCTAACAGGTCCTGAATCACATCCCACCCACTCTAACAGGTCCTGAATCACATCCCACCCACTCTAACAGGTCCTGAATCACATCCCACCCACTCTAACAGGTCCTGCATCACATCCCAGTCACTCTAACAGGTCCTGAATCACATCCCACTCACTCTAACAGTTCCTGAATCACATCCCACCCACTCTAACAGTTCCTGAATCACATCCCAGTCACTCTAACAGGTCCTGCATCACATCCCACTCACTCTAACAGTTCCTGAATCACATCCCACCCACTCTAACAGGTCCTGAATCACATCCCACTCACTCTAACAGGTCCTGCATCACATCCCAGTCACTCTAACAGTTCCTGAATCACATCCCACTCACTCTAACAGGTCCTGAATCACATCCCACCCACTCTAACAGGTCCTGCATCACATCCCACCCACTCTAACAGTTCCTGAATCACATCCCACCCACTCTAACAGGTCCTGCATCACATCCCAGTCACTCTAACAGGTCCTGAATCACATCCCACTCACTCTAACAGGTCCTGCATCACATCCCACTCACTCTTACATACACAAGTCCATTTCATGATTCCTGATGTCCAGTTCTAAACAACTTGAATGTCCACCTTTGGATCAATTATGTCTCTTATAAACACCACTTAGTTTCACTTTATATATTGGTGACATTCCTTTAAAATACCACCTGATATACCTGTAGATCCCTTATTTACACCATATATTTATGTTAAACTTTTGTGTGTTTATGTTTGAGTCTTCTTTTGAATTACATATAATGTCATTCAGCGAAGAATGGTGTTACATCTAGAAAAGATTAGGGGTGACTGTGAGTCGATTAGTTTCTGAGAATATTGTAGAGGTATCATATTATAACCATATATACCGGTACCGTCTGGCGTGGTGGGTGAGTCCAGTCGCTGGGTGTTCCTGAGGTTCCGGATAGGTGGCAGCACCGATCCGGGCCTGTGGGGACATCTGGCGACAAACACCAAGGTCCGAATATAAAGACTGGGGCTAGTTATTAATCTATATTAGCTGCCCCTCCACCACCTTCCGGGTAGCCGCTGAGTGTCTTTCAATAAAACCGTTGGTATACACTTGAATCACTGCCTTACTCTTTCTTTCCTAATCCATAAGGCCCGAACCACCGAACTGGTAAATCAAACCATTACATTGGTGCCGTGACCAGTTTATTCTGGTGTATAGCCCGGACATTATAACGTCCGAACGGCTAGTACATGGGTTAGACAGCCTCGCGGAAGCTAACCCTGAGGGACAATTGTTTGTCCAAGAGAATGGCAATGGGACATTAACAGTCCAAACCCATACGAACCAACAGGATGTAGACGCTGCATCCTGGAGGGAACCCGGACCTCATTACACACTGGATAGTGAGGAAAATATACCTGACTCTGTATGGAGAGAACAATCCATACAGAGAAGGAGTACCTTAATAGGTCAACAATCACTTGTTGACGCATTAAGCAATTCGATGTTCGAAGTTGGTGGTAGCACTAACCCAGAACATCCAGCACCTATGCCAAAAAGGGTAACGTTTGGAAAACTACCATACAATATACCCGGACTGCCTATTTTAGATTATAGCGCCATCGACGGCGATGTGACATACCCAGTACCGGAAGGTGAAGAACTTAAACAACTGGATGTCCTGTTGTTAAACGAAACCTATGTAACTTTGAACGAGAACTTAAATACCTCAGTCAAAGCGAAAGATGAAGTAATCGATGAAAAACTGCATCTGGAGGAAGACCTTATTGGTATGCAAAGCGAATTCAAAACCATAAAGAATGAATATATGAAAGAATTAGAAAATGAAGAAATTAAACTTCAGGAAATGAGAAAGTCATTTAATAAAGAATATGACAATAGACACACTCGTATCCAAACATACATAGATAAGAATGATCAGTTATGTCGTGATAAGGCCAACTATGAAGCTGACATAAGTCTGTATCAAAGTGAATAGGGAAATTGAAACTTCAGTGTAATAAGCAAGCTGAAGACAATGAGACAATCCGGACAGGTATTATAGCATATAACAAACAACTGAAAGAAGATAGACAGAAACTCACTAATGAGCTTCAGGATTTGCAAAATACTGCAATGACTCTAGATAAGTATGTAGAAGCCTCACAACTGACTATAGGTAATATAGATCCGAATGTGGTATCTACAATGTTGGCAAATACAGTCCAAAACGCCCACCAGATACAATCCATTTGTAACTGATGGGGAGGATAAAAATGTAGATTCTGGTATCTACAAGAAACCAGATCATTCCCCATCCAGTGGAGTGGTTGATCCGAACAGTACAACAGTACAAGTCGGCTCAAATCAGGCAGCAACAAGTAGTGTGCCTACACCTCATGTTCCAAAACATGATCCTGTTGTAGGTCCGGCACCGCCGATACCAGAACTGAGTCATAAGATCCGGATCACAAACAAGTAGTTTGGGATTCATGGAAGGACGAAACATCCTTCAGCGACCTCTTCATAGCCATTGATGGTTATGATATGAAGAAAAGATTAGTGGGTCTGGCACCTAATCTGCTACGAGCTGCTCCATTACAATACGGAGCAGCACCCGCTCAAGTATCTGAGACATTCCAATTGGCCCCTGTTGACCTACAGGAAGCTAATCAGGAAGACGAATACATCTCCGATGACAACGGAGAATATATTGGTTCAGTTCAAGTAGCTGGAAAGTATTACCGCCAGAAACGGTATCGAAAAGTGAATCCAAAAGGAAAAGGAGGATCGGTTGTAAATAAAACGACGTCCAGGCTAACCCAGGCTAGTAATATTACAACTACAACCGTCCCTACCGTAGATCTCAGAGAAGGTGTTTCAGATGTCAGAAATTAGGGCACTATGCAGCCGAATGTACAGCTGATAAGCCTGTCCCTCGGGGACAGGGAAGTATCTCTGGAATAACCACAGAGGAAAACGGAGGAGGGGTCTCTCGATGGGCAGAGAAGGGGATCCTGATGACAAATCTTGCCATGATATCACCATCTGTGACAAATTCTCCATATTGGATGGATTCATTCCCACTTGCCAATAACCTGATTGCATGTCTAGGGTACAAAACCAACTATTGCCTCCTAAGGAGTCAATGGTTTCATCTATTCTCGATACAGCATTTTCGAGTCATATTGGATTTGCAGTAGCAAATTCGCCTAGCACCGGAGTGGTTGTAGACACCTGGAAGGTTAGGGAGGCTGATACAACAGGTGCCCAGGGAGCACAGGGGAAACCAGTAACGGTAACGAGGTAGGCGTTTATTTTTTAGCCAGGGTTGGTAGTGCCCACCTACATCCGGGTCATCCTTGTCTGGAATTCCTAAAAGGATGTGGATTGACTCCAGGTGTGAACAATGACGTCTCGATTGTCACGGACACGCCCTCCGTACTGAACGGAAGGCGGTGGTATGTTTGCCTCACTGTTAACAGAAGATCCGCTGAATTTCTCGTTGATACGGGTGCTAGCCACTCCTGTATCTCCAAGAGGTTCTACGATCTTATACCGAATGACCATGATACATTCATATCGGGAGGAAATGCTCAGACGGCCGATAGCAGTACTATGCAAACATATGGTAGAACTTGTGTGAAATTGCAATTGGATGTAATGCATGACTATGTCCACCGTTGCGGATATAGCAGATGAGGGGATACTCGGGTTGGATTTCGCATCCCTGTATGGTGTGGTCTTGGAGCCACAATCAGGAGTGTTGAGTGTGAAATACCCGTATCCTGTAAAAGTTAGGTGTGTACTGAGACAAGTAAGCAGTATGGCTAGTGTGGCACACACTGTCCGAATTCCTGCAGGTGTAGCCTGCGATGTGCTCTCAAGGAGCGATCCTGTGATGCGCAATAAGCCTGCAGTGATAGAACTGGATGTAGTTACTTTATCAAGTATCGGATTGACCTCCATAGATACCATTGTAGCGAATGCATCCTGGGCAGTAGTACCGGTTTCCAACACTGGGAATGCTACTATCTACCTGAAAAAAGGACAGGTCTTCGAAAATGTTACACTTTCGGAAACAGTAACCGACAGTAAGTTGAAGTTACCCAAGGTAACTGATGATGATGATATCTCGGATGACTTATTAAAGTTGTATGAAGAAACTTCATTAGAGAATCCGGAACATCGGAAAGAGTTTTATGATTTGCTCCATCAGTATAGAACTGCCTTTGCCAAACCCGGTGAAAAATTGTGTACGACAACTAAGGTAGTACATAAAATAGATACTGGAGAAGCAGAACCGTTTAAAATACCTTATAGACGGTTACCTTTAGCGAAGAAAAGAGTAGCTGAAGAAGAAATAAATAAGATGTTGGAACAAGACGTAATAGTCCCATCCAATAGTCCATGGAGTAGTCCCGTATGCATGGTAACTAAAAAAGATGGTACTATCCGCTTCTGTATAAACTTCAGAAAGTTGAATGGAGTTACAAAAAAGAATTCATATCCATTACCGAGAATAGATGAAACCATTGACTCCTTAGGAGGCAATAGTTGGTTTTGTACCCTAGACTTGTAATCAGGTTATTGGCAAGTGGGAATGAATCCATCCAATATGGAGAAAACAGCATTTTCAAGTCATATTGGATTATTCCTTTTGGCTTGTGCACTGCACCAGCTACATTTAAAGCAATGATGGAAACTCTTTTGAGTGACCTGTTGTGGAAAAAATGCCTAGTATACCTTGACAATGTAATAGTCTTCGGAAAGACATTTGAAGAATGTTCTAACAATCTCAAATTGGTATTAGAATGAATTATTTCTAATGGTCTCAAATTGAAACCTAAGAAATGTCATATGTTCAGAAAGTCCATAAACTATTTGGGCCGTATCATCTCAGATGAGGGAATAAAAGCTGATCCAGAGAAAATCGAATCAGTTACGAATTGGAGTAGACCTAACTCACCTAAAGAAGTGAGATCATTTTTAGGCTTCTGTTCCTATTACAGGGAATTCATTCTTAATTATTCTAGAGTCAGTTACCCATTACAAATAATAGCTAACTGGACCCCAGGATGTACCAAGGATAAATTTCCTTGGACGCATGAACAGGAATCCGCTTTTCTAAAGCTAAAGGATCTGTTCACGAGTACTCCCGTATTGCAATATCTGAATGAGACGGATCATTTCATACTGGATACGGATGCTAGTAATGACAGCATTGGTGCCGCCCTTTCGCAAGTCCAAAATGGGAGAGAGGTACCTATTGCTTTTGCTAGGAATACACTGAGTAAAACTCAACGCAATTACTGCATGACTAAGCGTGAACTGTTAGCAGTAGTTGTATATACAAAGAAGTTCAAACACTTCTTATGGGGGACTGACTTTACTCTACATACGGATCACTCCTATTTAAGATGGTTATTGAACTTCCGAGATGCTGAAGGAATGTTGGGTCGATGGTTAGCCCATTTGTCCGAATACGGGCTGGAACATCACCAAATTCAGCATAGACCCGGAGTGAAGCATTTAAATGCTGATGCCTTGTCTCGAATACCAATCCGGAAAAGTGATAATCCGGACTGTGGGGCTCACAGAGCAGTTTTAGCAGGGATTCGAAAACCTTTAGAACCCCTAGTCACCAGTATACTGGAATGGTCTATGGATCACATACGACAGTTCCAGGAAGCTGACTCGATAACTGCACAGCTACTGCAATTAATACCTAAGGGTATACGTCCAGTCAGACCTGAGGTCTCTCTGGAAAATCGAGAAATGAGAAGGTTTCTTGCTCAATGGACTGAGCTTGAAGTCCGGAAAGGCGTGTTATACCGTTGAAAGCCATGTAATAATGGTGAGAAACTCATACAAGTGGTTATACCACATGCAATGAGGCATGACATCATGTATTATTGTCATGGACATTGGACCAGTGGTCATTTTGGAAGGAAACGCTCATTAGCACGACTTTCTAAAAAATACTATTGGCCCAGCTTGTCGCGAGATTTGCAAAGATGGGTAACCACCTGCCCGGACTGTTGTAAAAACAAACCCGGACCCGGGATGGGCAAACTTCCCCTATCTCAGGAACTTTTCGGAGTTAGATTCACGAGAATCAGAGTAGATATCGTTAGTGGATTTAACATAACCGCTTATGACAATACCTGTATGATGGTAGTGTGTGATTACTATACAAAGTATACTAAAGTTTTCCCACTACCGGATCACAAGGCAGTTACTTGTGCCGAAGCTTTTGAAAAAGGTTGGGTACTGACTCTCGGTGTACCACTTATGCTACACAGTGACCAAGGTAGAGAATTCGAATCGAATCTCTGGCAAGGGATGTGCGAATACTTAGCTATTTGCAAAACTAGAACCAATCCATATAGACCACAGAGCGATGGATTGGTCAAAAGGTTCAATAGAACCCTTATTCAGGTCCTAAAGTCACTTGTAAATAAAAAAATGGACGATTGGGACGAGCAATGCCATTTTGTGACCCATGCTTACAACAATACAGTACATTCGAGTACCAACTGTACTCCGAACCTTTTAGTGTTCAGAGAGGATTTAATAATGCCTGCAGACTTGGTATTGGGAGTTGTAGGAATGGATCCGGAACTACCTTGTCATGTAGTTTTCATCGAATGTTTGAGGGACAGATTCAGGAAAGCATATGAATCTGTCCGAATTGATTTAGAGAAAAGTGCCAAATGGCAGAAGGTAGGATATGATACCGATTTGAAAAATCGGAAATTCAAATCCGGAGATAGAGTGCTAAGGCTGCACGAACCACATAGACATGTAAAATTAGCGTCTAATTGGGACGGTCCTTTTACAAAAACCCAGGTTATTAGTGATTGTACCATAATCGTCAAATCAGACCTCGGACGGCTGTACAAGTCAAACGTGGCTAGACTAAGAAAATGGTCTGGGAGGGAGACCTCCACAGAAATGTATGGTGAAGGATTCGATAAGATTCTGAATCTAAATCGGATAGTGAACCAGGTAAAGAACCCGATATTGAAGAGAGGCCGGGGTAGGCCTAGGAAGATATCTGAATCAGTACCACCATCGCTAACACGGACTAAGCGTGGTGGAGTTAAAAAATCTTGGCAGGTGAAGACAATAAGAAGTGGAAAGGTGTTTCGAAGGCCAAGAAACACCTAGAGAAGGCTCTTCGAACTGTCAGGTCCAAAAAGGAACTATCCAAAGAGGGGATAGTCGTCCGCCGCAGCCCTCGACTTGCCCAGAGGACTGCAGTAACCTAACCTGTATACACAACGAGTGTAATGTTTACATTTAGAGGAACGGATAACAACTGACCTGAAAGGTCTAATTGTCGTCGCTGTATGATGTACCAGTGGGTAGTGGACGGATAATCCGTTGGATTTGCTTAAGCTTTCCATAAACTCCACTTAAAATCCCTAGACGGGTCGACAGCATGAGCAATAATTACCTAAAAACATTCGGTTTGTTTATGTTCCGTCCGTAGCATGTGCGTTGCTGCATGACATCATCGCGTCCAGTCTCAGCTCTCATGACCCTGCTCGCAAGCGTGGAAATGACGTCACGGAAGCTGGCGTGTCGCCTTATTGTTTTTTGGTGAGGATCGAGGCGGGCGAGCGATCATCCGTCTGCAGATTTTTCACCTCTAAACAAGCTAGCTCCACCCACAGAGTCGATTCTCAAGAAGGCGGCTCAGCTACTCGTTGGCCCCCACGCCGTTTAAGTCGCGAGAAGGAGTGTGTAGATTCCTCCAGTCATGGCTGAGGAATCCGTAACTGTAGCCAAGCTATCCGGTGACCCGGATAAGCTGACTCCGTCTGCAGATGCTTTTCCGGAAGCATTGTCACCTGTTACACAGGCAGATAACGACCTGATGGAGGTGGAGGAATCCGCCGATCGGTCGTTCGAGGAGAAGCTGGCTTCATTTTCTTTGAATGAGCCAGAAAAGCCAGTATCACCACTTCCTACCGAGGGATCTGGAGACGCTTCAAACCCAGAAGTACAGCTAGGTGCAACCGGATCCGAAACTACCCAGATAGACGGATCCAAAGACCAAGTGAAAGAAGGGAAACCGGCCGAGGATAACCCGTTTCCGGCATCTTATGATGGAAGGTACCTGTATGTCCACCCGGATCTACAGGCACAGATATTACATCCTGATGGTACTCCAGTTAAACTTGATCCGAAGGTGAGACTTGCGATCGAGGATGTGATGCACCCGCTCCAACTCGAGAGGACGCCACTGAAGTGGCTTAGGGATTTGACATGGTTCCAACGAAGACTCATGGTGGACATCGCCTTCCGAGAGTCAGTTTACAAGTCAAACAGAGCCTTCGAGCTGGGAGCCTATCCCAAGCCCGATAGATCTCAGTGGAATGTTACTAAAGGTAACATTGATTGGGTGGGTTGTGTGTCAGACCCTCGTGGTCAGACCTATCCCCACCCTAACACGGTCTGACAAGACCTGCACACCCTTAGGGAGTACAGAGAAGCAGCTTCCAACTTTGAACAGTGGAACGACAGCTATTATATAGCAGAAGGCAAGGTTACCCAGGTCAGGAACTCTTCCCTCCTAGAACTGGACTGTCAGGCAGCTCTCCATATGATCATCTACCGTCGTATGGCAGCAGAAGAAGAGGCTCGCATCAAAGCCCGAGCTGAGGAGGCAGCATCAAAAGTATCCGCTCCCCCGATCCCTGATCTAAAGTTAGATACTAGAGGCTTGGATTCTCCTAAATCCGCTTCTAGCAGTTCTACCGGAAATCTGTGGATCCGGTAATCCCAAGTACCTCGGGTGAGGCTGGAAAGGCCGAACCCGGAACCAAAGATCCGGATCCAGAAGATTGGAAAGTATCTAAGAATAGAAGGTCTGCTTCACGTCGGCTTAAGAATCTACCCGATTCTGTCAAAGCTGAACCAAAAGCCAGTACCTCAGGTACAAGCAGTTCGAGTACCGCCATGGAGGTGGTCTCATCGGACGATGACTCTTTAGATAAGTCCTCAGTAGAGTGTGATGAGAAAGTTATCCCATCTACTTAGACTGAGGCAGAATGATGGGCTAATGCCAAATCTGGGTATAAGACCCGGATCCCGATGTGTTTTCAAGATTGCGCTTATGGAGTGAAGAAAGATGGTTCCACTCTGTATGCCTGCCCTGATCCGGTCAACAAAAATGGGGAAACTGATGACGAAGATTGGATGCGTCTTACTGACGAGGATCCCAATCCGAGCAAGGCCTATCTCAAGATGTGGCTTATGCTGAACCACACTGAAGGGTATTATACCTATACCCAGAGGCAAAAGTTGCGTTGGGCACTTGAGAAGTGGTACGGTGACGACCAAAAGTCCTGTCCCTTCTCCATATGCCAGGATGCTAGTGATGTCTCGGTCTAGACCTGGAGTACTTCAGCCTGGTTCCAAAGGCATCTCGTAGAAGCCCACTTCCACCATCACCCGGTCTACATTTGTGACCCGAGTTATGGTAAGAAGGGTAAGAAGTGTACTACAAAGGTCACATACAACCGGCATAGTGATCTGGCAAGACACCAGAAGAAAGGCCATGCTGAAGGTCTCAATACATCCCGTAAAAAGATTATGGAGCTGCATAAGGAACTCATGAAGGAGTTTGATAGCCTAAGCGCGGATGCTTGGTCGAAGATCCGACCAGGGGACCAAGTCCTCTGTGAAGTTCCGAAAACCAAGGATTCCAAACTTCGTGCTAAGATTATCCTTACTCCAGGAAAAGGAAAGTTGGATATGCATGAGACTCTTTGGCAGAAATGCGAGGAGTCTGGAAAGGACGGCAAACGAGCCCGGGAGAGAGTTAGGAGAGACCAGAGCCGAGGCAGATCCGGTAATGGTCAGGCCAAAACCAGCACCCAATCCAGGGCGGATGATCATTCCAGATCCCCCCTGGCACGTCACCCACACGAGCAGACCCAGGGTACTCCTGTCATCAAGAGACCCGGACCTGCCGGATATGCTCGAGCAGCATCTAAACCTGGGAAATTGGATGCAAACAATTTCCAGTCAATGTTACAAGGCCCTGGACCTGAAAGCCAGACCTTGGTCATTGGGAAAGGAGGTCGCCTTGTACCTAAAAAGGCACCAGCACCTGCCGCTGCCGGATCCACAAGTGCCGTATCTGCTCAGCAGATATCGTTCACCCCTGAACAGGTACAGATTTACTTGGACATGGGGAAACAGAATCAACCACCCTGTCCCTGTGCCACCTTCGGGAACGTCCGGAAGTCCAAAATCCGGAAGTGTCATTCCGGTAGTGTCAACACCCCCCCAAGAGTGTTGCATTGCCCGTCAAATCAAAGGATGCGATTACCATTTAAAACCGGTAACGCTAAAATCTGGTTCGAAAAATGTCGCCAAGGGGAGGCTGATGTCCAGAGGCCATCTACACCCACTGGGAGAAATGTGTAAAGGAGAGAGCTACAGAATTCCATCAGGGTCTTCTGAATGACACTCTCCTGTGTATGAAGGAAGTAGGTGATGCTGAGAAGGAACGCCTAGAATTCGTAATCCGAGACGAAGTAAGGGCTCGGGAGGAAGAAGCTGTAGCTGCAAAAGAACAGGCAGCTATGGATGTACACGTCTTAGAGAAACATGTAAAAGAAGAAATCACCTGAAACACTAATCTGAACACTAAGTTCATGAGAGTGTTTGGTATCGACATCGATGAATGGGACGGTACTCCCGAGTCGGCCCTAGACCTTCTAAGGAAGAAACACACTAAGAAATCCACTTAGTGTGTTCCGGGTTACCTACAATATATTTTTTTTTCTTCTCTCTTCTCACAACCAGACTTAGTGTTTTGCAGAAGGTAGAATATCTACCTCCTGATGTTCCCCATATGAATTAACACTTAAGTCTATTCTATGTGTTCCGGGTTCTTTTTTAACCAGAGTTAGTCGGATCAGGATATAATTTAACTATTGTCTCCTGATAGTTCTGTTTCGGATTATGAACTTCCTACAAATCCGAAAAGTAGTTGTGCTGCTAGAAGATACTGCCGGATGCGGATACCTATACCTGATGCCTGATGTTACCTGTTCCTGTCTTACCGGATGGACTTACCACTATGCCGTGTTCCTGTCTTACTTACTGGATGGACTTACCACTGTACCGTATTCCTGTCTTATGTACCGAATGGACTTATTACCATTATCTACCTACTTCCGGATCTAATATTTGTACTACGACTTTGTCAACTATATCCCAAAGGACTATTATTACTACATGTTGACAACCGGATTATTTATTAACACCATTCAGATTATTACAACGAACAATAGCACTCCTAGAGGATTGTGGGTAGCTGCCCCTAATCAACTACCGTGTATCTATATATCACTTCATCTGGAATACTATAGACTCTAGGAAGTCCATCCCGTGGTTAGCTGACCACACTTCCTCTCCGCATCATATCCGGCATACTTCAAGACTACACACAACGCTCTACTCATATTTTGTGTATATATATTATCATGATCATTATCTTAATTACTATTCAAATGACCATATAACTCATTTGTATACCTGTAGTAACGTAATATTATAATGCTCTTACGGGTTCATAACATATCAGGATCTATTGCTACTTGTCAAAATACTTAATATGATCCAACATAGATTATATTACACCAGATTGTCATAATTGTCTATTTATGACATATCATTGTATAATATTAATTATCTGGTGCTATGATGGTTGTTTGAATGCATGACGATGTAATATACGTTTCTTTGTATTTTTTCAATTGTATAAAAACAAAAACGGTAACATGTCAAATAGTTCTAACGTAGGACTTTAGGTGGATTAATTGGTTAACTAAATGTATCATTAGATAGTATGGTTACGTTTAAAGTCTTTATCAAGACTATGTACTTATCATGTTTCTAATAATAACAAACTCACTATGATATTAATATGTGGTTTATTTAAAAGTTAAACAGATCCGTTACATATATCTGTTACTATCCACATTGTCGAATTGTATCGACTTTCCTATTGATTATTCGTGACTATTAATACTATCGAGTATGTTAAATACCTATCATATGATACTTTAAAAATGTTATTGTTATATCTATGGTTATACCTCTATCATTAGGGTAAGACATAATGTAATATTATCCCTATATAATACTATAATAGTTATAACTCCTGCCTAATGTCTGGGGGAATAGTGTAGAGGTATCATATTATAACCATATATACGGGTACCGTCTGGCGTGGCGGGTTAGTCCAGTCGCTGGGTGTTCCTGAGGTTCCAGATAGGTGGCAGCACCGATCTGGGCCTGTGGGGACATCTGGCGACAAACACCAAGGTCCGTATATAAAGACCGGGGCTCAGCCGCTACGTCATAGGCCCTCCAGGCCTCCAAGCTTATAGACCTAGTTATTAATCCATATTAGCTGCCCCTCCACCACCTTCCGGGTAGCCGCTGAGTGTCTTTTAATAAAACTGTTGGCATACACTTGAATCACTGCCTTACTCTTTCTTTCCTAATCCGTAAGGCCTGAACCACCGAACTGGTAAATCAAACCATTACAATATATTGAAATGAAGATAAGATCTACATGGCCCTAAACACTGTGATGTTCAGTTGTGCTAGTCGTTAATGTTAAAATTCAGAAATGTACGTGCCTTGCATTGACTTTGTGGTCGATTCCATGATGTGCATTGATCCATACCCAGCTAGCACAGCTTGTTCAATTTACGTCATTTGTATGTGAAAATCCATCTTATTTACGTAATAAAGACATCATTTGGATGAGTTGTGCTAGCAGGGTACATATCAATGGAAGTTGATCATGTACTCAGTAGATGTATTGGCAACAATGATAGTCAGTAAGTGTTGATACTGTCAATAAAGCATTGGCAGTGTTGACATTGTATGTTAATATTTAAATGTTAGTTAAGTATTAACTCTGTCACTCAGGTACTGACACTGGCAGTAAGGTACTGACACTGGCAGTAATGTATTGACACTTTCAATAAGGTACTGACATTGTCAGTAAGTATTGACAATGTGTCAGTAAGGTATTGACATTGTCAGTAAGTATTGACACTGTCAATAAGTATTGACACGGTCGGTAAGTACTGACACTGTCAGTAAGGTATTGACACTGTCAGTAAGTATTGACACTGTAAGTAAGTATTGACACTGTAAGTAAGTATTGACACTGTCAGTATAAGTATTGACAGTGTTAGTGATGTTTTGACAAGTGCTGCTAGTAACATCCCAGCTAGCACACGCCACGGAATTTACATCACTTTTACATGATCTCTACCTAAAACTCATCAGTTTTACGTAAAAGTGATATAAATTTCCTGGCGTGTACTAGCTGGGATATTGACACTTATATATTGGCACTGTCAGTAATGTATTGACACTGTCAGTAACGTATTGACACTTACAGTAAGGTATCGACACTGTCAGTAAGTATTGACACTGTCAGTAAGGGAGTGGTCATTATTTATCAACGGGAGGCACAGAGAGTTTTTGCCCCCCTCTTTGATCTATTCCAAGTTAGCAGGTCGCCCCATGGGCGCTGCCATTACTGGAGCTTGTTATCAGCGAGTTCTACTGAAAAGACATTTCAGATGGGTACCAGTCAGCCCCCGAGAGGACCGCAGTGAATCGTTGGGGTTATCTCATTGGCTAATAAATAATCCTGCTAAGTCCGTATAGTAGCGCGCAGGCTTTTTTGCTAAAAAGAATTTTTTTAGCCCCCCTCAAGAGGGGTCAAAATTTTTTTAGCCCCCATCGGGAGGGGTCTGAAAATTTTACGCCCCCCCTCAAACCCACCACCCCCCATTGATAAATAATGACCACTCCCTAAGTATCGACACTGTCAGTATCAACATATTGACAATGTTAGTAACGTATTGACACTGTCAGTAACATATTGACACTGACAGTAACATATTGACACTGTCAGTAACATATTTACACTAGTTGTTAGTACGTGTTGCCACTGTCAGTAACATATTGACAATGTCAGTAAGCCATTGACACCATCAGTAGGCAATTGGCACTGCCAATAAAGCAAAGGTAATGTCAGGAAGGTATGGACACAGTAAGTTATTGTCAACAACCATTAACACCGTCCATAAGGTGTTCATTTACTGTAATGTATTTACACCATCAGTAGCTAGGCCATTGGCATTGTCACTACGCCATTGACACTGTCAATAAGGTATTGGCAAGGTCGGTAAAGGAGGTCAGTAGAAGACTGACACTATCGGTGTAGGATTGACATTGTTAGCGTTGCATTGAGGTGAGGTAATAACACTGCCACCATGGTACTGTCACTGTTATTAATGTATTGACCTTGTTAGTAGGAGATTGACCTTGTCAGTGAGGTCAACATTGTCTGTATTGACGCCATCACTGTGTGTTGACACTATCGTAAGCTGTTAACAGTGTCACTATTAAAGGTTTTAATATTATGGTAGTTTGGATCCCCCAGGTTTATGTCTCACTGCTGCATTCATGCATCACACCAGCATAAAGGTTGCAAAACTTATATTAAATAAATAAATTAGATATTGAAATTTCATTAGCCCTTTTGGCTCATGATAGAAAGGACTGAATATATCGACAAATTAGTCTGTACACCTTATGTTATGTTGCTCCTGTGCCCCCATACCGCTACCCTGTTCATCTCTAACATTCCCTTGTCTTATCACCTCTAACTATACTTTCTCTTTCCATGCTTCCTCAATTAAGGCCAGGAATTTCTATGGTAAATTTACCCAGTCTTTTCTGTCGTGACTTAGGTTACACATTTGCACTGTGTGCTTGGTTACGGCGTGGTAGGATTATCTTCAAATTAGGCCTGTACCTTTTCTCTTCATCCCAGCTTTGATGTACCATTATTTCGATAACCTGTGTATAATTTAAGCAAGGATATGTTTATGTTAACGTAGAATTATGGTGTAAAGATGTGCTAGGAGGTAGTAGTTTGTCACATCCACTGTTTTCATGTCGATCCAACATATAGAACAAAAAGGCATCAGGTTTACTTCATAAAATGGTAAAATACAGCAGGCAGCCCAGCGGTCTCAAAATTCGAACATCTATCGGTGTTTAATGAACCTGATCCCATGTGCATCAACATTGTCTTATATGCAAAGTATTACAATAGATTTAGGAAGGTCTGGTGATGATAATTGTATTGGAATTTCTAAAATAGAAGAAAGCAGGTATTTGTACATGTCATTTCCCCTAAAAGCCTTCAATTTTTCTCAACTGGCAGTCAAAGTAAATAAGAGGGTTCATGAGAACAAAATCAACAAGTTGTTTGAACATATATGTAAATAAGGAGTTACTGCATATGTATTCAAGAGCTACATTTAAGGTCCTGTTGTGCTGTTTAAAGAACATAGATGTGCTTGGTTTAGCTTTTTTTCTGAAGCAGTGAATCAAGCACATAATATAATTCTGGTGTCACATCTGGATATCAATAACAGGTGACACATGTCACATATTGACACATGCTACACATGACACCTGACACACATGCAACACATGACACAATACGCACGACATGTGATACACATTGACACATGACACAATACGCATGACATGTCATACACATTGACAAATGACACAATATGCACGACATGTGATACACATTGACAGTAGTATATAGGCGTAAACTCAGTGCATAGCTACAGTTACTGAAATCTGTTTGACCTACTTACGAACCGGAAGTGACCTAGTTTTGAAACTGGAAGTGCCCATATATGGGCATGTGACCTACTTTCTTGAGTTCTGATTGGCTGAGAGATAATTTATGTTAATTTATGCAAATTTATGCAAAACATGACCTACCGTTAATTTTCTTGTATAAGCCGCCACCCCATAGCCTACCCTACTTTACCCTACCCTACCCTTCCCTATTTTACCTACCTACCTACCTACCCACCCCCTGTTGTTAATAATGAACGCTCCCTAACATTTGTCTGCCATTTTAGATTTAGCCTATCTCTGTGCATTTGCAAATTCGATGACAACGTAAGTCAAACGTTTCGCTGTCCGCCTAGTCTACCTTTGGTTATTCATTTTTATGTTGTGGTGGGAGAATGTTATGATGTAGGTTTTTTCTAATCCATTTTGCATACGGCAATGTGTAAACTTTAGTTTGTGCTTGAGAGTCTTTAGAGGCACCATTTGATCTAGTTTTACAATTTATATGGGTTCCGTTGTTTAAACTGTTCTGTCCACTGGCGACTTGTTCATGTAACCCCAGAGGGCTGTCTGTAACCCTGTGCCCCACTTGTTTTGCTGCCAGTAAATCCAAGTGATGTGTCCTTAGGTGGACGTGTCCTTGGCACCACTGTCCAGCTGCTCACGTAGTGCTGCAGACTTAGTAGGGTCCTTTAACAGTTGGTTCAGAACCATGCCTGCTTCCAATAATGCCTGGTTTGTCTGGCTGCTTGATCTATGGTCAGAAAGGATTATGTCCTGACCATTTTCAGGCACAGTGGGTCCCTGGCTAACTGTTAACCCACTAGTATCTTCAGTGAAGTGGGTGCTACCCATTTGTCCCAGTGCACACTTGAGGAGCATTGACTGTCCTAAAGTTATGTCCAGGGCTGCTACAGCAGCAGGCAGGAGTGTAGTCAGAACCTGCCCAGAATCCAGGTCATGCTTTCTCAGTAAATCCATGGACTTTTTTTAAGACCAACTTCTTTTCCCCAGTCAGTGAAATTGAAGGGGGCTTGCTCCCCTTCTTGGTTATCATCCCCTTGCTGACTCATGGTAAGGTAAGGTCCTCAAAGTTGCTGCTGCTGCTGCAGACGCGCACTGGACACTGAGTGAGTGAGTGGGCCATGTAAGAGTGGGGTTTTTATTTCAGACATAAGGGGTGGTGTAGAACAAGGTAAGCTGTTAAACTGTGGCTGTAGTGTCCTGAACATCATCCTTCAGACGCATTTATTCCTCCCAATTTAAGTTTTAAAGAGTGTTTCCTTCAAAACAACACTGCACCTGGCAGTCAAGGCATTATTGGAAGCAGGCATCGTTCTGAACCTACTAACTCTGCAGAACTACATGAGCAGCTGGTCAGTGGTGCCAAGGACATGTCCACCTAAGGACACATCACTTGGATTTACTGGCAGCAAAACAAATGGGGCACAGGGTTACAGACAGCCCTCTGGGGTTACATGAACAAGTCGTCAGTGGACAGAACAGCTTAAACAATGGAACCCATATAAATCATGAAATTAGATCAAATGGTGCCTCTTAAGACTCTTAAGCACAAACTAAAGTTTACACATCGCCATGATTGGTTTGTTTTTGTTTTTTGTTTTTTTTTGTTTTGATCACGTGATTATCATGTGATGACATCATAGCTCTCAGCCAATCAGAGCTCAAGAAAGTAAGATGGGCATGACTTCTGGTCAAATGCTGGCTTCTGATTGGTGGAGAAGTCGAGGTCAAAGGTCACTTCCAGTTTGTAAGTAGGTCAAACGGATTTCAGTAGCTGTAGCTATGTGCTGAGTTTACCCCTATATACTACTATTGACACATGCTACACATGACACAATATGCACGACATGTGACACATATTGACACATGCCACATATTGTAATATGCTACACATGACATGTGACACACATTGACATATGCTACGTATGACTCATGTCACATATGACACACGAGAGTGACACATGTTATTTGTGAAACATGACACGTCTTAAACATGACCCACATGGAACTCTTATACATGTATCTATCCATGTTGTACTAGTCTTGCTGAAGTCTATTACTTCCAGAGAAGCGTAATAATGTTAAAGACCACTTAAGTATAGGTCCAGTACTGAACAAGGACCTGGAGGGCTATTGGAGGAGAGGGGCCAGAGCTAAGGGACTGCAGTCAGATTTTACACTTATGACACATGTTACCCATGACACAACATGACACATGTTACACATGACACACATATTACACATGACACACATTACATATTACACATGTCACATATGACATATGTTACATGATACATATTGCTGATGACAAACATTACATTTTGATACACATAAGATGCTATGACTGGGCACTCTCAAATCGGATATGTGTAACACATAATACATGTTATGGGTTAATGTGACCCTGTGATATTGTATTTCCCCAGGCCCTATGGTGCCGGTGGCAGCAGACCTGAGGATGCCCATGTTGGGACAGCAAAGTGCCCCCCTCCACCTGCCCAAGGCACAGACACAACAAGGTAAATACACCATGAATATATACCTTATAACTTGTCCACATGGATCTGAGGCCTACTGCACCTTATAGAACTTCCCAAAAGATGGCGGATGCTTCTAGGCAGGGAAAACTGCATCAGATGCTGGGCAGAGGTTCATGTGGTCTTTAGTAGAGCCTCACAGCACAACCTCATAGCTTTTCTGTTTTATATGTACTTTCATTCCACATTCAATATCGTTGATAAAACAGGGTTGCATAAGCATTAACTATTACAGTTCATTGAATCTTTTTTTTCTATTAGAGTTGCCTGAAAGTTGCTTTCACCCATCCCTGATTCAGTGACTAGCCCTGATTAGCCTCCCCATGCACCAGCAATACATGATTTACATGCTTTTTTGTTTTTGTTTGGACACCTCTCCTTGTTTGTGGCTGCTCGATATGCTCACAGACCGTGGCCTAGAGACACAAATGAGGACAGCGTCGGCGATGTGCTCTGCAGCCACAAACAGCAGCAGCAGCTATAAGGCAGCAGCAGCAGCAGCAGCAGCTGCAGCAGACACGTGGGGCACGGTGTGTGGCAGCAGCAGCAGTCTCCACTCACCCAACCCCTTCTCACGATCCTCCTCCCCCTCCCAGCAGCAGTTGTCCCATTACAGCCCCAAGGCAACACACCCCAGGTCCAGCTCCAGCCCTGCTGTAGACTTCCCACCTTCTGCCATAACTGATGACTTCAACCTTGGCCTCAACTTCAGCACTAGAGATGTTCGTAAAGAGCTCCCCCAGCTGGACTCTGCCAAGGATGGCAAGAAGGGTGAGAAGGATTCTCCCCTAGAAGGGTGTGGGAAGGTTTCACCAGTGGGAGCCAAGTTACTCACCCACAGTTTGTCCTTTGATTCTGACCGTGTGACAAATGCTAAGCGGCTCTATGAGAATGCCCTCACAGCAATATTCCAAAGTGAACCTTGGCAGAGCAGCAAGCCATGGCAGGGTGGCAGTGGTAGTTGCAGGGACTATAGGCCCCCCAGCTCTTCTAGTGGCAGTACTGCCCTCTACACCCCACCCCTCCAAGTCCCAAGCCTTGACTTCTCCATCAAGAGACACCTGCAGCAGCAGCACACCAGTGCCCCTGAGCAGAATGCGCTATCGCTAAGTGAGACTTTTACTAGCTTTAAGTCAGTGTAATGATGTGCCAGATGTAGTCTCCTTGACCTCTTGTGACTTGGTGTCCTCATCTGATGACTCTATATAGCCCTTCTCCAACGTTCCTGCAGAGTCCGTCTTGAGGATCAAAGTGTGTATAGTGTGTGCAGTATGTACGGTACCCACACAGTGCTGTATTGGTTATCAGTATTATTCACAAAAACACAAACAGGGTCCGTCAGTAACACTATCTGTATCAGGGGCGTAGGAAAAGGGGGGGGGGGGGCAGGAAGGCCTGCCCCCCCCCCAATCATAAAGGAATTGGGGCCTGAGTATGTCTGGGCCCCCCTAAAATTTGCCAAGAATTCATATTGAACTGAACAAGAAGCTAAAACTTTGCATCTCAAATCCGTTTTACTATAGGAAGGAGATAGGAAAAATGAGGGCCTGGGCCTCAAACCAGATGTAAAATTACTATCCTATACAAAGTTTATATAGGTATGTATAGGCACTCTTGCGCTTGAGCCGACAATTCAAGGTGGTCGAGCGGGCTTCCCTAGCCCACTTAAAAGGGTCTACTTCTCCTCTTTCCTATCCCCTCGGGATGTGGGTGGTGCACATATGCGCGGGCACTGACACATTCCCCTGTGAAATTGTGTAATATCATTCTCGCCATGAATATGACCTTAGCTGTCGAAATGGCGTTAAACCTCTATTACTCACTCACTCACTCAAGGTGGTCGAGGTGGGGCCCCCACTGGGCCCCCCCCCCAATGAAGATTTGCTTCCTACGCCTCTGTGTATGTCCTACACAGTTTAACATTGTCAGAGCCAAACAGAAGAACATGTTATATGCTCAAAGGACAAATACTATTTACAAAACCATCAGTATGTAGCAAAATGACATAACAAGAAAAGGGATGAAGTCTTATTTTTTGAAAAGTGAAAACAAATGTCAAAATGGCAATTTCAGTAATATTGATTATTATCTCTTCAACAAAAGTCCCAATACTCTACTTTAGTTCTACACTTAAAACAACATTGTGCCCATTAGGTGTGCACACCTACATTAATTATAACTTAAGTAGGTTAAGGACATTGATGGACTTTGATATACATATCTTTCCATTAGGATGTAAACCTCTCTGTGAATGTTTCTAAAGTCTGTTCCACTTGTCGTACATTGTGATTTTACAAACATTATTCAGTATTCTGTATTTTTTTGGTGGTCTGTTTCTCAGAAAGTTATACTACATTCTCTCCATGACATGAACAGTGTTTGATATCCTGTTTTCCCATTGTTGAATGTAATGTATCTTGTTAGTTAAACTTGAATTCTAGTATTTTGTTCTAGTGCATGTTTGCATGGTTATAGAACAATCAAGGAGTTCTTGTACTGACTCATTTTCAGTAGCTAATATGCAGTGGTCGCCAAAGCTGGCTGCAGGTAGTGTAAAGTAGGGTTTATAGCTGGCAGGTAGTGTAAAGTAGGGTTTACAGCTGGCAGGTAGTAAAAGGTAGGGTTTACAGCTGGCAGGTAGTGTAAAGTAGGGTTTACAGCTGGCAGGTAGTAAAAGGTAGGGTTTACAGCTGGCAGGTAGTGTAAAGTAGGGTTTACAGCTGGCAGGTAGTGTAAAGTAGGGTTTACAGCTGGCAGGTAGTAAAAGGTAGGGTTTACAGCTGGCAGGTAGTGTAAAGTAGGGTTTACAGCTGGCAGGTAGTGTAAAGTAGGGTTTACAGCTGGCAGGTAGTGTAAAGTAGGGTTTACAGCTGGCAGGTAGTGTAAAGTAGGGTTTACAGCTGGCAGGTAGTAAAAGGTAGGGTTTACAGCTGGCAGGTAGTAAAAGGTAGGGTTTACAGCTGGCAGGTAGTGTAAAGTAGGGTTTACAGCTGGCAGGTAGTGTAAAGTAGGGTTTACAGCTGGCAGGTAGTGTAAAGTAGGGTTTACAGCTGGCAGGTAGTGTAAAGTAGGGTTTACAGCTGGCAGGTAGTGTAAAGTAGGGTTTACAGCAGATTTTACATACTTTTTACATAGGACATAATAATCCATAAAAAACAAATGTACATCGACAATCAAATCATACCTACAAACAGATATCTTATGTAGTTAGTTTAATTTCATGACGAATAATGAAATAATACCATTTCATCTTTTTTTTTCAGCACTGTCGGGAAAGGTTGAAAATCTTTCACGGAAGGCGGCTTCTCCAGCAGATTCCAGCAGAAAAGACATCATTTGTATAGATGACGACTAAAGCACTCAGACCTGGGGCAGAACACGCGTGCAATTGTGGCCACCACACAGGTCACACACTCCATTCATGTTATGCTGGCATACATACTTCCTGATGTTGTTTTATGGCTTAAAATGTGGTACATTATTTATAGTTTTGTCATATTTCACACAAGGTGGTACATTATTTATAGTTTTATCATATTTCATACAACTCCATATGAATGAACCTTTTGACATGTCAACTTTGTATAGGCAACAATCTTCTCGAAGATCAATAGCCTGGCTTCTCAAATTGAATTATGTAACTCTGTGAATGAACCATGGAAAGCCAAATGAATCATGTCAGATCACAAAATCACAAACCTGATTTTGAATGCTCTAGCAGCTAATTTTACAATGATTCATTAAGCCTGAATAAAACATTACAGGCAGGCACAAAGGGCTTTTGGTGCATAAAGTTTGTTCATTGTTTATTTAAAGTGTATGACCTTTTTTGGCTTATTGGGCTCTCAGAACATGATAAGTCTAATTTATGGTATTTCATTATATGGACATATCATGTGAAACCCAATTACTGTGACTGAGCCCAGTTAATTTGCGATTACCATTTAGCTCGCCATTTAGCTACATTATTTATATGACAGCAGTGTGGTATTAATGCATGTGGATATATGCGCAGGCTGACTAGTCGTCTTTCTGCCAAGTATACAAATGTTGTATTCTCTGGTAGCGTGGAGTCATACAGCCCGACCCTGGTGCACCCAGTGCATACATGTATACTTACAATTTGTACTTACAATGTCTAACATTGAGTCATTGTCATGTAGGTAGGATAGAACACTTACATGTTTACTCTACCAGACCTGCTTCAGTGAAAGTGGTGCTTGGGGTTCATCATCCCATCCTTGTCCAGTAAAACAAAGCTATACTTTAAAACAGGTTTTGTGAAATTCAACAAGGATAGGATCAGATCAAGAAGGTATGACAATGTGTATATACTGTTTAAAAAAGTGAATGTTTTCTAGATTTTGTATATTTATAGTATGGTATAGGCATAGGTTTATTGTCAGTATTAGTGTAACAATCAATATGATATTTGCATTTATTAGTCATTATGGCAGGGAAAGAGCTAAATTGATTTTCCCTTTCCCCTCCATCTGTAAGCATACCAGTGACGCTTTCCAATATAAGGATAACTCAAGAGTATTGATGCCAAGAGGCTAATGAGCCAAACAAAGGAAGTTTTTTCTTCATCAATTCACAACTGTCGTTAAGAATCTAACCAAAATAAATGATGTGCACATAAGTTCTACTAACAATTCATCCATTACCTACACCTTCTGTTATGATGGTGAAAAGGATCATCATCTTTGGCTATTGTCTATTGTTTAGAAAGATGTATTTTTGGTAGTACCTTTTATATATCAAAATCTTATAAATTTATCAAAAAAAACTTTGCTGGATTTCCCCACACCCAGTAGAGGAGGTTCACCTGAAGGTGGTCACATACCTGGGGTTGGCAACTCCTCCAGGGAGCACAGGCATCAGTACGAGACTGGATAAACATTGTCAGCTTGTTGAATCAATGTTATTGAATTAGTAGGCAATGTTAATTCAGTGTCAGGGTGTTTTTTAAGTTCCCTGTAGGGGTGGCTGACTTGACGTGAAGCTACCCTATTAACAGGGGCGTAGGAAAAGAGGGGGCAGGGGGGCCTGCCCCCCAACCATAAAGGAGGAGGGTCCTGGGCCCCCCAAAAAAAATTGCCAAGAATTCATAATGAATTGAACAAGAAGCTAAAACTTAGCATCTCAAATTAGATTGATATAGCAATGGGATAGGAAATGTGTACCATACTGACCCAGCAAGAGTAAGGTGAGAATGTAAGGCAAGGGACCGTGGTGTAATGGTTAGCATGTTGGATTGTCAACCCAAAAAACAAAGTTCAAGTCCCAGTGTTCCTTGATATTTTCCCACTTACATATGTAATACCCAAAGTGGTATTTCTAACCATAGTAAGGTACTAAACATGTACCAACTAATTGTTGCTTAGCACAAGTAATGTGTTAGTCCATTACCTACACCTTCTGTTATGATGGTGAAAAGGATCATCATCTTTGGCTATTGTCTATTGTTTAGAAAGATGTATTTTTGGTAGTACCTTTTATATATCAAAATCTTATAAATTTATCAAAAGAAATTTTGCTGGATTTCCCCACACCCAGTAGAGGAGGTTCACCTGAAGGTGGTCACATACCTGGGGTTGGCAACTCCTCCAGGGAGCACAGGCATTAGTACGAGACTGGATAAACATTGTCAGCTTGTTGAATCAATGCTATTGAATTAGTAGGCAATGTTAATTCAGTGTCAGGGTGTTTTTTAAGTTCCCTGTAGGGGTGGCTGACTTGACATAAAGCTACCCTATTAACAGGGGCGTAGGAAAAGAGGGGGGCAGGGGGGGCCTGCCCCCCAACCATAAAGGAGGAGGGTCCTGAGTATGTCTGGGCCCCCCAAAAAAGATTGCCAAGAATTCATAATGAATTGAACAAGAAGCTAAAACTTAGCATCTCAAATTAGATTGATATAGCAATGGGATAGGAAATGTGTACCATACTGACCCAGCAAGAGTAAGGTGAGAATGTAAGGCAAGGGACCGTGGTGTAATGGTTAGCATGTTGGATTGTCAACCCAAAAAATGAAGTTCAAGTCCCAGTGTTCCTTGATATTTTCCCACTTACATATGTAATACCCAAAGTGGTATTCCTAGCCATAGTAAGGTACTAAACATGTACCAACTAATTGTTGCTTAGCACAAGTAATGTGTTAGTCAGGGTAAACAAGGGCCTGATTATCAGACACGAGTGTCTGATAATCAGGTGCAATACTTAACTTGAAGTCAGAAATACAGATGGTTTATCCACATTTCATCCACATTGTCACCTATGATGCCAGAACTAAAAGCACCTGACAAAAAGGATAAACCTATATACGACTGTACATGAGAGTAACAAGTAGGCCATCATCAAAATGACAATCACTGTTGGTGGTCCTACTAAACTGTTAGATATTGTAGTGTTTTGGATTCATGGGTAGCTACGTCCATTGGTAAAACCAGTATTAATAAATACCTGGATTTGACGATTTCATTACAAATGTTCAATGGGAATTTGTGACTGCAGAAATAAAAACAGAAATACATTATCTTCTTATAAAGAACCTTTAAAATCATGAAAGGTGTTGGAGAAAAGGGAGGATTAGTACAGTTAGACTTATCTGTAAATGAATACCTGGCCAATTCATAACAATACCTTGTATACAGGAGCAGAACAACAAAGGTCACATGAAGACATGACAAGGTATACGAGTGCCTGGTTAATCAGTGGCATTGCTCCCAAAGGTAACAAAAAGTTATCTTGTATTGAAGAGGCCAATTGTGAAGCATGTGTCAAACATTACAGGTTGTAACAAGGGAAAAGACATATTTTTCTAACGCTTAATGCTTTCTTCCTAAAATGTTAAGTAAGACTTTTGAAAGCATTGAAAACTATTTTCACAACCAAAGCGGTGTGATTGATGCTCCACATCCAGATAAGTCATACAGAACAAATAATGTGCTACATTGTAAAGATTTATGTCATCATTTGGTGTTTATTCATAATAGATAATATTTATTTGCCTACAGAAATTCTAAGAGGTCAGGAAACATGTGAAAGCTGGTTCTGTCCAAACAGAACTGTAACCCATTATGTCAAGAGTAGGTCTGACCAGGACCTGTGCATGTAAAAATATATTGAATAAAGGCATCATTCTCTTAAAATGACATACTGTGATTGTTATTTCCGGCATTGACAAGTTAGAATTAGTTTATGCTTAAGAAGAAGTTTGGTTTCAAATCAGTATTGAACTAAGGAAGTCTTATGTCAATAGGTATAAAGATTAGCATTTAAACCGTGAAAACATAAAGGAGCTATTCCATTTTACAAACTAGGATGACGCTAAAAGTAAATAAAGCATATAAAACAAGGTTTTTTATTTGATTTTGAGTGTTATCTACTTCTATAGGGAAAATGTTTCTTTTTATATTGCAAGTATCTAACGATTGTAGAAGCATATTGGTATCATTATAGAAAATGGTTTTATAAAGCTCACTAAATGAGAACAAATTGGTATCTTAATCATGGCTAGGGGTGGAAAAGTACGGTGCAGCCCTAAGGGCGCTAATACATGTTACATGTACATCTAGTGAAGAGGACTACACATGTCTGAAAAGAATTAGCATTATTTCACTCTAACCATTTATTGATACGTAAGGATTCATCTTCAGTCTCAGCCATTCCCAAAAGCTGTTTATGTAGTGGTTGTTGGGTCTGTCAGTGCCCTCCTGTAGCAGACCTTTCCACGATGTCCCGTGAGACAGGGAGTGAACCTTGTCTGTGGTCTGATGGTGTGAATATCTACCCTTGGACAGTCTTGTTACAGAGAGTGAAAGGCGCTCTGAGTTTGGCACAGGAGGTTGAGAGGTGGTTGCAATAGTAGTAGAAGTGGGGGCGGTAGTAGAAATGGTATAAGTAATGTTTAGAGGTGACAATACATCTACATTCTCAGGAGAATTGGTGGTGATGGACGTTGTAGTACCAGTAGTGGTGGCACGGGGCATAGTGGTAATGGACATTGTAGTACCAGTAGTGGTGGTAGGGGGCGTGGTAGTACCAGTAGTGGTGGTAGGGGACATGGTAGTACCAGTAGTGGTGGTAGGGGGCGTGGTAGTACCAGTAGTGGTGGTAGAGGACATGGTAGTACCAGTGGTGGTGGTAGGGGGCGTGGTAGTACCAGTAGTGGTGGTAGGGGACATGGTAGTACCAGTAGTGGTGGCACGGGGCATAGTGGTAATGGACATTGTAGTACCAGTAGTGGTGGTAGGGGGCGTGGTAGTACCAGTAGTGGTGGTAGGGGACGTGGTAGTACCAGTAGTGGTGGTAGGGGGCGTGGTAGTACCAGTAGTGGTGGTAGAGGACATGGTAGTACCAGTAGTGGTGGTAGGGGACATGGTAGTACCAGTAGTGGTGGCACGGGGCATAGTGGTAATGGACATTGTAGTACCAGTAGTGGTGGTAGGGGGCGTGGTAGTACCAGTAGTGGTGGTAGGGGACGTGGTAGTACCAGTAGTGGTGGTAGGGGGCGTGGTAGTACCAGTAGTGGTGGTAGAGGACATGGTAGTACCAGTAGTGGTGGTAGGGGGCGTGGTAGTACCAGTAGTGGTGGTAGGGGGCGTGGTAGTACCAGTAGTGGTGGTAGGGGACATGGTAGTACCAGTAGTGGTGGTAGGGGGCGTGGTAGTACCAGTAGTGGTGGTAGGGGGCGTGGTAGTACCAGTAGTGGTGGTAGGGGGTGTGGTAGTACCAGTAGTGGTGGTAGGGGACGTGGTAGTACCAGTAGTGGTGGTAGGGGGCGTGGTAATACCAGTAGTGGTGATGGGAGGCATTGTAGTACCTGTAGTGGTGATAGTGAGCATGATAGGGATGATCCTCTTGTGCCTCCATCCCAGGCCTACAATACCCGCACTTTCTACTGATGTGCTTTGGGAATAGAGGGGTTGCAGACGTTTTACTGACGGCATCAGGAATGCAGGGGACTGTAATGGCTGCTGTGCCTGCTGTCCTGGCTGCTGCTGTAGGAAGGACAGTTTTACTTCACCCAGTCCTTGCTGCCTCTGGTTAGGGGGCAATGGGAAAATTGATTGTTGCTGTTTAGGGGGCAATTCAACAGGTGTTGGATGTCGCCATGTGGGCGACAATCTGTACATTGCGGGGTGTTTCTGTGGATAGGACAATGTGCCAGCTGTGCCATGTTGCCATGTGGGCGACAATCTGTACATTGCGGGGTGTTTATGTGGATAGGACAATGTGCCAGCTGTGCCATGTTGCCATGTGGGCGACAATCTGTACATTGCGGGGTGTTTCTGTGGATAGGACAATGTGCCAGCTGTGCCATGTTGCCATGTGGGCGACAATCTGTACATTGCGGGGTGTTTCTGTGGATAGGACAATGTGCCAGCTGTGCCATGTTGCCATGTGGGCGACAATCTGTACATTGCGGGGTGTTTCTGTGGATAGGACAATGTGCCAGCTGTGCCATGTTGCCATGTGGGCGACAATCTGTACATTGCGGGGTGTTTCTGTGGATAGGACAATGTGCCAGCTGTGCCATGTTGCCATGTGGGCGACAATCTGTACATTGCGGGGTGTTTATGTGGATAGGACAATGTGCCAGCTGTGCCATGTTGCCATGTGGGCGACAATCTGTACATTGCGGGGTGTTTCTGTGGATAGGACAATGTGCCAGCTGTGCCATGTTGCCATGTGGGTGACAATCTGTACATTGTGGGGTGTTTCTGTAGATAGGACAATGGACCAGCTGTGTCATGTTGCCATGTGGGGGACAAGCTGACTTGTGAAAGGTGTTGTTGTTGAGGGAACAATTTACGTAATGCTGCTGGATGGTGTAGAGCTACTTTCTGATGTGTGTTCCTCATCCACATTATATTCCTGTACAGGTTAGTTCCCTCCCAGTACCACTGATTTACTTCTGGTTCTACGGGCATCATGTGGGCAATATGACTCCTGGTTGGAAGACCAAGTATGGACTGTCTACGTACCAGAGCATGGCCAATGTTAACATCTGGATTTGTTTGTAGGTCTTTGTTAGTAATCTGTGAAAAAATGTCTTTGTTACTCTTTCCATTTGGACTACGTTTGATTCTATCTTTGTGCCATTTCCCCACTCTTGAAAATGGCGTATAACGTAGACTTTGGCCATTCTCATCCATCCCATCATTCACATCTATCTTCGAGTTGAGACCAGTATCCGACAAACCTACACCCACAGCTTCATAGGCGAATCCACTCACTTGACCAGTTTTACTTACCAGAGGAGTTTGACCTCGTTTGACATTAAGTGCTGTGAGTTCGCTTTCTTTCAATTTCCAAGTTTTATGTTTTAATACCTGAGTTTGAGCAGGAATGTCAGAGTTAATCACGAAGTTTAGCCTTGCTCCCTTTCTACTTAGATGTTTGTGGATGGTCCGTGTCCTTGCTGCTTGCTGGCTGACTGATATACCGATTAACTCTGTGCCTGGTGGAACCATGTGGTACCACAGCCCACAGAGGAGGAGTACCATGCCTGGAAGAAGTGTTTGTAGTTTTATATTATTACACAATATAACACGAGGAGAGTGTTGCGATTCTAGGACACCAAAAATGGGATACACAGAAATATAAGTATTAATAAAGACAACATCACTAATGGTGTATAGAAAGTCGCAACAATGTCCCTGTTTTCAATACTCCATATTGCAATTTTGAGTAGTCCCTAAAGTTACATATGTTGTAAATAGCAGAGTTTTTCTGCATAGGCAATTATCTTTCCAGGTTCAAGAAAGATAGTGAATGTTAATAATACATACCACAGTATACGGTGGCTGCAGCTGCAATGTAGCACCATTGGGCACCTCTAACTCCCATGGCAGTCAGATATACAGTTAACACGGCTCACGAGCAGAAGAACATGGTAGCCTGTATCTGCTTGATGGCTTGGAGATGGGACCCATCCTCCGGCCCTTAGCTATGATTGCACTTTAATGTATTCTATGAAATGTCTTTTATATGTATATTATCACCGCAGTACCACAGTGTTAAAGGACTCATATCATAATGGCTTTCACATTCACACTTAGTCCATAAAGGTTTCCTGCTAGCTTAGGTCAGGTACTCATTGAGTAGTCATGAACCAAACAACACTGATTATAGTATGACCATGTAGTAGCAGTTAATATGGAGAGACTACATTGGTTAGGTAAATCTATATGTACGTATCATACTTGTATCTCAATATCAGTAATTGATACACATGATATACAAATAATAGGGTCTGCTGTATTCCTCTATTTCCAAAATAAAGACCTGGGTGCTTGCCTAAACAGTGCTGCTCCTAACGACACTGCCACCGTCCCCGACGGGGAGGTCACGGTCTGTTAACCACCACCATGCCCACTCACACCAGGTGGGTGGAGTGGGGCTCTAAACCTGGGCTATGATATTCCCACTCATTAAATAAATTAAGCCTTTGTTTTTCTTTCACTAAGCTGACTATCCGACCAGGCACTGGTTAGCATGGTATAATGATGCATGTTCATTTGCTATGGTTTAACATTAAAATTATATTCATCTTACCTAGAAATAAAAACGTTTTCATAGAAAGTCAATAAAAAGATTTTAGAGTGCACAGTAAAATGTTTTATTAACATTCTTAAAAACGTTAAGACAATCTGGTTCCATCTTATCAACTCTTATCAGTGCATGTCGCCACATGTTATACTTTGCACCTGACATTTTGTATATGATTCGATAACTCATTTACTACTGTGGTGGTTGCTTTGAAGAACCATTCCTATCACATCTAGGAACCATAAGGGTGCTTAAATGTCATATTTGGATATACAAAAATCGTTTATAATGATTTTTACCCCCTTGAACCAAGCAGTTCATTGTAGTGGAATTTTACTGTCCATGTGCTTGTAAAGGACCACTTAGATGGGTTGGTTTTGTCAGATGTACATGTATATGGAGCAGGCTAGTATGAGGGGCATATTCTACCTACCGGGTGGTTTGAAGGCACATTCCAGCTTAAGTCTAGTGTAGGGGCCAGCTCTGGCTGTGAGTCCATGGCGGTGTGCTATCTGTCCCCGTTCCCTGGTTGCACCAGCCCCCAGGGGCTGGTCAGCCAGTGAACACTGCCCCCTTGTGTCATACCGATCCAGATGTAGGTGGAAGGTAGAGAACGTCAGGTCTGGGGATGTAGCTCAGTGGTAGAGCGCTCGCTTGCAAGTTGAGAGGTCCCGGGTTCGAAACCCGGTGTTTCCAAGTACGTTTTCGCCGACCTCTACACTATCTTTCCATGTCCTCAGATGCAATTTGTTCAGATCTTGTAATGTAATGTATATAAAAAGATGTGAATGGTCTTTAATCGATCCTGAAGTCTCAGAGATCTTTTTCATGAGCATTAAGATGACTTCATCTTTTATTTTTCCTGAAGCACTGATGTTGAATGATGGACAAACAGTCAAAAGTGCCTGTCCTCAACTCAAATTTTCATTTTTGAAGCATTATTGTAAAATGATCTTTGATAGTTATGTCCCACATGCTTTGATAAATTAAATTGGTATCATCTCTATCTTTTGATCGATTTTAGATATTGATCCTGGGATAAAGAGACAATTTTCTATGAATTTACCTTAATCATGATCATTTATCATCATGTATTCAATAGGAATGTTTCCTAGAAGTGCCACCAGATGGAGCCAATATACCATTTATATACACTTGCTATGTGTTTGACTTAAGAATAGATGTTCAAACTATGTTTAGATAATGTTTTGATTTAAATTCATTCTCTAACATGCTACAGCATTGATAGAATACATGAATGTAGGAAAAGAAATCAAAAGAACTGATGATACAATGTTAGAGACAAGTTCTACTTCTGGTCACACCTCATTTGTGGCATTCAAAAAAAATATTTGATCAGCATCATACCTTACTTAATCCCAATTGAGACATTGGAAAAACCCGCGTGTAAGGCGCACCCCCAACTCAAGGCAGCTTGCCTCCCACGTATAAGACCCATCCCCGGTCTGATTTGCATATAAGACGCGCCTTATACGCGGGAGATTACAGTACCATATTTTGTCCTGTATGGCACAAAATGGGGTGCTGTGTCTTCAAAAATGACCCTCAAAAGATAGACTTAATATGGAATGAGCCCCTCAAAGATGGATGTACATTTGTATAAAAAAATAAAGAAAGCTGAGAAAAATCTTAACCCTTATGTGCCCAGAATAGCAAAAGTGCACTCTTAAGCATGTATGTGTGTTCAACAGACCACCATGGCCTTGATAATGCTCAGATTAGAATGATATTAACACTATGAGACTCGGAGTGTAAAGGGCTTTCTAATGATACCAAATTTGTTATGGTGCTTCAAGTATGTAATTATTGATAGGTGTTATTGCAGAAAATAATGGATTGAAAATAGCTTAAAATGCATGAAAAGTGATCTGGTCATGGGAATGAAGGGAAAATGCAGAAAAAAATCACTAAATTCACAAAAATATTGATGGAAATACCAAAAATATTGATGAAATACTTTTCAACTGATTTTCTCCAAGGAGTCCAATTATAATATATGTATTTTTTCATTTTCCACCAGACCGACCTTCTTTGAAATATCAAAATATTGCTTCATGAATTGAAAATAGAATATTTCACAAATGAATGAAATAGAAAATGATTCTGGGCACTTCAATCCAAGTCAGCACATTTCAACTTCTAGTGTCTTCATAATTCCCTGCTGATTCATATAATACATGTACTCTAATATATGATATTATATGCTTCAATTTACATTTTCTGAAAGCTATTTTGCTACCCTTTCTGTTAGCATTTGAATTAGTACTTTATTCTGAATAAGATATAGGTTATGGTCTGCACTATGTCAAGTTTGTTGAATTAATCAGCTTTTTTCAAAATAATTCTGGGCACGAAAGGGTTAACCACTAGTAGGGAGCCCCAATGCAGGTGTCACGGGACTGTTATCTTTCCTTATCTCAGCTGCAGGCGGAGGGCCGATTGACGAGCTTTATCAGTGCCTGGCGTTGGACCATATACTGTAAATCTGTTTGTGTTACACTGTCCCTTTACCACCTTGTTTGTCAAAAACAAACCTTTATGACAATCCGGGCCCACACTTCCTTTGCTACCCAGTACAATCATTCTCTTCTCATTGGCTGGAATCCAGATCTAATTACAACTTTATCCTTAATCTACACCATCATAACCCTCAAGGCTGCAAGTTTTGTCCTTGATTTACACCATCATAACCCTCAAGGCTGCAAGCTTTGTCCTTGATTTACACCGTCATAACCCTCCAGGCTGCAAGCTTTGTCCTTGATTTACACCGTCATAACCCTCCAGGCTGCAAGCTTTATGTTGGAAATGGTGCAAACCACAGACAATGTTAGTGCGCGAAACCTCGCCAGATAGCATGTACAGTCAGCCCTTACTTCCTCGAATTTGTAAAATGCAAGGAAAATTGTCCGAGGAAGCAAAATTTTCGAGGATTTAAGTCCAAATACTATAGAAAATGTAGAGAATATTTACAAATCTTTTGTCTGAGGTAATGAGGGATCTGAGGAATTAAAGGTCTGGGGAAGTGAGGGCTGACTGTACTTCCAGTCATGCATAGTTTGAATAAAGTACTCAGCAGCAGCACCACGATGGAGACGTAGACTTGGTAGTTCCCTCATTTCACCTCTAATCTACATTTTATCCTTTATCTACACCTCAAGTCTTTTTTTTACGTGTAACAGAAAAAAGAAAGGCTTTTTACATTGGCCTAGATACATAGTGTACTGAAGGGATAGTGGCAATGGTCGTGGTGAATAGGATGTGAAGGTTTGGTCGGACTATACCTCACGTGCTCAGCATTATTTTATGGCTATTCCAGTAAGTAACAGCCCAAGGTTTTTCACATTATACCTGTCCGCCAACAGCTACATGTATATACTGGTGGGAACCATGCTGGAACGTACATGCTGCTGCCGCTAGCAAATGCCGTGGTCCACCATAACTGGCTTGGTAATCTCACTTTCTCATCCCCGATCCATGGAAATAAAAATGAAAAAGGGAGGATTTTTTTTCTTTATTTTTGTCTGTATAATAGCAGTTCATGAGACCCCAAAATGTATTGTTGCACTCCTTATCGGATTAGAGAAAATGCATTTTGATAGCAAAACGGTCATGAATGATACATTTTTAGTCATCTGAACTCCTGAGATCATAGGCTTTAATTTGACTACCTTTGTCCATTCTTTGATAGATCTTTACTAAAGATTTCTCAAATAAAAAGAAAAAAATGAGAGATTCTCAAATGCCCATTTTTCTGACGAGGGCAGTGTTGAGAAACAAGTATTTTTTTACAGAAGCCTAAAGCTATAATGTTCTTCGAGCCTTCATGTTGTGGAATGTGTGGACTTGAGTTCATTGTCGGCCAGTGCTAGACTGTGCTCATCAGTGAAACAGACACATACAGAAGACTTGGGGAATCCCTACGGTGTCTGTATTCCACAGAGTATAGTGCAGGGGGCGTGCTACCCAGCTTTGAATAATACCCAAAATAGTACCTTTTAAATTGTGTCCATATCACAGCTAGCCTTAGTATCCAAATCAAGCTGCCCCTCCCCCGGGTGAACACGATTTCAAGAGTATGGGACAGGGCAGTTTCCAGCCGCTCCATGCATGGCAGCCAGGGACACGTTTTTTTGTGTTATTTTTAATGAGGTTAATGGGGGTTAAGGGGGGTTTCTATTTTGATGGGTATGATCATGCATACCTGTATATGATTAGGTATAGCATTTTTCCTGGAAAAGAGTTCTTATCACATTTTGTCCCTGTACAGGAGCTTGTTCGCACAGGGACACCTTAGAAAATATTTGGATTTATCATCCTGGGAAAACCCTTAGATTCAGAAGTCACTGTACAATAAAGTAATGGTAATAAGCCTACCATGACAATATGTGTGGTGTATACTTGTAGATAGCCACGTCTGACACCAGTACATTTAAAGTCATTTTGTAACAGGACGGGACGTCTATCTACATCCTGGTAGCCCCCTGTGGTGCCTGCCTGGCCGTACACCTGTGTTGATGTGTATAAGACCGAGTTAATGTAGTGCAGGATGTTACACAGGCTGTATACACCACCTCTAACCTGTATAGACGTGTAATGACTTAGACATAGATACATCGTGCCTATTATACATATACACCTAGAGTGCTACACTAACGCCAGCCACGGTCCACAGGAGGATCACATTACACTGTGTGGGCCTCATATAAACCTTACAGTGCAGGTAGGCCTCATATAGACCTTACAGTACAGGTAGGCCTCATATAAACCTTACAGTACATGTAGGCCTCATATAAACCTTACAGTACAGGTAGGCCTCATATAAACCTTACAGTACAGGTAGGCCTCATATAGACCTTACAGTACATGTAGGCCTCATATAAACCTTACAGTACAGGCAGGCCTCATATAGACCTTACAGTACATGTAAGCCTCATATAAACCTTACAGTACAGGCAGGCCTCATATAAACCTTACAGTACAGGTAGGCCTCATATAAACCTTACAGTACAGGCAGGCCTCATATAGACCTTACAGTACAGGTAGGCCTCATATAAACCTTACAGTGCAGGTAGGCCTCATATAAACCTTACAGTACAGGTAGGCCTCATATAAACCTTACAGTACAGGCAGGCCTCATATAAACCTTACAGTACAGGCAGGCCTCATATAAACCTTACAGTACATGTAAGCCTCATATAAACCTTACAGTACAGGCAGGCCTCATATAAACCTTACAGTACAGGTAGGCCTCATATAAACCTTACAGTACAGGCAGGCCTCATATAGACCTTACAGTACAAGTAGGCCTCATATAAACCTTACAGTGCAGGTAGGCCTCATATAAACCTTACAGTACAGGTAGGCCTCATATAAACCTTACAGTACAGGCAGGCCTCATATAAACCTTACAGTACAGGCAGGCCTCATATAAACCTTACAGTACAGGCAGGCCTCATATAGACCTTACAGTACAGGCAGGCCCCATATAAACCTTACAGTGCAGGTAGGCCTCACAAAAACCTTACAGTAAATGAAGGCCTCATACAAACCTTACAGTACAGGTAGTCCTCATATAAACCTTACAGTACAGGTAGGCCTCATATAAACCTTACAGTACAGGTAGGCCTCATATAAACCTTACAGTACATGTAGGCCTCATATAGACCTTACAGTACATGTAAGCCTCATACAAACCTTACAGTACATGTAGGCCTCATATAAACCTTACAGTACATGTAGGCCTCATATAGACCTTACAGTACATGTAGGCCTCATATAAACCTTACAGTACATGTAAGCCTCATATAAACCTTACAGTACAGGTAGGCCTCATATAAACCTTACAGTACATGTAGGCCTCATATAAACCTTACAGTACAGGTAGGCCTCATATAAACCTTACAGTACATGTAAGCCTCATACAAACCTTACAGTACATGTAAGCCTGATATAAACCTTACAGTACAGGTAGGCCTCATATAAACCTTACAGTACATGTAGGCCTCATATAAACCTTACAGTACATGTAGGCCTCATATAAACCTTACAGTACAGGCAGGCCTCATATAGACCTTACAGTACAGGTAGGCCTCATATAGACCTTACAGTACCTGTAGGCCTCATATAAACCTTACAGTACAGGCAGGCCTCATATAGACCTTACAGTACATGTAGGCCTCATATAAACCTTACAGTACATGTAAGCCTCATATAAACCTTACAGTACATGTAGGCCTCATATAAACCTTACAGTACAGGTAGGCCTCATATAAACCTTACAGTACAGCTAGGCCTCATATAACCTTACAGTACAGGCAGGCCTCATATAGACCTTACAGTACAGGTAGGCCTCATATAAACCTTACAGTGCAGGTAGGCCTCATATAAACCTTACAGTACAGGTAGGCCTCATATAAACCTTACAGTACAGGCAGGCCTCATATAGACCTTACAGTACAGGTAGGCCTCATATAAACCTTACAGTACATGTAAGCCTCATATAAACCTTACAGTACGTGTAGGCCTCATATAAACCTTACAGTACAGGTAGGCCTCATATAAACCTTACAGTACAGGTAGGCTTCATATAAACCTTACAGTGCAGGTAGGCCTCATATAAACCTTACAGTACAGGTAGGCCTCATATAAACCTTACAGTACATGTAGGCCTCATATAAACCTTACAGTACAGGTAGGCCTCATATAAACCTTACAGTACAGGCAGGCCTCATATAAACCTTACAGTACAGGCAGGCCTCATATAAACCTTACAGTACAGGTAGGCCTCATATAGACCTTACAGTACATGTAAGCCTCATATAAACCTTACAGTACAGGTAGGCCTCATATAAACCTTACAGTACAGGTAGGCCTCATATAAACCTTACAGTACAGGCAGGCCTCATATAGACCTTACAGTACAGGTAGGCCTCATATAAACCTTACAGTGCAGGTAGGCCTCATATAAACCTTACAGTACAGGTAGGCCTCATATAAACCTTACAGTACAGGCAGGCCTCATATAAACCTTACAGTACAGGCAGGCCTCATATAAACCTTACAGTACAGGCAGGCCTCATATAGACCTAACAGTACATGTAAGCCTCATATAAACCTTACAGTACAGGCAGGCCTCATATAAACCTTACAGTACAGGTAGGCCTCATATAAACCTTACAGTACAGGCAGGCCTCATATAGACCTTACAGTACAGGTAGGCCTCATATAAACCTTACAGTGCAGGTAGGCCTCATATAAACCTTACAGTGCAGGTAGGCCTCATATAAACCTTACAGTACAGGTAGGCCTCATATAAACCTTACAGTACAGGTAGGCCTCATATAAACCTTACAGTACATGTAGGCCTCATATAAACCTTACAGTACATGTAGGCCTCATATAAACCTTACAGTGCAGGTAGGCCTCATATAGACCTTACAGTACATGTAGGCCTCATATAAACCTTACAGTACATGTAGGCCTCATATAAACCTTACAGTACATGTAGGCCTCATATAAACCTTACAGTACAGGTAGGCCTCATATAAACCTTACAGTACATGTAGGCCTCATAATACTAAGAGAGTAATTAATGGGCTAACGGGCACCAAATTCAGTGTATTGTAGGATATCGTAACGAGTGGCCTACGGCCACTCATCCTGGATATCAGTACTCCTAAGACCTGCACTATCGACAGGTATCAGACTGGGAATATCCAGAAAAAGCACCTTAAATCACATAGGTCGTGTAATAACACTCTTTAATATCACAAGCTTCAGACACCCCACCCCCTCGCTGATTGGTAATCAGATGGCCATGTCCGTGTCACCGACTACAGTGTAAATGGGGTCTTCTTCAACAACCGTAAAAGGTCGAATCCCACAGGAGAACCTACTGCTACAATATGATCTCTCAAGAGGCTCTAAATGGGCCTAGATCGCAGAAATTGGGGATAATTCTACTGTTTGATTGGATTGAGTTGAACAGCCTTTGTATTCTGTTAAAGGCCACTCCGATAAAGGAGATCAAAATCGCAGAGATATTGGAGCCCTAGATTGCCATGTGAGCTTTGACCTTAGTGGGGATGATGTCACTTATGTGGTGCAGGACCTAGCCTCTAGAAGTGGCTGTCTGGGCTCTCCATTGGGATTTCTGCAGTAAAATGTGTGAACACCCAGATCCAGAACTCTGGATTGTTTAAGTTGAGTTTTGTGTGGTGTAACTGGAATGGAACCTCCTGAATGGTGCGCACCCAAAATTGGAAGTGTCTGAGTTCACAATAAAAGGATATTAGCATTTTTGTATGTATCCTTTGACGAATTGCAGTTCCCAAAGTCCTGTCTACTATTGTGACAACTCATTCTTCGAGGAGGTTCTTTATAATTGCCTGTAATGGCTTGGAGTGTAAACTTGTATGATTGGTGATTACCCTCATAGCACATACATGCTTGTATAGCACACAACAGGTACACCAGCAGGCAGCACTAGCACAGGGGAGTATTTCAATTTCATTGGTCATGGATTGGTGGATAGGATCCTAGCTCTATCTTTATTCACACACACACTTCATAGTATACCCAGCGAACACAGACACGTGTATGAACGTAAATTAAGATAGTCTCTAGGTATCAACTACATAGATGCCCTACGTAGAATTGTCTGAAAACTTTATGTGCTGAATACCTTCCAGAATATTTAGAACAATCTCACATAATTTCTTATGAAAGTAAATATCAATGAAACCTTTTGATACAGCCAGTTATATAATAAACATAAAATTACATTAGGTTGAACAAAAGCTGCGATAATCTTTAGATATGAAGGCAGGAATCGAATCTATGTGGCCACAAAGCTCACCTAGGTGCCAATCTTATAGGAGGCACTTGTTTGGCAAGTCAGTATGACTATGATATCTTTTGCTACCATTGATGTCATCAACAAGAAGATTTCAAGTCCACATTCTAAGTCCATATATGTGGCATATCAATTTTAAGAAACGCACATGTGTCATGTCATTAATTAAGCAAATGCCTTTGTCACCAATGTCACTAACAAAACCTACCTGCACTGTATCCACTTTGTCATGAATTATTTGCCACATCCAAGGGTTGATTCTGATGGCTATTATGTAACAACATGTAAGAACATTTTGAAATTCTAGAGGCCAAACTGTGAATTTTTTCACATACCAAGCAGGAAATATAAGGAAAACATATGTAATGGGCTATACAGTGATTGTGTACCTCATAGACTCTATGCGCCCAGTGAATGATTTAGGTATCAGTCCCTAGTCCATCTTCAAAGGTTCTTAGTCTCCTCTATGTGTCTGATGTGTGTGTCGAATGGCCAATGTGGTTTTCTCGCCATAAATATGACTTGTTCATTATCCAGGTACCCAAGATGTGTAAGTTGGAGGTGTACGTGCTGGTGCTGCTCTTCATGGTACCTTCTGCCACCTTGCGACCAGGTGTGGAACTACAACTGTCCCAGCTTGCTCTGGACACAGGTGAATATTATAAACTTATGTTCATAATGTTGAGTCGACTCATCCCTAGTCATTGAAGATGATTACAGAACACGATTTTCCCCCTTATTTTCCCCTTTAAGAATACCAAAAAGATTCTATACCACATAAAAACAGACTAGGTCAAGTAGATTTTCAAGTTTTATTACTAGTTGGGTTGATGATTCGTTGATATTTTCAACGTAGAGGGTGATCAACGTTTCGTTTGACTTTATCCATGCACCTTCATCATTCATGCTGCTCGAGTTATTTTATTTTGTATTGCTACCTTTTGCTAGCTGCTCGTGTTGCTGTGGATCAATTGTCTGGGAAGCTGCATAATCAGCCAATCAGCAAACAGCATGGGAAAACTCATGCTGCTGGAGGCAAGGTGGACTATGACATCAAAAAGTAGGTCTTCATGTTTTTGTTTAATGACTCTCCTGAAGGATGAAGAATTGTTTTTATATCAGATATTGATATCAGAAATGAGGATAACAGTGTCTCTATTACCTGGCTCTTTTAACCAGTACTAGTTCATCTTCAAATCTAATAGAGCCTCCACAAGTTTCCAAAACTGGGCCATACCATGTACCCGGTAGTTTAAGCAGTTAGGTTCTATGCACCCCACCCCACCCCCCAACCTGTGGTATTTACTTCTATGGCCTCTCACAAGCTACTTGTGTCAGGCTTCCCTAGCCCACTTAAAGGGGTCTACATCTCCTCTTTCCTATCCCCTCGGAAGTGTGTGGTGCAAATATGCGCGGGCACTGACACTTTTCTCTGTGAAATTGTGTAATCTAGTTCTCGCCGTGAATGTGACCTTAGCTGTCGAAATGGCGTTAAACATCTATTACTCATTCACTCAAGCTACTTGTGTAGATATGACTCTATGTCTGCATATATTTGAAGCAGGATAAACACAATTAGTATATATATATATATATATATATATATATATATATAAAAATTTTCTGGAGTTATTTTAAGATTCCTGTAAAAAAAATTGTTACCATGACAACCACTGTTTTATATCTAACTCATAGTTGGGACTCTACTTGTGTTGCTTATATTTATAAAACATCAAAAATATTTTCATCACAACACTGTATCCTCCCTGGGATCCTAGAAACCAACACAAGAACAACAGATAGCATACTTTTTTCTGACATTGTATCCATAAATGTGATCCTACCATTGCTACATTCTATTGGATGACCCTCAAAAAACCTACAATGCATCAAACAACAGTAACCATGTCAACAGCACAAGAAGCCAGCACCAGTGCCACCAACTACTCACCATCTACCTCAGACAAAAAAGAACCTGAGCCAAACAGAACATGCATCCCTATGAATGCCGTTCCAAACTGCACATAAACTAGCACTAAACTACAACAGAGCAATCCACCATAAAGATATCTAAAAGAATGCCTTGAAAATCACACCATTCCAAAAGGACTTCAACTAAAAGTTGCAGCCCAAATACCAGAACCCAATCTAGACTTCACACTCAAATGGGAAACAGCCCATTTGAACTTCAGCAAAGAACTCACCAAAATTCTTGCTAAATACTGTGAAGACAGGATTAAAACCCTCAAAGAATCAATTGAAACCACAAAAAAAATCACTGGTACAAACATGCGACGCCAGCACACTCCAGAATATCCAACAGATAATACTCGACCTAGAGACAGCTCAGGCACGAGCCTTAGTTCAACGCTGACAAAGAAAAACAGACGATTCAAAAAATACAAAATCAGAGAAAGTTGCGAAGACTCAATCCACAACTACTCTGGCAAAGCACTAAATCAACACCATATATCAGTGTTGAACAAAGGCTTATCCTTTGTTCCAACACCCACTCATAGCAACCACATTCATGATATCAAAGACACCTTATTATTCAACAGAAGAGTTAGACTCAAACAACATTTTGGCCTGACAACCAAAACAGGGTGGACACCACATTACAAACAATATGAAGACATTGAAGTCTTCACTCAATATATTCTCAACCAAATGCTAGAAGAAGCAAAAAACACTGATTAAACAAACAACCTGAATTTTCAAGAAAGACAAACACTGAAAGATCTCATCAATGACCCTGATATAATCATACAATCAGCAGACAAAGGGGGTGCTATTGTCATCCTCAACACTGAAGACTACATGAATGAAGGAACCAATGATGAAAAAATCATGAACAAACTCCTGGATCTAGAAAATCTAGGAAAACTACCCAAAGATTCATCCACCAATCTACTACCCATAAATATAAGAACGTCACCATTCTATCTACTACCAAAAATCCACGAAGAAGGCCACCCAGGATACCCAATAGTATCTGGTTTTGACTCTCCCACAGACAAAATATCAGGCCTCATGGACAAAATAATGAGACCAGCTCTACAAAATGTACCTAGTTTCATCAAAGACACCAAACAATTCCTCAACATCATTGAAGACGTAGCCTACACACACCATCGATGTAAGTAGCTTGTACACATCAATCCCATATGACGAGGGTCTAGAGGCTGTCAGATTAGCCCTAGATTCCCTGAAATCAAAACCAATTGACACAAATACCAGTATCACACTGATGAAACTCATCCTGAAAAACAACACATTTGACTTCAATAGAAACACTATCATCAAATAAATGGCACTGCAATGGGTACAAAAGTTGCACCCACTTATGCCAACATCTTCATGGACAAAATTGAGAAAGAACTCATAGAAAATAGTGAAATTAAACCTAGTACCTGGATCAGATATATTGACGACATATTTGCAATCTACAGGTGCTCAGAAGATGAACTCACATCCACCCTTGAGAAATTCAACCAACATCACCCAAGCATAAAGTTGACTTGGGAGTACAGTACCCAATCCATAAATTATCTGGACACTACTGTCTACACTGACCAGAAAGGCAAACTTCAAACCAAGTTATACAAAAAGCCAACTGATGCAAATTTATATTTGCACTACTCATCATACCATCCACAACACCAAAATAATGCAATCTGCTACAGCCTGGCCTCCAGGTACAGATTAATATGCTCAGACAATATTGAATTTGAAATAAGTTGTGCCAATCTAATACGACACTTGACCCTTAGGGGTCACCCCCACAACCACCTCAAACTCCAGATAGAAAGAGCATGTCAACTAGCCAGACAATCACTACTAACAAACAGAAAATCTATTGAAGACAAAAAAATCATATCTTTCGTCCTCACCTACAACAAACAAAACCAACGAGCAAAGAAAATCCTTGCTCATGCCAAACAACTCTTGAGAAATGCTCCCAGAAAGATTTTCTTCAACAACACCAAATCATGATTGCCTACAGAAAAAGTCCAACCCTAGGTGATCTACCCACCCACTCACACTTCCCCAGATTAAAACCACCATCTGGAAGTGCCCATGCAAATACACAAATTGCATGGACCATTGCCGACCATATAATTTAAAAAGACACCACAACTTATTCATCATAAAGAACTACCAATTGATACACCTACAATTGTTACGGAATTTACTAAAATTAAAACAAAACAGAAAAATATTGAAACATAGGACCACGCCCAGATGGGTGTCTGATCCAAACTTCAATCTGAAAAAAAGTAAAATTCAGAATTATTTACAATTATTCCGACCTTTACAGGAAAAGGCTCTCCGCCGCTGCAAAAGTCGAAAAAACTACCGAAGCCCAAGAAGGCCAAATCTCAAACTACAACAACACCGCCAAAACCAACAACACCAACCCCAGTACCAATGGAAGTACCAGTATTACCTAAAATCAACTTTCAAGTTCAAAATTGTGTCTAAAGCTCAACGCCTGAATATGATCAAATATCGCATCAAGAAAGCCAACAAAAATCCCAAAAAGAGACTGATACCTACAGAAAAAGACCCGCGCCCAAAAAGAAAAAACTCTCTAAAGTAACACCTAACCACGACACTACACTGATAAACATGCCCTCCCTAGAGGACATGATAGTCACTACACCTACACCCAAGTAAACACCGGGAAAAAAACCCAGAAAAACAAGTGACACCATCCAGGTCCCTTAGTATCAGCTCCAGCTCCAATTCCACCAGAAAAAATAGTGAAGACTATTTCATCTATCCCTACACTACTATCACCCATAGTTGACGTGACTGAAGACTTATCCCTCAGTGATGACGAATATGACAATGAAGGAAATCCCACTGCAGACATCGAACTTATACAACAGGCGCTGCCTTCTCAAGTAAAAACAGCACCCCTAATTCAGAAATGTCAAACAGCCCAGCACATACCCCCAAAGTATGCAGCAAGGTTGTATCTATCAAATCAGTCAGTAAAGTTGAAGAGTATGTCCCTGTTCCAACTAACAAAAACATACCGTGTTCTAAAACCTATGTTCCAACACCCAAGCTCACCATGACACCCAGTGCCATGAGTGACACCAAAACACCTGCTAATCCCACCTCCCATCAGACCATGCGTCATCACCATCTCCCAGCCGGAGAAGTCTTATGTGACATCATGAGGATTGTCACCAAGATAAACCAGATACTTGGTCAAGCACTAAAGGATGCCATGATGGATGAGGGCTATATTCCAAAACCCAAGTGTAACTGAAATATATCATAGTAAACCAACCTTGAATACCATACTTGTATGCCTGAAAAAAGATTTTCTGGTGTTATTTTAAGATTCCTGTAAAAATGTTATGTTACCATGACAACCACTGTTCTATATTGAACTTGTAAAATTGTTATTAATATGAACACTATAAAATATCATATGAAATATAATAATATTAAAGTAAAATCGTTATACATGTTCATAATAATTATTTATCTAAGATTCTATAAATTACCCAGGATGCACTTATAAATTTATGTTATGCACGAATGACTCACGGTGTACCTCAGACCCTCGAGAGGATAGATGTGTATGTGCATAGAGCTAGGGAAGGTAATATAAAACATCACAAAAGAAGAAGCAACATAGAACCTGACTGACTACATGTATGAGATGAGGCCTGAGGGCTGCAGAAGAACAACAGCATATATACTACTGAGTGCATGCAGAGATGCTAACTGTAACACATTGTGTATTTACATAATTCTTCATATTTATGTTCAATGTACCACATTACCACATTGTGTGCATACAGCATGGTCAGTGTAACACATTGTGTACTTACAGCATGGTCAGTGTAACACATTGTCTACATAGAGTAGGGTCAGTGTAACACATTGTGTACTTAGAGCATGGTCAGTGTAACACATTGTGTACTTACAGCATAGTCAATGTACCACATTGTGTAGTTAAAGTAAGGTCAATGTAACACTTTGTGTAATTACAGCATTCAAAATAAAACATTATGTACTTACAGCCTGGCCGATGTAACACATTGTGTTCTTAGAGCATGATAATTCCAGCACATTGCGTTGTGTACTTTCAGCATGGTGATCATGAGTTTCACCAAACCGTCATCACACGTCAGTGTAAACCCTGGTACAGGTCTCACGTGGTTGACAACTGAAGCAGGCATCTCCATACATGGTGACTGGCACTACAGCTATCGGAAACACTTGTAAGATGTTTATTTTTTGTTTAGGGATATGTGCCATGATTTTAGTTAAATAGAGTTGAATATTTTTATTTTTATTATTATTATTATTATTATTATTATTATTATTATTATTATTATTATTATTTATTCATAGTGGAATCGTTCTTAAAAGAATGTTTTTCCATACACCGATAACTGATTAACAATTTTGAATCAAATTCTGGTAGTAGAAATACAAACATAAGCAGTCCATACAATATAATTTGAACCACAACATATATAAAAATTATGTAACATATGGTGTATTCCAACGGATACCCCAGTGTGTATAGCAGCAAATTACATAATATACACTAGGCATGTGCGTTAGCAGCTACTGTTCATGTGGTAAAGACATTTTTAGGTTAGGTCAGAGTAAATTAGTTTATTAGTTTGTTGATGGCCGATTTGAATCTGCGCAATGTGGGAAGATGTTGCTCACGGTAATACGGGCCTCCTTCATAAAAGGCACTTTTGGCTCTACGCTTAGCAAATTTTATTTTCATGTCGCCCCTGGTTCTGACAGCAGCCTGTTGAAGAGCCTCACCCCTGTTAGCCTTCTTCCACATTATGCACAGGAGCTGCTTGTCACAATGATTTTCAGTGGTTCTACTTTACACTGTTCATGCAGTCTGTCTATACTGTTTTCTCTTACTCTTTTATTTAGGCATACCCTCAAAGCTTGATTTTGCATGTGCTGTAATTTATTCAATTCACCGGCAATACAAGATCCAGTATAAAAGGAACAGTATTCAACTACAGGGACAATCATCACTTTATATATGCGTAGGCTAATGGCAACTGTCATACATTTCCTCATTCTACACAACTTGTACAATTTGTTTCCTAAACTCTTCTTAACTTTGTTTAAGTGTGGATTAATAGAAAGACGTGAGTCTAACTAGACTCCTAAATATGAATAGGTCTCACAGACCGGCAGATCATTACCATTAAAGTTGATTGCTAACGCTGGTAGGTTACCAAGCTTATTGCGGGGGGCAAAGTACATGCACATGCTTTTCTGTGTGTTTACAGTCATATAATTACTTGTGCACCAGTCAGCAATTCCAGCGTCTTTATCCAACACATAAATTATAATAACATCAGCGTACATCACACATTTGCCATGCTCAACTTTCCTAGCAATATCATCTATGAACAGTACAAAAAGGAGAGGGCCTAATGTGGATCCTTGTGGCACACCAAATATAGAGCTGTTTGAGCAAGTGTTATTAGCTATCGTTTCATGCGATCTGTGCGCCAAGTAATCAGTTAACCATTTTTTCAGTCTACCATGTATATTGAGCCTATAAATTTTCTGCAAGAGGGTTGGGTGATGTACACAGTCAAAAGCCTTGCAGAAGTCAATAAAGCAGCAAGCTGTTACCTTACCTTCATCTCTTGCCTCAAAAACAGCATCACTAGTGTAGGGGCCAGCATCGTTGTATATATATTAGTGCGGTTCATCCGAGAGACGTGCTCATGTGGTACTCGTTCCTTCTATGCCAACCAGGTGTCGCTTCGCGATACCCGTTTGGTACAAGAGGGGGCAGCACCATGCCTCGCGTCCAGCTTCTACTAAGAAGCCGGACGATCTGCAGAAGGGGACTGGACCTAGTCCAGTCAAGACGTATACCAGGCAGTGAAAGTACGTGAATAAAAGGCCTACCCGAGCGGTAGGGGTGATCTGGGGCTTTGCCCAACCCGAATCTCTCATGTTGTGTTGGTACCTTTCATGATAAGCGAGCCAACGAGCCAACCAACATTTAAGTCGATACGAACCATTACACTGGAGCCGTGACCAGTTGGTTCGGGGGTGGAGCGCGGCCGAAAGCCTTGGAAAACCCAATGCGGATCCCTCAAGCCCTGGGCTGGAGGGATTCGAAGAGGATGACTTTACATCCCAGCATTTGTTGTTAGACTGGAAACCGGGTCAACAACATGTGTTCAACCCAGAGGGTTCAGACTGTTTTCTCGACACCCGGTCTAACAGACGGTGCCACCAGAAATGGGGATGGGATCGTTAAGTTGTATCCGGGCACACCTCAACAGGTTGCTACGGACACAGGATTAATCATTGGGGTACTTAAACCCGCAAGTCTGAACTTGAGCGATTGGTCCCAAGTATTGACTAGCAGACGCCAGCTGGGACCCATTATCCCGGCAGGCTCGGCTAGTATCTTGGATACTCCAAAAGCCCATGATGGTAAGGCTGAAGAAGATCCGAAGGTTTCGTCATCAACTCCGAAGGCTAGGCCCCGAGAGACATTGCCAAGAAGCTCGGAAATGCACTCTCTAGGCCTATCTTTAGATGAAGGCTTGTCTGACTCCATGTTTAACCCTGGAGGCAGCTGCAGGTCTAGATACGGACGTCGGATGGGCCCCGGGTATAAGACTACCTCGGCCTATTTGAAAGCCAAAGAGCAGGTAGAGCTACAGGCTAAGAGACAGCATGAACAATTCATAGCTGCCCAAAAGAAAATAGAGGAAGAGACGAGGGAACGGATCGGAAAGCTCCGTTCTGTTGAGCAGGAGGCGATTCTAAAGGAATCCGACCTCAAGTATCGGTTGTCTTCGTTAGCCCATCGATTGGAGCTAAAGGAGAAGGACGAGAAGGAAAAGGAAAGTAAGTTGGCTGACCTAGAACTCGAGGAAGCCAATAGACTCAGAGCAATTGACAACGCTAGAGCCGAGGAAGTTGCTAAGGCCCGGGATGTAAGCAGATTACAATCCGAGTTGCATGCCATGGAGGAAAAGTTGAAGAAACTTCAGCTCCGTAAAGCGGAGACAGAAGCTAAGTTGGTCTCGGAACAAGCCGAGATCCGAAGAGAGACCAGTGAGTACCAGAGGTCTCAGAAGGAAAAAGGTGAGAAGTATCGCTTATTAAAGGATACTTTGAAACGGGAAGCAATAGCTGCCCAGGAAGAACGCAATCGAGCTGTGGCAGATAATGAAAAGATCCGATCCGAGATCTTATCTGAAAATGCACAGCTAAGAGAGGAACAGAGGAACCTTACCACCGATGTAGCTACCCTCACAATAAATAAGTCTGCCATGGAGAGTTATTTACAGGAACAGGAGCATGCGAATGTTCCCCCAGCGAGTAAGGACCAAAACTCGACTTTTGTCAAGCAAGGAGACCCAGTTTCCTGTTCGACTCCGAAGCATCCGGTGTATAATCCATTTGTTAATGATAATGCGACACGGAATGTAGATCAAGGGTGAGTATATATCAGAACCCAAGATAAGCACGGCCGAACTAGTAGAGTCCGGATCAGTGAGGTCCCGATAGTCAATTTGGACCCGGACTTCGGGCCTAGGGATTGTTCCGACACTAGTGCGGAAACGAGTGGGTTCCACATATATGTGGATCAGACAGATAATGTCGGGTTGGGAGCAGGTAATACCAGCAATCAACAGAACCCACCAAGCAGTGGCAGCCAACCGAACCAGGCTGGTCCGCCGCCTAATGACGGTAGTCAGGGCGGCGCTAATTATTCTAGTACACAGGGTGGGGATGGTGCCTTGGGTAACGGCCCCAACGCAGGTAGCGATGGTGCCTCGGGTAACGGCCCCAACCAAGGGGGTGGAGGCTATACGAACTACAGTGGTTCACAGTGGACGTATAACCATCCACCACCACCACCGCCAAACAATACAAGCTTTGGTGGAATGGGAGGCAATCGAACCTTGAATGAAACCAAGGCGATTGAATGGAGCAAACAACAATGCACTAGATTGATGTATGCTCACAATTCAGCCCGAAGGGTTGCTGTCATTCCGAAGGAATACGACGGTACTCGGCCATGAAAAGAATGGTTTGAAGACTTCATCGATGTGATGAATTGCAATGGATGGACCCCATACGAGGCCAAGCCGCATTTTGTAAGATGCCTAAAGGGTGGGCCGGGTCGCATGGCCATGGAGCAATGGCGCACCTGGTACGGTCTCGTCGGGAGCTTTGAGCAATTAGTCGAATCTGCTTGTGGACTGTTATGTAATATGGTCAAGGAGGATCCAATGGTTCGCTTTAAAAAGCGGACCCAGACACCGAATGAAGCTTTCAGAGCATACGGTATGGAACTGCATGCTCTGTTAAGTAAGGCCAGACCCGGTACAGAAAACCAGGACTGGTATATGGACGATTTGATTACACAATTCATCAAGGGTCTGAGAGACCGAGACGAGCAGATTGCTGCTAGAGATGCCTGGAAGGAAGGTATAATGCTGCACGGCATATTTAATGGCATAGATATGGCTGTGAAGAAACGAACGATGTTGGCTGGAGACATCCCGAACACCGCGGGATCGACTCCAGTGTCATCCGTAGTTCAGCGATCCGAGGTAGAAGATACCCCGGATGACTTTGAAATAGGGAGTTTTTGAGAGGGCTCGGATTGAATCTTGGTGATTCGGGAGACTTTCACCAGTTTACCAGCAACCCATCCCCTTTGGAGGGGAGACGGTGGTATGTACCCATATCTGTGGAAGGCCGGGTAGGAGAATTCTTAGTGGATACTGGAGCTAGCCATTCCTGTGTGTCCAAAAGATTCTTCGACTCGGTGGCCAGCAGACATGAGAACCTCAAAACGGGGGTAAATGCTTGCACGGCCGACGTAAGCAGTATGCAGACTTTTGGTAGGATGTTTATGCCTATCCGTATAGGAGGCAAAGAATTCGTTCTTTCGCCAACTATAGCAGAGGTTAGTGATGACGGAATCCTCGGATTGGATTTTGCAAGCTTGTACGGGGCCGTCTTGGACCCAAGGGATGGTATGATGACTATTCGGAATCCGTATGGCTTGCATGTCCAGTGCGTTTTGAGACAAGTGTCTTCGGTAGCATCGGTTATACCCACGGTGAAAATCCCTCCGGGTACCACTTGTGATGTCCTTTGTGGCGGATCAATGGCCCAGAAGGGCGAAACAGGAGTCTTTGAACCTGACACGGTTTATTTATCGAGTATCGGGTTGGACTCAGTGGATACCTTAGTGGCTAATGCAGCATGGTCTGTATGACCCATAACTAACCGAAGTGGTTCAGTGGTTTACTTGAAGTGAGGCGACAGTATGGGGGAGATGAGCTCGGTAGAACACGTCGCCGAGGCCAGGTTCAATAAACCATTAAACCCTGTTAGTAAGCATCCTTTGGATGAAGAATTTCAGAAACTGATTGAAAAATCAGATTTACAGAATACGGAGGATAAGGAATGCCTGGCGAAACTCCTACGAAGGTACGAGAGTGCTTTCGGAAGGGAAGGTGGACCCGTAGGCAGATCCAATAAGGTGTTGCACACTTTAGATGTGGGCGACGAAAAACCCTTTAAGATCCCGTATCGTAGACTTCCTCCTAAGAAGAAGTTAATATGTGAACAGGAAATACAAAAGCAACTGGACCTAGGGGTCATCGTGCCTAGCTCAAGTCCCTGGTCCAGCCCTGTTTGTATGACCACCAAGAAAGACGGTACTATCCGCTTTTGCGTCGACTACCGAAAACTAAACGGTATGACAAAGAAAAACTCGTATCCTCTCCCAAGGATAGATGAGACTTTAGATAGCTTGGGTGGGAACCAATGGTTCTGTACCTTGGATTTACAATCCGGGTATTGGCAGATACCGATGCACCCCGATGACATAGAGAAAACAGCGTTCTCTAGTCATATGGGGCTGTTCGAGTATAATGTCTTGCCCTTCGGATTGTGTAACGCCCCGGCTACATTCGAGGCCATGATGGAATCCCTGTTGAGTGACCTTCTGTGGAAGAAGTGTTTGGTCTACCTGGACGATGTTGTCGTGTTCGGCAAGTCGTTTAAGGAATGCCATGCGAATCTACAGCTGGTACTCGACCGGATCCTATCCAACGGTCTAAAGCTCAAACCCAAGAAATGCAATCTGTTTAAGAAAACAATTACATATCTGGGAAGGATCATCACCCCTAACGGAGTGAGTGCGGATCCGGAAAAGCTGGAAGCTGTGGAAAATTGGGAGCGACCCACGAGTGCTAAGGAGGTGAGATCATTTCTAGGATTTTGTTCCTATTACCGTGATTTCATACCGAATTACTCTCGTGTTAGCTTCCCAATGCAGTGCTTAGCTCACTGGACCCTGGGTAGGGCACGGGACCCATTCCCATGGACCAGCGAGCAAGAAGAATCTTTTAATAAAATAAAAGATTTGTTTAGAAACACACCCGTGGTGAAATATCCCACTCCTGAGGGACATTTCATATTAGACACTGATGCGAGCAATGACGCCATTGGGGCAGCACTTTCTCAGGTCCAGAATGGAGTCGAGGTCCCATTGGCCTTTGCTAGCAACATGCTAAGCAAGACCCAGCGTAATTATTGTACCACTAAACGAGAGCTCCTCGCGGTAGTGGTGTATACGAAGAAGTTTAAGCATTTCCTGTGGGGAACTCACTTTACTTTGCAGACCGACCATTCGTCTCTAAGATGGCTCCTTAATTTTAAGGACGCCGAAGGGATGATTGGGAGGTGGTTAGCTCACCTATCCGAATTCGGATTAGAGCATAAGCAAATAGAGCACCGACCGGGTGCTAAACATATCAATGCGGACGCCTTGTCGAGGCGACCCGTCCGAAAGTGCCAAAATGCCACTTGTGAAGACTGTGGGGCCCACAATGCTGTGGTCGCCGGGTTGGTATTTAATTATACCACCCCCCGAATCCCCTGGGAGGAGGCTGTGTGCAGCTATCTCGATTGGTCCCCGAGACCATCAAGAAGTTCTAACAGTCCGATCCCACCACTGCGCACATAATGGAATACTTACGGATAGGTATTAAGCCGGCAAGGCCGATGTTATCCCTAGAAGACAGGGAAACAAGGCGATTGATAGCTCAATGGACCGAGCTGGAAATCCGAGACGGTATACTGTGTAGGTGGAAAGACCACTTCCACCAACGGTAGACTATTACAAATAGTGATCCCCACCTCGATGAGGAGGGATATCATGTATTATTGCCATGGCCACCAAACTAGTGGTCATTTCGGGAAGAAAAGGTCTATAGAGCGTCTGCAAGGACGTTACTACTGGCCCGGAATGAGAGGCGACCTACTTCGGAGGATCACCACTTGCCCGGATTGTTGTAAAAACAAGCCGGGACCCGGCCTGGGCAAGCTACCCTTGTCCCAGGAATTATTTGGTGTCAGGTTTGCTCGAGTAGCGATAGACATCATCAGTGGATTAAAAACGACGCCTAGGGAAAACACTTGTATGATGGTCGTAACCGACTACTATACGAAGTATACTCGGGTGTTTCCTCTTCCTAATCACAAAGCCGCCACATGCGCCGAGGCATTTGTAAAAGGCTGGGTACTACATCTGGGTGTCCCCCTTATGATGCACAGTGACCAAGGAAGAGAGTTCGAGAAATGTGTCATTACCTAGCCATTTGCAAGACTCGAACCAACCCATACCGGCCACAGTCGGATGGTCAGGTAGAAAGGTTCAATAGGACTTTGATACAAGTGCTAAAGCCCCTGGTTAATACCCACCAGGACGACTGGGATGAGCAGTGTGAGTTCCTTGTACATGCCTACAACAACACTGTTCATTCATCTACTAATTGTACTCCAAACATGCTAGTGTTCGGCGAGGACATCATAATGGCCGCCGACTTAGTGTATGGAGTGGTTGGGATAGACCCGGAGGCGCCCTGCACCGTGTTGTTTGCGGAGTCGTTAAGGAACAGATTCAAACAGGCATACGAGGCCGTTCGTAAAGAACTGTTGAAAAGTGCAAAATGGCAGAAGGTGGGTTATGACACCAATGCTAAAAGAATTCGTTTTAATGTTGGGGACAAAGTACTAAGGTACTACGAGCCACTCGAACGGTTGAAGCTCGTGACGCCTTGGGAAGGTCCGTTTAAAATTATACGCATCATCTCTGAATCAACGGTGATGATGGAGGACTGCCTTACTGGTAGGAAATGGAAGACAAATGTCGGGAAGCTTCAGCCCTGGAAGGGACGCAAAGAGGCAGAGAAGGAGTTCGGGTACCATCCACAGGAGCCTGCGTTAAGTAAGCCCTGCGTGGCGGTACCCGAGAAGCGCCCTAGAGGCTGGCCTAGGAAAATGCCGGAAGCCGGAGGAGTAACAAAAGGAAGACGACGGCCAGGAAACGGCCTAATCGTAAGAAACGGAAAAATGTCTCGCTGAGTGAAGGCATTACGTATGGGAAAGGTCCCGCCTTGGCTAGGCGGGCCCCGGAGAAGGCCGTACGTAAGGCTGGGAAGAATAAAATGTTAACCGAAGGCGTTAGACGCAGTCCCCGGTTGAGGTCTGCCGTTACCTAACTCAGTACACAACGAGCTACTGCGTGTTGTCTGCTGTAGGCGAATAACATACGTTCCACGGCTAGGGATGCCGAACGCGTGCTCCCCGGGTAGCTGTATCCCGTGAGCAGCGGACGGATTAACCGGTACATTCGCTTAATAGCGTTGTATATACCGCCAAGCTCCAGACGATAGCACTCGGGTAGCAGCCCGCGTCTCGCATGCCGAGTCGAATGTTAGTTCGGATCTAGACCGCTAGGTGGCACCGCAGGTGCGGCGGGAAAGTGTGGAACTAGGTCACCGGATAGCCCATTGCGGGATATAGCGAGACGAGAGGTCTGACGTCATTTTGGTCATAACTAGAGCGGACTCGTGGCGGTAAGACGCCACCTGTTTCGCTCCAGTTATTGTTTGGCCTCCGGCAGCCTTTAGCTGCGTGGTTAGCCCCTCCACACCTCCACTTTTTGTTGGACAAATCCTTCAGGAGTCCAACACAGTTGCCAATTTCTTAAATTGGAAGATCGTCTGACTGTGATGGCACAGGGGACGATTGACGCCGCACGTCAAACCGCCAACGTACAGTTGGAGGAAGGCGAGGACCCGACGGTCTCGTCTCGGATTGAGGAGAACATGGACTCCTCAACGGCGGTTTCTGCAAGGGAACCCGAAGTAGAAGAGGCTGCTCTCACTCTCTTTGGTATGTCGACCGAGGTCACAGACAGGGAGAGGATGCCTCCTCCTCCTCCTCGCCCGGAACTATCGCCTACAGCATCGGCTCCGGGTTGCCCGATTGATGACTTGGACATTCCGCTGTATCCCCCGGGGTACAGAACACGCATTGAACGCCTGGCCCACGTGGACATGAGGAAGGTGTCGTGTACACGAGCTGGGGGACCTCCATCCCCATGCAACCTTCCATGTTCGGATGCGGTCCCTTAGCGGAAACGCCCGGCCAGCCCGAGAATATCCCAGACGATTTCAAAACTCTGGTGATAGACTTGTGCACGGATGAGTTGGCCGAGAGCATGCCGATCTCCTGGCTCCGTAACTACAAACGGTTGGCGGAGGCTATGGCGGTCAACGAGAACTTGGCCCGAGCTGTGCTGCTTTCCGAAGGTATCACCCGGAAGGCGAGCCAGCTAAGAGAGTCTGAATCCGACATGGATACAGACTCCACCGTCCCTCAGTCGTCGGTGGAAACAGGACGGGTCAAGAAATTAAGCCGTAAGCCCGCGCCGAAGGCCCCGCTCACTGAGTCTGATCTCGAGGTCAAGGATCTTTGGATAGCCATCGAGAGGTCCAAAACTGGGGAGGAACCAGGCGCCAACATACCCGAGGCGGCTGGTGAGATCTCAGAGGAGGACATCTCACGCCAACAGGCTGCTGTTGAAGCCAAGCGCCGTGAGCTTGACGAGCAGCAGAAGGAGCTAGCTGCCTTCCGACAGGCTCACCGCAAGCAGCAGGCCCAGAACAAAGCGTGTGCCGCCTCCAGCTCTGATTCTCCAGTCAGCAGTAGGAGGAGCCCTCGTTCCAAGGACAAGAATCCGCGCCAATCGGATTTGAGTCCCGAAGTGCCGGCGCAGCCACCCAAGGCCAGCCGCCGGAAAAAAGAAGAATGGAGCGAAAGCGTCTCCGGCGGAGCCCGCACCCCCTACCACTAAGAAGAGGGGTAAGGGCGACCCAAAGCCTTCCGCCTCCACCGCCCAACAAACCACAGTAGCCACCTCGGTTACTGCAGGACCCTCTGCTACCACCAGCGGGATGAGCGCCACGACCTCGGTCACGGCTTCGACTGGTACCACTACCACCAGCCGAGCCGGACGGAAGGGCGAGGGCATCTACACGGACAGTGAGGGAAGCGGAAGCGACCCAGAGCTGCCCGCATCAGCCAAATCTGATTTGGAGGCCCGGACGAAAGTCCAGTGGGCAATGACTCAGTGGGGACCAAGCGGCAACCGCCGCAGGTGCCCATTCGAGTCCTGCCAACTCGCTCTCACCGGCGCGAGAAGACGTTCGAGACGAAGCCTCGCTTCGCTCGGCAGATTGTCGAGCACCATATGCACCACAAACCCCTACTACGGTGCATACCCGGAGACCGTCCGGGTAAGCTCTGCGACGGCTCGTTTACCACTCACCGGCGCTGGGACATGGCTCTGCATTTGCAGAAAGCTCATGGTACCGGCCTGGAGAAGACCCGGAAACGAGCCGTTAAGTGTTTCAACAAGCTCCTGGCTAACTGGGCGGCGTTGAGCACTAAGGAGATCAAGGAGCAGGCGTTCGAACCCGAATTCTCATGGAGGAGTGGCAACCTCATGACGTACTTCGCCGTGAACTACTCACCCACCAAGTTCGGGATGCCCACCGAGGTGCACCTGAAGGTGAAGAAGTGGCGGGGCGACGACAAATGGGAGAAAGGCAAAGCCCGTTCGAAGGGGACTAATGGAGGTTCGGCTACGGCCACCAGTGCCTCCAAAAGGACCCGCGCAGACCGATCCATAAGCCCTTCGGGTAATAAGGATCAGCCAAGACCAGCTAACCCAGCTGATCATCGCCAGTCGGGACAACAAGTCTCGGCTTTGGACATGCCTGGCAACCAGACCCATCGGGCGGTTAGCCTGGCAGCCGCTCCAACACCACCTCCAGCATCTATAGAGCACCCCCCGAGTGAAGCCACTGGCAGTCCGGATGACTGGAGCACCTACTTTGGTGCCCCATCCGGACACAGTGCATGGTGGGCCAGTGAAGGATCATCCGGCGAGCGCCCCACGTACAGTGAATATGCGGCGAAGTTCCCTGCAATGGGACCAGCAGGACCCGAATCACAGGTCCTAACCCCCTTGGGCAGAGCCAAGGCTCGGGGTAGAGGCCGTGGTGGCATAGAGTCCACCCGAGCCCCCCACGAGCGGCGGCCGAGGAGGCACCACTGTTGAGGGTCCCTCGGTCCCTCCAGCAGGCGCTTCGCCTGTCACTGTGCAGGCTGCTGCACCCCCTCCAGCTATAGTCCCACCAGTGGCCCCTCGGGTGCCCATTATGGGACTAATAGCCAGCACCCTGTCAGGTCTTCAGGATCCGAAAACGTTCGTCGACCACCGAGACGTTCATACTGCCGAGATCCAGAATGACCTGATGGCAGAATGGCAGGCACTCCACCGCCAGAAGTCTGTTGACTACGCTGCTAACCAGTGCCTCCAAAAGGACCCGCTCCTAAGCTGCTAACTACCAGTAGCAGCAGCAGCTCGGCTCCTCCTGCTGACCCAGAGCCAGCTGAGAAGATGGACACTGATCCCGAGGATCTTTAAGTGTCCTTCTGACGGAGTTACATCGTACCCGAGGGTAAAGGCATATACAATGCCAGAGGTTCATATCCTCGAATTGGACCCGACGGACTGGAACTAAAACCTGCAGCTAAGATGGACGCTACCCGAAGTACCAATTGGATTACCTTCTACACCAAACCGGGGCTTCATCTTCCCATCTTCATCAGGGCACATCACAACAGCAACGTGGCTTGCCACCACACGTATGTCGCCGGATGGAGCTGATGAAAACCAGTTGTTCCAGATTCGCCGGAAGTCCAGTATAGTGTAAGGGTGATCCTGCTACCCTGGTAGGACACCCATTTATTTAATATTATTATTTTGTGTAATTTATTTTTCTATATAAAGTATATTTTTGTAAAAATCTAACAAAATATTTTCTCAGGTTATCTACCCCCCCTCGGGTCATGTACTTTCTATTGTTAATATTACTACTACTATATCACTCCATGTAAATCCACTACTTTTAATACGTCATTAACTATAATTACACTGTAACACGGTTACATATCAATATACCACCATCCTGCCGGCTTCATCTTCCCATCTTCATCAGGGCACATCACAACAGCAACGTGGCTTGCCACCACACGTATGTCGCCGGATGGAGCTGATGAAAACCAGTTGTTCCAGATTCGCCGGAAGTCCAGTATAGTGTAAGGGTGATCCTGCTACCCTGGTAGGACACCCATTTATTTAATATTATTATTTTGTGTAATTTATTTTTCTATATAAAGTATATTTTTGTAAAAATCTAACAAAAAATTTTCTCGGGTTATCTATCCCCCTCGGGTCATGTACTTTCTATTGTTAATATTACTACTACTATATCACTCCATGTAAATCCACTACTTTTAATACGTCATTAACTATAATAAAACTGTAACACGGTTACATATCAATATACCACCATGGGTTGATGGTGCATAAGGCACCACTTCCTATATATGTTATTATTTAATTACTTTGGGTTATATGCGACGATGCCTACCATTATGTACATATTATTTATAATGCCCCTTTAATGTTATATATTCTATACGAACATATTGTTATAGACTTACCTATGTATATATTGTTGTATAACCTTAACAATAGGTATTTTTTAAACACCCAACCCTAGGTAAAGTCTAGTAGGGGTGGTGTAGGGGCCGGCATCGTTGTATATATATTAGTGCGGTTCATCCTAGAGACGTGCTCATGTGGTACTCGTTCCTTCTATGCCAACCAGGTGTCGCTTCGCGATACCCATTTGGTACAAGAGGGGGCAGCACCATGCCTCGCGTCCAGCTTCTACTAAGAAGCCAGACGATCCGCAGAAGGGGACTGGACCTAGTCCAGTCAAGACGTATACCAGGCACTGAAAGTACATGAATAAAAGGCCTACCCAAGCGGTAGGGGTGATCTGGGGTTTTGCCCAACCCAAATCTCTCGTGTTTTGTTGGTACCTTTAGTGATAAGCGTGCCAACGAGCCACCCAACATTTAAGTCGATACGAACCATTACCTTTATTTGGCCTAAAACCGTATTGAGTTAGCGACATGATATTATTGTTTTCCAAGTATGTAGACAGAACCTTATGTATCAACTTTTCCAGTAATTTGCTTGGGAGAGGAAGCAGGGTTATTGGTCGCCAATTCTTTATCGACTTTAGGTTACCTTTTTTTGGAATTGGGACTAGGGTTCCGCATGACCAGGATGCAGGAAAAATACCTTCCTGCAGTGAGCAGGTAAAAATGTGTAATAACTTATCAGTCATTAATACAAGAGCGTCTTTCAATGCCATGCTATTAACTCCTTGTAGGCCACTAGATTTGTCAATATTTATTTTTTTGAGTAACTCCAGTGTTGCATCGTAAGTCACATAATCACTAGTATTGAAGGGGGCGTCATCTGAGCCAAATTTTGGGTCATCATATAGAAGTCCTGCATTTGGCATTTTGGTGAACAGATCATGACCTACATTGGCGAAGTAATCGTTTATATAAGTAGCTGTTTCTCCAACAGGGATCACCTGGCCTGTTAGCTCATTTTCTAGCTGAATAGTCAGATTCTTAGTAACAGGATTTACCAGTGCATTCACCTCCCGCCAGAAGCGGTGTGGGTCGTTTTTGATTCTTCCAATAATTCTAACACAAACTTACTCTGACTATGTAACAATTGGCGATGATCCCTGTTGCGTATAGCCCTGACTCTTTTTAGGATTGCCCTGTCATTGGTGCGTTTTAGTTCAATCAGAAGCTGATGTCTTTCATTTATAAGCTCAATGGCCTCCTTGGTTACCCATGACATGGCCTCTTTATTAACTGTGAAGATTCTGATAGGACAGACGCAGTCCAGGTAATCTACTATATGTTCATACATATATGTCCATTGGAAGTCAGGATCACGAGATTCATCAAATGGTGACCAGTCAATATCTTGTAAATACTCATAGAAGTCTTGCTTGTCATAATTCTTGTAAGACCTGCCAGTAAATGTTAAAGGTTGATTTTTTTTCTCATGGTTTTTTCCTGCATGCATAAATGACATAATGATCAGCCACGATGCAATTTAGAACACCTTGAGAACTTACTATGCTGCAGTTTGTAAGTATATTATCGTTACAAGATCCTCCAGTTGCTTTCTCATTAGGGTGAGTTATATCATCAATCAGTCTGCTTAGACTGAACTACCTACATAAGTCAAAGAGCCCCTTTGAACCAGTAGCATTCCTGTCTCCTTTATTGATGTTAAAGTCACCAAGGACCCACACCTCATACTTTTGTTTATCTATTGTTCATAAGATCTCACTCAGCTTATCAATAAACACATTTACGTCCTTATTTGGGGGTCTATATACATTTAGGATGATAAGTGATTTATAAGTGGGTTTGGCAAACTCAAGAGCCTGTACTTCTATACAGGGTTCCATTAAGTCTAGGTCGGGTATGGGACGACAGTAGGGGCTGTGACTATTACTTACATAAATTAATAATCCTCCACCAGTGGCGTGTGAATGATCTAATCTATATATTGTTTTGCCTCCCCAGTGTATGAGTGCATTGTCACAGCTTGGCAGAACCCTAGACTGGCATATACATAGGAAGTCTGTATCAAAACTGAGTTTTATATCTAGCAGCCTTTTTGTGTTCAGACTGCGAGCATTACAGCTTACCAATACTAGTCCCTTTAATTCATTCAGGAATCTTTGTGTTGCAACAAGGTTCTGGCGCAAATGCACCTGGTTCATATTTAATAGTGTTGCAGTGAATTACCGGGTGGGGGGAGGGTGTCTCTCGAATTGTAGTACTGGAGGGACACCTTTGGTAGTGGCCAAGGGAGTATTCTCAAACCTTGATCAGTACCAAGGGGAAGGGATAGAGACTATTCACTTATTAGTGGGGAGGGGCTCCGCAGCCCATCAATCAGTTTGTTTAAGGTCCGTTTTTACAGTGAATAACAACCTACCTACCCATTACTAAATGGTGCCAGTTTACTTACAATCATTGTGATAATATCAGGACTACCATAAGGCTGACCAGGGATGGTGGAGAACTGAGCAGAGCATGGATAATGTCTACTATATCAGTATAGTTTTCCCACAATGACAAGAGGCCAGCCCCAAAGGAAACAACCTCATAAGCTTTTTATCCACAAGCATAAAATATAGTTGTGTTTGCTATTTAAAGGAAAAAGAAACACAATTCAAATTTGGTTTTCAAACGCTGTGTAGTCTTCTGAACTGCAACTATTTGGCATCTGTGGCATGAAGTAGGCCTACAAGAAAATTACTGCAAGTGTTTTAGCTAAGCCTTGCTAGGTACAGATTGTCCAGGAAGGCATTTCCCAATATGGTATGACCTAACATAGCCACTATGACTTGAAACCCTCAAAATTAGAATGGGTGATCATAGGTAATACACTATGATCAGCACTTAATGTAGTAAATACTTGATTAGGGTTTGGTAGGTCAGGCGTACCATTGCAACCATTAGTGATCACTAGATGCAGGGTTGTAATGGCATTAGAGTGAGGGATCTCACTGCGATTTGAAGGGGTCTAGTCGTACCAACTTCAGAAATGCCTTCCGGGTCTATACTAAGTGCTACAGAAATTACTGAAAGTTTCAGAAATGCTGGAAAATATCTCGGAAATATAATGCTTCTGTTGATGATTCACTGATTTTTCTACCACAGCGTCCACTTCAGTGATCACGGCTCTCTTCATGTCACAGCTTCTGGCATTGATTTCTCGATTTCTGTTATGATGGGTAAGTTTTTGGGTCGAAAAGATTATCTATATAGAGTCTCCTTTACTGTCATTTGGTGTCTTTCTGCTTACATTTTCGTACAGACGCTGTTCTAACTTCTATACCCTGGTGCTGAGGTGGATAATACATCATTAAATGTCTCCTAATACAGGTGTGGACAAGACTGGGCGGCCTACCATCTACACAACTGGCTGCTCCAGCTTGGTAGGACGTCTCAAGGTCAAGTTCCACCATGGTGCGTCCTGGCTCTACAATTTGTTTGACCATCAGATCGCCAAGGTCATCAAAAGCAACCTGCAGGATGTGGTAAGTGCAGCTCATCAGTTCAGTTTCACACCGGTTTTAAGGACAGAGAATAGAGACATGTAGGGAGGAATGTCGACGTGACCTATGTAGGACAGGATTGGATGTGACTTATGTAGGACAGGAAGGGATTGGATGTGACCTATGTAGGACAGGAAGGGATTGGATGTGACCTATGTAGGACAGAGAGGGATTGGATGTGACCTATGTAGGACAGAGAGGGATTGGATGTTTATTTTATGTGAATAACTTCGTCCCGTAGAGATAGCATTACGGAGCCGATCCGCACACCCCCAGTGGCGTAACGTGTGCCGATCCACCACAGCGGCCGATCCAACACTGCAGCCTCGTTCTGGGTGCATGTAAACATTCAAAATGGCGGACCGCCGCTCGTACGGGGGACTACGGTAACGGATTTTGCTAATTTTCAGTTAATTAGACACTCTAAAAACATAAAATAAATATAGAACTAAACTCCCCTGGTGTCCTCGGTGGCTGATCCACCCCTCGGGGGGGGTCTCCCCTGAGGGCATTAGCCTCCCCCTTGTGGTGGATCGGCCACCTCGTACACCACGGTCGTTTAGTTCTATCTATGACCTATGTAGAGCAGAGAGGGATTGGATGTGACCTATGTAGGACAGAGAGGGATTGGATGTGACCTATGTAGGACAGAGAGGGATTGGATGTGACCTATGTAGGACAGGAAGGGAGTGAATGTGACCTATGTAGAGCAGAGAGGGATTGGATGTGACCTATGTAGGACAGAAAGGGAGTGAATGTGACCTATGTAGGACAGAGAGGGACTGGGTGTGACCTTTTTTAGAACAAATTTAACTTTATTGGTCCATAGTGGTAATATACATATAATATCATCGGTTGATCAACAATTTTAACCACAAAAGAATGTGATAGATATATAATATATATATATATATATACATTGAACCAACAAAGTCATGAGTGGGGTCGTATGAATGTGATATATAATGATTAGACTTGAACTCGTTGGCTTGAGGGGGTGATAGAAGCATTCGCCTTCGGCTCATGCTTCTATCAAACCCATGAAGCCAACGAGTTCAAGTCTAGTCATTACATATTGCATTTAAAACATGGTTTCCACCATTAATTCTAAGTATTTACCTTTAAAAATGATAGAATCCATTGTTTTCTTTTGCGAGTCGACAAGACGGTCCTCCACCATCTTGGTTTCATGTTAACGTATAGTTAAGCTGGCGACCTGGTGCAACTCCCATTCACGTAGGCATACTACCGCGAATACGTTGAGACAGAGCTGCGCTAGTCTATAGCCTAATCCATTCAGTACACACCAGGCGGTGCCACAGGTACTATTGACAGAATGGCGAAGACGCACGGCCAGTCGCCCGCATCGAATCTTTATGATTTTTTTATGTTAAATTCAGCCATAATATCAAGGAATCTAGTTGACAGGCAGGTAGAATATGGTTTCAACTATGTTATGTCCAAAGCATTTCGTCAGATTTGGTACATGAGCTTCAAAAATGGAGGATTTACTTTCGTGTCAACTCGTTGTCAAGGTATGTCCGCTCCGCTGTGCGTCCGCTGTCAATTTTGGGTTCCTTATCCCGAAATATCAGAACTCATATTATCCATTTTAGGAACTGAAATCAGTGCCTAAACTCAATAACCATGTTATAACAAAGGATATTGTTATGACCCCCCCCCATATGGTACTTTAAACATAGACAGATTCTTTAATAACAAATGAATGTAGAACATCAAGGATCAGAGCAGTAGTGGCTAGAATACATGAGACCATTTACACAAAGTTTTACAACACATTTAAATAGAAAAAGCCCTATCTAACATTAAAAAGAAAAAGAAAAATAATTATCTCCAAAGGGAACTATTTTTGTGAATCTAATTCTATACATCTAGATGTTTGCTTCATCATTTTCATGCGTGTGGCATGGTGTGAGAAAAAGATGAGCAAGTATAATATTAGGCCAAGGACAAGATAGGACAGGGAAGATAATGAAATCAAATAGTAGACTAAAGGCTGTGAAATCATAATTGATATTTCAGATGTGCAAAGCTGCCACTAAGAGCATCAATGAGGATGCAGAGAAGAAACTCTCCAAACTAGTTGGTAATGTGTCGTCTTATTATCAAATCATTTTCCTATTAAACATTTTCTTTCAATACGGTCAAACAATTTTGATTATCACCGACGAGTTCATTTTTCATTGGTGGAACACTATAACATAGAAATATGAGATTCATATGCTCCTATATCTATTCTCAAAGTGGGCATGTGCAAACATTGAACAGGATTTATGTGGCAGTTTATATATCTAATAGCAGGCAGCAGAAGCATATGTAGGCTTTGCAATCTCCTCAATGTGAACAACATTATAATATATATGACACAACTGAAAACAAATTGAATTAGCCACGTAAAAAACATATACAAGCATAAGAGAATGTTACAATAGTTCCTTGCATAATGAAAGAAATCCCTCTGCTAGCGCCACAGGGAGTGCCACATAAGTGATCATATTAAAGTTATAAAATTAGTATTAGAATGCTTTAAACCAACTCCTGGCTGTAAGCACACATATTAGCCAGATCCCGAGTTCAGGAGCCGGACCTAGAGCTTGAAAGATAGAGGTTTTATTCTGTTGTTCTAAAGGGTTAAACACCTGCCTATAAACTACATCCTATAGATATTTGGATACATTCTGTAAGCTTCAGCATGTACACCAAAATGCTTTACTGCCCCCATGCCCCCAAACAGCCCTGCACTAGTGACATTGCGCCACTGCACTTGCGACTTTGTGCCAATAGGTCCCTGGGTTGCACCCCCTCATTTCAAAATCCTGGATCCGCCCCTGGCACTGCTTAAAACCATTTCTTAAAATCAACAAAGGACATGGGACCCCCCTGTCTAGGGCCCTATAGTGGCTACCCCCCCTCCAGAACTTTGTCCTTGAAGCCCATGATCAAATGTTGGCATCACTGGTGCTAATTGTTACAATCAGGGTCTTGACGATACGGAAATCATGGAATGGAGTAAGGGACTAACCCTTACATGATCCCAGAATCCGGCTTGTCGTATAGCTAAGATACCCACTGCATTTAATGCAAGGAATCCTTGGAAGGAGGAGTATCAAGGCTGCACAGATGTGTTTAACTGCAACGGATTGGGAAAAGAGGAAGCTCTACCCTATCTGGTATGCTGGTTAAAAGAAGGTGACGGTAAAGGAGCCATAGAACAATGGAGGGATTCCCAAATTCGTGGAACCTCCGCCCATGAAAAATATGATGAGCTAATTGAAATGGCCTCATGTTTATATGGGAACATTGTTCACTAAAAGAACTCAGAAACCAAAGGAGTCTGCCAAAGGTTTCAGCCTAGAATGTCAGCGGTGCTACATAAGGCCAGACCTCAGTGGAGGATGGACGATGAGCACTTCCTTGATGAAATTCATCGATGGATTGCGTGATCAGGAACATAGGACTGTAGCATGTGATGCTTGGAAGAATGATGATTCCTTAAAAGACTTGTTCCAAGCCCTGGATAATTATGATCTGAAAAGCTGGATATTTGCCGGAAAGGTACCCCAACGGATGTCAGCAATGATAGTTCCTGAGGGGATGAGAACATCGGGGTAATAGGCCAAGGCAACCCCCAGTACAACCGGAACTGGGAAAGAAACTGGGCTATGTCAAGGGGCAAGTGTCTGTCACAAAATCTCCTGAGACAAAGCCAGATACCAAGACCGCCATACCTGTCCGTCTCTATCTGAGGACTTGGTAACTACTTTGGTACAGAAGATTTCTGAAAATCTATGAAGGCCTAGGCCAGACAGAAATGTTGTCAAATGTTTCAGGTGTCAGGAAACAGGTCATTATGCTGCGGAATGTGAGGCAGACATACCGGTGTCCAGAAAGCCACGATACCAGAGTATTCCGGATAGTGGGGACTCAGTTAAGAAGGAAAACTAATCGGGGGTGTCCATGATGGCAACCGGATAACCCCCAGAGTGAGTGATTGCCATGACTGCCAGCCTATCACCGCTTGTGGTATAAGTGAGAATCCTCTAGCAATTTCACCCAGCAGTGAAGCTAGGGAACCTGATCAGTTCCTTACTCATGAGGCTGGGGAGACTGATAGTACACCAGGTGTCAAGAACTGTCAGAAGAACACAGTGGGGAAACCCAATATCAGTCAAAAGGGGGTGGCCAATGGGTCATCCTTGTCTCAAGTATTTGAGGGGATGTGGATTTGACCTTGGCGCTAAGGCGGAACTTGCTAAGTACACAAGTTGTCCTACCTACTCGAAAGGTAGGCGGTGGTACGCAGTTGTATCTGTGAATGGTAGATCTGCTGAGTTCTTGGTCGATATGGGTGCTAGCCACTCCTGTATTGCCAAGCGACTCTATGATCTTTTGCCTACTGATCATAAAAATGTTCACAATGGAAGGAAATGCTCATACGGCCAACGGTAGCACGCTTCAAACGTTTGGTAGAACATGTTTGAGCTTCAGTCTACAGGAAGATAAGGATTTTATCCTTACTCCAACTGTGGCGAATATTGCAGCTGATGGTATATTAGGTCTAGATTTTGCTGCATTGTATGGAGCAAGGTTAGTTTCCCAGAGGGGAATATTGGAGGTAAGAGACCCATACCATCTCGAAGTACAATGTGTACTTAGACAAGTAAGTAGTGTAGCAAGTGTAGCACAGATGGTTAAGATCCCACCGGCTACTGCCTGTGATGTCTTATGTCAAGCAGACCATGAATTTTCTGGGAAAGCTGGAGTTGTTGAGCCTGACATAGTCATGCTGTCAAGTATTGGACTTGAATCTGCTGATGTTCTAGTAGCAAATGCTGCTTGGACGGTAGTTCCTCTATCCAATCTGGGTAACAAGACCATCTACATTCAGAAGGATACCACTCTCGGGTCGGTTATCCTATCTGAAGTAGTAGAAAGCTACAAGCATGCAATTGGGACATACTAACATGGTACTTCATACAATTGACACTGGTAAGAATGGGCCTTTTAAGATTCCGTATAGGAGACTTCCTCTAGCCAAGAAAAGGGTTGCTGAGGAGGAGATAGCTAAAATGCTTGAAAAGGATTTTATTACACCATCCACCAGTCCTTGGTCTAGCCCGGTGTGCATGGTGACCAGAAAGATGGTACCATCCGTTTTTGCATAGATTACCGAAAATTGAATGATATGACCAAGAAGAATTCATATCCACTGCCACGGATGGTAGGGTATGAATCTGAAAGATATGGAAAAGACGGCATTTTCCAGCCATGTTGGACTATTCCAATATAATGTGATGCCGTTCAGGTTATGTAATGCACCCGCGACATTTGAAGCCATGGTGGAAACTTTATTAAGTGATCTATTATGGAAGAAATGTCTGGTCTATTTGGATGATGTGATTCTTTCATGAGATCCATTAACTACTTAGGAAGAATAATCTCCAATGAGGGGATTAAAGCCGATCCGGAGAAGTTGGATGCTGTGTCAAACTGGCAAGCACCCATGAATGATAAAGAAGTCCGATCCTTTCTTTGGTTTTTGTTCCTACTATAGGGACTTTATACCAGGATATTCCAGGGTCGCCTTTCCTATACAGAATTTGTCCCACTGGACACCTGGAGTTAGGAAGGAACGTTTTCCCTGGGGATCCGAGCAAGATAGAGCCTTTATGCAAATAAAGGAATTATTTGCCAGTACCCCTGTGTTGAGATATATCCGACAGAGAATGATCATTTCATTCTAGACACTGATGCTAGTAACGATAGCATAGGAGCTGCCTTATCCCAGGTCCAGTGTGGGGTGGAAGTTCATATTGCTTTCGCTAGTAACACGTTGAGCAAGGCTCAAAGAAATTATTTTACCACCAAACGAGAGTTGTTGGCTGTGGTGGTCTATACGAAGAAATGCAAGCATTTTCTGTGGGGAAGTGACGGACTGATCACTCTTCCCTCAGATGGTTATTGAATTTTAAGGATGCGGAGGGGATGATGGGTCTCTGGTGAGCACACCTATCTGAATTCAGTCTAAATCACAGCCAGATTGAACACCGAGCCTGGGCAAAACATCTAAATGCAGATGCTTTGTCTAGAATCTCAGTGAGGAAATGTGCAAACGCTGAGTGCACTGATTGTAGAGCCCACAATGCTGTATTAGCTCGGGTTCGGATTCCATTCGATACCCAACCGGAACATGTTTTGAATTGGTCCATGGAGACTATTCAACAGTTCCAAAAGTGCTGATATGGTCACATCACATTTGATTAAGTTTCTTAATCAGGGTATCTGTCCTCCAAGACCTGAAGTGTCATTTGACAACAGGGAAATGAGACGGTTCCTAGCTCAATGGACCGAGCTAGAAGTCCGAGACGGTATTCTGTTTCGACAGAAGAACTATTTTAATAGGAAGAAATCCTTGCAAGTTGTCATACTTAGGGCTATGTGACGTGATATTATGTATTTTTGTCATGGACATAGAACTAGTGGGCACTTTGGAAAGAAAAGGTCATTAGAACGCTTATCCCAAAAACTGGTTGGAGTCAGATTTTCTAGAATGGCTGTTGACATTATTAGTGGTATAAAAACCAACCCTTATGTGTATGATGGTCATGTCAGATTATTATACCAAGTACACCCAAGTGTATCTGTTACCGGATCACAAAGCTGCTACTTGTGCTATGGCCTTTGTAAAAGGGTGGGTATTGCACCTAGGTGTACCACTGATGTTGCATAGTGACCAAGGCAGGGAATTTGAGGCTAGTTTGTGGCGGGAGATGTGTAATTTCCTTGCAATTTACAAGACAAGAACTAATCCCAATCAGCCACAGAGTGATGGACAGGTAGAGAGATTCAATAGGACTCTGATCCAGGTATTGAAATCTCTAGTAAATGAGCAAATAGTTAATTGGGATGATCAGTGTGAATTAGTTGTGCATGCTTACAATAGCACTGTACATTCAAGTACAAACTATTCCCCTAATCTCCTTGTATTTGGAGAGGAATCAATTATGCCTGCAGACCTAGTCTTTGGCATAGTGAGGATGAATCTAGAAGCACCTTGTCAGGTAATGTTTGTAGAATCCTTAAGGGATAACATCAAACAAGCCTATGAAAGCGTAAAAGATGAACTGCAGAAAACTGCTAGTTGGCAGAAAGTTGGATATGATACAGGCCTAAAAACCAAGTACTTCAATCTGGGGGATAGAATACTGGGTCTACATCAACCTCTTGCCAACCTGAAATTAGCTAGTAATTGGGATGGACCCTTCACTATAACTCAGGTGACTGTAATAATTAAATCACAGAATGGAAGATGTTATAAGTCAAATGTAGCCAGACTACATCCATGGAGGGGGAGAGATATCCCCACTGAAATGTATGGCGATGGTCTGGAGCAAGTGATTGAACTAGACTGTGTAAAGCAACTCGAAGTGCCTCCCACCCGGAAGAGAAGACCCGGGAGGCCACGGAAGGTTGTCAACCCGAAGGCAGTGGTGCCCCCTGTCGTTACATCTGGCAGACAGGGGCAGATAAAAAAAAGTCTCGGCGGCTCAGGTAAAATAAAAGGAAAGGTTCTTCTAAGGCTAAGAAAACCTTGGTAAAGGCTCTTATGGATACCAGGTCAATAAAAGAGGCCTCAAAACCTCTTCGAAGCAGTCCTAGGTTGCTGGGGACTGCCATAACCTAACCCGTTAAACACAACAAGTGTGGTGTCCTGTACTATTTATTGTTATATGGTGAAACCTAGTTCAATGTATACCCGAGCCGATCGTGAGTTTTTGGAAAATGACCTGTGACAATGTACCAATGGTTATGGATGGATAATCTGGTGGATATGCCTATGCTTTCCATAAACTCCATAATACCTTGTGAGTTGTCACAGCACCGGTTTGACCATGCGCAGCGATTCAAGTTCGAGGAACCCGCCATATTGTCTTATTCCTACAAAGGAAGAAGACGTGGCCCGAGGCAGTCCTGCTCTTTTTGGAGTTTGAAGCCTTTTTCTGTGGTGATCCGAGTGGTGCTTTCAATAAAAGGCACAGACAGTTTTCACTGGGTGAGCAGTTTATACTGCTTATCCAGTGAATAGAGATATTAAATCCCCAAGAAGCCACTTCTGCAGATGGCGGAAGAGGCCGTTCGCCTTGGCGGCAGTGCCAGTGCCAGCACACCGCTGGAGTGTGGTAGTGGTTCTCCAAAGAACCCTACCTACTCGTATGACGATCAACAGTATAATGAAGACTGTGATCAGATGGATCAGCGCATGAACGTTGACCAGTACTTCTCTGGAATGGAAGACAGTGATATAGAATCTTTCTACGACGCATCTGAACATTCCAGACAAGGCAGCCCTGAACGCCCCCGCGGTCAGTCCTCTATGGATCCAGGAATGCCCTATGTAGCACCTGCATCCATGAACCAGTTGAGTGGAGAAGCATCCGGAAAGCTGTCTTAAGACCGTAATCTGATGCCACCTCCACCCCAACTACCCCAACGACTGAGTGTTGGTACCTCAGGTGTGTCAAGTGGCCCTTCTTCTCCCGGAGAGAGGCCTATGCACATAGAGATGCCACCACCCAGAAGCCCTGAATGGGCAGATGTAGCAGGTCCATATGACGGGTGAATGCTAGCTATTTCTGACAAAATGCTGGTACTCACCGCCGATAAAATGCCCAGGGAGCTTGACTCATGGGTAGTCAATGCAATCTGGGAATGTGAGCACCCCCTTTGGGCCAACACAATTCCTGAAGCCTGGTTGATGGCTAAAGGATTGGTGGTCCATTTGTGGTTCCGCAAGGCTGTCTGGGATGCGGAGATGGCTTTCAGAAGGAATCAGTTCGATAGACCATCCTATGTGTCTGATGCAACCAGTTACACCGTGTCAAGGCTAATGAGGACTGCGACCTGATTCTATTTTTAGAAACTGTGGATGAATACGAAGCAGCAGGCAATGCTGTCTTCGAGGCCCCTAAATCTGGGGATATGTCCGCTAGGGGGCAGTGTACGCGAAGCCATGGTGGGTGGCATGGACGGGAGGGGTGTCTGGTCACCCTTGCTCACCCGGGAGGCAGGGGGTGGTGAGCGGACAACATACCATGCACTCACAGTCTCAGCTATGTAGGTCAGTGTATGCATCATACACAGATCAAAATCTCCTATTTCTATAAATCGTAATGAGTTTATTTTACACACCAGCCATACCCACACTATCATAAAGACAAAATTCCTAAAATTACCCATTAAAAGTTGACTATGAAATTTTCTCCCATTGACTCAGCACTGAAGCCTTGTCAGGGAGACCCACCCTGTGCCTGCTGCCCGACTGGCAACCAGCTCACGAGTGGAAAACCCGGAGCTGCAGAGGTAGAAGCTCAGCCACCAAGTCCACCGGCTGTTCCTGATACCCCTGCTACTGTAAAAGTAGAGGCTAGTGTGCCAGTTGACATGACATCATGGCCGAAATGAGTGGTGACACTCAGGATGTGGCAGCCCAAGTTCTTCCAGGTCAACAACCTGTTGTGCAACAGATGGCTGAACTATCCAGAGAAGAACCCGAGGAGCTGTTTGACCCAGTTTTGGATGCTACTCCTACAGATGAGCAAGAAGCTGTTATTTGGGCTAAAGCCAATAACAATTTTGTCGACTTCATTCCCCTGCACCGTGGACATCTGAAGGGTAGTAAATCTGTCTGGAGACTGCCCCTCAGAAGACATGTGAAGGGTTTGAAGATATGGAGGAATGGCTTCGCAAGAAGCTCTCCGACCGCAAACCAGCCAACATGTACTGGTTGTATTGGGAATTCGTAAATAATTCGTCCAACAACCTGTACAACTATGTCCAGAAGGCGAAGTTAAAATTCACCTAAGAAGAGTACTATGGGGATGAGCACAAGGATTTCCCATTCCAACATTGTACCCAGATGGAGGGTGAAGTGGAATTCTTCCTAGATAAAGACGCATTTTTGTGCAATCTAGTGGAATTTCACATGCACCAGCGGCCCGAGTATGTCTGTGACCTGGAGGCTAGCAAGAAATGTGCTAAGTGCACAGGATGTGTCACCCCCGGCGAGGAGATATGATCCGGCATTGGGTGTCCGTCCACGCAGAGGGGCTGGAGAACGCTATTGATAATGATGAAGGTACATTCTGAACTCTACAATAACCTTTACAAATTGACGCCCATGAAACTGTCTTCCCTCACCCCGAGCACGAAGCAGTTTGCGCCAACGGTTCCTGGTACTAACCAGAAGCTGAAGGCTTGGTTTGCCCAGTCTCCTGGAGCAGGTAAACTTGAGTCTGCTCAAGAGGAGTATGACTTGCTGAATGAGTGGAGGAACAATAGGGCCCACAAACATGGTGGGGCCTATGTTACTCCATCTGGAGAGCAAATCCGTAGCTGCAGGGATTACCATCAAGGGCTCTCTGCTGCAGAAAATGCTGGAGAATCAGTCGAATGGGTCAAACAGGAAGAAGCAACATCTTCCTGCTCCCACTGGAACTCCCTCAAACTATGGTAGAGCAGCATAGGTGTCAGTGGACCAGCTGGCCCTGACTCTCGCCCATGACCAAAGCTGAATCCGAGGGATCCAAAGCAGTTTCCTCCTATGGGCCCAGCCGGACCAGAGATGCAAGTCTTTGATCGATACGGTAGGGCCAAACAGGAACTGCTGACTGGGGGAGGTCAATGCCAATGACCGACTCTGAGTGCTGTGGTGCAGCAACGTCACCAATTACTGTAAAGCAGCTTAGAAGGGAGCTGGCTCGGATGCCCCTAGTCCAGGGAATACCAAACCAGGGACCTTCTATGTCCACTGCTAGCGCGACGACAACCGTGGTTGCTTCTTCGCCTCCAGCGGTGTCTGTCTCAGCCAGTGGGTCTGGACACCTAAACCAGAGGCCACAGAGTCAGTTACCTCCTCCTGATGCTGTGGTACATTGGCCTAAGGTTATCCAGACGGCCGAAACCTTCTTCAAGAAGGAGGAAAAATTGTCTTGTGCCATTCAGACCAAGCAATTTGAGATGTTACAACACCATATGGAGAACCTCCACTTGGATATGTATCGTCGGACGGTATCAAGCACCTTACAGTGTATTGATGTCATCCAGAGATCTGAGATAAAACGTATCTCTGCTGAGATAAAGGCTGAGGTTGCCAAAGAGAAGCAGGAAGCTGCAAATCTGAGGCAGAAGGCTTTGTCAGACAAGGAGACTGCGTCTCAGATGCTCGAAGTTCAGAGAGCAACGAACTTGAGGAACCAACAGAAGTTCTTCAAAGTGTTTGGAGTAATTCTGGACAACTGGGATGGCACCCCTGGCCAGGCTTTGGATCTCTTCAAAGCTCGCCAGAAAGTCAATCTGGTTTTCGTAGCACCTCCCGCATCTCAAGGACCAATTCCGGATCAGCCTGCTCAACAGCCTGGCCAGGATCAGCCTGAGGAGAACATGGAGCAGTACATCTGCCACATGTTGGTTGGACATAATTGAGTGTCCCGTACATGGAGGTGATTCACCTAGTAATGTTAGAGAGAAATTAATTTTTCTCGGTAATTGTTGATTAGAATATATATTATACCCTAATCCGGAAACCCTAAGCCGAAACATGATGGAGTACGAATGCTGTATACAAATATCCATGGGTATGCTGAAAAATTATATCATAACTGCATAATACTGTTGCAGTTCATATCAAATACATCACTAGCGGCGCTCTTATGCTAGTATGTATACTGTGTTATTCTATAATATTGACAAACTGGACTATCCACAGGATTACCTACCTATTCCTGGACTAGAACTACAAAGTCAGCTAGCACTACAGGCATCCAGGTTTAGCTACGCCCATTTACAACAAATTAAACATCATGGAAATAGCACTTCAGGCATCAGGGTTCAGCTTGCCCAAATCTACTATCAAGTCACCTCACATAGGAATATGAACTTTAGCACTACAGTGCATCAGGGTTTAGCTACACTCAAAACTCCTTCGAGATTCTCCATCTAAAAAAAAAAGACAAAGACAAAGAAAAACAAACATTATCATCTGTTATTACATCATATAGTCGTATATATATCATAAATTATGTAAAACTGGTGTTCATGTAAATTCATATCGTTTACAAAGGTATATAAATGTTACTAACCTATGTGTATACTAGGTCTGAGGGTCCTTGTGGTCATAAATGGTTAAATAGACCTACAATTGTTCAAATAGGTCTTTCCTGGTCTCATTATATCAGGGAATATTTTCTTCTGTAAAGGGTTATTTATATAAAATACAAGGTAAATATATATCTGAGCTGTGTCTCATAAACTATATATAACTAGAGAAAGTCAAGTGGACATCTCTAAATATTTAATCACTCAGGTTGTATCATTACCTAATTGTGTTGAAATAGAGAGCACACCAGTGTGGGTGCTATATATTTTTTCTACTAAGTCATTGGACATCAGGATAATTACTTGTTCCTGATACTCATTGTTCAAGTTCACATTATAGTGAATAAGGTTGCTAAACAAAAATTGTAAAAAAACATTTTTCCGGGTGTAGTCACTGTAATTATGCATAATTTGTACCACAAGTCCTTTTCAGGACTCTATAATAGTCAACATCTATGTAGTCTGTGATATACTTACTTACAACATTGGTTGTCATGGTAACCATAAAATATAAAAAGTTATACAAACTTTTCCGCTTGCTATGGTCATTAATATATTGACATGTTACACTGTATAAGGTTACATACGGAACTGTTATGAACAATACTCGATGCTATTATTGTATAATTTCTCAGAAATGGGATATTCTCACATTATAGCCTATTTCACATTGAGTGAGTGTAATTAATACCCCTTATATAGTATTGTGAGACAATTACTTATTAGGTTATTAATACACTGCGGTTTAATTACCCCCAAGTTATTGTTTAAGGGTGGGCAGTGAAGGGGTATGGTATTTATATCATAATATTACACTCGTAACGTTTATGTACCCGTGGGACTCAGACCCAGGTCTCCGGGTGTGATGGGGGAGTCCGGATGGCAGGTGGCAGCACCTGCCTCCGGGTGCGTATCTGTTACACCAGGGGGCCTTCCACTCGTCCGTCACACGTCATGTGACGGGTCTGAGTTTCGCAGGCTTTTCCCCTATATAAGAGCAGTTCCTACAGTAGTTCTCCAGTAGTGGTCCTACCACTGCTCAGCACACTTCTACTGTTACCTACGGGTAACCGAATGCCATCCGGCATGTAGTCTCTTTAGGCTGTGATCGTATGTAACTAAGATCAGAATAAACGCTCGTTTGCCTACCCGGAAACTTCTTCTCTTTATGTTATGATTTAACATCTAACCAAAAAGAAGAACCACTACAGTAGCAAGACAACTTGGTCCATGTCTACTACATTTTCACCCTATGGGGCCCAACATTGATGAGGTGGTGTTTGACAGATGAATAGCAGTGGATACTAAACCACCACTGTTCTCCATACTGATTTGGTACTGAAACACTACTGCTAGACTACACTGTTCATGTACTGCTTTTGTACTGTTTTTCCACTGCATTCTGGCCCAGGAGTCTACTATCAGGAGATCTCAGCCGTCCAATGACTGAGCTGCATACAAATACTTACCTCATTTCAATATGCTAATGAGGCTATCATCATTGCTGTTTTGATTTAAACATCACATAATATACTTCCTATAGTTAATTGTACATGTAATAAATGATTCCCTATGTTCAGTTTTGCAAATCAACCTAGATAAAAGACAAGGGATTTTTATGCGATATATAAAGTATTATTTAAGTATTAGTGAGGTACCACTATACCCATTCCTGCAGCCTTTGTAAAGTGCTGCCACCTCCCCACCTCTACCTACACTACTCCTCCACCCCCCTTGGTTACTGTCTTGTGGTTACTGTTGCGATGTTGCACCATCTAGTGTTTTCCTTAATAAACTTGAAGCCGGTGACTTCCGGTTACTTCCGGTAATGGCAGACATGAGTTGTGTCATGCTTTAAACATGGTGTCAGAAGAAACTGAAAATATGTGGTGATAAACACATTATGACTTCAAGGAAACTGTAGGAAATGAGAGAATACATGTAACTGTAAGTACTGGACAGTTGTGGAAGACCACCAATGTTGTACTTTGTTGTGTTGCCAGTTCCATGTTCAAGTTGAGTTGCCAGTTGAAATTTGTGCCAAGTCATACTCATAGTCAGGCCAAGTCCATGTGTATTCTCCATAATTCTGTGAAGTCAAAGTAAGACAGTAAAAATGGTTCTTCTGTTCAAGCCACCCAAAGACCTTGAATTCACAGGCAATATGGCCACCAATTGGAAAGTTTTTGAATCAGAGTTCGAAATTTTTATGGCTGCATGTGCATACGATGCACTAGAATCAAAACGACAAGTAATGATGCTGCTCAATTTGATTGGTGCCAAGGGCAGGGCAGTATATGAAACTCTGCAATTTGATGAAGATGAAGACAAGTATAAAATCAAAGAAGTTTTGAAGAGATTTAAAGAACATTGTATTCCGAAACAGTATGAAATGGTGGAAAGACAAGATTTTTATGAACAGAAGCAAAAGGCTGGAGAAACTGGAAATCAGTTTGTGAGTGCACTGCGTAAATTAGCTGAAACATGTAATTTTGGTGATGCCGAAGACAGTGCCATAAGAGACCAGCTTGTACGGGGGATGCTCCCGGATGAAAAGTTATCTGAGAAGCTGTATGAAGAAAAAGACCTGACACTAGAAAAAGCTTTGCAAATGTTCTCCACCCATGAAATCCATACTCGTAGAACGGATCGTCAGCAAGTGCTAGCATTGATGCAGTCCATCGACGAGGTCGAGGTCGCAGTCGTGGTAACGACCGTAGTGATGATCGAGGCGATGACTATAGTGGTAGTCGTGGCCGAGGTCATGGTTCCAGTCGTGGCAGTCGTGGTAATCATGACGGAGGTCGTGGACGCGGTAGAGGTTGTGGTGGTTACGGTGATCGTCAACGCCAAGATGACCAGGTTGAGCCATGCGAACAGTGTGTTTATGTGTTTCACTACCGCAAGGTGTGCCCAGCAGCAAATGCAAAATGCCACAAGTGTAAGAACATTAGACATTACTCAAAGATGTGCTATTCGAGAAATACTCATGAACTATATGATGAGACTGAAGATTATGGGGGAAATGATGATTATGATGATTATTTGTTTGTTGAAACAATTAAAGTTGAAAATGTGGATGAAAATGTACCGAAAAATGTGGATGAAAATTTTAAGTTTCAGAAGGTACATGAAGTGCAGTCAGCCGCGAAACCGAAAGATTCGACGGTCAATGTGTCCGCTGAAGTTAAAAAGGTAACATTCAAATTGGACACAGGTAGTGAGGTAAACACAATGCCCAAATATTTATATGACCGTGACTTTGCGAAAAACAATTATCTGAGACCTACCAATAAATAGTTGGCTATTTCGGAACTAAAGTTAGACCGTATGGGACCGTAGTTCTTGAAATTCACCGAGGAACCCCAGTCCTTGGTTTAGGAACATGTGCTGAGATGGGGTTGATTAAGCGCACATGCGAAGTAAAAAAGACCAACCCCAAGTCCCTTTTGGCGAACCCAAAGTACAACAAAGTGTTAACTGGTTTAGGTTGCATAAAGGGGACAGTCTATGATTGTAAAATGGATCCCAATGTCAAACCGGTTGTAAATCCCCCAAGAAGAGTTCCGCATGCCATGTTAGAAAGGTTGAAAGAAGCTCTAGACGCGTTGGTCGAGCAAGATGTGATAGAACCAGTAACTGAACCGACCAAATGGGTGAATTCTCTAGTAATAATTGAGAAAGCAAATGGAAAATTGAGGTTATGTATCGATCCGAAAGAATTAAACAAAGGGATTATGCGCGAGCATTATCCAATGAGAAGTGTCGAAGATGTTGCGGCATGTCTATATGATAAGAAAGTGTTCTCTGTTTTAGATGCGGGGCAAGCATTCTATCAAATAAGGGTCACAGAAGAAACCTCAAAGTTGATGACTTTCAACTCTGCTTTCGTAGGACATAGGTTCAAAAGGATGCCGTTCGGTATCTCCTCAGCATCTGAAGTGTGGGAACAAATGGTGACTGAAGTGTTTGAAGGGATGGAAGGTGTAGAGATAATCAGAGACGATATACTGATCATGGGAAGAGACCAGAAAGAACAAAATTCTAGAGAATGTATTAGATCAAGTGTTAGAACGTGGTCTTGGTCTAAACCGTGAAAAATGTCGCATTGCGGTTAGTTCTGTTGTGTTCTACACCCCGTAGAATACATAATTATGGCATAAGCCAGTTAAAAACAAAAGAATCCAACATAATTCTTCATCTTTGAATGACAAATAGATCTACAAAAAAAAAAAAAAAAAACTGTAACAAGAGCAATTTGTGATAAATATCTATAATTATAGCCACTAGAGGTAAGGTCATTACAACCCTTCCCCATACCAACTTATAAATTTTCCAGCCCCTTACCTTATCAGGTTATAGTTCCCACAAAATTAATAACATTTATAGTTAAAAATTTAATAATGGTTAGTAACCGACACTAGAAACCCCTTATTCAATCACTTATGACCAATAGTCACGGATCATCGTCAAATGGCTGGTCAGAGGGGTCCAAAAACAATTTTGCAATATGGTAAAATCCTTTTGTGTACATAATGTATATATGTTGGGCTACAATGCCCATATATGAGGGAAGGTTAAATATATTTCATAGGATGCCCACAGTACAATGCCTTATTACATGGTCGTAGATGTGTCCATGCACTATATAATCAATGCCATAGCTCAGAGTTGCAATCAGGCAGAATATCCTCACTAACATGCAAAGTTCCTCTCATATCAAGAAACAACTAACATATAATGGTTTTACTTAAATACAAAATCAGCTTGCTGTATGACTACATGTATGGTCGTAGACGTGTCCCTGGTTGTAGACGTGTCCTTGTTTTTGTATTCAATGTCATAGCTTAGAGTTGTTTTAAGACAGAATAATCTCATTAACACTCAATGTTGCTTTCATATCAAGGTATAATTCACACATAACAAGGACAGTCAAGTATCAAGCATCTTGCAATATAACTGTAGACATGTCCATGGTCGTAGACGTGTCCTCGGTTGTAGACGTGTCCTCATCAGTACTTTTGTTATGATATCTCTGGTTCTATGTGGAATCTATTAACCAAACTTACAGGGCTTTTTGCTGTCATATGAAGGTATAAGGCCCACATAATAAGGATAGTTAAATATAAGATACTTAGCTGCTATGAGTACATGTATGGTCGTAGACGTGTCCTTGTGTAATCTACCCCAAAATCATATCATAGCCTCTGGGACATACAATTTAACAGGCAGGTTCAATTTTTTTTGTGGGCTACTTAGGTACATGTAATGTCTCTACCTGGTAAATTTTATTAGTCCATCCACAGTATCTTTCATGGTGCATGACAACCCTAAAAAGGTTGTAGACGTGTCCTCACGACGATTACACCAAAGGATTTATGCACCCAGTGATCACAAAAGATAATGCCTGGACCCACAACTGTTACAAAAAGGTTCTCTACCCTAGGGGGGATATCCCAAATGAAATAAATAAGGTTTTGGCCCATTATTTTCCTTTTGGTAGCAAGGGGAAAAAATTAGTTCCTCAATTTTACCCAAAAAATGACCCTTTTTGGCCCTTTGCACCCCTGTAGCTCACTTATTATGCATAGGAGATAGGCAAAACCATGGTTCCCCTTCAAGCTCTGAGCATTAAGAACCAGAATGCATAAATAACACAACTATATCTCTTATTTTGAACAATTCATTGAGTGGGAGGCAAAGACAACCCATTTGACGATGATCTGTGACTATCAGTCTTATATGTAATAATTAATAACCTTTAGTTAATTAGTAAGTAGTACAAAGGAAAAAACAAGATTACATCATGATCAGAATCATCATAATTCACATTCTCCAAATAGCTTAACTATATGTTGTTAGTACAAATCCTACCTAAATTGTTAGAATGGCACTGGGATGAATCCCAAGAAAAGGCATTCCGAGAGTTAAAAAGTGCCATATCAAGTGCTCCAGTGTTAGCATACTATAGTCTTAAAGAGAAAATTACGATCTCTGTAGATCCGTCGAGTTACAGACTCGGTGCGTGTATGTTTCAATGTAACAAACCAGTCGCGTATGCATCAAGAGTGTTGACCCATCTGAAAAGAACTATGGGCAAATCGAAAAAGAAATGTTAGTGATCTCATGGGGATGTTCAAAGTTCCATGATTTTATCTATGGACGTACGGATGTAACTATCGAAACTGATCATAAACCACTAGAAACATTGTATAAGAAACCGCTAGCGTCAGCACCACCAAGAATTCAGCGTATGATGCTAAAACGCAGAAATATACTTTTACAGTTGTATGGCATAAAGGTAAAGATCTAACCGTGGCCGATACTCTAAGTAGAGGGCCATGTTGTAGTGAAAAAGTAGACGATGATGGTAACATACAAGTGTATACTGTACAAAATTTGCCAATCAGCGACGTAAGATTGAAAGCCCTCAAGGAGGCAACTGATAATGATGTAAGCATGCAGATGTTACATAAATATGCATCATCTGGATGGCCAAATGACAAAACGCTAGTTCCAATGGAAGTAAGACCATATTGGAATGTGAATGATAAAATTTATGTAAGAGAAGGACTAGTTTTGAGAGGTGACAGCCTATTGATCCCTACATCTATGCGGAAATCAATGTTGCAACAGGTGCATAAAAGCCACCTTCGTATTTAAAAGTGTATTCGCAGGGCCAAAGATGTCTTTTTTTGGCCAGAAATGACATCCGTAATCAAAGAAATGTGCGAATCATGTAGTGTATGTGCTGAACACAAATCGAAGCAAATGAAAGAACCAATGATTATCAGTCAAATACCAGTGTGACCATGGCAGAAAGTAGCCAGTGATCTATTCATGTTAGACGGTGAGATGTATGTACTGGTAGCCGATTACTATTTGAAATTTGTCTAGTACACAAAACTTCCTCAAGACTGTACTAGTCAGACTGTCAGGGATTACCTTGCAGTTTGGTAGAGAAGGAATTCCTGAGCAGGTCATTACGGACGGCGGTCCGCAGTACAAAAGTCAGGTTTTTATTGATTTCGTGAAGGAATATGGGTTCATTCATATTATGAGTTCACCTGAGTATCCCCAAAGTAAAGGTTTTGCGGAGAGCCAAGTCAAAATCTTCAAAGCGATTCTAAAGAAATCAAAACAGTCTGGTACAGATGTAAACTTAGCATTATTAGAATGGAGAAATACTCAAATCGAGGGACTTGGTTCACCGGCACAGTTGAATATGGGTAGACGCCTCAGGTCAACTATTCTGAGTACTACAAATCAGCTCAGACCAAAGCCTGTACAAATTAATCTCTCTGATATGTTAGAGAAGAAAGCCGAGCGTAATAAGCAGTATTATGACAGAACTGCTTTGAAGGATGAGAGGGAGAATCTCAAAGTAGGAGATAAGGTTAGGATCAGAACCAAAGTTGGTTGGGTTCCTGGTAATGTGACCAAAGCTGGTCCAGAACTGCGCTGATACCATGCTAACAAGGGGGATAGAGTATATAGGAGAAACAGAAGAGAAATAATGCCACAGAAAGATCTAGTAGGTGAAAAACAAATTGTACAAGACATTCCAGTAAGAGTCACACCAACACCACCAGTAACTCCTGTAAGGTCAAAATCAAAGTCTCCTGTAAGAGTCCAAACTCCTGTTAAATCTCCTGTCAGAGTTAGAACACCTGAAAAGGCGCCAACTCCCACCAAGATTCAATCTCCTGTTCGAGAACCAATTCAGGCTGTAAAGCCAAAACCCCCAAATGTTCCTCAAAGAGTTACAAGGAGTGGGCGCGAGGTTAAACGTCCGGCCAGATACATTTAAATGTGATTTGATCTGTATTTTTCTAAGGATTTATTGTTACTGTTATCAGTGAATTGTGTTTGTATTTTTGTATGACATTTATGGTTATCTGTTATTCAAATGATATATCTATAACTTAAAGGAGGAGATGTTGCGATGTTGTGCCATCTAGTGTTTTCCTTAATAAACTTGAAGCCGTGACTTCCAGTTAGTTCCGGTAATGGCAGACATGAGTTGTGTCATGCTTTAAACAGTTACAGTCCTCCATGTTCCCCACACACAGAATGTACTGGTGTTGGTTGGAATTCTTTTTTCTCAGTTAAGTGTTTATTAATAAAGGGCGCGAGCCAGCCACTTAATTGTTATAGGCCAAAATATATTCTATTTTATGTGTCCTGTGTTCTCGGATCATGTATCTATCCATCTATTATAGGGGACATTCTAATAGGATTATCCATCATTTTCACACAATCTATATTTAACATGAATTTTAGAAGGGAAACATTCTTGAAAATCAATGTATCTACTTGGATCTCATTTCAGCATTATCTAAAGGACAAATTTTCATGATTTCCACCAGATGTGCCAAAAACTCCTAGTATCTTTAACATAATGACTGCACTATACACTAGAGTTTGTGGCACTGATGGAGTTCTCCTGCTTACCATAGGCTTTTGTGAGATTTCTTGAAGACTGGCCAGTTATATAGCACAATACGGTATCTCTAAATGTTTATGGATCACTTTAAGTAGTAAAGCGATAGTGACATTGCTTTGATGGTTTTACTTCCAGTTGTGATGAAGGTGGGTAAGCAGATGGAGCTCGACTACCGCCTTGTGCAGGCCCCGGTGTTTGGAAAGGGCTTCATTCAGACGCTGCACAAGGTAAACCCTAATCTATTTTTTATAACGGTATTCATAATTACTTATCTTATTGCATAATAGTATCTTTTATTAACAACTGGAAGAGGTCATTTCTGACTCATGTGTCATGCAGGAAAAATCTTTATTAACAAGATGTGATCTCTATAAACAGCAGCAGCAGAAGATGGTCATCCTGCTTGTCATGCAGTGTGACACAGACGGGCCTCCATGGAGTACATGAAATGTCACACAGAAATATCCACTTAGATACAAAACTTATCTAAGTGATAGTGGGCCGTATGAAACAAAAACTAAAGACCCACCTTTTAATGGTTGAAAAGGTACAAAAGACTTACAAGCAGAAAAGGATTTAGTATCTCTAATCTTATGGTGGCTTAGTAGTATGAAATGCCTGTGGTCCAGTAAGGGCCAGAGGGTAGGATAGGGGATTATGTAGAGGCTTTTATTGACCCTAGATATATTGATAATCTGACTTGTTTCAGATGATCATAAACAACAATATCATCACATAATACACACATTAATTTGGTGGCTACATAACTGTCACAAAGACATTATGTATTCATGTTAGCCTTAATGCTTACCTTGTTAGGGTGAAGTAACATGGACTAAAGACCCAAGGCCATACCCTGGTGAAGCAGCCCCCTTCCCACCCGTCACCAACACAACACGCATGGTGTACATCATAGCCAGTCAGTCTGTCCTTAACTCCTTCATCTATGCTGCATTCACACACAGACTCGCCAGCTACAACCTGTCTGCAGACAAGGTAACACTTATATTATATCACCAGCTACAACCTGTCTGCAGACAAGGTAACACTTATATTATATTGAACAAGTAATCAATGGATAATTAATGACGAGTGTGTGTTAGTGAACAAGTAACCAATGGATAACTGATGACGAGTGGGGGTTATCGACGAATAATAATACGAGGCCGTAGGCCGAGTGTTATTATCGTCGATAACCCCCACGAGTCATCAGTTATCCATTGACTACTTATTTTATACCACGAAACCAATAAATAATCAATATTATACCAATAAATTCAAGTTGAAAACAAAAATTATTCCCCCTCCCCGGGACTCGAAGCCAGCCATGACAGTGTGTGTACACAGGTACATACACCTCGTCGCCCGGCAGCGGACAGCGGCAGGGCACACGGCGAAAAAAGAAGCTTCTCGCGGTTATGTTTGTGTATAATACACCTCGTCGCCCTGCAGCTGACAGCGACAGGGCACACGGCGAGAAAAGATGCGCCCAGACCGGGGCGCGATCCATGTACCTCTGACGGCTGAGCGCAAAGCGCTAACCGCTAGGCCACCGCGCCTTCTCCGTTCACGGCGTCTCGCGGTTATGTTTGTGTAGAATACACCTCCTCGCCCGGCAGCGGACAGCGACAGCGCAAACGGCTTTGTATCATATCCAGATTTGGTTCGAACCAAGCTTTTCTCGTCGGTTTCTGTGGCGCAGTGCATAGGGTGTTAGGCTACGGACCTGAGATTGCAGGTTCGACCCCTACCATGGCAATGAAATATTCCGTTGGTTTTAACATGTCACATGTGACATGTGACATGGGAGAGGCGTGCTGTTATCCTGGATAACCGCACGCCTTACATGGGTAACCGCATGCCTTACATGGATAACCGCACGCCTTACAAAATTGATGTTACAGCCTATAGGGTGTGCAATATCGACAGATATGTGGATGGGAATAGCCACCAAAAAGCACTGTGTAACCCACAAATCGTGGTATAACAAAGGATAATTACATGAGGGCGTAGCCCGAGTGTAATTATCCTTTGCTAGCACACACAAGTCATGAATTATCCATTGACTACTTATTTTATTCCACAATACCAATAGATAATCAATAGAATATCAATAAATTCAAGTTGAAAACAAAAATTGTTCCCCTTCCCCGGGACTCGAAGACAGCCATAGTGTGTGTACACCATCGGTACATACACCTTGGTGCCCGGCAGCCTCTGGGTTGGCATTCTAACCAATAGACCACCGGTACACACACCTTGTCGCCCGGCAGCGGGGAGCTACAGCGCCCGTCTCGGCTTGGCTTGCTTTGAATGTGTCTCGCGGTTATGTATACACGATCGGTACAAACACCTCGGTGCCCGGCTAGGCTTGGCTTCATTTGAATGCGTCTCGCGGTTATGTGTACTCCACACGATCGGTACACACACCTCAGTGCCCGTCTTTGCTTGGCTTGCTTTGAATGCGTCTCGCGGTTATGGTAGCGGTCACAAGGCGAAAAAAAGATGGGCCCGGACCAGGACTCGTCTACCTCTAACGGCTGAACGCAATGCGCTAACCACTAGACCACCGCTTCTCCCTATATGGCGCCTGGCCAGGCTTGCTTTGGTTTGAATGCGTCCCGTGGTTATGGTAGCAGGCACAGGGCAAAAAAAAGATGCGCCCGGACCAGGACTCGTCCCGCCTTCCTCTACAATCTAACCAAGCAAACACACGCCTTACAAAAGTGATGCTACAGCCTTCATGGTGTGCAATATCGACAGGTATGTGCATGGGAATATCCAGAAAAAGCACTCAGAATCCCAGAAATCGTGGAATAACACCAGCTACAACCTGTCTGCAGACAAGGTAACACTTATATTATATCACCAGCTACAACCTGTCTGCAGACAAGGTAACACTTATATTATATCACCAGCTACAACCTGTCTGCAGACAAGGTAACACTTATATTATATCACCAGCTACAACCTGTCTGCAGACAAGGTAACACTTATATTATATCACCAGCTACAACCTGTCTGCAGACAAGGTAACACTTATATTATATCACCAGCTACAACCTGTCTGCAGACATGGTAACACTTATATTATATCACCAGCTACAACCTGTCTGCAGACAAGGTAACACTTATATTATATCACCAGCTACAACCTGTCTGCAGACAAGGTAACACTTATATCATATCACCAGCTACAACCTGTCTGCATGGTAACACTTGTATTTCATGTGAATACCAACTCTCCATACACTTAACGTTGAAGGGCCGATCGACACACCCTTTGATCTATAGTAGTGCGTGGGCTGTTTTTGATTAAAAGAGGATAACTTCTTATGCCCCTCCTCCTTAAAAGCTTTTACACACCCTAAGAAAATTTGACTGTCGGCGAGGAGGTGTGTGAAAAATATTGACCTCTCCCTTTTGATAAATAATGATCACTCCCTTATGGTGATAAAGATAGAGGGAACAGGTGTCAATGTTATCAGTCTCATCAATAGGCATTGTGATGCAGTGGGGCAGGTAAGGGTCGATCGTCTGGTAGAATATAAGATGGCTGTGTGTGTGGAGGGGGGGGGGGTCAGTTATATGGCAGCCCCCATACCATGGCAAGTCTAAATTGAATCGCCAAAACTCATTCAAAGGCTACTGTTTAGGGTATGTGTGTGTGTGGGGGGGATTAGAATATGACTTATTAACATTGTGGGCATTGGATCAATCTTTATGTTCTACTTCACTTACAAATAACTAGACTTAATGATTACCACAAACTGAGTATTTATCACTTCACCACACTGAGAGGAAATGTCTCATTCTCAAAGGTTCATTTAACTAACTGACTTATCTGTAGCTGCCTCCAGATGAACGTGGCTTCCTGAACACGACTTGTGATCACTTTGGCACCACCTGCATGGGTAACTTTCTGTACCAGGTAAGGACTGTCTACATACATGTACAAGACTGTATAGCTGTATTCACGTACGTGTAGTCCTACACAGTCATGCACATGTATGTATGCATGCATACATAGTTCCTGGTTCAAACCTTTGCCTTAGTTATATATTTACAAAGTGGACATCTGATCAGTAGTAACATCAGCCCAATAGTCTGGGATCAATGTCAAGATGTTTTATCAGTCTATTCTGTGTTAATATTCAGTGCTGGGTGATCTTACACCCTGGATCTTATTTGAGCACAACTTCAAGGCATCTTATAATTTAATAGGCTACACTTTTTCATCCTTGAGGTTACTGGTGCCACAGTAATTTGTAAATTCAAGGGCACAGGAAAAGAATATGATAAAATTATTTAACCATCCCATGTTGCAGGCTGCTGTCAAGTACCCTAACAGTTCCATCATTATTGACATGTACACTACTGAGGCTCCATTTGTACACATCACACCAAAAGGCGCCAACTTGACCTTCAAGGGACAGATGACCTTCAGAGCCAAAACTCCACAGGACAAAGTCAACTACCTATTCAGGATGTCACTTGTGAGAAATTCTGTGCTCATTTCTCTACTGTTGTCGTAATACACTAAGTGGGCATTAACTAATGGCAGTAATACACTAAGTGGGCATTAACTGACAGCAGTAATACACTTAGTGGGCATTAACTGACAGCAGTAATACACTAAGTGGGCATTAACTAATGGCAGTAATACACTAAGTGGGCATTAACTGACAGCAGTAATACACTTAGTGGGCATTAACTGACAGCAGTAATACACTTAGTGGGCATTAACTGACAGTAGTAATACACTTAGTGGGCATTAACTGACAGCAGTAATACACTTAGTGGGCATTAACTGACAGCAGTAATAGACTAAGTGGGCATTAACTGACAGCAGTAATACACTTAGTGGGCATTAACTGACAGCAGTAATACACTTAGTGGGCATTAACTGACAGCAGTAATACACTTAGTGGGCATTAACTGACAGCAGTAATAGACTAAGTGGGCATTAACTGACAGCAGTAATACACTAAGTGGGCATTAACTGACAGCAGTAATACACTTAGTGGGCATTAACTGACAGCAGTAATACACTTAGTGGGCATTAACTGACAGCAGTAATACACTTAGTGGGCATTAACTGACAGCAGTAATAGACTAAGTGGGCATTAACTGACAGCAGTAATACACTAAGTGGGCATTAACTGACAGCAGTAATACACTTAGTGGGCATTAACTGACAGCAGTAATACACTTAGTGGGCATTAACTGACAGCAGTAATACACTAAGTAGGCTTTAACTGACAGCAGTAATACACTTAGTGGGCATTAACTAATGGCAGTAATACACTTAGTGGGCATTAACTGACAGCAGTAATACACTTAGTGGGCATTAAATGACAGCAGTAATACACTAAGTGGGCATTAACTAATGGCAGTAATACACTAAGTGGGCATTAACTGACAGCAGTAATACACTAAGTGGGCATTAACTGACAGCAGTAATACACTTAGTGGGCATTAACTGACAGCAGTAATACACTAAGTGGGCATTAACTGACAGCAGTAATACACTTAGTGGGCATTAACTGACAGCAGTAATACACTAAGTGGGCATTAACTGACAGCAGTAATATACCAAGTGGGCATTAACTGACGGCAGAAAATACACCAAGTGGGCATTAACTGATGGCAGAAATACACTAAGTGGGCATTAACTATTGGTAGAAATACACTAAGTGGGCATTAACTGACGGTAGTAATACACTTAGTGGGCATTAAATGATGGCAGTAATACACTAAGTGGCAGTAGATGGCAGTAATACTATACTGTGAGACTTGGGGTATCATGGTAGTCCTGAAAGGGTGAACAGAGAAGGTTGGAGAATGGGGACGAGGCCAATAAAAGGTGCCCCCTATCAAACTAAAATGAAAGTAAATGGGTAATATCGTTGTGAACAGGAAATGTGTTACCAGGGTATTTCTACACCTATTAAATGGGGGGGGGGGTCAGGTAAATCACCCAGTATTACATGATCAGGGAGGGGGTTAACATTTTTACAATGTGTTACAAGAAGGGATGGTAAAATGACCAACTTTAATAATTGTGTGGGTGAATACCTGCTAAAGATGTTTCACTGCTGTACAGGAGGTGAACATGTCTGTGAGTGCCTGGTTAGAGGACCACACAGTGAAGGCGGACGTCTCATCCTTCATGTAAGTATAATGTTATACAGGCATAAACAGCCAGCAGCTGCACAATGATGTAAGTATAATGTAATACAGGCATAAACAGTCAGCAGCTGCACAATGATGTAAGTATAATGTAATACAGGCATAAACAGTCAGCAGCTGCACAATGATGTAAGTATTTATGTTATACAGGCATAAACAGTCAGCAGCTGCACAATGATGTAAGTATAATGTTATACAGGCATAAACAGTCAGCAGCTGCACAATGATGTAAGTATTTATGTTATACAGGCATAAACAGTCAGCAGCTGCACAACGATGTAAGTATAATGTTATATAGGCATAAACAGTCAGCAGCTGCACAATGATGTAAGTATAATGGTATACAGGCATAAACAGTCAGCAGCTGCACAATGATTTAAGTATAATGGTATATAGGCATAAACAGTCAGTAGCTGCACAATGATGTAAGTATAATGTTATATAGGCATAAACAGTCAGCAGCTGCACAATGATGTAAGTATAATGGTATACAGGCATAAACAGCCAGCAGCTGCACAATGATGTAAGTATTTATGTTATACAGGCATAAACAGTCAGCAGCTGCACAATGATGTAAGTATAATGGTATACAGGCATAAACAGTCAGTAGCTGCACAATGATGTAAGTATAATGGTATATAGGCATAAACAGTCAGCAGCTGCACAATGATGTAAGTATAATGGTATACAGGCATAAACAGTCAGCAGCTGCACAATGATTTAAGTATAATGGTATATAGGCATAAACAGTCAGTAGCTGCACAATGATGTAAGTATAATGTTATATAGGCATAAACAGTCAGCAGCTGCACAATGATGTAAGTATAATGGTATACAGGCATAAACAGTCAGCAGCTGCACAATGATGTAAGTATAATGGTAAACAGGCATAAACAGTCAGCAGCTGCACAATGATGTAAGTATAATGGTATACAGGCATAAACAGCCAGCAGCTGCACAATGATGTAAGTATAATGGTAAACAGGCATAAACAGCCAGTAGCTGCACAATGATGTAAGTATTTATGTTATACAGGCATAAACAGCCAGTAGCTGCACAATGATGTAAGTATAATGGTATACAGGCATAAACAGTCAGCAGCTGCACAATGATGTAAGTATAATGGTATACAGGCATAAACAGTCAGCAGCTGCACAATGATGTAAGTATAATGGTATACAGGCATAAACAGTCAGTAGCTGCACAATGATTTAAGTATAATGGTATACAGGCATAAACAGTCAGCAGCTGCACAATGATGTAAGTATAATGGTATACAGGCATAAACAGTCAGCAGCTGCACAATGATGTAAGTATTTATGTTATACAGGCATAAACAGTCAGCAGCTGCACAATGATGTAAGTATAATGGTATATAGGCATAAACAGTCAGCAGCTGCACAATGATGTAAGTATAATGGTATACAGGCATAAACAGTCAGCAGCTGCACAATGATGTAAGTATAATGGTATACAGGCATAAACAGTCAGTAGCTGCACAATGATGTAAGTATAATGGTATATAGGCATAAACAGTCAGCAGCTGCACAATGATGTAAGTATAATGGTATACAGGCATAAACAGTCAGCAGCTGCACAATGATGTAAGTATAATGGTATGTTAGGCGCATTTCGCCAATCTGCGCCGATCCCTAATTTCGTCTTGCGCCAGGCAGTAATAGTGCGAGATTTCAATAAAGTTAACCAAGATTTTCTAAAATGTATTTGTTTGGTAGTTTTAGAAGAAAAGTATTTATGTTTTTTAAATGATGATGTAACATTTCGCATCTTTTTCTATAAGAAAATATAATGCAACATGTTGACAGGAGGCTGCCTCGCCGATGCGCTGATATTGGTGCTTTGCGCAAAATCGGTGCTTCGCGCGGCGCCGATCTTGCGCAATTTACAAACAGCGCTGCACAATTTGAGAATTGCGCAGATTGGTGATCCGCGCGCTACAGGTATACAGGCATAAACAGTCAGCAGCTGCACAATGATGTAAGTATAATGGTATACAGGCATAAACAGTCAGCAGCTGCACAATGATGTAAGTATAATGGTATACAGGCATAAATAGCCAGTAGCTGCACAATGATGTAAGTATAATGGTATACAGGCATAAACAGCCAGCAGCTGCACAATGATGTAAGTATAATGGTATACAGGCATAAACAGTCAGCAGCTGCACAATGATGTAAGTATAATGGTATACAGGCATAAACAGCCAGCAGCTGCACAATGATGTAAGTATAATGTTATATAGGCATAAACAGTCAGCAGCTGCACAATGATGCTCAATCATTCTTCTCTTGACCATGATCGATCCGTCAGGCAATCATTTTGAGACATCCTTCTCCCATCCTGCAGGGCATCTGCGCAACGTGGCCCACTAGGCATAAATTATGTCTACACACCATCCTGTTTTTCTCCATTTCATTCGTTCCATTTCATTGCCTCCAGTGCAGATACAAGGGGGGTTGGAGACATCAGGGGGCGGCACAGTCTTTGCACAGGGCTTCTCCTATAGTCTACTTGTCCCTACCCCCTCAACCCCCGCCCCTCAACCTCCCACCCCAAGACACCCCCTTAGATAGTATGAGATAGTTGTCCTGTTTGGACGAAATTCGTTTATAACGAGCTTTTTGGCTTTCCCCAAGCAGTTTGTTATAACGGAATTTTACTGTATTATAATCAGCTTCACCTTTGTCTTTATTTCCAGACCAAGGGTGAAGGTCGCTGACTCTGCAATCGGCCATATATCGGTGAGTATTCTGAATAAGATTCAATGTAACTGTAGTTCTGGTGTTTGCAAAATTAAGTATTGAGCGAAGGTGAGAGAAAGACGGAAATAAACCCATACAACTTTGTCACGTTAAACCTTTATGTAGTCTATTCAATTCTTCTCCCTTTGACATGCATAGACCGATAAACCAGTGAGTACTTACTACTTGTAGGATGCCAACATGCAATATATCTTCAAAGCAGCTTCAAACAAGTTCATACTGAAGAAACTCAAAGGTAAAATTCTCTGCACTCTATGCAGAATATGAAGCATACTGCAGAATATGAAGCATACTAGGCAGTCATGATTATGTACATATTCTTTAATTGCATCAGATCATTCTAGTACCTTAGTTCTGCCCCATCACTTAGAATCCTCACATATGAGATGCCCCCCTGCCTTTGGCTAATTATTCAAGATGCACTACCGGTAGTAGGGATCATCCTAACCTATGAGCCATTCCTGTTTACACTGTATCAAAATACTTTCACATGCTCTTGTTGAAATTCATAGAGTTAAATGTCCCAAAGAGTGTTACTCATTCATTGCCTATCAGCATTACTATAGGCATTGTGCATTACGTTTCAACATCATTGGTTACATCATCAACGTTACTGGATAAGTGTATAAAATGACAGTAGGTACTGGGGAGGCATGGACAAAGCAGGCATGACACACATGTATAGATATAGGATGACAGTCGTCATTGAATAGTAGACCCTGCTAGCACTACTCATCCAAATGATGTCTTTTTTACATAAATAACATTAGTTTTCACGTAAGAATGACATAAATTGCATGAGTTGTGCTAGCTGGGAGACTCATCATATAGCATTATTTCTTGTTCAGAGCTTAGTGCTAAAGGAATGGACCTGCCCAACCTGAGGGGTGTTCAGTATGTCAAACCTGACCTCCATCTGAACAATGTAAGTGAACAAATAAGTAAATGTACACAAGCAGTGAATGATGTTGCATTGTCTTCATCCAGGTGAGGCAGTCTGTATCCCATAACACCTTATAGGCAGAATGGCATGACTCTGCAGGGTTAATTTGATTTTAAATGAAAAAGAAAACAACTCAGTTTCAGCATCTTGTTGACGTCGCCAATTTTGAAATTTGAAAAGAGCTAGTCACTGGAACCAAAGCTGGTTTGGGAGGGGTCATTATTTATCAACAGGGGGTGGTGGCCCTGGGTGGTGGGTTTGAAACTTTTGACCCCTCTTGTGGTGGGGGGCATAAAAACTTTTGACTCCTCTTGAGGTGAGGGGCGTAAAATATTTACAAAAAGAATAGTCACAAGGGTAACGCTGAATCTGAAACTAACCAGCTTTGGTACCTATAGGAAACAGAGCCATTCCTTTATAGAGGTGGCCATCTTGAAATTAGTTATGTAACTGGCCCCTGACGGCCATCTTGGATTCCACAGAAAACGATGGGAATTGATAAGACTGATAAGCTGCCCCTGCCTCTAGCTTAATCACTTTAAGTACCTGTCCATTCTTTTAGGTGTGAATGGAGGGGATTAGCCTGATAGGGAGACAATGACTTGGTTTTAGTCAGCCTGGATTATATGTTCCCTCTAAGAAAACTATTAAAGTTTAATTTCTCTTGTATTTGAAGTACTAAGTCTATATAAAGCTAATATTGTTTAAGTTTAAAGTATTTGCTATCCAAAGGTATAGATTTTTAGAATATACCTTCATATAGACTATTAGGAAGGGCCAACCAAAGTAAACTGTACAAATAGGCCAACTGCTAATCTAGCCCCCGACTACATGAGCCACCTAGCAAATTTGTTTGGTACTAGCAATGGCTCTGTCCCGTATAGGTGTGTACTGAATACTGTGTGCTGTTGTTTCAGGGCAGTTTGATGATTGCGACGGATGTGACCTGGACACCAAAGCTGTTCAAATATTTCGATGGGCACCTACACCTGAACAGGATTCATATTAATTGAATCTAAATTGCATTGGCAGATGCAGGATTTTTAGAAGGAAGGGATGCTCCTCTTGTTTGTCCCCTAATTTCTGCTAAATTAGACAAAATAAAGCTAAATAAGCTCTTCACTACAGGGGAAAGGAGGGTGCGCCATATAGAGTCTGGGAGACTTGTTATGGATCCACTGACGTTTCAACAGGTTGAAGCAGGTGTTAAAAACTTACCTATACTGTATTCTAACCTCAGTAAACATACAATATTATTCCTATATGGATATTGGATTTTGCCATAGATGGTTGCATTGGTAGGAAGTTTGCCAGTAAGAAAACTTTATGGCCTGATGTCATTTTGCTCCCAGGTGGTTAGAGGGGGCTGTACCTTCTTGGACTAGCTCATTGCGTTAATGAACTGTCAGGTTCATTTATGTAACGCTATAGAGCCGACCATTTTTATTTATATTTCAAACAGATACCAAACAGTTGAAGTAAATATAGACTCCACATAATCAAACATATGTCATTATGTACAATAACAGTAAGGAAGCAGGCAAGTGTATCAAATCAATTACATAGTATTTGTTGAGATATATATCGATATGACACAAGAAACACAAAATACAATCAAATGATCATCAATGATATAATATTATATGATGATGAAAATATGCTGATCACATAAATAATATTTGGAGCGGCGCGGTGACTACACCGTCTCCATCAACCTTTGTTCCTTAGTTATATCCAACCTTTAGCCTTGATCTGAGATTTTTTAACTTTTTAACCTCATTCTTAAATTTAACTTTTGTGGTAGCCCTCTGAACCTCCTCAGATAGTAGGTCCCAGAGGACTACACCCCTGTACCATGGCGATCTTTTGTAATGGCGAGATATACTTCTTGGCAATTTAAAACATATCTTATTTTGCGATCTTGTATTATATGCATGACCATGATTTATCTGATCTTTGGATTTCTTATACATCAAACTTAAAAGTAACATATCAAATCTTTGTTCTAATTTTTCCACTTTACAGATGACATGTAACTCATTAACACTATATTTAACAATATTACATCTAAGGCAAATTCTCAAAGCTCTATTCTGTAAACGTTGTAATGCCTTTAAACCTTCCTCATTACAACTAGTACTTATAAAAGAGCAATATTCAATAATCGGCCGGATGGTACAACAATATATTTTTATGCTTTCTTCTTGTGTGAGATATTTCCTTAATTTAGCAAATCTAAATAATTTATTACAAATGTTTCTTTTAATAAGCTTAATTTGTTTGTCAAAACTTAACTTACTGTCTACTGTAACTCCTAGGTAAGGGAAAAAACTTACAGTTTCTACTCTGGTACCATTTATTACAATATCTGTATCTGGACAATTTTTCAATTTGTGAGCACTACAAAACCACATAAATTTTGTTTTCTTTGGATTAACAGTCAACCTGTTGTGAGATACCCATGTCTTAAAGCGTTCAAGATCCTCATTTAACACTCTCATTACATCTTGGGGTGTTTTCGCTGCATAATATAAAACAATGTCATCTGCATACATTTTAATTTTGCACTCGTTCAACTCTTTAATCACATCATCTATGTATAAAACAAACAACAGGGGGCCTAAAACAGACCCTTGTGGGACACCATATTTGATTTCAGATTCTTGAGAGACATTATTGCCATAACTAGTACTTTGTTTGCGGTTTTTTAGATAACTATTAAACCAGAGAAAGTTATTTTTGCTGAAACCTAATTTGCTAATTTTTTCCAGAAGTCTAACATGAATTACACTGTCAAACGCTTTAGTAAAGTCAATAAATAGGGCCCCTGTTATTAAACCATCATTACGATACTCATATAGATCATTAACAAAGTCAAAGGTGGCATCACCTGTACCACTACCTTTCTTGTAACCATATTGCTCATCTGAAAAATTATCGTGATCTTTCATGGCACAACTTAAATGATAATACATTATTTTTTCAATAATTTTTGAGGGCATTGGCAATAGCGAAATAGGCCTCCAATTCTTAACTTGTGATAAATCTCCGTCTTTGGGTAATGGCTTGACCAATGCAGAAGCCCATTTGACAGGAAAACCACCACTATCAAAACTTCTCTGAACAAGAAAAGTAAATTGATCTAGCAGGCATATTATTGCACATTGTAGTATATCACCTCTGATCCCCTCTATTCCGGATGATTTATTTTTATCAATCTCTTTTACTGTATAATAGATATCCCAGGAATTAATCTTTATATTCGATTCAGAGAAAATTCCACCCTGAATGATTTCCTCTATACTCACATTATTATCCATATCACACTGTACTTTACCAACAGAGGCCACATGTAAGTCTTTTCCAATATTGCAAAAGTATTGATTAATATATTCACAAGCAGTTTCGGATGGGACCTTAACACCATCTTCATGGTGCTTCATATCTGGATATATCTCAGACCCATTACCCTTAAACATGTTATTAATATATTTCCAAAAACTCTTAGGATTTCCTCTACATTCATGTAATTCTTGCATAATACCACCAATTTGATTAGCTTTTATTTTTTTCCTAATTTTTCTAATTTTTCTTTCAGTAGACGAGTGTTCGATTTAATGGCAAAAGCTAAGAATAGAGTGATTAAATTAAGTCCAGGTATAATCAAGGACTTTTAATGGTGGAAAGATTTTTGCACGGTCTTCAACTACAAAAGTTTAATTCTGAACGATGTACTAGATAAACCCATGGTGTCGGATGCTTCCATTGAAGGCTATGGGGCTTGGTGTGGCTCAGATTTTCATATGGGTCCTGGAGCAATATTGACAACTCTAAAATTGTGTTGAACCATTGGGTTCTCCCACCTAAATGTGACAACATTTTAGTTCATGATAGGAACATAAATGTATATGAATTGTGGCCCGTTTTAGCAGGTCTTAAGAGATGGGGTCATTCTTTTAGAAATTGCCGCTTGAACGCTATCACAGACAATATGCAAGTTTTGGCAATGTTGAATACAGGCCATAGTAAGAACCCTCTGTGTATGGAGGGTTGAGAGAGAATTTTTGGCTTTGCTTTGTGTACAATATCAACATTTATTCAACATATATTAAATCTGCTGACAATATTCTTGCAGACCAATTGTCAAGATTAGACCACAAAAGTGTTCTTGCCAAGTGTAAAAAAAACTTTGTCTGAAAATAATTTGTGTATTTAATTTTTCAGATCCCAGAATGAGGTCTCTGAAAACAGTAGAAATTTGTGAATTTGGGTGTTGCCATGACAGTTTAAAAGGTACAAAAACATTTGTAAGAAATTTTCCCTTAAAGTATACCCATGCTTACCATCCCAGGCTTCTTTGTATGCCACTTATCTTGCTGATAAGATGTAGCCAGTCTCTATATTTGAAATTTTTGTCTGTCAAAATTGGCTTAGTAGATGAGAATGTTAGTACCCACTCCTTGCGTCATGGTGGTGCAACTTTCCTAAAGTCAATTGGCCTGTGGGTGGAGGACATCATGAGGCGTTCTAACTGGAAATCGAAATGTGTGTATAAATATTTGCATGATTCAAAGTCTGAGCTATTGAGACTTGATGTATTACCAGTGATTAATATGTAATAATTGATACTGTGTGATGTTCCATGTGTTTGCCGGGTGGTTGGCCAGTTTGTATATTCAGATCAATTCCACCAAACACATGTCTCTGTTCAATTATTTATTATCACAGCTTATAAACATCTTGTAATATTCAAAGCAACCAAGAAATATATATTATAATGTTAATATACCGGTAGCTACCTAACAGGACTAACTAAAGTATATTAACCTGCCGGTAGTATTTAACCAGTATATGTAGTCGCCCCTAGTTAACTTATGGGACTATATACATGTGTGTATACTCATATAATTAACAGTGGCAAGTGATGCGCCCATCCTGGACTACTTGTTGTGCGCAACAACACAACGCTCTGTTGGTAACCATGGCAATGTTACCCTGCACTATATAACAACGCATTTTCAAGTAACTCGCCAGGCGGGCTCAAGAACTCATACAGTGCACAACACCCCTATTCTTCCATTTATTGTTAGTTTTAAGATTTTAGTCCAGGTGCTGACTGTAACCTGGGGTTCACTTTTTATTGACTGATGTTGCTTTGAATAAAGCCAGTTTGTATATTCAGATCAATTCCACCAAACAAGTGTCTCTGTTCAATTATTTATTATCACAGCTTATATACATCTTGTAGTATCCAAAGCAACCGAGAGATATATATTATAATATTAATATACCAGTAACTACCTAACAGGACTAACTAAAGTATATTAATCTACCAGTAGTATTTAACCAGTATATGTAGTCGCCCAGGGGCGTAGGAAAAGGGGGGGCCAGGGGGGCCTGGGCCCCCCAATAATGAGGAGGTTCCCTATATAAGCCTATATAAAAATATAGCAGGCCCCCCAACCGAGACCCCTTGGCCCCCCAATAAATATTTGCTTCCTACGCCCCTGTCACCCCTAGTTAACTTATATTCATTATAAAGATTACCAATGAAGCCATCATAAAAAAATAGGGTGGCCTTTTCTTTTAAGTGGCCATCATGTCATTTTCATTGCAGGATCGGGCTTCCCTAGCCCACTTAAAAGGGTCTATTTCTCCTCTTTCCTATCCCCTCAGGATGTGTGTGGTGCACATAAGTGTGGGCACTGACACATTCCCCTGTGAAATTGTGTAATGTAGTTCTCACCATGAATATGACCTTAGCTGTCGAAATGGCGTTAAACATCTATTACTCAGTCACTCACTCATTACTGGATACCTTATACCTACAGACAAGAGAATGTCATTGCCTTGGCTGCTGGTAAATATAAAATGTAGTTGCATTGAGCCTACTAGTTCCAGTAATTTAGTTGTAACAGGTATAGTAACAGGGGAACAAGCTTCATTCATGAATATTCATCACCACATGCAGGAATGCACCAATCAGTGAGGCCACTACCTTATGAGAAAATGATTCAGAATCCTGGATCATTTTAGAGGAGGCATTGCAGTGATTTGATAAGAAATGGTCCAGTCCCACTGTAGGGACTGGAATCGAGGCTGGGTAGTCACTTGAAAGTTGGACCTTGAATTTAAAAACTCAATTATGTATTAAATAAAGCAGTCAGAAACTAATTACAGAGGTGATCTTGAACCGTAGGCACCATGAGGGTTGAGAAGTGAACTATTCACAGGACACTGACTGTAGAGCTCAATACCTGGTGGCTGGGTGTTGGTGGTAGATTGTTATGGTATAATCTACTGGGGGAGGAGATTGGCATATAAATGATATTTGTACTGACTACTATTGGTTGACAGAACAGTATGTAATCTCAGTGCATTGTGGAAGACCTAATAATGTACATTTTACCAGTACTGTCAGAGTGAATGATAATATTACTTGCATAGTACTGAAAAGTTGATATAGTATGGAGAACTTCCTTCTTAGCCTAACCACACACCTGTATTAGCTTGCTGCCCAATGATTTCTGCATTTAATTAACCACTACAGGTTAGCTTCCCATGATGCACTGAGTAAATACTAAGTGATTAGAAACAGATTACCCCAAGAGGAAAATTCCTGAAATATTTTTCCCAGATTTTTATATAGTATGGGCTATACCATTTAACCCATTAAATCTTGATATGTTTGAACAAATTACCCAGTAGTTTCGTTCATTTAGACCCCTTAATTATTTCAATGATACTACATCATGGAAATATATTGAAAATGGGTTCAATATCCGTTTTCAAAATTAATTGAAAATAGGTTTAATACCCATTTTCAAAATTTATTAATGAGTTAAAACTATTTAATTCATACAAATTGGAATTTTTTAACACCCAAACTGCCACATTTTGAAATAAAAAAATCCCCCCTAAAGCCCCAGTGGCCTAGGTACCGCTCAAAATTATTTGAGAATTTTTGGCCTGTCCAGGATATCAAAAATATTTTTATTTCAAAGCAGTCTCAAGATCCCCTAAGGTGAAACAGCCCTGTTACTCTATTTAACCCACTGAGGTCAGAGGTCAAATGGATCCGTTGTCATGCCTACAATGCAACATCTCCTCCAATGAAAATCTATGAATGCACCCAAGCATTTCTGATTGATCAATTCAGGTCACATGTCAAGCACTATAAATAGGCACTCCAACTTTTGAATTGTGTCAATCCAGCGGTAACTGCGATAGCATCAACATTACCCTGTATCAGAACAAAACTTGTAAGTATTCAACAGACCCTGAAGGACTAAGATACAATAAGGGTTGTGCACAGTTCTATTCATGGGAGTAGTATAGTATGTATCGGAACGGGACTATAGCTAATCTAAGGATATTACTCACTGGGCATGCAGCCAATCAGAGGCCTCCCTTTCGGCAGGAAATTCAAATGTGGGGTCACGTGACCTAGACCCCCCATGGTGTGGTGCCAAATTGGACCAATCAGAGCACTCCCTTTTGGCGGGAAATTCAAAAATGGACACGTGACCCAAACCCCCTGTGGTGTGCCGCCCTCTGATTGGCTGGCTGTTTAGGTCACATGACCTCTATTATACAAATAAGGTCACATGACCCTAATTTTTTTTTTTTTTTTTGTCCTTAAGTTTGTTACACTCACATGACTCCCGTGTGCCCTGACTCCTGTTTGTATTGCAGGTCAATTCCTGGTGAACATTTCCTCACCCTCCGGTACAGTGCATATTATCGGAGGAATTGTCACTCCGTCGAGAGATTTACGTCTTTGCTGCAATTTCCTTTGCAGCATAGAGGACAAAATTTAGGTATTACCCTACATTTTGCCACATGTCTGTCGTAATTGTACACCCTTTTAAATTTTTTGAAACACTTTTTGCAGATATGATGATCCATTTTCACTGAGTTACTTATATGTGAAGAGAGTTTGTTTTTTTCAATATTTTTCATTTATCTATCTATCTAACTAGCTATTTTTCTATCTATCTATCTATTTACCTGTACACCTATATACGCAACATACCTACACAAAGTTTATACATCTACATTCACGTCATATAAAGCATATGTCAGCACTAGCTCATGTTTCAATCAAAATTTATCAAGAAATTCAAGAATAATCTCTTTTTGTCACCCAGTTCTTTCAGTCCCTTGGTCGAAAGCGTCACACCGTCCTGTGTCGGAGTTTTCTGGGGTCCTTCGTACCTGCGCACGTGGATGACGTTCTTACCCTTGTAATAGCTGACATGCAACATACAGCGAGCTTTCTGGATCCAGAACGACGAACCATATGTTGTAATTGGGTAGTCCTTGGGAAACTGCTCTGTCGCGTATCCGTACCTCCTCTTGGATGTCAGTGATGGTTTGAGGAGTGCGTCAGTGGTGAAGTTTACTTTTCTGGTGGGCGTTGAGGTGCACTTTATGGCACTGTAGCGTTCCTTGGAGATCCTAACCCGTCGAGCCAGATCTCCAGCTTCAAACTGTTGATGAAGAACTCCAATCTGGGGACTGTGGAAGGTGTAGGTGGTTCACATTTCACTACTGCTTTTTTCTTCTTGGACACCTGGTCACCACTCTTGGTAAAATGCCTCTTCATACCCATAGAGGGTTTCAAAGTAAGAAGAGAAGGACCATCCGTGTGAGCTGAATCAACAGCAGAACCAGCAACAGGAGCAACAGGAGCAACGCTCGCGTCGGTATCTCGTGACTTTTGGGAAGATGATAGCCACACCCCGTCATTCGTGTTTGTGGAGGGTGAGTAAGTCGGAGAGGTAAGAAAAAGCTCGCTCCGACTCTGCTCGACGTCGGTGTCCCCTGGTGGATAGCAGAAGCCGGTGTGTCTACGTCAGCTGTAGTTGCACCAGCACGGACTTCTCCAGCGTTAGCATCAGCATCAGCAGCAGCAGCAGCAACGGGGATATAAACCATTGGTGTCCAGTAAGGAGGTGTATAAGATCCACCGTCAACAGCAGCTCCGACGTTATCAGCAACAGTACCAGCAGCAGTAGCAGCAGCACCATCACCAGCAGCAGCAGCACCACCACCACCACCACCAGCAGTAACACGACCACCACCCGTTACACTGCATGGGTTGTAAGCAGGAGCAACTTCAGCAGCAGGAGAAGACAATAAAGTCTTGTTGGTCCTTCTCGTCTTCCTTGAGAGCTGTAGCTTAGACGGTCTTCTACTCATGGTGAGGGTTGCAAAGAGAGTGTGAGTGAATGAAATTTTTCTCCCTCCCTTATATACGCCTCTGGAGATAAGTCGCTTAGTGCAGTTTGAATAAATCAAAGGTGGCTTTGACGTCTCTGCTTAGAAAAGAGGATTAATCCTGTAGTCACAACAGAAGAGGTCCTCACTTGGTAGAAGGTCTACAAATTCAATTTTCACCTGTCCTCCCCAGGGGAAATAAACAATAGGAGAATCCGGATAAAAACTTCACTCCATTCTTAGATCATCAAAGATTAGGTGGAAAAAAAAAGAAAGTTCCAGCAAGATCAAAGTCGGCTTTTGATATCTTTTTGGAAAAGAGCTCTAATCCTATGATCACAGAGATCCTCACTCGGTAGGGTGTCTATAAATCTAATTTCACCTGCCCTCCACAGGTAAACCAAACCGTAGAAAATCCAGATGAAAGTTCGTCTAAATAGGATTAGAAAACTTTAAAGAGTAGTCGGTAGCAATTACACACCCCTGTTAACAAAAGGAGAAGTAAAAATTAAGAAATCTCATAATACCTTAACGAGTGCGCCTCCCTCACACCTGTAAAGTGGATTAAGCTAATTATCACAATTTAATTCCCTTTATTCCCGCCAAAATACAGTTATCACAATACCTTTCCACCTGTTTTATGTCAACAGATCTAAAAGATAAGTCGCTACACAGAATGAAAGCAATCACCCTAATTTTCACCAAATACAACATCTTCCCCCCTGTTTAATGTTAACAAATTCAAAAGACTCATGCTGATAAGCCGCTTCACAGAAAGGAAAAGGTGGTGGTAAGTCCCCAGCTGGAAATAGGCTTAGATCATCCTATATAAAGCACCTCAATTTCTCTTTGGAAGGATATATCACTGCTGACCAATACGACAACCCACCTACCGCCACTACCTTTACCATCACCAGCACCACCTACCCACTGGCTCCCTGCCTACCTGCTCACCTACCCACCTTCATCAAGTGATTTCTGAAGTTTTTGCAGGCGAGATGAGTCTTGAAAATAACCCCTCCCTATCTGACTCTGACAGTGTACAGGATCATGTCACGTGTGAAATGAAATTTACATATAGCGATAGTTTGCTTCATGAAATAGGAAGGCTGTTAGTTGGATCTTGGAAGAAATTGGGAATCTACTTGGACATCCCCTATGAGCGTCTGCAGGAGATGGTCATTATCAAGATGGTGCAGGATATGTGTATGGAGATGTTCCAAACTTGGTGGTCTAAAACTATGGATCATGCCAGATGGGGAGAACTCCACCACGCCTTCATGAGTGTTCATCGACAAGATCTGTTACTTCAGTCGCAGAGCTTTTTCAAGACGCACAAATTGGATTACAACAATCCCGACCAGTTTTTTATGGAGAGGAACTTTGTCCCCATGTCTGAATCTCTATTCAGGAAGTGGAAAGATATTGGGACGTATTTAGGTTTGTTGTCTGAAAAGCTAAATAGAATCGCTCAACAACTGGAACATGTGGAGGTTTGACATGGCCAGATATATATTGTTTCACTTTGAAAACAAAGAAAAAGAGATGCTACGTAGAAAGTAATTGTGGAAGGGCATGGGGACTTATGTAAAGGAGGTGTGCACCACGGGAATCCCATCTTAAGTCACTACACAGGAACGTGGTGGTGGAGATAAAAAGTATGCAGCTGGAAAGGGGATTAAGCACATCTATATAAACCACTTACGTCACGTCTCTGCTGTCTCATTTGCCACCTCGCCTACCACTGATACGTCCACACTCGACACAGCTACTACCACCGTCGTCACTGCTCACACCACTTTACCTACCTACCTACCTACCTACCTAAGAGAATGGTCAAGTATGTACATTTCATCGATTTATCAAGGAGACTCAACACTTTCGACACAACTATGCCCCTAGCCAAGGGGCGGGTTTACTAAAAAAAAAAGGGGCCCCACCCACCCCAAAGGCCCCCCAACCCAATGGTTCCCCCAAAGGCCCCCCACCCCAAGGGCCCCCCTCCCCTCCCCTTTTCTTTTTTTTCTTGGCAAGCATTCAGCTTGCCTTTTTTTATTTATATAAAAAATATCTCACTATACTCGCACCCTCATCTACATAATAAACCACACCTCTTTATGCTAATAAGGTCACATAACTACTTCCCTGCTTGCTTGCTTGTGACCTCTATTATTTGCATAATTGAGGTCACATAACCTAAACAGCCAGCCAATCAGAGGGCAGCACACCACAGGGGGTCTGGGTCACGTGACCATTTTTGAATTTCCCGTCAAAAGGGAGGGCTCTGATTGGTCCATTTTGGCACCACACCAAAGTGGCCATGGTCAGCTGAGGGGAGAGGGTAGCCTAGGAAGTGTTGTTTGAAGAAATAGTTTGGCTAGTACAACTGCATTGCAGGTCTATCAAAATTGAATTAATTCAATATTTCCCAACTTTTATCTTTGGAGGGTACGTAAGGAGGGGGGTAGAGTTTTCAAAATCAAAGGTCAGATTTGCGTTTCTCATGATGAGTACCATCTTTTGGGTGATGTACTCCAAGGTTGTTGCTAACCTCCCCCTCTAATGAAACGTGATGTTATCTGTCTAGAAACCATATACTGCAATCCGTGGGAAATGATGTGGTAATGTACTACAAGCCAGGGCAGAAACAAGTACAGTAACCCCTAGTGTAATACCCCTCACTGCTCTGTGTGCGCGGCCATGGTAGTTCTGATCTCAGAATCTCTCACATGATTAAGTAGGTACCTGACTCCAACACAACAACATCTGCCTGAACCCAGCAAAAGTGCGAGATTAGGTCCGGAAGTTGCAGGTGTCAGCCTGCAAATAGTCCTGTGGGAACCAGTCCGGTTCTGTAATGGCGCTATATCATTTCCTTCAACTCAGGATGCGCCTGATGGAGGTAGCAGGGTGGGATTAACGACCTATGAGAATTTCCCATTCATTCACTGCCGACTTTTTCAAGGACATCGCATAACTGGTACCCATCATGCTGGCTGTTATCAGTGCTTATCTCACAGTACCAGATCAAGCAATAGCGTGTTCAGTGGACTGACCTGAAACCTCGTATACATACGTGAAGTGAGCATCCATGCCCCATTAGTAAGTTTAAGATGTGCCTACTTGTCACATTGCACACTATGATGCATGTGCCTTGATGAATAACTCAGCAGTGCTGCATCCATGCCCCATTAGTAAGTTTAAGATGTGCCTACTTGTCACATTGCACACTATGATGCATGTGCCTTGATGAATAACTCAGCAGTGCTGCATCCATGCCTCATTAGTAAGTTTAAGATGTGCCTACTTGTCACATTGCACACTATGATGCATGTGCCTTGATGAATAACTCAGCAGTGCTGCATCCATGCCTCATTAGTAAGTTTAAGATGTGCCTACTTATCACATTGCATCAAAGGCTATGTACATGCAGGGTCCATCAGTGGATCTGGGGTAACAGTAAAGGGAAATGTGAGAATGCCCTTTACCACCCCCCTCCGAGGTTTCATCAATTAGGGACTGGTTATTATTTATCAACAGGGGGGGTGGTGGGTTTTCACGCAGACGCGCGAAAATTTTTTATGCCCCCCCTCGACGGCAGTCAAAATTTTTTGTATCCCCCGCCAGAGAATTTTCGCGCCCCCTTTGAGCTAGAGTACCGCATGGGATATTTTGCTAAAAAGAGGATGAATTTTTTAGCTCCCCCTCAAGAGGGGTCTGAAATTTTTACGCCCCCCTCAAACTCACCAGCCCCCCTTGTTGATAAATAATGACCACTCCCTTAGGCATAAGCTCTATATGTAAGAAGGGGTCTTTTACCCTCAGAACATTTAATTATTACCAGGTCCAATAGAAAGTGTCATCTAGCCTTTTGGCTGGGCAATCTTCAGACCCCCTCCTTTTTTACCAATGCCAAAGCTATGAACCCAAATACACTCCATAAATACACATTCCATGTACGAATCAATATCCACAAGGCCCACTAGTGCCTCCCTTTTCCCTCTAACAAGGATGGGTCGTTAAGTGATGTATCAAATTGGAGACCGATAACAATGACTAATGTTTTTTTTCTAAAATGAATCACTTGATGGAAAATAATATTATAAATGAACATCAATTTGGATTTATGCCTGGTCGGTCGACTGTCAATGCTATTTTTAAATTGGTACAATACTTACTGGAAGCCCGTAATAGAGGGGAATACTCGTTAATTCTATTCCTAGACCTAAAGAAAGCATTTAATACGGTTAATTTGGACATATTGATAGCAAAATTACGAAATATAAATTGTGATGAAAAATGTATAAAATGGTTAAAAAATTTCCTATTAAATAGATACCAGATTACTAAGGTCAATGGCATGTTTTCTAGTAAGAAAGTTATGGATTGTGGTGTGGCTCAGGGTACAGTGCTGGGGCCATTGATGTTTAACATCTATCTGAACAGTATTGCTAGAAGAGTAGTAAACTGTGAGTGTTTCCTTTATGCTGATGATGTTGCATTGGTAATAAATGGGAAAGATCCCGTAATAATGGCCTCACTGATGCAGAATGATGTAAATGAAATTGAAAACTGGTGTAGATTGAATGTTCTTACCGTGAATGTTAAAAAAAAAACACCTTGTGGTGTAGCTCTATATGACAACATATAAACAGAAGTAATATCCCTATGCAGGGTACTGTACTAGCAAATGTGGATAAATTCAACTACCTAGGAGGGATAATTGATAAAGACCTTAATTTCAAACAGCACTGTAAGAAGATAGACGGGATGGGTACATCAAAATTGAAACAACTGCGTAACATTGTAAAATACCTGGATGTTGAAAATTCTTTGAGAATATACAAACAAATGATTGTACCTATATTAGAATATTGTAGTTTCATCCATGAGTCAAGACCTAAAACAATAGTGGACCATATTGATACAGTACAAAATCACTGCCTGCGTACATGTTTGAAGGTGAAAAATGCCCAAGATGTACATATAGTGGACCTCTTAACACGATGTAATGTTGAATCACTTAGTATTAGGTGTAAAAAGGCATTAGCCTGTTATATGTATAAATATGCACAATGTGATGATCATGTTATGATTCCTCAAAGAGAATTACAAGGTCATGATAAGAGAAAACTCAAGGTGAGCAGACCAAGAATTAGTCCATTATATCGTGGAAACCAAATATGGAAACTGTTACCTGCTGAAAGTCAATTGAAACCTAATATGGGTGGTTTTAAATCGAGCTTAAGAGGTGAAATACTAATGGCACTAGGCAGAATATGAACTATAATGGTAATATATGTGTTATGACAAATTTGATGATATGATATGTTCATGGAAACCACCTATATACCATACATTGTACCCTTTACTTAAAAACATGTGATATTTTTTTTTACCTGGCGAATGAATGTAACAACTACTTATGTGGTGCTTCCATTAGCCAATAAACAGTGTTAAAACTTCAACTTCAATCCTCGCCTTTCTCACTCCCCAACTCTTTTGAGACGGGGGGGGGGGTCATAGACCAGTATCTGAGTTTACAGCCCCCCCCCCCACATTTTATTGGTTCCGCCGCCCCTGATAGTTACATGTAATCCAATTCCGTAATACCCTGTATATTGAGCTACATGTATTGACTCTCGTTTAATTAGTTTGACTCCATTTCCTCTCTGTGTATTGTGATAAGGTAGGAAGTCAATTAGGAGTCAGCTTAGTTAGCATCCTCTTTGAGCTGTGGCCCCTGTTACTATCCCTCCTGGAGTCCACCAGGCTGCGACTCTCATTCTACGGAATCAATTCAGTAAATTGCTATTATAAAGACAGCTATTTCCCTTGTATACTCCGACCAAATAAAGGATTGATAAATAACCCTTTAGTGACCCCGCTATATTAACACCTCCCCCCCTTGCCTTATACGGGTTGGGTAGCGTAACTTTGAGATTTGCAAAAAATATACATGTATAGTCCACAGATGGAAAAGTGACACATTGAAAGAAAACATTTGCTATTTGAATAAGGCAAGTAAAGGGGGTTTGGGGCCTCCCCTGGAAACTTTTGTACATTGCAAGACCAAAAGGTGAAATCTGAAACTTTCTTATATGAGAGCTGAGATCTTTTCCCAGACCCTATCTTTCATGTCACTAATTCCCATGTCACATGTCAATAATAAGAAATGGCCCTGTCACATGTCACTAGCATGGCCATTTCCCATGTCAATTTTAAGAAATGGCCATGTCACCATGTCGATTTTTTATGTCACTGTGTCGAATTTAGGGGTCTAGGGCCATATCTATAGCCTACCCTCAGCACTGCTCTGGGTTACCTTGCCGTACACCTCATTTTACCCAGTAAAGCGTGATCACCAATGGACAGTGTCCTTCAATGAAGGGACGCATCATTAATTTTTTTCATTTCATGTAAATAACAACTCTCCATAGACATAATGTTAGAGGGCCGACTGCCACACACCCAGTGGTATCTCGATCCACGTGACATATTTAGATGCTAAATTTAAATTCTTTTAAATCAAAATAAATTCAGAACTGAACGTCCAGGGGTACAATGACTTTGGACACCACGGTAGTTTCAGTCTTGTCTATTTATTTGCAAGTGTTTCGGGGATGCTTTTAGTGTGCATGTAAGTTCCACTTGTACAACCATAAAGGCAAATGTATGAGAACCCCCCTTCAGGGAGTTGTATGAACTAATTATGCTCAGGTGAGCAGGAACACTCCTGCCACCTAGTGAACTATACAGAACCTCAAGCTTGTTGTGGCTAGCAACCGCCGTCAATACAGTTCAAAAGAAAATTCTAACCTGTTTTTAGACAGTGTTAAAGGGGGATTCAATGTTGATAAACCTCCACACTTGGTGCTGGGCACAGCATGTTCCCCGTACCCCCTGTTGTCGTCGATGTGCTTTACGTTAGATATTACATATACCGGAGTGGCATGGTCACCATATATCACAAGTTGTCTACTGTATATGGTGCACAAACGTAACACTAGAGGGCAGGACTGAGTCAAAACGACTTCATGTCTGACAGGAATTCAGCATCTGAGATAGACACACATCCACGTTCCGTTTCTGACTGTGTTCGTGAGTTCACTAGGCCAAAAGAATTATTAGATATATTTTGAGCTCAATCCATTTAAAATATCAAGATCCAATGTTCATGTAAGGGTGCACCATGAACTCAGCAAACTCCAAGCTAGGGTCCAAGTTGGGACACCTTAGTATTAGGGAGGTTTAGCAGCCAATACATTAGGTGACATACATGTAACGCAGACGTGCAGTTTACTTACAGCATTGCTGTGTCAGCGTTAAAAGGGGAACGGATGACATATGTCGTGCTTGCTAAACCTCAATATTATTAGATTACCCCGGGATTACCCTAAATCCCATGTATGCAAGTTGTGGTTTTAGACTATCCAGAGGCCTACTGCACCTCATAGTGTTCCTGGAATCATAGCGTGCTTTATGGTCGGTCGGACTTCCCCCACCTTCAAAAGTGCTCGGTGTGGGTTATAGCTTTTTCCAAATTTAGAGTGCAGACTTTTGGAGGGCATGTTACATCAAGGAAGTAGAAGATATATCTATGGTTACATCTAAAATTGATTTGGAAGGGGGCAATGGGAGTTTATAAACCCACTTAAGGCGGGGGTGGATAGTCCCTTGATTAATTCACATAGCTATATCGTGTATGATTTGGAGTGACGCTCCACCCTTCCCAAAAGGTTTAGATGGTGGCAGAAACATTCTGAGCTCCACAGGTTGTATTGAAAAATGTTATCATATTGTACTGCTCTATAGCGGCTCTCAATGTAAGGTGTCCAGGACAGGTGTACAGTCAAGTTGTAGCTACACAAACCTAGAGCATTCTGTAAAGGACAAGAGGCAGTCAGATTTGTACATACCATGGTGTGTATGACCACTGGAGAGAATGCCTAAACAGGAGTCCGTTATCAGTTTTTAATAAATGAACATGTGAAGCCGGCACGAGGCCAACAGGCATTAGTTTCTAGCAAAATGGGACCGGTTTCAAATGTTAAAAGGGATCAGAGTTGGCCAGCAAGTGTTACTGTCTCAGCCCACATGTGCCAATACCTACAACTAACCACACGCTTGTCGATCGTGACGCCATCAGCCGAGACACCACAGAGCCTATAGGATGAGGTACAGTACACGACTGAAGGACTACGAGTGGAGAGAATGAGGACATATGAAAGCTAATAACACTTGGGCACTGCCTCGTACCCTCCCCAACCGGTCCTGAGACCTGGACATGGGACGTCCCCCAACATGTCCTGGGGGCCTGGACTGTGCACAACCTGCCGTCTGGTCAGTGAGTCTGTCTGTACAGTCAGTTAGTCAGTGACGTGTGGATACCTATCTCATTATATAGCCACTCATTACAAGGCACCCACCAAAAAGGTGTTTGGGCTGCACCCCTCTAAATGTCATTTACTCAATTCTGGGGCTACCTGCTTACAAATGAATAAAACCAAAATCCGTGCCATTTCCCTAGAAATTATTAGACCCATGTATGTACAACATTTATTTAAGGGGGAACGTCAGAGATCATATCATTGTAATCAGAATTGTGTAGCAGGCTGGAGCGAGCATTGAAGGAGCCGGACGCACCATAAGTTGTTCAAAAGTTAATCAGCCATGACGCCTCCTAGAGCTTTCTATTCTGCCAAAAAGCATACGACTTGGTCTCCCAGCAGAGGCTGTCAGGCTACACTGTTTATCGTACCTATTAGAGTCTCTGCTGGGAACTTGGAGACGCCAGACAACCCTGAGTGCTTACACGGCACCTGTCCCTCACTTTAATAGCGCCCACCTAGCACTGCTGAAGGCATCCTGTATTGTACCATTTGTACCAGATATCCCTTTCTTACGCACACATGGGGACGACCTACACCAGGCCGCCTAGTAGATGGCAAGCATAGTTACCCACATTGTTCATTTCACCTCTACCAAAAACAGCGCCATACCCAGTCAACCAAAAAACGTTGCAGAACGTTTTCCTATGGCTCTTTAACATGGCAAAAAGTTTTAAAACTTTTTTGACGTTAAATAACGTGTTTGTTGTTTTTTTTTGACTGGGTAGGGTCTATCAAGATTGCGCATACATGATTGGCCCACACATTCATGACTCCTGTACAGAAATTGAACAACTAATGAATGGATAATTCATGACCAGTGTGGATCCTTTGATATCACACACGAGTGTGATTTACTACTTATTTTATTACATGACCCCCTCTAAAAGTGTCAAATTTACTTGATGTATCCTAGGTTAAAATCATTGTATGCGAAGGCAAAGTGATAGCCGTAGTTGTGGTAATGAAACACATAGGATTCTGAAGAATTGATACCTTCACAGCTCACATGGTTAAAATCCTTAGAAGGAGAGATTCCATACATGATGTTAGTGTCCATATTTAAACTTGCCATTACTTATTTTGAACGTAAAATCCAATTTTCCAACAGTAAATACAGCCCGGCTTCCGATAGCCATGCGAGTCGCCTTGTTTGGCGTTGAGGGGCAGGGAGCAGTTATTATTTTTAATGTAGGTTCCAAGCAGGTGAGTTCAACGCGGTGTCTCCCTTCACTTTGCAGACAGAATGATCCATAAATTTTACAAGAAATTAATGTTAATATGTTATTCTTTCATTATTTAATCTTTTCATACCTTAGGTATGTCCTGTTCACTTAGAATAAATATGTACATCAAGCACGGCAAACAACAACAAATCTATTTTGAAAAAATGTATGCTCCCTGTACAAACCAGAATGAGGTTGACCCAAAAGGATGCTGCTTCGCGGAGCGCTATGGTGAAGGAGACATGTGTGCCGGCCTATGTTCCCTGTTGAAAAATTGGCTTTTATGTTGAAATTAAGCAATGGAGACATTAAATAAGGACACTATGACCATCTATTGGATATATATTTACAATGGAACTAAATTTTTTGAGCTGTCATGGTGTAAATTCGTCAGAATCCTACACATTTCATGACCATTCATCAAGCTACCCTGAGTGAGTACAATTTTTAACCCATTCTATACCATCGCCGAGACAGTCTAATGGTAGGGCGCTGGCTTTTTCTTATGGCGGCTGGGGTTCGATTCCCCGAGGAGGATAGGGTTTTAACTATATTCTCCTGATGGTAAGGTGTGCCTGATATCCATGGATAACAGCACACCTTACAAAAGTCATGATGCATGCATCATGGTATGCAGTATCAGAACGGGAATATCCAGGAAAAGCACTCCTGTGTCAGGTTGCTGGTACTTTCATTCCCCATACCCATGACTGGAACAGATACAAATAAAATTGTTGAAATCTTTACTGGGGCTACCAAATCTTTATATGAATATGATATATTTAATGGTGATTATTTTAGGTTGACACATATTTCAATGTGGCACAATCTCCTGTGCCACAACAAACAAAAACAAACCCTGATCATTTTCCACAAGGCAAAGGCTGCTTCCTGTGAAATGGACCATGTGGACAAATGAAGATATTCAGACAATATGCTCCATCAATTGGTCATGTTTACATATCTCTTTGCCTGTCAGATGTCTAATTATATCAGCACATGTGGTAGATCAATTTTTTAAAGTGCATGGAGGTAAAATGCAATGATTCATACAAAGCCAGCCTGAAAATTCTCAAGGAACAAGTCCTATCCTGAGCCATCATTATATTGGCTATTGCCAGGTGTAGGGGCCGGCATTGTTGTATATATATTAGTGCGCTTCATCCGAGAGACGTGCTCGTGTGGTGCTCGTTCCTTCTATGCCAACCAGGTGTCGCTTCGCGATACCTGTTTGGTACAAGAGGGGGCAGCACCATGCCTCGCGTCCAGCTTCTACTAAGAAGCCGGACGATCCGCAGAAGGAGACTGGACATGGTCCAGTCAAGACGTATGTGCCAAGCAGAGAGTACATAAATAAAGTCCTACCCGAGCAGTAGGGGAGTCTGGGGCTTTGCCCAACCCAAACTACTCATGTTGTGTTGGTATCTTTAGTGATAAGCGAACCAACGAGCCACCCAACATTTAAGTCGATACGAACCATTACACTGGTGCCGTGACCAGTTGGTTCGGGGGTGGAGCCTCAGGCAACCCAATGCGGATCCCTCCAGCCCTGGGCTAGAGGGATTCGAAGAGGATGATAACACATCCCAGCATTTGTTGTTAGACTGGAAACCGGGTCAACAACATGTGTTCAACCCGGAAGGTGTCCAGACAGTTTTCTCGACACCCGGTCTAACAGACGATCCCACCAGAATTGGAGATGGGATTGTTAAATTGTATCCGAACACACCCGGACAGGTTGCTTCGGATACAGGGTTATTCAGCGGGGTAATTAAACCCGCCAGGCTAAACTTGAGCGATTGGTCCCAAGTGTTAACTAGCAGGCGCCAGCTTGGACCTAGTATCCCAGTGGGCTCTGCTGGTATCTTGGATACCCCAAAAGCTCAAAGCCCGATGCAACATACAGTGACCCCTATTGGCATTGCAGTAGATGGGGCAACCGGAGTGGCCCCATTGATGACATCGTCTGATCATGAGAGTGACGATGATAAGGATGAAGAAGACCCGAAAGGTTCTTCAAACACTAAGAGACTTAGGCCTCGAGAAACATTGCCGAGAAGCTCGGAAATGCTCTCTCTAGGCCTATCCTTAGACGAAGGCTTATCTGACTCCATGTTCAATCCTGGAGGCAGTCGTAAGTCGAGGTATGGACGTCGGATGGGCCCCGGGTTTAAGACTACCTCAGCCTATTTGAAAGCCAAAGAACAGGTAGAGCAACAAGCTAAGAGATAGCATGAACAATTCATAGCTGCCCAGAAGAAAATCGAAGACGAAACAAAGGAGCGGATCGGAAAGCTCCGTTCTGTCGAACAGGAGGCGATTCTAAAAGAATCCGACCTCAAGTATCGGTTGTCCTCTCTAGCCCATCGGTTGGAACTAAAAGAGAAGGATGAAAAAGAAAAAGATAGCAAGTTGGCTGACCTAGAACTCGAGGAAGCCAATAGACGAAGAGCAATTGACAAGGCTAGAGCCGAGGAAGTTGCTAAGGCCCGGGATGTAAGCAAATTACAATCCGAATTGCATGCCATGGAGGAAAAATTGAAAAGACTTCAGCTCCGTAAAACGGAGACAGAAGCCAAGTTGGTCTCGGAACAAGCCGAGATCCGAAGAGAGACCAGTGAGTACCAAAGGTCTCAAAAGGAAAAGGGTGAGAAGTATCGTTTACTAAAAGATACTTTGAAAAGGGAAGCATTAGCGGCCCAGGAGGAAAGAAACCGAGCTGTAGCAGACAATGAGAAGATCCGATCCGATATCTTATCAGAAAAGGCACAGAGGAACTTAACCACTGACGTGGCAACCCTAACGATAAATAAATCCGCCATGGAAAGTTATTTACAGGAACAGGAGCATGCGAATGTTCCCCCAGTGAGTAAGGACCAAAATCCAAACTCAACTTTTGTCAAACAAGGAGATCCAGTTATGCCCACAATTCAGCCCGAAGGGTTGTCGTCATTCCTAAGGAATACGACGGTACACGGCCATGGAAAGAATGGTTTGAAGATTTCATCGATGTGATGAACTGTAATGGATGGACCCCATACGAGGCCAAGCCACATCTAGTAAGATGTCTAAAGGGTGGGCCAGGACGCATGGCCGTCGAACAATGGCGCACCTGGTATGGTCTCGCTGGGAGCTTTGAGCAGCTAGTGGACTATTATGCAATATGGTCAAAGAGGATCCAATGGTTCGTTTTAAGAAACGGACCCAAAAACCCAATGAAGCTTTCAGAGCATACGGTATGGAACTGCATGCCCTATTAAGTAAAGCCAGACCTGGAACGGAGAACCAAGACTGGTATATGGACGATTTGATTACCCAATTCGTCAAGGGTCTAAGAGACCGAGACGAGCAGATAGCTGCTAGAGATGCCTGGAAGGAGGGCATTACGCTGCACGGCATATTTAATGGTATAGATATGGCCGTGAAGAAACGAACGATGTTAGCTGGAGACATCCTGAACACCTCGGGATCTACTCCTGTAGCATCCGTAGTTCAGCGAACCGAGGTAGAGAGTACCCCGGACGACTTTGAATTAATAGACACCGAGCAGGAGGACGGCACCTTTTGCTCGATGCAACTTAGGAAAAATACTTCTGGCAGAAAGTATATTCCGAGGAAGGCTTTCAGTAAACCAAAGGATGCTAAATCGCCATCCGAAGTCAGGGGCGACTCGAAAGCTAGTAACAAAGCTTATAAGCCCTCTGATAGCGCCGAAAAGGTGAGGGGTCAATCTCCGGATATGACCAAATTGATGGAGGAGATGTGTAAGAAAATTACTGACACACTCCAAGCCAACCGGCAGAGACCCAGGGTGGACCGCCGGACGGTTAAGTGTTTCAGGTGCCAACGCATGGGACACTATTCATCCGAATGTACCGCTGCAAAGCCGGTAATGGTGGCTTTCTACGAAGTCGAGGTTGAGGGCGAGGAAAGCCAGAATGCTATGGAATCTCCTGATACAGGGGGAAACTAGTGGGGGTTGTATCCACGGCATTGGGTATAACCCCAGCAGGGAACGAATGCCAAAAGGCTACCGGGGGTAATCCGGTGGAAGATTTCGAATCAAATTCACCTGGAGGTCGGGTGACTGTGGGTGCGCACCCCAGCATCCCGGCCGGGGCCAGGGACCCTAGTGCTAATATGTACAGTGGCCAGCATGTGGAGGCGAGTGGCCACACTGGGGGGAGAGGAAGGATGGATCAAGGAGTTGATTCGAGTGTGCGGGACATGCCTTCCCCCAAGTCATCCGTGTCTGGAATTTTTGAGAGGACTCGGAGTAAATCTTGGTGATTCGGGAGACTTTCAACAGTTTACCAGCAACCCATCCCCCTTGGGAGGGAGACGGTGGTATGTACCCATATCTGTGGAAGGCCGGGTAGGAGAATTCTCAGTGGATACTGGAGCTAGCCATTCCTGTGTGTCCAAAAGATTCTCGGAATCCTCGGATTGGATTTTGCAAGCTTATACAAGGCTGTCTTGGACCCGAGGGATGGTGTGATGAGAATCCGTATGGCTTGCATGTCCAGTGCGTCTTGAGACAAGTGTCTTCTGTAGCTTCGGTTATACACACGGTGAAAATCCCTCCGGGCACCACTTGTGATGTCGTTTGTGGCGGATCAATGGCCCAAAAGGGTGAAGCAGGAGTCTTTGAACCTGATACGGTATATTTATCGAGCATCGGGTTGGACTCAGTGGACACATTGGTGGCAAATGCAGCATGGTCTGTATTACCCATGACTAACCGAACTGGTTCGGTGGTTTACTTGAAGCGTGGCGACAGTGTAGGTGAAATGAATTCGGTAGAACACGTCGCTGAGGCCAGGTTCAATAAACCATTAAACCCTGTTAGTAAGCATCCATTGGATGAAGAATTCCAGAAACTGTTTGATAAATCAGATTTACAGAATACGGAGGACAAGGAATGCCTAGGGGACCTCCTGCGAAGGTACGAGAGTGCTTTCGGTAGGGAAGGAGGACCCGTAGGCAGATCCGATAAGGTGTTGCACACTATAGATGTGGGCGACGAAAAACCTTTCAAGATCCAGTATCGTAGACTTCCTCTTAAGAAGAAGTTGATATGCTAACAGGAAATACAAAAGCAGCTGGACCTAGGGGTAATCGTGTCCAGCTCGAGTCCTTGGTCCAGCCCCGTTTGTATGACCACTAAGAAAGATAGTACAATCCGCTTTTGCGTCGATTACCGAAAATTAAACGGCACAACAAAGAAGAACTCGTATCCCCTTCCAAGGATCGATGAGACCTTAGATAGCTTGGGTGGGAACCAATGGTTCTGTACCTTGGACTTGCAATCCGGGTATTGGCAGATACCGATGCACCCCGATGACATAGAGAAAACAGCTTTCTCTAGCCATATGGGGCTATTCGAGTATAATGTCTTACCCTTCAGATTATGTAACGCCCCTGCTACATTTGAGGCCATGATGGAATCTTTGCTGAGTGACCTTCTGTGGAAGAAGTGTTTGTTCTACCTAGACGACGTTGTCGTATTCGGCAAGTCGTTTAAGAAATGCCACGCGAACCTGCAGCTGGTACTCGACCGGATTCTATCCAACGGTTTAAAACTTAAACCCAAGAAATGTAATCTGTTCAAGAAAACTATTACATATCTGGGAAGGATCATCACCCCTAGCGGAGTGAGTGCAGATCCGGATAAATTGGAAGCAGTGGAGAATTGGGACAGGCCCACGAGTGCTAAGGAGGTTAGATCATTTCTAGGATTACCGTGATTTTATACCGAATTACTCTCGTGTAAGCTTTCCCATGCAATGCTTAGCTCACTGGACCCCGGGTAGGGCTCGGGACCCATTCCCATGGACCAGCGAGCAAGAAGAATCTTTTAATAAAACAAAAGATTTGTTTAGGAATACACCTGTATTGAAATATCCCACTCCCGAGGGACATTTCATATTAGACACTGATGCGAGCAACGACGCTATTGGGGCAGCCCTCTCTCAGGTCCAGAATGGAGTCGAGGTCCCATTGGCCTTTGCTAGCAACACATTAAGCAAGACCCAGCGTAATTATTGTACCACTAAACGAGAACTCCTCACAGTAGTGGTGTATACGAAGAAGTTTAAGCACTTCCTGTGGGGAACTGACTTTACTTTGCGGACTGACCATTCATCTCTAAGATGGCTCCTTAATTTTAAGGATGCTGAAGGGATGATTGGGAGATGGTTAGCTCATCTATCCGAATTTGGATTGGAGCACAAACAAATTGAGCACCGACCAGGTGCTAAACATATTAATGCGGATGCCTTGTCGAGGCGACCCGTCCGAAAGTGCCAGAATGCCACTTGTGAAGACTGCGGGGCCCACAATGCTGTGGTCGCAGGGTTGGTATATAACTATACCACCCCCCGAATCCCCTGGGAGGAGGCTGTGTGCTGCTATCTCAATTGGTCCCCGGAGACCATCAAGAAGTTCCAACAGTCCGACCCCACCACTGCACGCATAATGGAATACTTAAGGATAGGTATTAAGCCAGCAAGGCCGATGTTATCCCTGGAAGACAGGGAAACGAGGCGATTGATAGCTCAATGGACCGAGCTCGAAATCCGAGATGGTGTACTTTGTAGGTGGAAAACCTCTTCCACCGGCGGTAGACTACTACAAGTAGTGATTCCCACCTCGATGAGAAGGGATATCTTGTATTATTGCCATGACCACCAAACAAGTGGTCATTTCGGAAAGAAAAGCTCAATAGAGCGTCTACAAAGACGTTACTACTGGCCCGGAATGAGAAGCGACCTACTCCGGTGGATCGCAACTTGCCCGGATTGTTGTAAAAACAAGCCGGGACCCGGCCTGGGCAAGTTACCCTTGTCCCAGGAATTGTTTGGTGTCAGATTCGCTTGAGTAGCGATCGACATCATCAGTGGATTTAAAACGACACCTAGAGAAAACACTTGTATGATGGTCGTAACTGACTACTATACAAAGTATACTCGGGTGTTTCCTCTTCCTAACCACAAAGCCGCTACATGTGCTGAGGCAGATGATAGCACTCGGGTGGCAACCTGCGTCTCGTATACCGAGTCGAATTTTAGTTCAGATCTAGACCGCTAGGTGAGGCCACGGGTGTAGCGGGAAAGCGCGGAACTAGAGAGTCTACAAAGACGTTACTACTGGCCCGGAATGAGAAGTGACCTACTCCGGTGGATCGCAACTTGCCCGGATTGTTGTAAAAACAAGCCGGGACCTGGCCTGGGCAAGTTACCCTTGTCCCAGGAATTGTTTGGTGTCAGATTTGCTTGAGTAGCGATCGACATCATCAGTGGATTTAAAACGACACCTAGAGAAAACACTTGTATGATGGTCGTAACTGACTACTATACAAAGTATACTCGGGTGTTTCCTCTTTAACTCCCCCATTTTTGTTGGACGAATCCTTCGGGAGGAGTCCAACACAGTTGCCAATTTTTTAAATTGGAAGATCGTCCGACTGTGATGACACAGGGGACGATTGACGCTGCGCATCAAACTGCCAATGTTCAGTTGGAGGAAGACAAGGACCCGACGGTCTCGTCTCGGGTTGAGGAAACCATGGACTCCTCAACGGCTGTTCTCAGAAGAGAACTCGAAGTGGAAGAGGCTGCCCAGACTCTCTCTGCCCTGTTGACCGAGGTCGCAGACAGGGAGCGGATGCCTCCTCCTCCTCCCCCGGAACCATCACCTACGGTACCGGGTGCAGGTCAGCCTATTGATGTCTTGGAAATTCCGCTGTATCCCCCGGGATACAGAACACGCACCCAGCGCCTGGCCCATGTGGACGAGGAGGAGGGTGTGGTATACACCAGATGGGGGACGTACATCCCCATGCATCCCTCCATTTTTGGATGCGGTCCCTTAGCGGAAGTGCCCGGCCAACCCGAGAATATCCCAGATGATTTCAAGACTCTGAAAGCATGCCGGTGTCATGCCGGTGTCATGGCTCCACAACTACAGACGGTTGGCGGGGGCTATGGCCTTGGACGAGAACTTGGCCCGAGCCGTGCTGCTTTCCGAAGGCATAACCCGGAAGGTGAGCCAGCTAAGAGAGTCTGAATCCGACATGGATACAGACTCCACCGTCACACAGTCGTCGGTGGAATCCGGACGAGTCAAGAAATTGAGCCGTAAGCCCGCGCCAAAGGCCCCGCTCACCGAGTCTGATCTCGAGGTTGAGGACCTTCGGATCGCCATTGAGAGGTCCAAATCCGAGAAGGAACCAGGTGCCAGCATACTCGAGGCGGCTGGCAAAATCTCGGAAGAGGACATCTCCCATCAGCAAGCTGCTGTTGAAGCCAAGCGTCGCGTGCTAAGGACAAGGATCCATGCAAGTCGGATTCTAGTCCTAAAGCCCTGGCGCAGCCACCCAAGGCCAGCTGCCGGAAGAAGAAGAATGGAGCAAAAGAGTCTCCGGCGGAGCCCGAACCCTCTACTCCCAAGAAGAGGGGCAAGGGCGACACGAAGCCTGCTGCCTCCACAGCGACACCAGCTACAGTAGCCACTCCGGTTACTGCTACCACCAGCGGAACGGCCGCCACAACCTCGGCTTCGACTGGTACTAACACCACCAGCCGAGGCCAGCCTAGGGGAGCGGGCATCTACACGGACAGTGACTCGGGGAGCAAAAGCGACCCGGAGCTGCCCGCGTCAGCCAAATCTGATTTGGAATCCGTGATGACGTGGGAAGAAATGACCACGGACGTCCCGAAGGACGAGAATCAGAAATGGATATGGAAGAATGCAGCCGAGGGGTTTAAAGACCGTACCCCCCGCTGCTTACATGTGCCCGGGCGTCGTCAATAAAGACGGTGATAGCGATGACGAGGAGTGGATGAAGTCCGGTCCTAGCGACACGCCAGTAGGTAAATTTTACCTGATTTGGATCGACCAGCTGAAATCCAAATTGGGTGCGATTTACAACTACGAGGCCCGGAAGAAAGTTCAGTGGGCAATGACCCAATGGGGACCAAGCAGCAACCGCCGCAGGTGCCCATTCGAGTCCTGTCAGCTCGCACTCACCGGCGAGAAGACATTCGAGATGAAGCCTTGCTTCGCTCGACACATTGTGGAGCACCACATGCACCACAAACCACTGATGCGGTGCATACCCGGAGACCGTCCGGGTAAGCTCTGTGACGGCACCTTCACCACCCACCAGCGCCGGGACCTGGCTCTGCACTTGCAGAAAGCCCACGGTACCGGCCTGGAAAAGACCCGGAAATGTGCCATTAAGTGTTTCAACGAGCTCCTTGCAAATTGGGCTGTGTTGAACACGAAGGAAATCAAGGAGCAAGCATTCGAGCCCGAATTCTGCTCTTGGAGGAGTGGCAACCTCATGGCGTACTTCGCTGTCAATTACTCACCCACTAAATTCGGGATGCCCACCGAGGTGCACCTGAAGGTGAAGAAGTGGCGGGGCGACAACAAACGGGAGAAAGGAAAAGCCTGTTCGAAGGGAACCAATGGAGGTTCGGCTACGGCCACCAGTGCCTCCAAAAGGACCCGCGCAGACCGATCCGTAAGCCCGTTGGGCAATAAGGATCAGCCCAGACCAGCTAATCCAGCTGATCGTCGCCAGTCGGGACAACAGGTCTCGACTTTGGACATGCCTGGCAACCAGACCCATCGTGTGGTTAGCCAGGTATCTGCTCCACCTCCACCTCCCCCACCTACACCTGTTACTGCGCAGGCCTCTGCACCGGCGCCAGCTATCGGCCCATCCGCGGTCCCTCGGGTCCCCGTCATGGGACTGATAGCCAGCACCCTGTCAGGTCTTCAGGATCCGGATACGTTCGTCGATCATAGAGACGTTCGTACCATCGAGATCCAGAACGACCTGATGGCAGAGTGGCAGTCATTCCACTGCCAAAAGTCTATCGACTATTGGCGGACGATGACTGAAGCCACCTTCAATCTGGTATACGAAATCCAGAAGAGGGAGGAAGACAAAATCAAGGAGCAGGAAATGAAGAAGGTCAAGGAGGCCTTCCAGTGCTCAGTGACACGAGCACCGAAGCCCCTAAGCTGATTGCCACAAGCAGCAGCAGCAGCTCGGCTCCCTCCACCAACCCGGAGCCAGCTGAGAAGATGGACACTGAGGACGATCCCGAGGATCTGTAAGTGTCCATCTGCCGGTGGAAATCTGTACCCGAGGGTAAAGGCATGTATAATGCCAGAGGGTTAAATCCTCGAATTGGACCCAACGGACTGGAATGAAAACCTGCAACTAAGATGGACGCTACCCGAAGCACTAAACGGATTACCACACCAAACCGGGGCTCCATCTTCCCATCTTCATCAGGGCACAACATAACAGCAATGTGGCTTGCCACCACCCGTTTGTCGCCGAATGGAGCTGCAGAATCCAGTCATTCCAGATTCGCCGGAAGTCCATAGATATTGTAAGGGTGATCCTGCTACCCTGGTAGGACACCTCTTAATTTTATATCATATTTTGTATAATTTATTTTTCTATAGAAAATTTATTTTTGTATAAATCAAACAAAAAAATTTTCTTCGGGTTACCTAGCCTCTCGGGTTACGTTACTTTCTATTTTATATATTACTACTGTCGTATCACTCCATATAAATTCACAATTTTAAATATGTCTTAACTATAATAACTCTGTAACACTGTTACATATATATATACCACCATAGGTCGATGGTGCAAAAAAGTGCGCCACTTCCTATTATATAGTTACTTCGGGTTATATCCGACGATGCCTACTGTTATGTACATACTATTTATAATGCCCCTTTAATGTTAAATATTCTATACGAACATTATTGTTATAGACTTACCTATGTATATATATTGTTAGATAACCTTAACAATAGTTAATTTTTAACACCAACCCTAGGTAAAGTCTAGGGGGGTGGTGTAGGGGCCGGCATCGTTGTATATATATTAGTGCGCTTCATCCGAGAGACGTGCTTGTGTGGTGCTCGTTCCTTCTATGCCAACCAGGTGTCGCTTCGCGATACCCGTTTGGTACAAGAGGGGGCAGCACCATGCCTCGCGTCCAGCTTCTACTAAGAAGCCGGACGATCCGCAGAAGGAGACTGGACATGGTCCAGTCAAGACGTATGTGCCAAGCAGAGAGTACATAAATAAAGTCCTACCCGAGCGGTAGGGGAGTCTGGGGCTTTGCCCAACCCGAACTACTCGTGTTGTGTTGGTATCTTTAGTGATAAGCGAGCCAACGAGCCACCCAACATTTAAGTCGATACGAACCATTACACCAGGTATTGGGAGCCCAGATTACATTTGTACCTGCAATATAGCGCCATATGTTATAATGACACTACATGTGGTAAGCACCAGCATGACCCTGAACCTGGCAGTCTACAAGCATATATGCTTCAAACTGCAAAAGTGCAGCCTAGGGCGCGCATTCGAGTGCAAACTATGGTCTAGCTGCAGTTTGGTCAAGGTCGGGTCACATTAATATGTGGGCATGCTCAGAAGGCAGCCACAGAGGTATGACCTAGATACCACCTGAACAGCCCTGGTCTAGATCCTACTTCCCATAAGGCATACTGTCAAATACTCATGTGTTGGGTATGGAAAGCCGGTGCGACATGCCTGTTCTAAGATTTGCCCCTCCAAAATAAAAATTTTGAAAATATTGATGTTCATTTGTGGAGTTTTAGAGCATTTTTGGTACATCAAACAGTGGAGGGATGTCCAAGTTCACTATATAAGTCTATACTGAATTTGTAAATGCTAAAATGCATGAGAAACAGGCTCCTCTGCGTGAGAGCGTGAGAAATGCGTGAGTCTAATGCCAGATGCGTGAGAGTTGAGAGGTATGCAAATGTTTTGGAGAAGCAAATTCCAAGGAACTGTCAAATTTTGGTGTGTCGGAAGAGCAAATTTCCTTCAATGTGCAAATTTTGTTTAAACATCAATTAATAGCATTGAGCAAATTCGCAAAGTTTCAGACCTGTACCAACTTTCTAGTTTTTACCCTGCACCATGTAATTTTAAGACTGTTCCAGGGATAGTTTTAGAACAAACTAAAGTGTTTTGAGTCATTTTATGTCGCGATGAACCATGTGAAAAATTTTCACAATTGTTCCTCTCAAGGTCTCACACTTTCTAGTTTTTAACCTTTTCCTGAACCTCCTCGGTCAAGAATCTATGAAAATGTGCAGTTCAAGGTCCAAGCAGAGTGTCTGACAAAGTTTCAGACCTGTACCAACTTTCTAGTTTTTACCCTGCACCATGTAATTTTGAGACTGTTCCAGGGATAGTTTTAGAACAAACTTAGGTGTTTTGAGTCATTTTATGTCGCGACCAACCATGTGAAAAATTTTCTCAAGGTTTCCCCTCAGGGTCTTACACTTTCTAGTTTTTAACCTTTTCCTGAACCTCCTCGGTCAAGAATCTATGAAAATGTGCAGTTCAAGGTCCAAGCAGAGTGTCTGACAAAGTTTCAGACCTGTACCAACTTTCTAGTTTTACCCTGCTCCATGTAATTTTAAGACTGTTCCAGGGATCGTTTTAGAACAAACTAAGGTGTTTTGAGTCATTTGTTTGTCGCGACCAACCATGTGAAAAATTTTCACAAGGCTTCTGCTGAGGGTCTTACACTTTCTAGTTTTTGAACCTTTTTCTGAACCTCCTCAGTCAAGAATCTATGAAAATGTGCAGTTCAAGGTCCAAGCAGAGTGTCTGACAAAGTTTCAGACCTGTACCAACTTTCTAGTTTTACCTGCTCCATGTAATTTTAAGACTGTTCCAGGGATCGTTTTAGAACAAACTTAGGTGTTTTGAGTCATTTTATGTCGTGACGAACCATGTGAAAAATTTTCTCAAGGGTTCCCCTCAGGGTCTTACACTTTTTAGTTTTTAACCTTTTCCTGAACCTCCTCGGTCAAGAATCTATGAAAATGTGCAGTTCAAGGTCCAAGCAGAGTGTCTGACAAAGTCTCAAAACTGAAACAGCATGAATTCTACCTTTTCACATTTTTACTCTGTTCCTGACACTTTCCGGTCAAGATTCTATGAAAAAGTGCAGTTTAAGGTGCAAACCGACTGTCTGACAAAGTTTCAGACCTGTACCAACTTTCTAGTTTTTACCCTGCACCATGTAATTTTAAGACTGTTCCAGGGATAGTTTTAGAACAAACTAAGGTTTTTTGAGTCATTTTATGTTGCGACGAACCATGTGAAAAATTTTCTCAAGGGTTCCCCTCAGGGTCTTAGACTTTCTAGTTTTTAACCTTTTCCTGAACCTCATCGGTCAAGAATCTATGAAAATGTGCAGTTCAAGGTCCAAGCAGAGTGTCTGACAAAGTTTCAGACCTGTACCAACCTTCTAGTTTTACCTGCTCCATGTAATTTTAAGACTGTTCCAGGGATCGTTTTAGAACAAACTTAGGTGTTTTGAGTCATTTTATGTCGCGACGAACCATGTGAAAAATTTTCTCAAGGGTTCCCCTCAGGGTCTTACACTTTTTAGTTTTAAACCTTTTCCTGAACCTCCTCTGTCAAGAATCTATGAAAATGTGGAGTTCAAGGTCCAAGCAGAGTGTCTGACAAAGTCTCAAAACTGAAACAGCATGAATTCTACCTTTTCACATTTTTACCCTGTTCCTGACACTTTCCGGTCAAGATTCTATGAAAAAGTGCAGTTTAAGGTGCAAACCGACTGTCTGACAAAGTTTCAGACCTGTACCAACTTTCTAGTTTTTACCCTGCACCATGTAATTTTAAGACTGTTCCAGGGATAGTTTTAGAACAAACTAAGGTGTTTTGAGTCATTTTATGTCGCGATGAACCATGTGAAAAATTTTCTCAAATGTTCCCCTCAGGGTCTTAGACTTTCTAGTTTTTAACCTTTTCCTGAACCTCATCGGTCAAGAATGTATGAAAATGTGCAGTTCAAGGTCCAAGCAGAGTGTCTTACAAAGTTTCAGACCTGTACCAACTTTCTAGTTTTTACCCTGCACCATGTAATTTTAAGACTGTTCTAGGGATAGTTTTAGAACAAACTAAGGTGTTTTGAGTCATTTTATGTCGCGACCAACCATGTGAAAAATTTTCACAAGGCTTCTGCTCAGGGTCTTACACTTTCTAGTTTTTAACCTTTTCCTGAACCTCCTCCTCGGTCAAGAATCTATGAAAATGTGCAGTTCAAGGTCCAAGCAGAGTGTCTGACAAAGTCTCAAAACTGAAACAGCATGAATTCTACGTTTTCACATTTTTACCCTGTTCCTGACATTTTCCGGTCAAGATTCTATGAAAAAGTGCAGTTTAAGGTGCAAACTGACTGTCTGACAAAGTTTCAGACCTGTACCAACTTTCTAGTTTTTACCCTGCACCATGTAATTTTAAGACTGTTCCGGGGATAGTTTTAGAACAAACTAAGGTGTTTTGAGTCATTTTATGTCGCGATGAACCATGTGAAAAATTTTCACAATTGTTCCTCTCAAGGTCTCACACTTTCTAGTTTTTAACCTTTTCCTGAACCTCCTCGGTCAAGAATCTATGAAAATGTGCAGTTCAAGGTCCAAGCAGAGTGTCTGACAAAGTTTCAGACCTGTACCAACTTTCTAGTTTTTACCCTGCACCATGTAATTTTGAGACTGTTCCAGGGATAGTTTTAGAACAAACTTAGGTGTTTTGAGTCATTTTATGTCGCGACCAACCATGTGAAAAATTTTCTCAAGGTTTCCCCTCAGGGTCTTACACTTTCTAGTTTTTAACCTTTTCCTGAACCTCCTCGGTCAAGAATCTATGAAAATGTGCAGTTCAAGGTCCAAGCAGAGTGTCTGACAAAGTTTCAGACCTGTACCAACTTTCTAGTTTTACCCTGCTCCATGTAATTTTAAGACTGTTCCAGGGATCGTTTTAGAACAAACTAAGGTGTTTTGAGTCATTTGTTTGTCGCGACCAACCATGTGAAAAATTTTCACAAGGCTTCTGCTGAGGGTCTTACACTTTCTAGTTTTTGAACCTTTTTCTGAACCTCCTCAGTCAAGAATCTATGAAAATGTGCAGTTCAAGGTCCAAGCAGAGTGTCTGACAAAGTTTCAGACCTGTACCAACTTTCTAGTTTTACCTGCTCCATGTAATTTTAAGACTGTTCCAGGGATCGTTTTAGAACAAACTTAGGTGTTTTGAGTCATTTTATGTCGCGATGAACCATGTGAAAAATTTTCTCAAGGGTTCACCTCAGGGTCTTAGACTTTCTAGTTTTTAACCTTTTCCTGAACCTCATCGGTCAAGAATGTATGAAAATGTGCAGTTCAAGGTCCAAGCAGAGTGTCTTACAAAGTTTCAGACCTGTACCAACTTTCTAGTTTTTACCCTGCACCATGCAATTTTAAGACTGTTCTAGGGATAGTTTTAGAACAAACTAAGGTGTTTTGAGTCATTTTATGTCGCGACCAACCATGTGAAAAATTTTCACAAGGCTTCTGCTCAGGGTCTTACACTTTCTAGTTTTTAACCTTTTCCTGAACCTCCTCCTCGGTCAAGAATCTATGAAAATGTGCAGTTCAAGGTCCAAGCAGAGTGTCTGACAAAGTCTCAAAACTGAAACAGCATGAATTCTACCTTTTCACATTTTTACCCTGTTCCTGACACTTTCCGGTCAAGATTCTATGAAAAAGTGCAGTTTAAGGTGCAAACCGACTGTCTGACAAAGTTTCAGACCTGTACCAACTTTCTAGTTTTTACCCTGCACCATGTAATTTTAAGACTGTTCCAGGGATAGTTTTAGAACAAACTAAGGTGTTTTGAGTCATTTTATGTCGCGATGAACCATGTGAAAAATTTTCTCAAGGGTTCACCTCAGGGTCTTAGACTTTCTAGTTTTTAACCTTTTCCTGAACCTCATCGGTCAAGAATGTATGAAAATGTGCAGTTCAAGGTCCAAGCAGAGTGTCTTACAAAGTTTCAGACCTGTACCAACTTTCTAGTTTTTACCCTGCACCATGCAATTTTAAGACTGTTCTAGGGATAGTTTTAGAACAAACTAAGGTGTTTTGAGTCATTTTATGTCGCGACCAACCATGTGAAAAATTTTCACAAGGCTTCTGCTCAGGGTCTTACACTTTCTAGTTTTTAACCTTTTCCTGAACCTCCTCCTCGGTCAAGAATCTATGAAAATGTGCAGTTCAAGGTCCAAGCAGAGTGTCTGACAAAGTCTCAAAACTGAAACAGCATGAATTCTACCTTTTCACATTTTTACCCTGTTCCTGACACTTTCCGGTCAAGATTCTATGAAAAAGTGCAGTTTAAGGTGCAAACCGACTGTCTGACAAAGTTTCAGACCTGTACCAACTTTCTAGTTTTTACCCTGCACCATGTAATTTTAAGACTGTTCCAGGGATAGTTTTAGAACAAACTAAGGTGTTTTGAGTCATTTTATGTCGCGATGAACCATGTGAAAAATTTTCACAATTGTTCCTCTCAAGGTCTCACACTTTCTATTTTTTAACCTTTTCCTGAACCTCCTCGGTCAAGAATCTATGAAAATGTGCAGTTCAAGGTCCAAGCAGAGTGTCTGACAAAGTCTCAAAACTGAAACAGCATGAATTCTACCTTTTCACAATTTTACCCTGTTCCTGACACTTTCCGGTCAAGATTCTATGAAAAAGTGCAGTTTAAGGTGCAAACCGACTGTCTGACAAAGTTTCAGACCTGTACCAACTTTCTAGTTTTTACCCTGCACCATGTAATTTTAAGACTGTTCCAGGGATAGTTTTAGAACAAACTAAGGTGTTTTGAGTCATTTTATGTCGCGATGAACCATGTGAAAAATTTTCACAATTGTTCCTCTCAAGGTCTCACACTTTCTAGTTTTTAACCTTTTCCTGAACCTCCTCGGTCAAGAATCTATGAAAATGTGCAGTTCAAGGTCCAAGCAGAGTGTCTGACAAAGTTTCAGACCTGTACCAACTTTCTAGTTTTTACCCTGCACCATGTAATTTTGAGACTGTTCCAGGGATAGTTTTAGAACAAACTTAGGTGTTTTGAGTCATTTTATGTCGCGACCAACCATGTGAAAAATTTTCTCAAGGTTTCCCCTCAGGGTCTTACACTTTCTAGTTTTTAACCTTTTCCTGAACCTCCTCGGTCAAGAATCTATGAAAATGTGCAGTTCAAGGTCCAAGCAGAGTGTCTGACAAAGTTTCAGACCTGTACCAACTTTCTAGTTTTACCCTGCTCCATGTAATTTTAAGACTGTTCCAGGGATCGTTTTAGAACAAACTTAGGTGTTTTGAGTCATTTTATGTCGCGACGAACCATGTGAAAAATTTTCTCAAGGGTTCCCCTCAGGGTCTTACACTTTTTAGTTTTAAACCTTTTCCTGAACCTCCTCTGTCAAGAATCTATGAAAATGTGGAGTTCAAGGTCCAAGCAGAGTGTCTGACAAAGTCTCAAAACTGAAACAGCATGAATTCTACCTTTTCACATTTTTACTCTGTTCCTGACACTTTCCGGTCAAGATTCTATGAAAAAGTGCAGTTTAAGGTGCAAACCGACTGTCTGACAAAGTTTCAGACCTGTACCAACTTTCTAGTTTTTACCCTGCACCATGTAATTTTAAGACTGTTCCAGGGATAGTTTTAGAACAAACTAAGGTTTTTTGAGTCATTTTATGTTGCGACGAACCATGTGAAAAATTTTCTCAAGGGTTCCCCTCAGGGTCTTAGACTTTCTAGTTTTTAACCTTTTCCTGAACCTCATCGGTCAAGAATCTATGAAAATGTGCAGTTCAAGGTCCAAGCAGAGTGTCTGACAAAGTTTCAGACCTGTACCAACCTTCTAGTTTTACCTGCTCCATGTAATTTTAAGACTGTTCCAGGGATCGTTTTAGAACAAACTTAGGTGTTTTGAGTCATTTTATGTCGCGACGAACCATGTGAAAAATTTTCTCAAGGGTTCCCCTCAGGGTCTTACACTTTTTAGTTTTAAACCTTTTCCTGAACCTCCTCTGTCAAGAATCTATGAAAATGTGGAGTTCAAGGTCCAAGCAGAGTGTCTGACAAAGTCTCAAAACTGAAACAGCATGAATTCTACCTTTTCACATTTTTACCCTGTTCCTGACACTTTCCGGTCAAGATTCTATGAAAAAGTGCAGTTTAAGGTGCAAACCGACTGTCTGACAAAGTTTCAGACCTGTACCAACTTTCTAGTTTTTACCCTGCACCATGTAATTTTAAGACTGTTCCAGGGATAGTTTTAGAACAAACTAAGGTGTTTTGAGTCATTTTATGTCGCGATGAACCATGTGAAAAATTTTCTCAAATGTTCCCCTCAGGGTCTTAGACTTTCTAGTTTTTAACCTTTTCCTGAACCTCATCGGTCAAGAATGTATGAAAATGTGCAGTTCAAGGTCCAAGCAGAGTGTCTTACAAAGTTTCAGACCTGTACCAACTTTCTAGTTTTTACCCTGCACCATGTAATTTTAAGACTGTTCTAGGGATAGTTTTAGAACAAACTAAGGTGTTTTGAGTCATTTTATGTCGCGACCAACCATGTGAAAAATTTTCACAAGGCTTCTGCTCAGGGTCTTACACTTTCTAGTTTTTAACCTTTTCCTGAACCTCCTCCTCGGTCAAGAATCTATGAAAATGTGCAGTTCAAGGTCCAAGCAGAGTGTCTGACAAAGTCTCAAAACTGAAACAGCATGAATTCTACGTTTTCACATTTTTACCCTGTTCCTGACATTTTCCGGTCAAGATTCTATGAAAAAGTGCAGTTTAAGGTGCAAACTGACTGTCTGACAAAGTTTCAGACCTGTACCAACTTTCTAGTTTTTACCCTGCACCATGTAATTTTAAGACTGTTCCGGGGATAGTTTTAGAACAAACTAAGGTGTTTTGAGTCATTTTATGTCGCGATGAACCATGTGAAAAATTTTCACAATTGTTCCTCTCAAGGTCTCACACTTTCTAGTTTTTAACCTTTTCCTGAACCTCCTCGGTCAAGAATCTATGAAAATGTGCAGTTCAAGGTCCAAGCAGAGTGTCTGACAAAGTTTCAGACCTGTACCAACTTTCTAGTTTTTACCCTGCACCATGTAATTTTGAGACTGTTCCAGGGATAGTTTTAGAACAAACTTAGGTGTTTTGAGTCATTTTATGTCGCGACCAACCATGTGAAAAATTTTCTCAAGGTTTCCCCTCAGGGTCTTACACTTTCTAGTTTTTAACCTTTTCCTGAACCTCCTCGGTCAAGAATCTATGAAAATGTGCAGTTCAAGGTCCAAGCAGAGTGTCTGACAAAGTTTCAGACCTGTACCAACTTTCTAGTTTTACCCTGCTCCATGTAATTTTAAGACTGTTCCAGGGATCGTTTTAGAACAAACTAAGGTGTTTTGAGTCATTTGTTTGTCGCGACCAACCATGTGAAAAATTTTCACAAGGCTTCTGCTGAGGGTCTTACACTTTCTAGTTTTTGAACCTTTTTCTGAACCTCCTCAGTCAAGAATCTATGAAAATGTGCAGTTCAAGGTCCAAGCAGAGTGTCTGACAAAGTTTCAGACCTGTACCAACTTTCTAGTTTTACCTGCTCCATGTAATTTTAAGACTGTTCCAGGGATCGTTTTAGAACAAACTTAGGTGTTTTGAGTCATTTTATGTCGCGATGAACCATGTGAAAAATTTTCTCAAGGGTTCACCTCAGGGTCTTAGACTTTCTAGTTTTTAACCTTTTCCTGAACCTCATCGGTCAAGAATGTATGAAAATGTGCAGTTCAAGGTCCAAGCAGAGTGTCTTACAAAGTTTCAGACCTGTACCAACTTTCTAGTTTTTACCCTGCACCATGCAATTTTAAGACTGTTCTAGGGATAGTTTTAGAACAAACTAAGGTGTTTTGAGTCATTTTATGTCGCGACCAACCATGTGAAAAATTTTCACAAGGCTTCTGCTCAGGGTCTTACACTTTCTAGTTTTTAACCTTTTCCTGAACCTCCTCCTCGGTCAAGAATCTATGAAAATGTGCAGTTCAAGGTCCAAGCAGAGTGTCTGACAAAGTCTCAAAACTGAAACAGCATGAATTCTACCTTTTCACATTTTTACCCTGTTCCTGACACTTTCCGGTCAAGATTCTATGAAAAAGTGCAGTTTAAGGTGCAAACCGACTGTCTGACAAAGTTTCAGACCTGTACCAACTTTCTAGTTTTTACCCTGCACCATGTAATTTTAAGACTGTTCCAGGGATAGTTTTAGAACAAACTAAGGTGTTTTGAGTCATTTTATGTCGCGATGAACCATGTGAAAAATTTTCTCAAGGGTTCACCTCAGGGTCTTAGACTTTCTAGTTTTTAACCTTTTCCTGAACCTCATCGGTCAAGAATGTATGAAAATGTGCAGTTCAAGGTCCAAGCAGAGTGTCTTACAAAGTTTCAGACCTGTACCAACTTTCTAGTTTTTACCCTGCACCATGCAATTTTAAGACTGTTCTAGGGATAGTTTTAGAACAAACTAAGGTGTTTTGAGTCATTTTATGTCGCGACCAACCATGTGAAAAATTTTCACAAGGCTTCTGCTCAGGGTCTTACACTTTCTAGTTTTTAACCTTTTCCTGAACCTCCTCCTCGGTCAAGAATCTATGAAAATGTGCAGTTCAAGGTCCAAGCAGAGTGTCTGACAAAGTCTCAAAACTGAAACAGCATGAATTCTACCTTTTCACATTTTTACCCTGTTCCTGACACTTTCCGGTCAAGATTCTATGAAAAAGTGCAGTTTAAGGTGCAAACCGACTGTCTGACAAAGTTTCAGACCTGTACCAACTTTCTAGTTTTTACCCTGCACCATGTAATTTTAAGACTGTTCCAGGGATAGTTTTAGAACAAACTAAGGTGTTTTGAGTCATTTTATGTCGCGATGAACCATGTGAAAAATTTTCACAATTGTTCCTCTCAAGGTCTCACACTTTCTATTTTTTAACCTTTTCCTGAACCTCCTCGGTCAAGAATCTATGAAAATGTGCAGTTCAAGGTCCAAGCAGAGTGTCTGACAAAGTCTCAAAACTGAAACAGCATGAATTCTACCTTTTCACAATTTTACCCTGTTCCTGACACTTTCCGGTCAAGATTCTATGAAAAAGTGCAGTTTAAGGTGCAAACCGACTGTCTGACAAAGTTTCAGACCTGTACCAACTTTCTAGTTTTTACCCTGCACCATGTAATTTTAAGACTGTTCCAGGGATAGTTTTAGAACAAACTAAGGTGTTTTGAGTCATTTTATGTCGCGATGAACCATGTGAAAAATTTTCACAATTGTTCCTCTCAAGGTCTCACACTTTCTAGTTTTTAACCTTTTCCTGAACCTCCTCGGTCAAGAATCTATGAAAATGTGCAGTTCAAGGTCCAAGCAGAGTGTCTGACAAAGTTTCAGACCTGTACCAACTTTCTAGTTTTTACCCTGCACCATGTAATTTTGAGACTGTTCCAGGGATAGTTTTAGAACAAACTTAGGTGTTTTGAGTCATTTTATGTCGCGACCAACCATGTGAAAAATTTTCTCAAGGTTTCCCCTCAGGGTCTTACACTTTCTAGTTTTTAACCTTTTCCTGAACCTCCTCGGTCAAGAATCTATGAAAATGTGCAGTTCAAGGTCCAAGCAGAGTGTCTGACAAAGTTTCAGACCTGTACCAACTTTCTAGTTTTACCCTGCTCCATGTAATTTTAAGACTGTTCCAGGGATCGTTTTAGAACAAACTTAGGTGTTTTGAGTCATTTTATGTCGCGACGAACCATGTGAAAAATTTTCTCAAGGGTTCCCCTCAGGGTCTTACACTTTTTAGTTTTAAACCTTTTCCTGAACCTCCTCTGTCAAGAATCTATGAAAATGTGGAGTTCAAGGTCCAAGCAGAGTGTCTGACAAAGTCTCAAAACTGAAACAGCATGAATTCTACCTTTTCACATTTTTACCCTGTTCCTGACACTTTCCGGTCAAGATTCTATGAAAAAGTGCAGTTTAAGGTGCAAACCGACTGTCTGACAAAGTTTCAGACCTGTACCAACTTTCTAGTTTTTACCCTGCACCATGTAATTTTAAGACTGTTCTAGGGATAGTTTTAGAACAAACTAAGGTGTTTTGAGTCATTTTATGTCGCGATGAACCATGTGAAAAATTTTCTCAAATGTTCCCCTCAGGGTCTTAGACTTTCTAGTTTTTAACCTTTTCCTGAACCTCATCGGTCAAGAATGTATGAAAATGTGCAGTTCAAGGTCCAAGCAGAGTGTCTTACAAAGTTTCAGACCTGTACCAACTTTCTAGTTTTTACCCTGCACCATGTAATTTTAAGACTGTTCTAGGGATAGTTTTAGAACAAACTAAGGTGTTTTGAGTCATTTTATGTCGCGACCAACCATGTGAAAAATTTTCACAAGGCTTCTGCTCAGGGTCTTACACTTTCTAGTTTTTAACCTTTTCCTGAACCTCCTCCTCGGTCAAGAATCTATGAAAATGTGCAGTTCAAGGTCCAAGCAGAGTGTCTGACAAAGTCTCAAAACTGAAACAGCATGAATTCTACGTTTTCACATTTTTACCCTGTTCCTGACACTTTCCGGTCAAGATTCTATGAAAAAGTGCAGTTTAAGGTGCAAACCGACTGTCTGACAAAGTTTCAGACCTGTACCAACTTTCTAGTTTTTACCCTGCACCATGTAATTTTAAGACTGTTCCGGGGATAGTTTTAGAACAAACTAAGGTGTTTTGAGTCATTTTATGTCGCGATGAACCATGTGAAAAATTTTCACAATTGTTCCTCTCAAGGTCTCACACTTTCTAGTTTTTAACCTTTTCCTGAACCTCCTCGGTCAAGAATCTATGAAAATGTGCAGTTCAAGGTCCAAGCAGAGTGTCTGACAAAGTCTCAAAACTGAAACAGCATGAATTCTACCTTTTCACATTTTTACCCTGTTCCTGACACTTTCCGGTCAAGATTCTATGAAAAAGTGCAGTTTAAGGTGCAAACCGACTGTCTGACAAAGTTTCAGACCTGTACCAACTTTCTAGTTTTTACCCTGCACCATGTAATTTTAAGACTGTTCCAGGGATAGTTTTAGAACAAACTAAGGTGTTTTGAGTCATTTTATGTCGCGACCAACCATGTGAAAAATTTTCTCAAATGTTCCCCTCAGGGTCTTATACTTTCTAGTTTTTAACCTTTTCCTGAACCTCATCGGTCAAGAATCTATGAAAATATGCAGTTCAAGGTCCAAGCAGAGTGTCTGACAAAGTTTCAGACCTGTACCAACTTTCTAGTTTTTACCCTGCACCATGTAATTTTAAGACTGTTCCAGGGATAGTTTTAGAACAAACTAAGGTTTTTTGAGTCATTTTATGTTGCGACGAACCATGTGAAAAATTTTCTCAAGGGTTCCCCTCAGGGTCTTAGACTTTCTAGTTTTTAACCTTTTCCTGAACCTCATCGGTCAAGAATCTATGAAAATGTGCAGTTCAAGGTCCAAGCAGAGTGTCTGACAAAGTTTCAGACCTGTACCAACCTTCTAGTTTTACCTGCTCCATGTAATTTTAAGACTGTTCCAGGGATCGTTTTAGAACAAACTTAGGTGTTTTGAGTCATTTTATGTCGCGACCAACCATGTGAAAAATATTCTCAAATGTTCCCCTCAGGGTCTTATACTTTCTAGTTTTTAGCCTTTTCCTGAACCTCATCGGTCAAGAATCTATGAAAATGTGCAGTTCAAGGTCCAAGCAGAGTGTCTGACAAAGTTTCAGACCTGTACCAACTTTCTAGTTTTTACCCTGCACCATGTAATTTTAAGACTGTTCCAGGGATAGTTTAAGAACAAACTAAGGTTTTTTGAGTCATTTTATATTGCGACGAACCATGTGAAAAATTTTCTCAAGGGTTCCCCTCAGGGTCTTAGACTTTCTAGTTTTTAACCTTTTCCTGAACCTCATCGGTCAAGAATCTATGAAAATGTGCAGTTCAAGGTCCAAGCAGAGTGTCTGACAAAGTTTCAGACCTGTACCAACCTTCTAGTTTTACCTGCTCCATGTAATTTTAAGACTGTTCCAGGGATCGTTTTAGAACAAACTTAGGTGTTTTGAGTCATTTTATGTCGCGACGAACCATGTGAAAAATTTTCTCAAGGGTTCCCCTCAGGGTCTTACACTTTTTAGTTTTAAACCTTTTCCTGAACCTCCTCGGTCAAGAATCTATGAAAATGTGCAGTTCAAGGTCCAAGCAGAGTGTCTGACAAAGTCTCAAAACTGAAACAGCATGAATTCTACCTTTTCACATTTTTACCCTGTTCCTGACACTTTCCGGTCAAGATTCTATGAAAAAGTGCAGTTTAAGGTGCAAACTGACTGTCTGACAAAGTTTCAGACCTGTACCAACTTTCTAGTTTTTACCCTGCACCATGTAATTTTAAGACTGTTCCAGGGATAGTTTTAGAACAAACTAAGGTGTTTTGAGTCATTTTATGTCGCGACCAACCATGTGAAAAATTTTCTCAAATGTTCCCCTCAGGGTCTTATACTTTCTAGTTTTTAACCTTTTCCTGAACCTCATCGGTCAAGAATCTATGAAAATATGCAGTTCAAGGTCCAAGCAGAGTGTCTGACAAAGTTTCAGACCTGTACCAACTTTCTAGTTTTTACCCTGCACCATGTAATTTTAAGACTGTTCCAGGGATAGTTTAAGAACAAACTAAGGTTTTTTGAGTCATTTTATGTTGCGACGAACCATGTGAAAAATTTTCTCAAGGGTTCCCCTCAGGGTCTTAGACTTTCTAGTTTTTAACCTTTTCCTGAACCTCATCGGTCAAGAATCTATGAAAATGTGCAGTTCAAGGTCCAAGCAGAGTGTCTGACAAAGTTTCAGACCTGTACCAACCTTCTAGTTTTACCTGCTCCATGTAATTTTAAGACTGTTCCAGGGATAGTTTTAGAACAAACTAAGGTGTTTTGAGTCATTTTATGTCGCGATGAACCATGTGAAAAATTTTCTCAAGGGTTCACCTCAGGGTCTTAGACTTTCTAGTTTTTAACCTTTTCCTGAACCTCATCGGTCAAGAATGTATGAAAATGTGCAGTTCAAGGTCCAAGCAGAGTGTCTTACAAAGTTTCAGACCTGTACCAACTTTCTAGTTTTTACCCTGCACCATGCAATTTTAAGACTGTTCTAGGGATAGTTTTAGAACAAACTAAGGTGTTTTGAGTCATTTTATGTCGCGACCAACCATGTGAAAAATTTTCACAAGGCTTCTGCTCAGGGTCTTACACTTTCTAGTTTTTAACCTTTTCCTGAACCTCCTCCTCGGTCAAGAATCTATGAAAATGTGCAGTTCAAGGTCCAAGCAGAGTGTCTGACAAAGTCTCAAAACTGAAACAGCATGAATTCTACGTTTTCACATTTTTACCCTGTTCCTGACACTTTCCGGTCAAGATTCTATGAAAAAGTGCAGTTTAAGGTGCAAACCGACTGTCTGACAAAGTTTCAGACCTGTACCAACTTTCTAGTTTTTACCCTGCACCATGTAATTTTAAGACTGTTCCAGGGATAGTTTTAGAACAAACTAAGGTGTTTTGAGTCATTTTATGTCGCGATGAACCATGTGAAAAATTTTCACAATTGTTCCTCTCAAGGTCTCACACTTTCTATTTTTTAACCTTTTCCTGAACCTCCTCGGTCAAGAATCTATGAAAATGTGCAGTTCAAGGTCCAAGCAGAGTGTCTGACAAAGTCTCAAAACTGAAACAGCATGAATTCTACCTTTTCACAATTTTACCCTGTTCCTGACACTTTCCGGTCAAGATTCTATGAAAAAGTGCAGTTTAAGGTGCAAACCGACTGTCTGACAAAGTTTCAGACCTGTACCAACTTTCTGGTTTTTACCCTGCACCATGTAATTTTAAGACTGTTCCAGGGATAGTTTTAGAACAAACTAAGGTGTTTTGAGTCATTTTATGTCGCGATGAACCATGTGAAAAATTTTCACAATTGTTCCTCTCAAGGTCTCACACTTTCTAGTTTTTAACCTTTTCCTGAACCTCCTCGGTCAAGAATCTATGAAAATGTGCAGTTCAAGGTCCAAGCAGAGTGTCTGACAAAGTTTCAGACCTGTACCAACTTTCTAGTTTTTACCCTGCACCATGTAATTTTGAGACTGTTCCAGGGATAGTTTTAGAACAAACTTAGGTGTTTTGAGTCATTTTATGTCGCGACCAACCATGTGAAAAATTTTCTCAAGGTTTCCCCTCAGGGTCTTACACTTTCTAGTTTTTAACCTTTTCCTGAACCTCCTCGGTCAAGAATCTATGAAAATGTGCAGTTCAAGGTCCAAGCAGAGTGTCTGACAAAGTTTCAGACCTGTACCAACTTTCTAGTTTTACCCTGCTCCATGTAATTTTAAGACTGTTCCAGGGATCGTTTTAGAACAAACTAAGGTGTTTTGAGTCATTTGTTTGTCGCGACCAACCATGTGAAAAATTTTCACAAGGCTTCTGCTGAGGGTCTTACACTTTCTAGTTTTTGAACCTTTTTCTGAACCTCCTCAGTCAAGAATCTATGAAAATGTGCAGTTCAAGGTCCAAGCAGAGTGTCTGACAAAGTTTCAGACCTGTACCAACTTTCTAGTTTTACCTGCTCCATGTAATTTTAAGACTGTTCCAGGGATCGTTTTAGAACAAACTTAGGTGTTTTGAGTCATTTTATGTCGTGACGAACCATGTGAAAAATTTTCTCAAGGGTTCCCCTCAGGGTCTTACACTTTTTAGTTATTAACCTTTTCCTGAACCTCCTCGGTCAAGAATCTATGAAAATGTGCAGTTCAAGGTCCAAGCAGAGTGTCTGACAAAGTCTCAAAACTGAAACAGCATGAATTCTACGTTTTCACATTTTTACTCTGTTCCTGACACTTTCCGGTCAAGATTCTATGAAAAAGTGCAGTTTAAGGTGCAAACCGACTGTCTGACAAAGTTTCAGACCTGTACCAACTTTCTAGTTTTTACCCTGCACCATGTAATTTTAAGACTGTTCCAGGGATAGTTTTAGAACAAACTAAGGTTTTTTGAGTCATTTTATGTTGCGACGAACCATGTGAAAAATTTTCTCAAGGGTTCCCCTCAGGGTCTTAGACTTTCTAGTTTTTAACCTTTTCCTGAACCTCATCGGTCAAGAATCTATGAAAATGTGCAGTTCAAGGTCCAAGCAGAGTGTCTGACAAAGTTTCAGACCTGTACCAACCTTCTAGTTTTACCTGCTCCATGTAATTTTAAGACTGTTCCAGGGATCGTTTTAGAACAAACTTAGGTGTTTTGAGTCATTTTATGTCGCGACGAACCATGTGAAAAATTTTCTCAAGGGTTCCCCTCAGGGTCTTACACTTTTTAGTTTTAAACCTTTTCCTGAACCTCCTCTGTCAAGAATCTATGAAAATGTGGAGTTCAAGGTCCAAGCAGAGTGTCTGACAAAGTCTCAAAACTGAAACAGCATGAATTCTACCTTTTCACATTTTTACCCTGTTCCTGACACTTTCCGGTCAAGATTCTATGAAAAAGTGCAGTTTAAGGTGCAAACCGACTGTCTGACAAAGTTTCAGACCTGTACCAACTTTCTAGTTTTTACCCTGCACCATGTAATTTTAAGACTGTTCCAGGGATAGTTTTAGAACAAACTAAGGTGTTTTGAGTCATTTTATGTCGCGATGAACCATGTGAAAAATTTTCTCAAATGTTCCCCTCAGGGTCTTAGACTTTCTAGTTTTTAACCTTTTCCTGAACCTCATCGGTCAAGAATGTATGAAAATGTGCAGTTCAAGGTCCAAGCAGAGTGTCTTACAAAGTTTCAGACCTGTACCAACTTTCTAGTTTTTACCCTGCACCATGTAATTTTAAGACTGTTCTAGGGATAGTTTTAGAACAAACTAAGGTGTTTTGAGTCATTTTATGTCGCGACCAACCATGTGAAAAATTTTCACAAGGCTTCTGCTCAGGGTCTTACACTTTCTAGTTTTTAACCTTTTCCTGAACCTCCTCCTCGGTCAAGAATCTATGAAAATGTGCAGTTCAAGGTCCAAGCAGAGTGTCTGACAAAGTCTCAAAACTGAAACAGCATGAATTCTACGTTTTCACATTTTTACCCTGTTCCTGACACTTTCCGGTCAAGATTCTATGAAAAAGTGCAGTTTAAGGTGCAAACTGACTGTCTGACAAAGTTTCAGACCTGTACCAACTTTCTAGTTTTTACCCTGCACCATGTAATTTTAAGACTGTTCCGGGGATAGTTTTAGAACAAACTAAGGTGTTTTGAGTCATTTTATGTCGCGATGAACCATGTGAAAAATTTTCACAATTGTTCCTCTCAAGGTCTCACACTTTCTAGTTTTTAACCTTTTCCTGAACCTCCTCGGTCAAGAATCTATGAAAATGTGCAGTTCAAGGTCCAAGCAGAGTGTCTGACAAAGTTTCAGACCTGTACCAACTTTCTAGTTTTTACCCTGCACCATGTAATTTTGAGACTGTTCCAGGGATAGTTTTAGAACAAACTTAGGTGTTTTGAGTCATTTGTTTGTCGCGACCAACCATGTGAAAAATTTTCACAAGGCTTCTGCTGAGGGTCTTACACTTTCTAGTTTTTGAACCTTTTTCTGAACCTCCTCAGTCAAGAATCTATGAAAATGTGCAGTTCAAGGTCCAAGCAGAGTGTCTGACAAAGTTTCAGACCTGTACCAACTTTCTAGTTTTACCTGCTCCATGTAATTTTAAGACTGTTCCAGGGATCGTTTTAGAACAAACTTAGGTGTTTTGAGTCATTTTATGTCGTGACGAACCATGTGAAAAATTTTCTCAAGGGTTCCCCTCAGGGTCTTACACTTTTTAGTTTTTAACCTTTTCCTGAACCTCCTCGGTCAAGAATCTATGAAAATGTGCAGTTCAAGGTCCAAGCAGAGTGTCTGACAAAGTCTCAAAACTGAAACAGCATGAATTCTACCTTTTCACATTTTTACTCTGTTCCTGACACTTTCCGGTCAAGATTCTATGAAAAAGTGCAGTTTAAGGTGCAAACCGACTGTCTGACAAAGTTTCAGACCTGTACCAACTTTCTAGTTTTTACCCTGCACCATGTAATTTTAAGACTGTTCCAGGGATAGTTTAAGAACAAACTAAGGTTTTTTGAGTCATTTTATGTTGCGACGAACCATGTGAAAAATTTTCTCAAGGGTTCCCCTCAGGGTCTTAGACTTTCTAGTTTTTAACCTTTTCCTGAACCTCATCGGTCAAGAATCTATGAAAATGTGCAGTTCAAGGTCCAAGCAGAGTGTCTGACAAAGTTTCAGACCTGTACCAACCTTCTAGTTTTACCTGCTCCATGTAATTTTAAGACTGTTCCAGGGATCGTTTTAGAACAAACTTAGGTGTTTTGAGTCATTTTATGTCGCGACGAACCATGTGAAAAATTTTCTCAAGGGTTCCCCTCAGGGTCTTACACTTTTTAGTTTTAAACCTTTTCCTGAACCTCCTCTGTCAAGAATCTATGAAAATGTGGAGTTCAAGGTCCAAGCAGAGTGTCTGACAAAGTCTCAAAACTGAAACAGCATGAATTCTACCTTTTCACATTTTTACCCTGTTCCTGACACTTTCCGGTCAAGATTCTATGAAAAAGTGCAGTTTAAGGTGCAAACCGACTGTCTGACAAAGTTTCAGACCTGTACCAACTTTCTAGTTTTTACCCTGCACCATGTAATTTTAAGACTGTTCCAGGGATAGTTTTAGAACAAACTAAGGTGTTTTGAGTCATTTTATGTCGCGATGAACCATGTGAAAAATTTTCTCAAATGTTCCCCTCAGGGTCTTAGACTTTCTAGTTTTTAACCTTTTCCTGAACCTCATCGGTCAAGAATGTATGAAAATGTGCAGTTCAAGGTCCAAGCAGAGTGTCTTACAAAGTTTCAGACCTGTACCAACTTTCTAGTTTTTACCCTGCACCATGTAATTTTAAGACTGTTCTAGGGATAGTTTTAGAACAAACTAAGGTGTTTTGAGTCATTTTATGTCGCGACCAACCATGTGAAAAATTTTCACAAGGCTTCTGCTCAGGGTCTTACACTTTCTAGTTTTTAACCTTTTCCTGAACCTCCTCCTCGGTCAAGAATCTATGAAAATGTGCAGTTCAAGGTCCAAGCAGAGTGTCTGACAAAGTCTCAAAACTGAAACAGCATGAATTCTACGTTTTCACATTTTTACCCTGTTCCTGACACTTTCCGGTCAAGATTCTATGAAAAAGTGCAGTTTAAGGTGCAAACTGACTGTCTGACAAAGTTTCAGACCTGTACCAACTTTCTAGTTTTTACCCTGCACCATGTAATTTTAAGACTGTTCCGGGGATAGTTTTAGAACAAACTAAGGTGTTTTGAGTCATTTTATGTCGCGATGAACCATGTGAAAAATTTTCACAATTGTTCCTCTCAAGGTCTCACACTTTCTAGTTTTTAACCTTTTCCTGAACCTCCTCGGTCAAGAATCTATGAAAATGTGCAGTTCAAGGTCCAAGCAGAGTGTCTGACAAAGTCTCAAAACTGAAACAGCATGAATTCTACCTTTTCACATTTTTACCCTGTTCCTGACACTTTCCGGTCAAGATTCTATGAAAAAGTGCAGTTTAAGGTGCAAACCGACTGTCTGACAAAGTTTCAGACCTGTACCAACTTTCTAGTTTTTACCCTGCACCATGTAATTTTAAGGCTGTTCCAGGGATAGTTTTAGAACAAACTAAGGTGTTTTGAGTCATTTTATGTCGCGATGAACCATGTGAAAAATTTTCACAATTGTTCCTCTCAAGGTCTCACACTTTCTATTTTTTAACCTTTTCCTGAACCTCCTCGGTCAAGAATCTATGAAAATGTGCAGTTCAAGGTCCAAGCAGAGTGTCTGACAAAGTCTCAAAACTGAAACAGCATGAATTCTACCTTTTCACAATTTTACCCTGTTCCTGACACTTTCCGGTCAAGATTCTATGAAAAAGTGCAGTTTAAGGTGCAAACCGACTGTCTGACAAAGTTTCAGACCTGTACCAACTTTCTAGTTTTTACCCTGCACCATGTAATTTTAAGACTGTTCCAGGGATAGTTTTAGAACAAACTAAGGTGTTTTGAGTCATTTTATGTCGCGATGAACCATGTGAAAAATTTTCTCAAATGTTCCCCTCAGGGTCTTAGACTTTCTAGTTTTTAACCTTTTCCTGAACCTCATCGGTCAAGAATCTATGAAAATATGCAGTTCAAGGTCCAAGCAGAGTGTCTGACAAAGTTTCAGACCTGTACCAACTTTCTAGTTTTTACCCTGCACCATGTAATTTTAAGACTGTTCCAGGGATAGTTTTAGAACAAACTAAGGTTTTTTGAGTCATTTTATGTTGCGACGAACCATGTGAAAAATTTTCTCAAGGGTTCCCCTCAGGGTCTTAGACTTTCTAGTTTTTAACCTTTTCCTGAACCTCATCGGTCAAGAATCTATGAAAATGTGCAGTTCAAGGTCCAAGCAGAGTGTCTGACAAAGTTTCAGACCTGTACCAACTTTCTAGTTTTACCTGCTCCATGTAATTTTAAGACTGTTCCAGGGATCGTTTTAGAACAAACTTAGGTGTTTTGAGTCATTTTATGTTGCGACGAACCATGTGAAAAATATTCTCAAGGGTTCCCCTCAGGGTCTTAGACTTTCTAGTTTTTAACCTTTTCCTGAACCTCATCGGTCAAGAATCTATGAAAATGTGCAGTTCAAGGTCCAAGCAGAGTGTCTGACAAAGTTTCAGACCTGTACCAACCTTCTAGTTTTACCTGCTCCATGTAATTTTAAGACTGTTCCAGGGATCGTTTTAGAACAAACTTAGGTGTTTTGAGTCATTTTATGTCGCGACCAACCATGTGAAAAATATTCTCAAATGTTCCCCTCAGGGTCTTATACTTTCTAGTTTTTAGCCTTTTCCTGAACCTCATCGGTCAAGAATCTATGAAAATGTGCAGTTCAAGGTCCAAGCAGAGTGTCTGACAAAGTTTCAGACCTGTACCAACTTTCTAGTTTTTACCCTGCACCATGTAATTTTAAGACTGTTCCAGGGATAGTTTAAGAACAAACTAAGGTTTTTTGAGTCATTTTATATTGCGACGAACCATGTGAAAAATTTTCTCAAGGGTTCCCCTCAGGGTCTTAGACTTTCTAGTTTTTAACCTTTTCCTGAACCTCATCGGTCAAGAATCTATGAAAATGTGCAGTTCAAGGTCCAAGCAGAGTGTCTGACAAAGTTTCAGACCTGTACCAACATTCTAGTTTTACCTGCTCCATGTAATTTTAAGACTGTTCCAGGGATCGTTTTAGAACAAACTTAGGTGTTTTGAGTCATTTTATGTCGCGACGAACCATGTGAAAAATTTTCTCAAGGGTTCCCCTCAGGGTCTTACACTTTTTAGTTTTAAACCTTTTCCTGAACCTCCTCGGTCAAGAATCTATGAAAATGTGCAGTTCAAGGTCCAAGCAGAGTGTCTGACAAAGTCTCAAAACTGAAACAGCATGAATTCTACCTTTTCACATTTTTACCCTGTTCCTGACACTTTCCGGTCAAGATTCTATGAAAAAGTGCAGTTTAAGGTGCAAACTGACTGTCTGACAAAGTTTCAGACCTGTACCAACTTTCTAGTTTTTACCCTGCACCATGTAATTTTAAGACTGTTCCAGGGATAGTTTTAGAACAAACTAAGGTGTTTTGAGTCATTTTATGTCGCGATGAACCATGTGAAAAATTTTCTCAAGGGTTCACCTCAGGGTCTTAGACTTTCTAGTTTTTAACCTTTTCCTGAACCTCATCGGTCAAGAATCTATGAAAATGTGCAGTTCAAGGTCCAAGCAGAGTGTCTGACAAAGTTTCAGACCTGTACCAACTTTCTAGTTTTACCCTGCTCCATGTAATTTTAAGACTGTTCCAGGGATCGTTTTAGAACAAACTAAGGTGTTTTGAGTCATTTGTTTGTCGCGACCAACCATGTGAAAAATTTTCACAAGGCTTCTGCTCAGGGTCTTACACTTTCTAGTTTTTGAACCTTTTTCTGAACCTCCTCAGTCAAGAATCTATGAAAATGTGCAGTTCAAGGTCCAAGCAGAGTGTCTGACAAAGTTTCAGACCTGTACCAACTTTCTAGTTTTACCTGCTCCATGTAATTTTAAGACTGTTCCAGGGATCGTTTTAGAACAAACTTAGGTGTTTTGAGTCATTTTATGTCGTGACGAACCATGTGAAAAATTTTCTCAAGGGTTCCCCTCAGGGTCTTACACTTTTTAGTTTTTAACCTTTTCCTGAACCTCCTCGGTCAAGAATCTATGAAAATGTGCAGTTCAAGGTCCAAGCAGAGTGTCTGACAAAGTTTCAGACCTGTACCAACTTTCTAGTTTTGCCCTGCTCCATGTAATTTTAAGACTAATCCAGGGATCGTTTTAGAACAAATTAAGGTGTTTTAAGTCATTTTATGTAGCGACGAACCATGTGAAAAATTTTCACAAGGCTTCTGCTCAGGGTCTTACACTTTCTAGTTTTTAACCTTTTCCTGAACCTCCTCGGTCAAGAATCTATGAAAATGTGCAGTTCAAGGTCCAAGCAGAGTGTCTGACAAAGTCTCAAAACTGAAACAGCATGAATTCTACCTTTTCGCATTTTTACCCTGTTCCTGACACTTTCCGGTCAAGATTCTATGAAAAAGTGCAGTTTAAGGTGCAAACCGACTGTCTGACAAAGTTTCAGACCTGTACCAACTTTCTAGTTTTTACCCTGCACCATGTAATTTTAAGACTGTTCCAGGGATAGTTTTAGAACAAACTAAGGTGTTTTGAGTCATTTTATGTCGCGATGAACCATGTGAAAAATTTTCTCAAGGGTTCCCCTCAGGGTCTTAGACTTTCTAGTTTTTAACCTTTTCCTGAACCTCATCGGTCAAGAATCTATGAAAATGTGCTGTTCAAGGTCCAAGCAGAGTGTCTGACAAAGTTTTAGACCTGTACCAACTTTCTAGTTTTACCCTGCTCCATGTAATTTTAAGACTGTTCCAGGGATCGTTTTAGAACAAACTAAGGTGTTTTGAGTCATTTTATGTCGCGATGAACCATGTGAAAAATTTTCACAATTGTTCCTCTCAAGGTCTCACACTTTCTATTTTTTAACCTTTTCCTGAACCTCCTCGGTCAAGAATCTATGAAAATGTGCAGTTCAAGGTCCAAGCAGAGTGTCTGACAAAGTCTCAAAACTGAAACAGCATGAATTCTACCTTTTCACAATTTTACCCTGTTCCTGACACTTTCCGGTCAAGATTCTATGAAAAAGTGCAGTTTAAGGTGCAAACCGACTGTCTGACAAAGTTTCAGACCTGTACCAACTTTCTAGTTTTTACCCTGCACCATGTAATTTTAAGACTGTTCCAGGGATAGTTTTAGAACAAACTAAGGTGTTTTGAGTCATTTTATGTCGCGATGAACCATGTGAAAAATTTTCTCAAATGTTCCCCTCAGGGTCTTAGACTTTCTAGTTTTTAACCTTTTCCTGAACCTCATCGGTCAAGAATCTATGAAAATATGCAGTTCAAGGTCCAAGCAGAGTGTCTGACAAAGTTTCAGACCTGTACCAACTTTCTAGTTTTTACCCTGCACCATGTAATTTTAAGACTGTTCCAGGGATAGTTTTAGAACAAACTAAGGTTTTTTGAGTCATTTTATGTTGCGACGAACCATGTGAAAAATTTTCTCAAGGGTTCCCCTCAGGGTCTTAGACTTTCTAGTTTTTAACCTTTTCCTGAACCTCATCGGTCAAGAATCTATGAAAATGTGCAGTTCAAGGTCCAAGCAGAGTGTCTGACAAAGTTTCAGACCTGTACCAACTTTCTAGTTTTACCTGCTCCATGTAATTTTAAGACTGTTCCAGGGATCGTTTTAGAACAAACTTAGGTGTTTTGAGTCATTTTATGTTGCGACGAACCATGTGAAAAATATTCTCAAGGGTTCCCCTCAGGGTCTTAGACTTTCTAGTTTTTAACCTTTTCCTGAACCTCATCGGTCAAGAATCTATGAAAATGTGCAGTTCAAGGTCCAAGCAGAGTGTCTGACAAAGTTTCAGACCTGTACCAACCTTCTAGTTTTACCTGCTCCATGTAATTTTAAGACTGTTCCAGGGATCGTTTTAGAACAAACTTAGGTGTTTTGAGTCATTTTATGTCGCGACCAACCATGTGAAAAATATTCTCAAATGTTCCCCTCAGGGTCTTATACTTTCTAGTTTTTAGCCTTTTCCTGAACCTCATCGGTCAAGAATCTATGAAAATGTGCAGTTCAAGGTCCAAGCAGAGTGTCTGACAAAGTTTCAGACCTGTACCAACTTTCTAGTTTTTACCCTGCACCATGTAATTTTAAGACTGTTCCAGGGATAGTTTAAGAACAAACTAAGGTTTTTTGAGTCATTTTATATTGCGACGAACCATGTGAAAAATTTTCTCAAGGGTTCCCCTCAGGGTCTTAGACTTTCTAGTTTTTAACCTTTTCCTGAACCTCATCGGTCAAGAATCTATGAAAATGTGCAGTTCAAGGTCCAAGCAGAGTGTCTGACAAAGTTTCAGACCTGTACCAACATTCTAGTTTTACCTGCTCCATGTAATTTTAAGACTGTTCCAGGGATCGTTTTAGAACAAACTTAGGTGTTTTGAGTCATTTTATGTCGCGACGAACCATGTGAAAAATTTTCTCAAGGGTTCCCCTCAGGGTCTTACACTTTTTAGTTTTAAACCTTTTCCTGAACCTCCTCGGTCAAGAATCTATGAAAATGTGCAGTTCAAGGTCCAAGCAGAGTGTCTGACAAAGTCTCAAAACTGAAACAGCATGAATTCTACCTTTTCACATTTTTACCCTGTTCCTGACACTTTCCGGTCAAGATTCTATGAAAAAGTGCAGTTTAAGGTGCAAACTGACTGTCTGACAAAGTTTCAGACCTGTACCAACTTTCTAGTTTTTACCCTGCACCATGTAATTTTAAGACTGTTCCAGGGATAGTTTTAGAACAAACTAAGGTGTTTTGAGTCATTTTATGTCGCGATGAACCATGTGAAAAATTTTCTCAAGGGTTCACCTCAGGGTCTTAGACTTTCTAGTTTTTAACCTTTTCCTGAACCTCATCGGTCAAGAATCTATGAAAATGTGCAGTTCAAGGTCCAAGCAGAGTGTCTGACAAAGTTTCAGACCTGTACCAACTTTCTAGTTTTACCCTGCTCCATGTAATTTTAAGACTGTTCCAGGGATCGTTTTAGAACAAACTAAGGTGTTTTGAGTCATTTGTTTGTCGCGACCAACCATGTGAAAAATTTTCACAAGGCTTCTGCTCAGGGTCTTACACTTTCTAGTTTTTGAACCTTTTTCTGAACCTCCTCAGTCAAGAATCTATGAAAATGTGCAGTTCAAGGTCCAAGCAGAGTGTCTGACAAAGTTTCAGACCTGTACCAACTTTCTAGTTTTACCTGCTCCATGTAATTTTAAGACTGTTCCAGGGATCGTTTTAGAACAAACTTAGGTGTTTTGAGTCATTTTATGTCGTGACGAACCATGTGAAAAATTTTCTCAAGGGTTCCCCTCAGGGTCTTACACTTTTTAGTTTTTAACCTTTTCCTGAACCTCCTCGGTCAAGAATCTATGAAAATGTGCAGTTCAAGGTCCAAGCAGAGTGTCTGACAAAGTTTCAGACCTGTACCAACTTTCTAGTTTTGCCCTGCTCCATGTAATTTTAAGACTAATCCAGGGATCGTTTTAGAACAAATTAAGGTGTTTTAAGTCATTTTATGTAGCGACGAACCATGTGAAAAATTTTCACAAGGCTTCTGCTCAGGGTCTTACACTTTCTAGTTTTTAACCTTTTCCTGAACCTCCTCGGTCAAGAATCTATGAAAATGTGCAGTTCAAGGTCCAAGCAGAGTGTCTGACAAAGTCTCAAAACTGAAACAGCATGAATTCTACCTTTTCGCATTTTTACCCTGTTCCTGACACTTTCCGGTCAAGATTCTATGAAAAAGTGCAGTTTAAGGTGCAAACCGACTGTCTGACAAAGTTTCAGACCTGTACCAACTTTCTAGTTTTTACCCTGCACCATGTAATTTTAAGACTGTTCCAGGGATAGTTTTAGAACAAACTAAGGTGTTTTGAGTCATTTTATGTCGCGATGAACCATGTGAAAAATTTTCTCAAGGGTTCCCCTCAGGGTCTTAGACTTTCTAGTTTTTAACCTTTTCCTGAACCTCATCGGTCAAGAATCTATGAAAATGTGCTGTTCAAGGTCCAAGCAGAGTGTCTGACAAAGTTTTAGACCTGTACCAACTTTCTAGTTTTACCCTGCTCCATGTAATTTTAAGACTGTTCCAGGGATCGTTTTAGAACAAACTAAGGTGTTTTGAGTCATTTTATGTCGCGATGAACCATGTGAAAAATTTTCACAATTGTTCCTCTCAAGGTCTCACACTTTCTATTTTTTAACCTTTTCCTGAACCTCCTCGGTCAAGAATCTATGAAAATGTGCAGTTCAAGGTCCAAGCAGAGTGTCTGACAAAGTCTCAAAACTGAAACAGCATGAATTCTACCTTTTCACAATTTTACCCTGTTCCTGACACTTTCCGGTCAAGATTCTATGAAAAAGTGCAGTTTAAGGTGCAAACCGACTGTCTGACAAAGTTTCAGACCTGTACCAACTTTCTAGTTTTTACCCTGCACCATGTAATTTTAAGACTGTTCCAGGGATAGTTTTAGAACAAACTAAGGTGTTTTGAGTCATTTTATGTCGCGATGAACCATGTGAAAAATTTTCTCAAATGTTCCCCTCAGGGTCTTAGACTTTCTAGTTTTTAACCTTTTCCTGAACCTCATCGGTCAAGAATCTATGAAAATATGCAGTTCAAGGTCCAAGCAGAGTGTCTGACAAAGTTTCAGACCTGTACCAACTTTCTAGTTTTTACCCTGCACCATGTAATTTTAAGACTGTTCCAGGGATAGTTTTAGAACAAACTAAGGTTTTTTGAGTCATTTTATGTTGCGACGAACCATGTGAAAAATTTTCTCAAGGGTTCCCCTCAGGGTCTTAGACTTTCTAGTTTTTAACCTTTTCCTGAACCTCATCGGTCAAGAATCTATGAAAATGTGCAGTTCAAGGTCCAAGCAGAGTGTCTGACAAAGTTTCAGACCTGTACCAACTTTCTAGTTTTACCTGCTCCATGTAATTTTAAGACTGTTCCAGGGATCGTTTTAGAACAAACTTAGGTGTTTTGAGTCATTTTATGTTGCGACGAACCATGTGAAAAATATTCTCAAGGGTTCCCCTCAGGGTCTTAGACTTTCTAGTTTTTAACCTTTTCCTGAACCTCATCGGTCAAGAATCTATGAAAATGTGCAGTTCAAGGTCCAAGCAGAGTGTCTGACAAAGTTTCAGACCTGTACCAACCTTCTAGTTTTACCTGCTCCATGTAATTTTAAGACTGTTCCAGGGATCGTTTTAGAACAAACTTAGGTGTTTTGAGTCATTTTATGTCGCGACCAACCATGTGAAAAATATTCTCAAATGTTCCCCTCAGGGTCTTATACTTTCTAGTTTTTAGCCTTTTCCTGAACCTCATCGGTCAAGAATCTATGAAAATGTGCAGTTCAAGGTCCAAGCAGAGTGTCTGACAAAGTTTCAGACCTGTACCAACTTTCTAGTTTTTACCCTGCACCATGTAATTTTAAGACTGTTCCAGGGATAGTTTAAGAACAAACTAAGGTTTTTTGAGTCATTTTATATTGCGACGAACCATGTGAAAAATTTTCTCAAGGGTTCCCCTCAGGGTCTTAGACTTTCTAGTTTTTAACCTTTTCCTGAACCTCATCGGTCAAGAATCTATGAAAATGTGCTGTTCAAGGTCCAAGCAGAGTGTCTGACAAAGTTTTAGACCTGTACCAACTTTCTAGTTTTACCCTGCTCCATGTAATTTTAAGACTGTTCCAGGGATCGTTTTAGAACAAACTAAGGTGTTTTGAGTCATTTTATGTCGCGATGAACCATGTGAAAAATTTTCACAATTGTTCCTCTCAAGGTCTCACACTTTCTATTTTTTAACCTTTTCCTGAACCTCCTCGGTCAAGAATCTATGAAAATGTGCAGTTCAAGGTCCAAGCAGAGTGTCTGACAAAGTCTCAAAACTGAAACAGCATGAATTCTACCTTTTCACAATTTTACCCTGTTCCTGACACTTTCCGGTCAAGATTCTATGAAAAAGTGCAGTTTAAGGTGCAAACCGACTGTCTGACAAAGTTTCAGACCTGTACCAACTTTCTAGTTTTTACCCTGCACCATGTAATTTTAAGACTGTTCCAGGGATAGTTTTAGAACAAACTAAGGTGTTTTGAGTCATTTTATGTCGCGATGAACCATGTGAAAAATTTTCTCAAATGTTCCCCTCAGGGTCTTAGACTTTCTAGTTTTTAACCTTTTCCTGAACCTCATCGGTCAAGAATCTATGAAAATATGCAGTTCAAGGTCCAAGCAGAGTGTCTGACAAAGTTTCAGACCTGTACCAACTTTCTAGTTTTTACCCTGCACCATGTAATTTTAAGACTGTTCCAGGGATAGTTTTAGAACAAACTAAGGTTTTTTGAGTCATTTTATGTTGCGACGAACCATGTGAAAAATTTTCTCAAGGGTTCCCCTCAGGGTCTTAGACTTTCTAGTTTTTAACCTTTTCCTGAACCTCATCGGTCAAGAATCTATGAAAATGTGCAGTTCAAGGTCCAAGCAGAGTGTCTGACAAAGTTTCAGACCTGTACCAACTTTCTAGTTTTACCTGCTCCATGTAATTTTAAGACTGTTCCAGGGATCGTTTTAGAACAAACTTAGGTGTTTTGAGTCATTTTATGTTGCGACGAACCATGTGAAAAATATTCTCAAGGGTTCCCCTCAGGGTCTTAGACTTTCTAGTTTTTAACCTTTTCCTGAACCTCATCGGTCAAGAATCTATGAAAATGTGCAGTTCAAGGTCCAAGCAGAGTGTCTGACAAAGTTTCAGACCTGTACCAACCTTCTAGTTTTACCTGCTCCATGTAATTTTAAGACTGTTCCAGGGATCGTTTTAGAACAAACTTAGGTGTTTTGAGTCATTTTATGTCGCGACCAACCATGTGAAAAATATTCTCAAATGTTCCCCTCAGGGTCTTATACTTTCTAGTTTTTAGCCTTTTCCTGAACCTCATCGGTCAAGAATCTATGAAAATGTGCAGTTCAAGGTCCAAGCAGAGTGTCTGACAAAGTTTCAGACCTGTACCAACTTTCTAGTTTTTACCCTGCACCATGTAATTTTAAGACTGTTCCAGGGATAGTTTAAGAACAAACTAAGGTTTTTTGAGTCATTTTATATTGCGACGAACCATGTGAAAAATTTTCTCAAGGGTTCCCCTCAGGGTCTTAGACTTTCTAGTTTTTAACCTTTTCCTGAACCTCATCGGTCAAGAATCTATGAAAATGTGCAGTTCAAGGTCCAAGCAGAGTGTCTGACAAAGTTTCAGACCTGTACCAACATTCTAGTTTTACCTGCTCCATGTAATTTTAAGACTGTTCCAGGGATCGTTTTAGAACAAACTTAGGTGTTTTGAGTCATTTTATGTCGCGACGAACCATGTGAAAAATTTTCTCAAGGGTTCCCCTCAGGGTCTTACACTTTTTAGTTTTAAACCTTTTCCTGAACCTCCTCGGTCAAGAATCTATGAAAATGTGCAGTTCAAGGTCCAAGCAGAGTGTCTGACAAAGTCTCAAAACTGAAACAGCATGAATTCTACCTTTTCACATTTTTACCCTGTTCCTGACACTTTCCGGTCAAGATTCTATGAAAAAGTGCAGTTTAAGGTGCAAACTGACTGTCTGACAAAGTTTCAGACCTGTACCAACTTTCTAGTTTTTACCCTGCACCATGTAATTTTAAGACTGTTCCAGGGATAGTTTTAGAACAAACTAAGGTGTTTTGAGTCATTTTATGTCGCGATGAACCATGTGAAAAATTTTCTCAAGGGTTCACCTCAGGGTCTTAGACTTTCTAGTTTTTAACCTTTTCCTGAACCTCATCGGTCAAGAATCTATGAAAATGTGCAGTTCAAGGTCCAAGCAGAGTGTCTGACAAAGTTTCAGACCTGTACCAACTTTCTAGTTTTACCCTGCTCCATGTAATTTTAAGACTGTTCCAGGGATCGTTTTAGAACAAACTAAGGTGTTTTGAGTCATTTGTTTGTCGCGACCAACCATGTGAAAAATTTTCACAAGGCTTCTGCTCAGGGTCTTACACTTTCTAGTTTTTGAACCTTTTTCTGAACCTCCTCAGTCAAGAATCTATGAAAATGTGCAGTTCAAGGTCCAAGCAGAGTGTCTGACAAAGTTTCAGACCTGTACCAACTTTCTAGTTTTACCTGCTCCATGTAATTTTAAGACTGTTCCAGGGATCGTTTTAGAACAAACTAAGGTGTTTTGAGTCATTTGTTTGTCGCGACCAACCATGTGAAAAATTTTCACAAGGCTTCTGCTCAGGGTCTTACACTTTCTAGTTTTTGAACCTTTTTCTGAACCTCCTCAGTCAAGAATCTATGAAAATGTGCAGTTCAAGGTCCAAGCAGAGTGTCTGACAAAGTTTCAGACCTGTACCAACTTTCTAGTTTTACCTGCTCCATGTAATTTTAAGACTGTTCCAGGGATCGTTTTAGAACAAACTTAGGTGTTTTGAGTCATTTTATGTCGTGACGAACCATGTGAAAAATTTTCTCAAGGGTTCCCCTCAGGGTCTTACACTTTTTAGTTTTTAACCTTTTCCTGAACCTCCTCGGTCAAGAATCTATGAAAATGTGCAGTTCAAGGTCCAAGCAGAGTGTCTGACAAAGTTTCAGACCTGTACCAACTTTCTAGTTTTGCCCTGCTCCATGTAATTTTAAGACTAATCCAGGGATCGTTTTAGAACAAATTAAGGTGTTTTAAGTCATTTTATGTAGCGACGAACCATGTGAAAAATTTTCACAAGGCTTCTGCTCAGGGTCTTACACTTTCTAGTTTTTAACCTTTTCCTGAACCTCCTCGGTCAAGAATCTATGAAAATGTGCAGTTCAAGGTCCAAGCAGAGTGTCTGACAAAGTCTCAAAACTGAAACAGCATGAATTCTACCTTTTCGCATTTTTACCCTGTTCCTGACACTTTCCGGTCAAGATTCTATGAAAAAGTGCAGTTTAAGGTGCAAACCGACTGTCTGACAAAGTTTCAGACCTGTACCAACTTTCTAGTTTTTACCCTGCACCATGTAATTTTAAGACTGTTCCAGGGATAGTTTTAGAACAAACTAAGGTGTTTTGAGTCATTTTATGTCGCGATGAACCATGTGAAAAATTTTCTCAAGGGTTCCCCTCAGGGTCTTAGACTTTCTAGTTTTTAACCTTTTCCTGAACCTCATCGGTCAAGAATCTATGAAAATGTGCTGTTCAAGGTCCAAGCAGAGTGTCTGACAAAGTTTTAGACCTGTACCAACTTTCTAGTTTTACCCTGCTCCATGTAATTTTAAGACTGTTCCAGGGATCGTTTTAGAACAAACTAAGGTGTTTTGAGTCATTTTATGTCGCGACGAACCATCTGCAAAATTTTCACAAGGGTTCCCCTCAAGGTCTTACACTTTCTAGTTTTTAACCTTTTCCTGAACCTCCTCGGTCAAGAATCTATGAAAATGTGCAGTTCAAGGTCCAAGCAGAGTGTCTGACAAAGTTTCAGACCTGTACCAACTTTCTAGTTTTACCCTGCTCCATGTAATTTTAAGACTGTTCCAGGGATCGTTTTAGAACAAACTAAGGTGTTTTGAGTCATTTGTTTGTCGCGACCAACCATGTGAAAAATTTTCACAAGGCTTCTGCTCAGGGTCTTACACTTTCTAGTTTTTGAACCTTTTTCTGAACCTCCTCAGTCAAGAATCTATGAAAATGTGCAGTTCAAGGTCCAAGCAGAGTGTCTGACAAAGTTTCAGACCTGTACCAACTTTCTAGTTTTACCTGCTCCATGTAATTTTAAGACTGTTCCAGGGATCGTTTTAGAACAAACTTAGGTGTTTTGAGTCATTTTATGTCGTGACGAACCATGTGAAAAATTTTCTCAAGGGTTCCCCTCAGTGTCTTACACTTTTTAGTTTTTAACCTTTTCCTGAACCTCCTCGGTCAAGAATCTATGAAAATGTGCAGTTCAAGGTCCAAGCAGAGTGTCTGACAAAGTCTCAAAACTGAAACAGCATGAATTCTACCTTTTCACATTTTTACTCTGTTCCTGACACTTTCCGGTCAAGATTCTATGAAAAAGTGCAGTTTAAGGTGCAAACCGACTGTCTGACAAAGTTTCAGACCTGTACCAACTTTCTAGTTTTTACCCTGCACCATGTAATTTTAAGGCTGTTCCAGGGATAGTTTTAGAACAAACTAAGGTGTTTTGAGTCATTTTATGTCGCGATGAACCATGTGAAAAATTTTCACAATTGTTCCTCTCAAGGTCTCACACTTTCTATTTTTTAACCTTTTCCTGAACCTCCTCGGTCAAGAATCTATGAAAATGTGCAGTTCAAGGTCCAAGCAGAGTGTCTGACAAAGTCTCAAAACTGAAACAGCATGAATTCTACCTTTTCACAATTTTACCCTGTTCCTGACACTTTCCGGTCAAGATTCTATGAAAAAGTGCAGTTTAAGGTGCAAACCGACTGTCTGACAAAGTTTCAGACCTGTACCAACTTTCTAGTTTTTACCCTGCACCATGTAATTTTAAGACTGTTCCAGGGATAGTTTTAGAACAAACTAAGGTGTTTTGAGTCATTTTATGTCGCGATGAACCATGTGAAAAATTTTCTCAAATGTTCCCCTCAGGGTCTTAGACTTTCTAGTTTTTAACCTTTTCCTGAACCTCATCGGTCAAGAATCTATGAAAATATGCAGTTCAAGGTCCAAGCAGAGTGTCTGACAAAGTTTCAGACCTGTACCAACTTTCTAGTTTTTACCCTGCACCATGTAATTTTAAGACTGTTCCAGGGATAGTTTTAGAACAAACTAAGGTTTTTTGAGTCATTTTATGTTGCGACGAACCATGTGAAAAATTTTCTCAAGGGTTCCCCTCAGGGTCTTAGACTTTCTAGTTTTTAACCTTTTCCTGAACCTCATCGGTCAAGAATCTATGAAAATGTGCAGTTCAAGGTCCAAGCAGAGTGTCTGACAAAGTTTCAGACCTGTACCAACTTTCTAGTTTTACCTGCTCCATGTAATTTTAAGACTGTTCCAGGGATCGTTTTAGAACAAACTTAGGTGTTTTGAGTCATTTTATGTTGCGACGAACCATGTGAAAAATATTCTCAAGGGTTCCCCTCAGGGTCTTAGACTTTCTAGTTTTTAACCTTTTCCTGAACCTCATCGGTCAAGAATCTATGAAAATGTGCAGTTCAAGGTCCAAGCAGAGTGTCTGACAAAGTTTCAGACCTGTACCAACCTTCTAGTTTTACCTGCTCCATGTAATTTTAAGACTGTTCCAGGGATCGTTTTAGAACAAACTTAGGTGTTTTGAGTCATTTTATGTCGCGACCAACCATGTGAAAAATATTCTCAAATGTTCCCCTCAGGGTCTTATACTTTCTAGTTTTTAGCCTTTTCCTGAACCTCATCGGTCAAGAATCTATGAAAATGTGCAGTTCAAGGTCCAAGCAGAGTGTCTGACAAAGTTTCAGACCTGTACCAACTTTCTAGTTTTTACCCTGCACCATGTAATTTTAAGACTGTTCCAGGGATAGTTTAAGAACAAACTAAGGTTTTTTGAGTCATTTTATATTGCGACGAACCATGTGAAAAATTTTCTCAAGGGTTCCCCTCAGGGTCTTAGACTTTCTAGTTTTTAACCTTTTCCTGAACCTCATCGGTCAAGAATCTATGAAAATGTGCAGTTCAAGGTCCAAGCAGAGTGTCTGACAAAGTTTCAGACCTGTACCAACATTCTAGTTTTACCTGCTCCATGTAATTTTAAGACTGTTCCAGGGATCGTTTTAGAACAAACTTAGGTGTTTTGAGTCATTTTATGTCGCGACGAACCATGTGAAAAATTTTCTCAAGGGTTCCCCTCAGGGTCTTACACTTTTTAGTTTTAAACCTTTTCCTGAACCTCCTCGGTCAAGAATCTATGAAAATGTGCAGTTCAAGGTCCAAGCAGAGTGTCTGACAAAGTCTCAAAACTGAAACAGCATGAATTCTACCTTTTCACATTTTTACCCTGTTCCTGACACTTTCCGGTCAAGATTCTATGAAAAAGTGCAGTTTAAGGTGCAAACTGACTGTCTGACAAAGTTTCAGACCTGTACCAACTTTCTAGTTTTTACCCTGCACCATGTAATTTTAAGACTGTTCCAGGGATAGTTTTAGAACAAACTAAGGTGTTTTGAGTCATTTTATGTCGCGATGAACCATGTGAAAAATTTTCTCAAGGGTTCACCTCAGGGTCTTAGACTTTCTAGTTTTTAACCTTTTCCTGAACCTCATCGGTCAAGAATCTATGAAAATGTGCAGTTCAAGGTCCAAGCAGAGTGTCTGACAAAGTTTCAGACCTGTACCAACTTTCTAGTTTTACCCTGCTCCATGTAATTTTAAGACTGTTCCAGGGATCGTTTTAGAACAAACTAAGGTGTTTTGAGTCATTTGTTTGTCGCGACCAACCATGTGAAAAATTTTCACAAGGCTTCTGCTCAGGGTCTTACACTTTCTAGTTTTTGAACCTTTTTCTGAACCTCCTCAGTCAAGAATCTATGAAAATGTGCAGTTCAAGGTCCAAGCAGAGTGTCTGACAAAGTTTCAGACCTGTACCAACTTTCTAGTTTTACCTGCTCCATGTAATTTTAAGACTGTTCCAGGGATCGTTTTAGAACAAACTTAGGTGTTTTGAGTCATTTTATGTCGTGACGAACCATGTGAAAAATTTTCTCAAGGGTTCCCCTCAGGGTCTTACACTTTTTAGTTTTTAACCTTTTCCTGAACCTCCTCGGTCAAGAATCTATGAAAATGTGCAGTTCAAGGTCCAAGCAGAGTGTCTGACAAAGTTTCAGACCTGTACCAACTTTCTAGTTTTGCCCTGCTCCATGTAATTTTAAGACTAATCCAGGGATCGTTTTAGAACAAATTAAGGTGTTTTAAGTCATTTTATGTAGCGACGAACCATGTGAAAAATTTTCACAAGGCTTCTGCTCAGGGTCTTACACTTTCTAGTTTTTAACCTTTTCCTGAACCTCCTCGGTCAAGAATCTATGAAAATGTGCAGTTCAAGGTCCAAGCAGAGTGTCTGACAAAGTCTCAAAACTGAAACAGCATGAATTCTACCTTTTCGCATTTTTACCCTGTTCCTGACACTTTCCGGTCAAGATTCTATGAAAAAGTGCAGTTTAAGGTGCAAACCGACTGTCTGACAAAGTTTCAGACCTGTACCAACTTTCTAGTTTTTACCCTGCACCATGTAATTTTAAGACTGTTCCAGGGATAGTTTTAGAACAAACTAAGGTGTTTTGAGTCATTTTATGTCGCGATGAACCATGTGAAAAATTTTCTCAAGGGTTCCCCTCAGGGTCTTAGACTTTCTAGTTTTTAACCTTTTCCTGAACCTCCTCGGTCAAGAATCTATGAAAATGTGCAGTTCAAGGTCCAAGCAGAGTGTCTGACAAAGTTTCAGACCTGTACCAACTTTCTAGTTTTACCCTGCTCCATGTAATTTTAAGACTGTTCCAGGGATCGTTTTAGAACAAACTAAGGTGTTTTGAGTCATTTGTTTGTCGCGACCAACCATGTGAAAAATTTTCACAAGGCTTCTGCTCAGGGTCTTACACTTTCTAGTTTTTGAACCTTTTTCTGAACCTCCTCAGTCAAGAATCTATGAAAATGTGCAGTTCAAGGTCCAAGCAGAGTGTCTGACAAAGTTTCAGACCTGTACCAACTTTCTAGTTTTACCTGCTCCATGTAATTTTAAGACTGTTCCAGGGATCGTTTTAGAACAAACTTAGGTGTTTTGAGTCATTTTATGTCGTGACGAACCATGTGAAAAATTTTCTCAAGGGTTCCCCTCAGGGTCTTACACTTTTTAGTTTTTAACCTTTTCCTGAACCTCCTCGGTCAAGAATCTATGAAAATGTGCAGTTCAAGGTCCAAGCAGAGTGTCTGACAAAGTCTCAAAACTGAAACAGCATGAATTCTACCTTTTCACATTTTTACTCTGTTCCTGACACTTTCCGGTCAAGATTCTATGAAAAAGTGCAGTTTAAGGTGCAAACCGACTGTCTGACAAAGTTTCAGACCTGTACCAACTTTCTAGTTTTTACCCTGCACCATGTAATTTTAAGGCTGTTCCAGGGATAGTTTTAGAACAAACTAAGGTGTTTTGAGTCATTTTATGTCGCGATGAACCATGTGAAAAATTTTCACAATTGTTCCTCTCAAGGTCTCACACTTTCTATTTTTTAACCTTTTCCTGAACCTCCTCGGTCAAGAATCTATGAAAATGTGCAGTTCAAGGTCCAAGCAGAGTGTCTGACAAAGTCTCAAAACTGAAACAGCATGAATTCTACCTTTTCACAATTTTACCCTGTTCCTGACACTTTCCGGTCAAGATTCTATGAAAAAGTGCAGTTTAAGGTGCAAACCGACTGTCTGACAAAGTTTCAGACCTGTACCAACTTTCTAGTTTTTACCCTGCACCATGTAATTTTAAGACTGTTCCAGGGATAGTTTTAGAACAAACTAAGGTGTTTTGAGTCATTTTATGTCGCGATGAACCATGTGAAAAATTTTCTCAAATGTTCCCCTCAGGGTCTTAGACTTTCTAGTTTTTAACCTTTTCCTGAACCTCATCGGTCAAGAATCTATGAAAATATGCAGTTCAAGGTCCAAGCAGAGTGTCTGACAAAGTTTCAGACCTGTACCAACTTTCTAGTTTTTACCCTGCACCATGTAATTTTAAGACTGTTCCAGGGATAGTTTTAGAACAAACTAAGGTTTTTTGAGTCATTTTATGTTGCGACGAACCATGTGAAAAATTTTCTCAAGGGTTCCCCTCAGGGTCTTAGACTTTCTAGTTTTTAACCTTTTCCTGAACCTCATCGGTCAAGAATCTATGAAAATGTGCAGTTCAAGGTCCAAGCAGAGTGTCTGACAAAGTTTCAGACCTGTACCAACTTTCTAGTTTTACCTGCTCCATGTAATTTTAAGACTGTTCCAGGGATCGTTTTAGAACAAACTTAGGTGTTTTGAGTCATTTTATGTTGCGACGAACCATGTGAAAAATATTCTCAAGGGTTCCCCTCAGGGTCTTAGACTTTCTAGTTTTTAACCTTTTCCTGAACCTCATCGGTCAAGAATCTATGAAAATGTGCAGTTCAAGGTCCAAGCAGAGTGTCTGACAAAGTTTCAGACCTGTACCAACCTTCTAGTTTTACCTGCTCCATGTAATTTTAAGACTGTTCCAGGGATCGTTTTAGAACAAACTTAGGTGTTTTGAGTCATTTTATGTCGCGACCAACCATGTGAAAAATATTCTCAAATGTTCCCCTCAGGGTCTTATACTTTCTAGTTTTTAGCCTTTTCCTGAACCTCATCGGTCAAGAATCTATGAAAATGTGCAGTTCAAGGTCCAAGCAGAGTGTCTGACAAAGTTTCAGACCTGTACCAACTTTCTAGTTTTTACCCTGCACCATGTAATTTTAAGACTGTTCCAGGGATAGTTTAAGAACAAACTAAGGTTTTTTGAGTCATTTTATATTGCGACGAACCATGTGAAAAATTTTCTCAAGGGTTCCCCTCAGGGTCTTAGACTTTCTAGTTTTTAACCTTTTCCTGAACCTCATCGGTCAAGAATCTATGAAAATGTGCAGTTCAAGGTCCAAGCAGAGTGTCTGACAAAGTTTCAGACCTGTACCAACCTTCTAGTTTTACCTGCTCCATGTAATTTTAAGACTGTTCCAGGGATCGTTTTAGAACAAACTTAGGTGTTTTGAGTCATTTTATGTCGCGACCAACCATGTGAAAAATATTCTCAAATGTTCCCCTCAGGGTCTTATACTTTCTAGTTTTTAGCCTTTTCCTGAACCTCATCGGTCAAGAATCTATGAAAATGTGCAGTTCAAGGTCCAAGCAGAGTGTCTGACAAAGTTTCAGACCTGTACCAACTTTCTAGTTTTTACCCTGCACCATGTAATTTTAAGGCTGTTCCAGGGATAGTTTTAGAACAAACTAAGGTGTTTTGAGTCATTTTATGTCGCGACGAACCATGTGAAAAATTTTCTCAAGGGTTCCCCTCAGGGTCTTACACTTTTTAGTTTTAAACCTTTTCCTGAACCTCCTCGGTCAAGAATCTATGAAAATGTGCAGTTCAAGGTCCAAGCAGAGTGTCTGACAAAGTCTCAAAACTGAAACAGCATGAATTCTACCTTTTCACATTTTTACCCTGTTCCTGACACTTTCCGGTCAAGATTCTATGAAAAAGTGCAGTTTAAGGTGCAAACTGACTGTCTGACAAAGTTTCAGACCTGTACCAACTTTCTAGTTTTTACCCTGCACCATGTAATTTTAAGACTGTTCCAGGGATAGTTTTAGAACAAACTAAGGTGTTTTGAGTCATTTTATGTCGCGATGAACCATGTGAAAAATTTTCTCAAGGGTTCACCTCAGGGTCTTAGACTTTCTAGTTTTTAACCTTTTCCTGAACCTCATCGGTCAAGAATCTATGAAAATGTGCAGTTCAAGGTCCAAGCAGAGTGTCTGACAAAGTTTCAGACCTGTACCAACTTTCTAGTTTTACCCTGCTCCATGTAATTTTAAGACTGTTCCAGGGATCGTTTTAGAACAAACTAAGGTGTTTTGAGTCATTTGTTTGTCGCGACCAACCATGTGAAAAATTTTCACAAGGCTTCTGCTCAGGGTCTTACACTTTCTAGTTTTTGAACCTTTTTCTGAACCTCCTCAGTCAAGAATCTATGAAAATGTGCAGTTCAAGGTCCAAGCAGAGTGTCTGACAAAGTTTCAGACCTGTACCAACTTTCTAGTTTTACCTGCTCCATGTAATTTTAAGACTGTTCCAGGGATCGTTTTAGAACAAACTTAGGTGTTTTGAGTCATTTTATGTCGTGACGAACCATGTGAAAAATTTTCTCAAGGGTTCCCCTCAGGGTCTTACACTTTTTAGTTTTTAACCTTTTCCTGAACCTCCTCGGTCAAGAATCTATGAAAATGTGCAGTTCAAGGTCCAAGCAGAGTGTCTGACAAAGTTTCAGACCTGTACCAACTTTCTAGTTTTGCCCTGCTCCATGTAATTTTAAGACTAATCCAGGGATCGTTTTAGAACAAATTAAGGTGTTTTAAGTCATTTTATGTAGCGACGAACCATGTGAAAAATTTTCACAAGGCTTCTGCTCAGGGTCTTACACTTTCTAGTTTTTAACCTTTTCCTGAACCTCCTCGGTCAAGAATCTATGAAAATGTGCAGTTCAAGGTCCAAGCAGAGTGTCTGACAAAGTCTCAAAACTGAAACAGCATGAATTCTACCTTTTCACATTTTTACCCTGTTCCTGACACTTTCCGGTCAAGATTCTATGAAAAAGTGCAGTTTAAGGTGCAAACCGACTGTCTGACAAAGTTTCAGACCTGTACCAACTTTCTAGTTTTTACCCTGCACCATGTAATTTTAAGACTGTTCCAGGGATAGTTTTAGAACAAACTAAGGTGTTTTGAGTCATTTTATGTCGCGATGAACCATGTGAAAAATTTTCTCAAGGGTTCCCCTCAGGGTCTTAGACTTTCTAGTTTTTAACCTTTTCCTGAACCTCATCGGTCAAGAATCTATGAAAATGTGCTGTTCAAGGTCCAAGCAGAGTGTCTGACAAAGTTTTAGACCTGTACCAACTTTCTAGTTTTACCCTGCTCCATGTAATTTTAAGACTGTTCCAGGGATCGTTTTAGAACAAACTAAGGTGTTTTGAGTCATTTTATGTCGCGACGAACCATCTGCAAAATTTTCTCAAATGTTCCCCTCAGGGTCTTAGACTTTCTAGTTTTTAACCTTTTCCTGAACCTCATCGGTCAAGAATGTATGAAAATGTGCAGTTCAAGGTCCAAGCAGAGTGTCTTACAAAGTTTCAGACCTGTTCCAACTTTCTAGTTTTTACCCTGCACCATGTAATTTTAAGACTGTTCTAGGGATAGTTTTAGAACAAACTAAGGTGTTTTGAGTCATTTTATGTCGCGACCAACCATGTGAAAAATTTTCACAAGGCTTCTGCTCAGGGTCTTACACTTTCTAGTTTTTAACCTTTTCCTGAACCTCCTCCTCGGTCAAGAATCTATGAAAATGTGCAGTTCAAGGTCCAAGCAGAGTGTCTGACAAAGTCTCAAAACTGAAACAGCATGAATTCTACGTTTTCACATTTTTACCCTGTTCCTGACACTTTCCGGTCAAGATTCTATGAAAAAGTGCAGTTTAAGGTGCAAACCGACTGTCTGACAAAGTTTCAGACCTGTACCAACTTTCTAGTTTTTACCCTGCACCATGTAATTTTAAGACTGTTCCAGGGATAGTTTTAGAACAAACTAAGGTGTTTTGAGTCATTTTATGTCGCGATGAACCATGTGAAAAATTTTCTCAAGGGTTCCCCTCAGGGTCTTAGACTTTCTAGTTTTTAACCTTTTCCTGAACCTCATCGGTCAAGAATCTATGAAAATGTGCTGTTCAAGGTCCAAGCAGAGTGTCTGACAAAGTTTTAGACCTGTACCAACTTTCTAGTTTTACCCTGCTCCATGTAATTTTAAGACTGTTCCAGGGATCGTTTTAGAACAAACTAAGGTGTTTTGAGTCATTTTATGTCGCGACGAACCATCTGCAAAATTTTCTCAAATGTTCCCCTCAGGGTCTTAGACTTTCTAGTTTTTAACCTTTTCCTGAACCTCATCGGTCAAGAATGTATGAAAATGTGCAGTTCAAGGTCCAAGCAGAGTGTCTTACAAAGTTTCAGACCTGTTCCAACTTTCTAGTTTTTACCCTGCACCATGTAATTTTAAGACTGTTCTAGGGATAGTTTTAGAACAAACTAAGGTGTTTTGAGTCATTTTATGTCGCGACCAACCATGTGAAAAATTTTCACAAGGCTTCTGCTCAGGGTCTTACACTTTCTAGTTTTTAACCTTTTCCTGAACCTCCTCCTCGGTCAAGAATCTATGAAAATGTGCAGTTCAAGGTCCAAGCAGAGTGTCTGACAAAGTCTCAAAACTGAAACAGCATGAATTCTACGTTTTCACATTTTTACCCTGTTCCTGACACTTTCCGGTCAAGATTCTATGAAAAAGTGCAGTTTAAGGTGCAAACCGACTGTCTGACAAAGTTTCAGACCTGTACCAACTTTCTAGTTTTTACCCTGCACCATGTAATTTTAAGACTGTTCCGGGGATAGTTTTAGAACAAACTAAGGTGTTTTGAGTCATTTTATGTCGCGATGAACCATGTGAAAAATTTTCACAATTGTTCCTCTCAAGGTCTCACACTTTCTATTTTTTAACCTTTTCCTGAACCTCCTCGGTCAAGAATCTATGAAAATGTGCAGTTCAAGGTCCAAGCAGAGTGTCTGACAAAGTCTCAAAACTGAAACAGCATGAATTCTACCTTTTCACAATTTTACCCTGTTCCTGACACTTTCCGGTCAAGATTCTATGAAAAAGTGCAGTTTAAGGTGCAAACCGACTGTCTGACAAAGTTTCAGACCTGTACCAACTTTCTAGTTTTTACCCTGCACCATGTAATTTTAAGACTGTTCCGGGGATAGTTTTAGAACAAACTAAGGTGTTTTGAGTCATTTTATGTCGCGATGAACCATGTGAAAAATTTTCACAATTGTTCCTCTCAAGGTCTCACACTTTCTAGTTTTTAACCTTTTCCTGAACCTCCTCGGTCAAGAATCTATGAAAATGTGCAGTTCAAGGTCCAAGCAGAGTGTCTGACAAAGTTTCAGACCTGTACCAACCTTCTAGTTTTACCTGCTCCATGTAATTTTAAGACTGTTCCAGGGATCGTTTTAGAACAAACTTAGGTGTTTTGAGTCATTTTATGTCGCGACCAACCATGTGAAAAATATTCTCAAATGTTCCCCTCAGGGTCTTATACTTTCTAGTTTTTAGCCTTTTCCTGAACCTCATCGGTCAAGAATCTATGAAAATATGCAGTTCAAGGTCCAAGCAGAGTGTCTGACAAAGTTTCAGACCTGTACCAACTTTCTAGTTTTTACCCTGCACCATGTAATTTTAAGACTGTTCCAGGGATAGTTTAAGAACAAACTAAGGTTTTTTGAGTCATTTTATGTTGCGACGAACCATGTGAAAAATTTTCTCAAGGGTTCCCCTCAGGGTCTTAGACTTTCTAGTTTTTAACCTTTTCCTGAACCTCATCGGTCAAGAATCTATGAAAATGTGCAGTTCAAGGTCCAAGCAGAGTGTCTGACAAAGTTTCAGACCTGTACCAACCTTCTAGTTTTACCTGCTCCATGTAATTTTAAGACTGTTCCAGGGATCGTTTTAGAACAAACTTAGGTGTTTTGAGTCATTTTATGTCGCGACGAACCATGTGAAAAATTTTCTCAAGGGTTCCCCTCAGGGTCTTACACTTTTTAGTTTTAAACCTTTTCCTGAACCTCCTCGGTCAAGAATCTATGAAAATGTGCAGTTCAAGGTCCAAGCAGAGTGTCTGACAAAGTCTCAAAACTGAAACAGCATGAATTCTACCTTTTCACATTTTTACCCTGTTCCTGACACTTTCCGGTCAAGATTCTATGAAAAAGTGCAGTTTAAGGTGCAAACTGACTGTCTGACAAAGTTTCAGACCTGTACCAACTTTCTAGTTTTTACCCTGCACCATGTAATTTTAAGACTGTTCCAGGGATAGTTTTAGAACAAACTAAGGTGTTTTGAGTCATTTTATGTCGCGATGAACCATGTGAAAAATTTTCTCAAGGGTTCACCTCAGGGTCTTAGACTTTCTAGTTTTTAACCTTTTCCTGAACCTCATCGGTCAAGAATGTATGAAAATGTGCAGTTCAAGGTCCAAGCAGAGTGTCTTACAAAGTTTCAGACCTGTACCAACTTTCTAGTTTTTACCCTGCACCATGCAATTTTAAGACTGTTCTAGGGATAGTTTTAGAACAAACTAAGGTGTTTTGAGTCATTTTATGTCGCGACCAACCATGTGAAAAATTTTCACAAGGCTTCTGCTCAGGGTCTTACACTTTCTAGTTTTTAACCTTTTCCTGAACCTCCTCCTCGGTCAAGAATCTATGAAAATGTGCAGTTCAAGGTCCAAGCAGAGTGTCTGACAAAGTCTCAAAACTGAAACAGCATGAATTCTACGTTTTCACATTTTTACCCTGTTCCTGACACTTTCCGGTCAAGATTCTATGAAAAAGTGCAGTTTAAGGTGCAAACCGACTGTCTGACAAAGTTTCAGACCTGTACCAACTTTCTAGTTTTTACCCTGCACCATGTAATTTTAAGACTGTTCCAGGGATAGTTTTAGAACAAACTAAGGTGTTTTGAGTCATTTTATGTCGCGATGAACCATGTGAAAAATTTTCACAATTGTTCCTCTCAAGGTCTCACACTTTCTATTTTTTAACCTTTTCCTGAACCTCCTCGGTCAAGAATCTATGAAAATGTGCAGTTCAAGGTCCAAGCAGAGTGTCTGACAAAGTCTCAAAACTGAAACAGCATGAATTCTACCTTTTCACAATTTTACCCTGTTCCTGACACTTTCCGGTCAAGATTCTATGAAAAAGTGCAGTTTAAGGTGCAAACCGACTGTCTGACAAAGTTTCAGACCTGTACCAACTTTCTGGTTTTTACCCTGCACCATGTAATTTTAAGACTGTTCCAGGGATAGTTTTAGAACAAACTAAGGTGTTTTGAGTCATTTTATGTCGCGATGAACCATGTGAAAAATTTTCACAATTGTTCCTCTCAAGGTCTCACACTTTCTAGTTTTTAACCTTTTCCTGAACCTCCTCGGTCAAGAATCTATGAAAATGTGCAGTTCAAGGTCCAAGCAGAGTGTCTGACAAAGTTTCAGACCTGTACCAACTTTCTAGTTTTTACCCTGCACCATGTAATTTTGAGACTGTTCCAGGGATAGTTTTAGAACAAACTTAGGTGTTTTGAGTCATTTTATGTCGCGACCAACCATGTGAAAAATTTTCTCAAGGTTTCCCCTCAGGGTCTTACACTTTCTAGTTTTTAACCTTTTCCTGAACCTCCTCGGTCAAGAATCTATGAAAATGTGCAGTTCAAGGTCCAAGCAGAGTGTCTGACAAAGTCTCAAAACTGAAACAGCATGAATTCTACCTTTTCACATTTTTACCCTGTTCCTGACACTTTCCGGTCAAGATTCTATGAAAAAGTGCAGTTTAAGGTGCAAACTGACTGTCTGACAAAGTTTCAGACCTGTACCAACTTTCTAGTTTTTACCCTGCACCATGTAATTTTAAGACTGTTCCAGGGATAGTTTTAGAACAAACTAAGGTGTTTTGAGTCATTTTATGTCGCGATGAACCATGTGAAAAATTTTCTCAAGGGTTCACCTCAGGGTCTTAGACTTTCTAGTTTTTAACCTTTTCCTGAACCTCATCGGTCAAGAATGTATGAAAATGTGCAGTTCAAGGTCCAAGCAGAGTGTCTTACAAAGTTTCAGACCTGTACCAACTTTCTAGTTTTTACCCTGCACCATGCAATTTTAAGACTGTTCTAGGGATAGTTTTAGAACAAACTAAGGTGTTTTGAGTCATTTTATGTCGCGACCAACCATGTGAAAAATTTTCACAAGGCTTCTGCTCAGGGTCTTACACTTTCTAGTTTTTAACCTTTTCCTGAACCTCCTCCTCGGTCAAGAATCTATGAAAATGTGCAGTTCAAGGTCCAAGCAGAGTGTCTGACAAAGTCTCAAAACTGAAACAGCATGAATTCTACGTTTTCACATTTTTACCCTGTTCCTGACACTTTCCGGTCAAGATTCTATGAAAAAGTGCAGTTTAAGGTGCAAACCGACTGTCTGACAAAGTTTCAGACCTGTACCAACTTTCTAGTTTTTACCCTGCACCATGTAATTTTAAGACTGTTCCAGGGATAGTTTTAGAACAAACTAAGGTGTTTTGAGTCATTTTATGTCGCGATGAACCATGTGAAAAATTTTCACAATTGTTCCTCTCAAGGTCTCACACTTTCTATTTTTTAACCTTTTCCTGAACCTCCTCGGTCAAGAATCTATGAAAATGTGCAGTTCAAGGTCCAAGTAGAGTGTCTGACAAAGTCTCAAAACTGAAACAGCATGAATTCTACCTTTTCACAATTTTACCCTGTTCCTGACACTTTCCGGTCAAGATTCTATGAAAAAGTGCAGTTTAAGGTGCAAACCGACTGTCTGACAAAGTTTCAGACCTGTACCAACTTTCTGGTTTTTACCCTGCACCATGTAATTTTAAGACTGTTCCAGGGATAGTTTTAGAACAAACTAAGGTGTTTTGAGTCATTTTATGTCGCGATGAACCATGTGAAAAATTTTCACAATTGTTCCTCTCAAGGTCTCACACTTTCTAGTTTTTAACCTTTTCCTGAACCTCCTCGGTCAAGAATCTATGAAAATGTGCAGTTCAAGGTCCAAGCAGAGTGTCTGACAAAGTTTCAGACCTGTACCAACTTTCTAGTTTTTACCCTGCACCATGTAATTTTGAGACTGTTCCAGGGATAGTTTTAGAACAAACTTAGGTGTTTTGAGTCATTTTATGTCGCGACCAACCATGTGAAAAATTTTCTCAAGGTTTCCCCTCAGGGTCTTACACTTTCTAGTTTTTAACCTTTTCCTGAACCTCCTCGGTCAAGAATCTATGAAAATGTGCAGTTCAAGGTCCAAGCAGAGTGTCTGACAAAGTTTCAGACCTGTACCAACTTTCTAGTTTTACCCTGCTCCATGTAATTTTAAGACTGTTCCAGGGATCGTTTTAGAACAAACTAAGGTGTTTTGAGTCATTTGTTTGTCGCGACCAACCATGTGAAAAATTTTCACAAGGCTTCTGCTGAGGGTCTTACACTTTCTAGTTTTTGAACCTTTTTCTGAACCTCCTCAGTCAAGAATCTATGAAAATGTGCAGTTCAAGGTCCAAGCAGAGTGTCTGACAAAGTTTCAGACCTGTACCAACTTTCTAGTTTTACCTGCTCCATGTAATTTTAAGACTGTTCCAGGGATCGTTTTAGAACAAACTTAGGTGTTTTGAGTCATTTTATGTCGTGACGAACCATGTGAAAAATTTTCTCAAGGGTTCCCCTCAGGGTCTTACACTTTTTAGTTTTTAACCTTTTCCTGAACCTCCTCGGTCAAGAATCTATGAAAATGTGCAGTTCAAGGTCCAAGCAGAGTGTCTGACAAAGTCTCAAAACTGAAACAGCATGAATTCTACCTTTTCACATTTTTACTCTGTTCCTGACACTTTCCGGTCAAGATTCTATGAAAAAGTGCAGTTTAAGGTGCAAACCGACTGTCTGACAAAGTTTCAGACCTGTACCAACTTTCTAGTTTTTACCCTGCACCATGTAATTTTAAGACTGTTCCAGGGATAGTTTTAGAACAAACTAAGGTTTTTTGAGTCATTTTATGTTGCGACGAACCATGTGAAAAATTTTCTCAAGGGTTCCCCTCAGGGTCTTAGACTTTCTAGTTTTTAACCTTTTCCTGAACCTCATCGGTCAAGAATCTATGAAAATGTGCAGTTCAAGGTCCAAGCAGAGTGTCTGACAAAGTTTCAGACCTGTACCAACCTTCTAGTTTTACCTGCTCCATGTAATTTTAAGACTGTTCCAGGGATCGTTTTAGAACAAACTTAGGTGTTTTGAGTCATTTTATGTCGCGACGAACCATGTGAAAAATTTTCTCAAGGGTTCCCCTCAGGGTCTTACACTTTTTAGTTTTAAACCTTTTCCTGAACCTCCTCTGTCAAGAATCTATGAAAATGTGGAGTTCAAGGTCCAAGCAGAGTGTCTGACAAAGTCTCAAAACTGAAACAGCATGAATTCTACCTTTTCACATTTTTACCCTGTTCCTGACACTTTCCGGTCAAGATTCTATGAAAAAGTGCAGTTTAAGGTGCAAACCGACTGTCTGACAAAGTTTCAGACCTGTACCAACTTTCTAGTTTTTACCCTGCACCATGTAATTTTAAGACTGTTCCAGGGATAGTTTTAGAACAAACTAAGGTGTTTTGAGTCATTTTATGTCGCGATGAACCATGTGAAAAATTTTCTCAAATGTTCCCCTCAGGGTCTTAGACTTTCTAGTTTTTAACCTTTTCCTGAACCTCATCGGTCAAGAATGTATGAAAATGTGCAGTTCAAGGTCCAAGCAGAGTGTCTTACAAAGTTTCAGACCTGTACCAACTTTCTAGTTTTTACCCTGCACCATGTAATTTTAAGACTGTTCTAGGGATAGTTTTAGAACAAACTAAGGTGTTTTGAGTCATTTTATGTCGCGACCAACCATGTGAAAAATTTTCACAAGGCTTCTGCTCAGGGTCTTACACTTTCTAGTTTTTAACCTTTTCCTGAACCTCCTCCTCGGTCAAGAATCTATGAAAATGTGCAGTTCAAGGTCCAAGCAGAGTGTCTGACAAAGTCTCAAAACTGAAACAGCATGAATTCTACGTTTTCACATTTTTACCCTGTTCCTGACACTTTCCGGTCAAGATTCTATGAAAAAGTGCAGTTTAAGGTGCAAACTGACTGTCTGACAAAGTTTCAGACCTGTACCAACTTTCTAGTTTTTACCCTGCACCATGTAATTTTAAGACTGTTCCGGGGATAGTTTTAGAACAAACTAAGGTGTTTTGAGTCATTTTATGTCGCGATGAACCATGTGAAAAATTTTCACAATTGTTCCTCTCAAGGTCTCACACTTTCTAGTTTTTAACCTTTTCCTGAACCTCCTCGGTCAAGAATCTATGAAAATGTGCAGTTCAAGGTCCAAGCAGAGTGTCTGACAAAGTTTCAGACCTGTACCAACTTTCTAGTTTTTACCCTGCACCATGTAATTTTGAGACTGTTCCAGGGATAGTTTTAGAACAAACTTAGGTGTTTTGAGTCATTTTATGTCGCGACCAACCATGTGAAAAATTTTCTCAAGGTTTCCCCTCAGGGTCTTACACTTTCTAGTTTTTAACCTTTTCCTGAACCTCCTCGGTCAAGAATCTATGAAAATGTGCAGTTCAAGGTCCAAGCAGAGTGTCTGACAAAGTTTCAGACCTGTACCAACTTTCTAGTTTTACCCTGCTCCATGTAATTTTAAGACTGTTCCAGGGATCGTTTTAGAACAAACTAAGGTGTTTTGAGTCATTTGTTTGTCGCGACCAACCATGTGAAAAATTTTCACAAGGCTTCTGCTGAGGGTCTTACACTTTCTAGTTTTTGAACCTTTTTCTGAACCTCCTCAGTCAAGAATCTATGAAAATGTGCAGTTCAAGGTCCAAGCAGAGTGTCTGACAAAGTTTCAGACCTGTACCAACTTTCTAGTTTTACCTGCTCCATGTAATTTTAAGACTGTTCCAGGGATCGTTTTAGAACAAACTTAGGTGTTTTGAGTCATTTTATGTCGTGACGAACCATGTGAAAAATTTTCTCAAGGGTTCCCCTCAGGGTCTTACACTTTTTAGTTTTTAACCTTTTCCTGAACCTCCTCGGTCAAGAATCTATGAAAATGTGCAGTTCAAGGTCCAAGCAGAGTGTCTGACAAAGTCTCAAAACTGAAACAGCATGAATTCTACGTTTTCACATTTTTACTCTGTTCCTGACACTTTCCGGTCAAGATTCTATGAAAAAGTGCAGTTTAAGGTGCAAACCGACTGTCTGACAAAGTTTCAGACCTGTACCAACTTTCTAGTTTTTACCCTGCACCATGTAATTTTAAGACTGTTCCAGGGATAGTTTTAGAACAAACTAAGGTTTTTTGAGTCATTTTATGTTGCGACGAACCATGTGAAAAATTTTCTCAAGGGTTCCCCTCAGGGTCTTAGACTTTCTAGTTTTTAACCTTTTCCTGAACCTCATCGGTCAAGAATCTATGAAAATGTGCAGTTCAAGGTCCAAGCAGAGTGTCTGACAAAGTTTCAGACCTGTACCAACCTTCTAGTTTTACCTGCTCCATGTAATTTTAAGACTGTTCCAGGGATCGTTTTAGAACAAACTTAGGTGTTTTGAGTCATTTTATGTCGCGACGAACCATGTGAAAAATTTTCTCAAGGGTTCCCCTCAGGGTCTTACACTTTTTAGTTTTAAACCTTTTCCTGAACCTCCTCTGTCAAGAATCTATGAAAATGTGGAGTTCAAGGTCCAAGCAGAGTGTCTGACAAAGTCTCAAAACTGAAACAGCATGAATTCTACCTTTTCACATTTTTACCCTGTTCCTGACACTTTCCGGTCAAGATTCTATGAAAAAGTGCAGTTTAAGGTGCAAACCGACTGTCTGACAAAGTTTCAGACCTGTACCAACTTTCTAGTTTTTACCCTGCACCATGTAATTTTAAGACTGTTCCAGGGATAGTTTTAGAACAAACTAAGGTGTTTTGAGTCATTTTATGTCGCGATGAACCATGTGAAAAATTTTCTCAAATGTTCCCCTCAGGGTCTTAGACTTTCTAGTTTTTAACCTTTTCCTGAACCTCATCGGTCAAGAATGTATGAAAATGTGCAGTTCAAGGTCCAAGCAGAGTGTCTTACAAAGTTTCAGACCTGTACCAACTTTCTAGTTTTTACCCTGCACCATGTAATTTTAAGACTGTTCTAGGGATAGTTTTAGAACAAACTAAGGTGTTTTGAGTCATTTTATGTCGCGACCAACCATGTGAAAAATTTTCACAAGGCTTCTGCTCAGGGTCTTACACTTTCTAGTTTTTAACCTTTTCCTGAACCTCCTCCTCGGTCAAGAATCTATGAAAATGTGCAGTTCAAGGTCCAAGCAGAGTGTCTGACAAAGTCTCAAAACTGAAACAGCATGAATTCTACGTTTTCACATTTTTACCCTGTTCCTGACACTTTCCGGTCAAGATTCTATGAAAAAGTGCAGTTTAAGGTGCAAACTGACTGTCTGACAAAGTTTCAGACCTGTACCAACTTTCTAGTTTTTACCCTGCACCATGTAATTTTAAGACTGTTCCGGGGATAGTTTTAGAACAAACTAAGGTGTTTTGAGTCATTTTATGTCGCGATGAACCATGTGAAAAATTTTCACAATTGTTCCTCTCAAGGTCTCACACTTTCTAGTATTTAACCTTTTCCTGAACCTCCTCGGTCAAGAATCTATGAAAATGTGCAGTTCAAGGTCCAAGCAGAGTGTCTGACAAAGTTTCAGACCTGTACACCCTTTCTAGTTTTTACCCTGCACCATGTAATTTTGAGACTGTTCCAGGGATAGTTTTAGAACAAACTTAGGTGTTTTGAGTCATTTTATGTCGCGACCAACCATGTGAAAAATTTTCTCAAGGTTTCCCCTCAGGGTCTTACACTTTCTAGTTTTTAACCTTTTCCTGAACCTCCTCGGTCAAGAATCTATGAAAATGTGCAGTTCAAGGTCCAAGCAGAGTGTCTGACAAAGTTTCAGACCTGTACCAACTTTCTAGTTTTACCCTGCTCCATGTAATTTTAAGACTGTTCCAGGGATCGTTTTAGAACAAACTAAGGTGTTTTGAGTCATTTGTTTGTCGCGACCAACCATGTGAAAAATTTTCACAAGGCTTCTGCTGAGGGTCTTACACTTTCTAGTTTTTGAACCTTTTTCTGAACCTCCTCAGTCAAGAATCTATGAAAATGTGCAGTTCAAGGTCCAAGCAGAGTGTCTGACAAAGTTTCAGACCTGTACCAACTTTCTAGTTTTACCTGCTCCATGTAATTTTAAGACTGTTCCAGGGATCGTTTTAGAACAAACTTAGGTGTTTTGAGTCATTTTATGTCGTGACGAACCATGTGAAAAATTTTCTCAAGGGTTCCCCTCAGGGTCTTACACTTTTTAGTTTTTAACCTTTTCCTGAACCTCCTCGGTCAAGAATCTATGAAAATGTGCAGTTCAAGGTCCAAGCAGAGTGTCTGACAAAGTCTCAAAACTGAAACAGCATGAATTCTACCTTTTCACATTTTTACTCTGTTCCTGACACTTTCCGGTCAAGATTCTATGAAAAAGTGCAGTTTAAGGTGCAAACCGACTGTCTGACAAAGTTTCAGACCTGTACCAACTTTCTAGTTTTTACCCTGCACCATGTAATTTTAAGACTGTTCCAGGGATAGTTTTAGAACAAACTAAGGTTTTTTGAGTCATTTTATGTTGCAACGAACCATGTGAAAAATTTTCTCAAGGGTTCCCCTCAGGGTCTTAGACTTTCTAGTTTTTAACCTTTTCCTGAACCTCATCGGTCAAGAATGTATGAAAATGTGCAGTTCAAGGTCCAAGCAGAGTGTCTTACAAAGTTTCAGACCTGTACCAACTTTCTAGTTTTTACCCTGCACCATGTAATTTTAAGACTGTTCTAGGGATAGTTTTAGAACAAACTAAGGTGTTTTGAGTCATTTTATGTCGCGACCAACCATGTGAAAAATTTTCACAAGGCTTCTGCTCAGGGTCTTACACTTTCTAGTTTTTAACCTTTTCCTGAACCTCCTCCTCGGTCAAGAATCTATGAAAATGTGCAGTTCAAGGTCCAAGCAGAGTGTCTGACAAAGTCTCAAAACTGAAACAGCATGAATTCTACGTTTTCACATTTTTACCCTGTTCCTGACACTTTCCGGTCAAGATTCTATGAAAAAGTGCAGTTTAAGGTGCAAACTGACTGTCTGACAAAGTTTCAGACCTGTACCAACTTTCTAGTTTTTACCCTGCACCATGTAATTTTAAGACTGTTCCGGGGATAGTTTTAGAACAAACTAAGGTGTTTTGAGTCATTTTATGTCGCGATGAACCATGTGAAAAATTTTCACAATTGTTCCTCTCAAGGTCTCACACTTTCTAGTTTTTAACCTTTTCCTGAACCTCCTCGGTCAAGAATCTATGAAAATGTGCAGTTCAAGGTCCAAGCAGAGTGTCTGACAAAGTTTCAGACCTGTACCAACTTTCTAGTTTTACCCTGCTCCATGTAATTTTAAGACTGTTCCAGGGATCGTTTTAGAACAAACTAAGGTGTTTTGAGTCATTTGTTTGTCGCGACCAACCATGTGAAAAATTTTCACAAGGCTTCTGCTGAGGGTCTTACACTTTCTAGTTTTTGAACCTTTTTCTGAACCTCCTCAGTCAAGAATCTATGAAAATGTGCAGTTCAAGGTCCAAGCAGAGTGTCTGACAAAGTTTCAGACCTGTACCAACTTTCTAGTTTTACCTGCTCCATGTAATTTTAAGACTGTTCCAGGGATCGTTTTAGAACAAACTTAGGTGTTTTGAGTCATTTTATGTCGTGACGAACCATGTGAAAAATTTTCTCAAGGGTTCCCCTCAGGGTCTTACACTTTTTAGTTTTTAACCTTTTCCTGAACCTCCTCGGTCAAGAATCTATGAAAATGTGCAGTTCAAGGTCCAAGCAGAGTGTCTGACAAAGTCTCAAAACTGAAACAGCATGAATTCTACCTTTTCACATTTTTACTCTGTTCCTGACACTTTCCGGTCAAGATTCTATGAAAAAGTGCAGTTTAAGGTGCAAACCGACTGTCTGACAAAGTTTCAGACCTGTACCAACTTTCTAGTTTTTACCCTGCACCATGTAATTTTAAGACTGTTCCAGGGATAGTTTTAGAACAAACTAAGGTTTTTTGAGTCATTTTATGTTGCGACGAACCATGTGAAAAATTTTCTCAAGGGTTCCCCTCAGGGTCTTAGACTTTCTAGTTTTTAACCTTTTCCTGAACCTCATCGGTCAAGAATCTATGAAAATGTGCAGTTCAAGGTCCAAGCAGAGTGTCTGACAAAGTTTCAGACCTGTACCAACCTTCTAGTTTTACCTGCTCCATGTAATTTTAAGACTGTTCCAGGGATCGTTTTAGAACAAACTTAGGTGTTTTGAGTCATTTTATGTCGCGACGAACCATGTGAAAAATTTTCTCAAGGGTTCCCCTCAGGGTCTTACACTTTTTAGTTTTAAACCTTTTCCTGAACCTCCTCTGTCAAGAATCTATGAAAATGTGGAGTTCAAGGTCCAAGCAGAGTGTCTGACAAAGTCTCAAAACTGAAACAGCATGAATTCTACCTTTTCACATTTTTACCCTGTTCCTGACACTTTCTGGTCAAGATTCTATGAAAAAGTGCAGTTTAAGGTGCAAACCGACTGTCTGACAAAGTTTCAGACCTGTACCAACTTTCTAGTTTTTACCCTGCACCATGTAATTTTAAGACTGTTCCAGGGATAGTTTTAGAACAAACTAAGGTGTTTTGAGTCATTTTATGTCGCGATGAACCATGTGAAAAATTTTCTCAAATGTTCCCCTCAGGGTCTTAGACTTTCTAGTTTTTAACCTTTTCCTGAACCTCATCGGTCAAGAATGTATGAAAATGTGCAGTTCAAGGTCCAAGCAGAGTGTCTTACAAAGTTTCAGACCTGTACCAACTTTCTAGTTTTTACCCTGCACCATGTAATTTTAAGACTGTTCTAGGGATAGTTTTAGAACAAACTAAGGTGTTTTGAGTCATTTTATGTCGCGACCAACCATGTGAAAAATTTTCACAAGGCTTCTGCTCAGGGTCTTACACTTTCTAGTTTTTAACCTTTTCCTGAACCTCCTCCTCGGTCAAGAATCTATGAAAATGTGCAGTTCAAGGTCCAAGCAGAGTGTCTGACAAAGTCTCAAAACTGAAACAGCATGAATTCTACGTTTTCACATTTTTACCCTGTTCCTGACACTTTCCGGTCAAGATTCTATGAAAAAGTGCAGTTTAAGGTGCAAACTGACTGTCTGACAAAGTTTCAGACCTGTACCAACTTTCTAGTTTTTACCCTGCACCATGTAATTTTAAGACTGTTCCGGGGATAGTTTTAGAACAAACTAAGGTGTTTTGAGTCATTTTATGTCGCGATGAACCATGTGAAAAATTTTCACAATTGTTCCTCTCAAGGTCTCACACTTTCTAGTTTTTAACCTTTTCCTGAACCTCCTCGGTCAAGAATCTATGAAAATGTGCAGTTCAAGGTCCAAGCAGAGTGTCTGACAAAGTTTCAGACCTGTACCAACTTTCTAGTTTTACCCTGCTCCATGTAATTTTAAGACTGTTCCAGGGATCGTTTTAGAACAAACTAAGGTGTTTTGAGTCATTTGTTTGTCGCGACCAACCATGTGAAAAATTTTCACAAGGCTTCTGCTGAGGGTCTTACACTTTCTAGTTTTTGAACCTTTTTCTGAACCTCCTCAGTCAAGAATCTATGAAAATGTGCAGTTCAAGGTCCAAGCAGAGTGTCTGACAAAGTTTCAGACCTGTACCAACTTTCTAGTTTTACCTGCTCCATGTAATTTTAAGACTGTTCCAGGGATCGTTTTAGAACAAACTTAGGTGTTTTGAGTCATTTTATGTCGTGACGAACCATGTGAAAAATTTTCTCAAGGGTTCCCCTCAGGGTCTTACACTTTTTAGTTTTTAACCTTTTCCTGAACCTCCTCGGTCAAGAATCTATGAAAATGTGCAGTTCAAGGTCCAAGCAGAGTGTCTGACAAAGTCTCAAAACTGAAACAGCATGAATTCTACCTTTTCACATTTTTACTCTGTTCCTGACACTTTCCGGTCAAGATTCTATGAAAAAGTGCAGTTTAAGGTGCAAACCGACTGTCTGACAAAGTTTCAGACCTGTACCAACTTTCTAGTTTTTACCCTGCACCATGTAATTTTAAGACTGTTCCAGGGATAGTTTTAGAACAAACTAAGGTTTTTTGAGTCATTTTATGTTGCGACGAACCATGTGAAAAATTTTCTCAAGGGTTCCCCTCAGGGTCTTAGACTTTCTAGTTTTTAACCTTTTCCTGAACCTCATCGGTCAAGAATCTATGAAAATGTGCAGTTCAAGGTCCAAGCAGAGTGTCTGACAAAGTTTCAGACCTGTACCAACCTTCTAGTTTTACCTGCTCCATGTAATTTTAAGACTGTTCCAGGGATCGTTTTAGAACAAACTTAGGTGTTTTGAGTCATTTTATGTCGCGACGAACCATGTGAAAAATTTTCTCAAGGGTTCCCCTCAGGGTCTTACACTTTTTAGTTTTAAACCTTTTCCTGAACCTCCTCTGTCAAGAATCTATGAAAATGTGGAGTTCAAGGTCCAAGCAGAGTGTCTGACAAAGTCTCAAAACTGAAACAGCATGAATTCTACCTTTTCACATTTTTACCCTGTTCCTGACACTTTCCGGTCAAGATTCTATGAAAAAGTGCAGTTTAAGGTGCAAATCGACTGTCTGACAAAGTTTCAGACCTGTACCAACTTTCTAGTTTTTACCCTGCACCATGTAATTTTAAGACTGTTCCAGGGATAGTTTTAGAACAAACTAAGGTGTTTTGAGTGATTTTATGTCGCGATGAACCATGTGAAAAATTTTCTCAAATGTTCCCCTCAGGGTCTTAGACTTTCTAGTTTTTAACCTTTTCCTGAACCTCATCGGTCAAGAATGTATGAAAATGTGCAGTTCAAGGTCCAAGCAGAGTGTCTTACTGTGCTGAAGCCACTTAGATATGAGACAGGAGACTGTACTTAGGTATTAAACAAGGTATGGGGCACCTCGGGAACAGGGATCCTTGGCATTGGCATTGGCCTTGAAGGTCCTTGGCCTTGGCATTGAAGGGAAAGCACCTTGACCTGGGACTGGCATAACCAGGCCATCCCATTGGACGGGTGTGACTTCTTGCCACTGATGGCCTTGACCTTTGGGCTGAGCTGAGCTGGGTCATGCACTTGGACTGGAAGGGAAAACACCTTGACCTAGGGGTGGCACAACCAAGCCACCTGATTGGACAAGTGTGACCTCTAGCCACAGAAGACATTGGCCTCTGGTCAACCCTCACCTTTAGTGACCTTCACCTTTGACGGGCCTTCCTTGACCTAGCTAGTAAGAAAACAAGGTCAGGGTCGGATCCTAGGGTCATGGATGTGAAATTAGTATAAAAGCTGGAGAGCTGGTCTGAGCCAACAAGAGATACAAGTGCTCTTCGCTGTGAGGACTACCTACTATACTTCTGGGAAGCACAGGATTGGACTGTGTAAGTGTATACTTTGGATTATTCTATCTGGCTGCAGCACACCTTGGGGGCTTAGCTCCAGCATCTTTCATGGAGTTTTCGTATTTTGTTAGTACTTCAAGGAGACCTTAACCCACTGTTGTAACCTTGGAGATCTTATATTCACATGTATATTGACAATTGGGATTGACACTTTATTATTGGACTTATAATCATTTGCTTCATCATTTGTAAAAGTGGACTTGGAGAATATCTACTGTAATAAAGCAATGAACTTTATGACGGCTTCGAGTGTTGTAAGGTCATTGGGAGATGAACTCCCCTCTGCCCTTCCTCTACCACTAGTTCTCTAGACAGACTCAAACACATCTCCCCAAGATTACATTGAGCTGGCTCCCTCAACCCACATTCGTTCACCTGGTGGAGAATACTAGTGGTGCACACTACTTAGTTCATGAGTGGCGTGCCATTTCCTCGTCCTCCAGCACCGCCGTTCTTTGACCCTCCATGTGAATTGGGTGCTGAATCCTCCAGCCGTGTGCGGCAGGGTGAGAAAGATACATCAAGTAAGCAAGTTGCAGCAGGATCTTTGCACCACACCAAGGACTGTGATGTACTTGCTGGATTTGGCCAGTCCGGTAGGAAAACTCGGTCCGGTGGAGCGGCTGATCCTGTAGCATTGGATGATCGTAACAAAGCTGTTATTGACGAAAGGATTCATGGTATACACAGGTGGAAATTTACCACCCCCAGTGACAGTGGCTCCCTGATACCTAGTCAGTTTAGGGAGTCAAGCCCAGGTAAAACCGACCTAGAAGACCCACGAGCGCTCATTACGGGAATTCTAGGTACGGCCAGGTCAGGCAGGGAAGCAGGCTACCCAACGGCCTTGACAGAGGGGCCTGATCAACCTGGCGTGGCGTCTCCAATCGACGGCGCGGGCCCCAGCGGCGCTACATCGGACCAGGTCCTCACAGCCCGACTACACACCGATGTAGCTAGTGACTCCAATGTAGACCATAGTCAGGACGAAGTCAACCTTCTACCTGAGAGCCCTTTGAGCTCAGATAATAATTCAACCGCGGTTCATGCAAAACGATCTGCTATTAATTTTGATGAAACACCATTGGATCACTCAATACATTCTCATGATTTAGAAAATACCAAAAGGAAATTGCACTACAATATACAGTATCAGGAGGGAGTTAACAAGGGGCAGTCGGAGGAAGAATCAGAAGAGGAACAGGTGCTATCAGAGGAGGAACAGGAACAATCGGACATAGACGATCAGGACCAAGGTCAACAGGACGCACGGAATCAAGGTCAGGTCAACATACAAAATCAAGATCAGCAGAACCCTAATCTAGGAATCAACCCACCAATCGACATGGCGGTGCCACCAATAAAACCCCCTATATTCAATGGCTCTACAGGAGAGAAGCCAGAAACATATTTCGAGGAGCTGGATGCTGTTGCTGACTTGTACACCTGGGATGCACCTAAGAAGCTGATGATGGCAAAGCATGGGCTGAAAGGAATAGCAGCAGATTGGGTTAAAACACTGGCAGATGACAAGAAGGATACCTATGCCCATTTGAAGGAAGCTGTGGTGGACATCTTCGAGGACAAACGAACATCATGGCAGAAGCACAGGGATTTCTTCTCACTAAAACAGGAAAAGGATCAGTCTATCCTGGATTTTGCAGGCACCCTAAGGAAGCACCAGGTAGCTGGTGATGTGGCTCCAGAACTGGTGCTAGCAGTATTCATAGGTGGAACCTCTCCTGCAGTTTCAAGGGAACTTGCTAGGACAGATGTGAAGACCATTGAAGAAGCCATTAGGGTTGCGTCACGCCTGGAATCATTGGACAAGAAAGTACCAAAGGCCTCAGCAGCAGTATTGGAGGCTTCTGCTAATACACAAGTGGATGATCGTATCGATCAACTGTTGGCAGCCCTGGAGGTTGCTGAAGACAAGCAACAGACAAGTCCGTCTGGAGGTCAGAAGTACAACACACCCAGCAGGAATTACAATCCAAATGGAAATACGGACACCTATTTCAGAAACCAGAACCCGAGACCTTTCTACCCGAACAGGGGCCAGCCCTTTGGTTACCAGGGATGGTCCAATAGAGGACAGTGGCAGAGCGGTCCAAGAAACCAAGCTTACCAACGACCTCGCTTTTACCCACAAACTGGAAGAACCAATATGCAACAGGCTGCAGTCCAGCAACCAAGTCAGCAAATGCAGGTAAATGCAGGAAGGGGTAGACAGGGAAACCAGTACCGCCCAGGTGGAAGAGCTGAAATTGGAGAAGATAATCGTAAATACTGCACAGTTCACGAGATGTATGGACACAGTACAGATGCATGCAGCTGGCTCCGTAACAAAATGGGCGAGATGAGAGCCACAGGTCAAGCACCAAGGACAGGTGGTAAAACACCAGGAAACAACCAGCAGGGAAACTAAGTGGCTGGTCCGTGCCGCCTATCACGACCACGCTGCATTCTATGGGCGGACCAGCTAATGACAAACTTAACAGCGAACCATTGTTTTTGACCATCAACCTGAGTGGGAGAGAAAAATCAGCATTCCTTGACACAGGAGCCAGTGACTGCTTCATTTCAAAAAGGTATAAACAATCACTACCGGAAGAATGCATAGTTGAAACACTTGATACAAATGTGAAGGTGAATATGGCAGATGGTAACAGCACAGAGATATCAGAAACTGCAAGGTTAAAATTCATGGTAGAAGGAGCACGGTTATACTTCAACTTCCATGTCATGGAAAATCTCTGCCATGATGTCATGATTGGTAGGAACCTACTAGAAGCACTCCATGCAGATATGAAAATGGGAGATAGGAAAGTAGAGATTTTCAAAGGAAATCCAGTGTCCAGCACTGAAAATGAGAAAATAATGCCTATGCAGGAGAAAATCATAACAGTCTTGCCATGGAGGCACATACCAGGGGAACAAAATGAACCAGTGATATGCGAACCATCAGGACTGGCACCTTTATGTGTGGAAAGCTGTGTTAATCAGTTGGGACAAGCATGGTGGATGAAGATTATGAACTGCACTGACCACCCCATCATCTTGGGAAAGGATGATGTCCTAGCCTATGCATGTAAAGGTAAGGTGCCAGGTCTCAATCTTGAAGAATTACCTGACTTTCTAAGAGTACATCACCAACAAAAACTTGGGATACCAGTCGAGGTATGTCACATGGCAGTTGACTTTGTAAAATCTTTAACCATCGATCAAATAGAAGATCCAAAAGGGATTGTGACAAAAGAAGAAAAGATAAAACAGATTGACTTGAGTGATTCCTGCCTGAATGACTCCCAAAAGGAACAATTCATTGACATGCTGCTACGAAACAAGGGCAGCCTTGCCTTTGAGATGTCTGAGCTTGGACATTGTAAAATTGCCCCAATGAAAATCAGGGTTGATGACTCTAAGGGAATAGCCTACACAAGACCATACAGGTACTCACCACAGAAGATGGAAATAATAGATGAACAGGTTAAACAGCTGCTGGACCTGGGAGTGATAGAACCAAGTGAATCAGCATGGCGAAGCCCCCTCGTAGTGGCTTACAAAAAGAATGGAAAACCCAGGCTCTGCACAGATTACAGATGGCTTAACTCCATTACATACAAGGACAAGTTTCCTATGCCTACAGCAAGATCTTTATTCCTCTTCATGGCATACAAAAAACCCGTCATGTTTACAGCACTCGATCTCCTCAGCGGATACCATCAAGTTGAGATAGACAAAGAATCAAGAGAGTACACAGCATTTGAAACACCTACAGGAGTCTACCAATACCGACGAGTAGCATTTGGCCTTTGTGGAGCACCATGGCAGTTCACCAAGGTCATGTCTATGGCATTAAAAGGCCTCATACCGCGAACATGTCTTGCCTACCTGGATGACATAATAATCTACGACCAAACATTCGAGGAACACCTGAAGAATGTCCAACTTGTTCTAAAAGCACTGGCAAAAGCAGACTTAAAAATCAAACCTGAAAAATGTGATTGGTGCAAGGACAGAATCAACTACTTGGGACATATCATCAGCAAGGAAGGTCTTGAAACTCAACCTAGGATCATTAAAAAGGTCAAGGCAGTGAAAAGGCCAAAGAATGTTAAAGCTGTGAAATCATTCCTGGGATTGTGCAATTACTATCGCGGCTTCATCCCGGGATTTGCCAAGGCATCTGTCCCCCTGAACAAGTTGCTTCAAAAACATGCAAAGTTTGAATGGACTGATAAGTGTGAAGCATCATTTCAAGAGATCCAGACAAAACTGACTTCACCACCACTGCTGATACACCCAGAGATAGGTGGACATTTCATAGTGCTAACAGACGCATCAGATCGTGCTTGTGGCGCTGCAATCTGCCACAACATCGACGATCTATACAGACCGATCTTATATTTTGGGTACACTATGAATGGGGCAGAACTCAACTACACCGTGACTGAAAAGGAAGCCCTAGCCGTAGTAAAAACACTGAAAACATATGAGGATATGTTACAGGGAGGAAAAGTGACTGTGATAACAGACCACAAGCCATTGATATCATTGCTGATGCAAGCTCACAAGGCTCCCTCGAAACGTCTGAAGAGATGGGCGTTGTCACTATCTGACTTTGACCTGGAAATAAACTACGAGCCAGGAGCAACTCACTACCTACCAGACTACCTGTCCCGTGTACAAGACGACGAGGAAAATAGCGACGAGGAAGAATTTGAACCAGATGTGGGATGCGAAGTGTTCAACATGGAAACCAATCAGGAAATAAGCACGGAAAGACTGATGAGAGCTCAGCGCGATGATCCAACCTGCAATCAGATGATTGAATATCTGGAAGACGAGATTTTTCCCGACGATTGGGAAGAAGCCAAAGCTGTTATGATTAAGTCAGAATTCATGGGAATGATGGAACCAGGACTCTTGGTAAAATTCTCAGTGCCACGCAAAAAGAAAAGGGAACAATTCACCGAGGTCAGCGGCAGAATCGTTGTCCCAAAGGAACTACAACAAAGGGTACTCAAGATTCTACATGACGATATAATAACTGGTGGACATGTAGGCACAGCTGCCCTGTGCGGCAAAGTGACATCTAAATATTACTGGAAGAACTTACATGAGGACATTTCAGAATACGTCAGAAAATGCGAAACCTGCGCACTAAGGAAAAGAGCTCCTCACTTCAAAGCAGCTGCTAAAAGTTGGGATACACCAGATTACCCGTGGCAGCAAGTGCAGGTGGACTTCATAGGACCATTAAAAACAGCCGCGGATGGATCAAAATATATAATGACATTCGTGGACTTGTTGACAGGATACCCTGAAGCATTCTGCACAGAGGATTCGACAGCAGTCACAGGAGCTGACCTGTTTCTGAAGAACATCATCTGTAGATATGGAAAAGTCGAGCGCATTCACTCTGACAGAGGCCCGACATTCATATCAAAAATCTTCCATGAAATAACAAAGCGACTTAATTGCCGCCACAGCATGACAAGTGCAAGAATGCCAACCGGAAATGCGAGAGTTGAAAGGATGCATAAAAGCCTCGAGAACATCATTGCATGCTACATTGATGATGGACATGACATGTGGCCAGATTTGGTCCCAATAGCCCTATGGACGATCCGATCCACCACCAGTGGCAGAACGGGATTTTCCCCCTACACACTGTTGTTCGGACGCGACACAAGAGCCATGGGCCTACCTGACAACAGACCAACGCCTACAACTCTCTCGGATTCAGAATGGTTCCTTAGGACAAAAGACAACATCAAACAATTCAAGAAATTGGCTAAGGCATACACAGGTGAGTATGAGGAAAATCTGAGAAAAAGATTAGATACAGGAAAACGACCTGTAGACTTCAATGAAGGAGATCTCGTCTATGTGTATGACCCTACATGCTCTGCAAACCGAGTTTCGAAATTTGCTGACAGATACAAAGGTCCCTACCGTATAGAAGAAGTGAAGGACGACCACCTGGTGCGCGTAGTGTCCGTGGCAACGGGCATTGAAATACCACACTTCATGAATATACAGAAGCTCAAACGGTGTTATAAAACATTGGCCCCAGCGATAGCAGAGGAAAATGATATAAATGAAGAAGGAAAAGAAGCTCCTGAAGAAGTAGAAGAAGAAGTAGAGGAAGAAGTGGCAGAAGTAGAAGAAAAAGCGGAAGGGAAAGAAGCACAAAAAGAAGAAAATGAAGTCTCTCCACGAGACGCCCGCCCTGGAAGAAAGAAAGGTCCCCACGGGACAATACACAAAGACGCTGACGTGCAACGTACACAAAGCTATGAGAATACAAATGAGAATGAAAATGAAAAGGCTATCCTGGACAACCAGTCCGTCAGCGACGACGCCTCACGAATTTACAAGAAGCAGTCAGCGGCTCATGCCCGCAAGAATTCCTCGACGCCAAAACAGGCTCAGGAAAATAGCTGCGTGAAACCTTCCCTAAGGAGTAGTCGACTTAGGGCAGCAGCCCGTCCCTCTATGCACTGGACCGATTCAGACGGAGAGGATGATGATGATTTTATCGCAATATAATTATTGAATCAGTGCCTGGTAAACCCAACAGTTGGGAGTTGGTACAGAGGACGCAAACGCCATGCGAATATGCAGGGGTTCTAAAGGTTTCACTATATTATTATTTAAAAGCCATAAGCTTATAGCACTTCATGGCTAAGAAGGGGACAAACACAATTCCCCAATTTACTGGTGCATATAGGAAAGTAACACCACACATATAAAAAGTGTCAAAAGACTAAGATGGAATGGGCTCCAATTTACGGTATCATTGCTACCTAGCAAATAAGTATTATTGACAGGGGTCTGATAAAATTCAAGGAAACTGAGTTGCAGCGGAAACTATGCCTTTAACCTATATTATTACCCAAACCATTTTTCACACACACCAGACAAGAGGGAATAGTTTGATTCTTCTAGAGTGACAGATATGCAGTGCTTTTCACGGGCCCCCGGCGCCCATCCCTACTGACAGGCACCACACAAAGGAAAACAAGATTCACCAAACTTCCTGACACGTTTTGCTCTGTATCTCCGGTAATAAACCTCGCTCAGTCTTCTAACAAACATCATTGGAAAGAGAATTGTCTAAGGAAGAGAATGAGACCCATTACAGGTCTGTATTCTTAGGATAAGGTGGTGTTTTGGCCATCGACGGCCGAAAATCGGCACTCGGCGACCAACTTTCCCAAACGTTTTGGCCTGTTTCTCAGCTCCTATCGCTCTCTCAGAGCTCTAATAAACCTTTTTGGAAAGCTGACGTTGTGGGGAACCCGGAAAACTAAGTTTCATTGCCAGATTCCAACTAAAACATGGTTATTTTTAAGGAAAACCGGCCGAGATCGGCACTCGGCGAGCGTGAAAATGGTTTGTTTTGTCACTCACTCCAGCCTGTCAGCTGGACTCCCTACCTAGTACCGGTAGGTTGCCTTGTCCGCACGGGTGAGCGATTTTTGAGACTGGGGTTCCTGGTCCCCAGGAGGGAGATTTTCACTAAACTTGAACAAAACAAACATACCTGAGTTGGATTGAAGGCCCGATTGGCCTCCGGACGGGCCAAAAACACCAGAAATAGGCCCTGTGGCATCGTGGGAGGCTGTTTTGCAGCCTTCCGGAAGGCCCGGTCGGCCATCTTGGCCTCCGCAGTGAATATTTACATTCGCTTGTGCTTGGTGTGTCAGTGTACAGTTGCCAGGTACCAGCGAAAATCCATGGCCTTCCTGGTGGGGCAAAACAAGTTTTTAAACAATGAATTGAGGCTAAATTGGCCTCCCCTAAGTCCCCCAGAACCATCAGCAACACAGAGAAAGGTAATTATGACACCATGATATAACTTACTGAATGCTACCTGTCTCTGGGGGCCCAGTATGTGAACCAGACTGCTGAGGAGTGGAGCTGGGTTCCCCAGGGTGAAAACAAAAACAAAGGCCTAGTTAGGTTAAACATGTCACAAAAAAAAAAAAAAAAAAAAATAGACAGAATATTAACAGTACAGAGAGACACGCGTACCTGTATCAGTGTCTTTTCAGTCCCGAAGTGGACGACAAAGGCTGCAAAGGAGACAAACATGTATAAGAATATGATATTTAGAAAATAATTCATGCACAAAGCACAGGCAGGCAGGCAGAGTTGGTGTTAGCATAACAAGGGGTGCACAAAACAGTGGTGTTTTATTTTATAGGGCCTGATGGCCTTGAACTGAAACCAGGATTGAGTTCCCAGCAGCCTCTGGGTGTCCTTGGCCTTGGTGTGGCCCTGAACTTGCTGAGGCACCCTGGGATGGGTGGGTTAAGGTTTCCTCCCCATGCCAGGTGCTGGCTCTTACTCCAGACGGCAGGCCTGGAGTGAGATGCAAAGTAGGGGTCAGGCTGTCTGGAGGCTGAAGGTGAAGGTTGTGAGCACCACATGGAGGCTGAAAGGTGAAGGTTGTGAGCAGTGTCATGGCCATCATGGTGGGGTGAAGGTCTCTTTTGGTATATATGTGCTAGACTTCTCCTTCTTGCTTCAGTCCTCAGGACACATCCATAGGAGTACCTGTTGCTGGATACCACTGCGAGGCCACCCTGGAGTTCTGCTGACTCTGCACAGCAGGACACTACCTCTGGCACAATACAGGAAACTTATCTCAATGTCTTTGGACCATCTACCATTGCTGCTTGCTTTTTGTGGAGGACTGCTCTTTGTGTGCATTCTTTCATGCTGCAAGCATTTATTTGAGGAACCTGGGTTTGCTGAGGATGGAGATACACCTACCTCAAGCTCGGGTTAGCCTGTCATAGGCTGCTGGATGTGTGTTTATACCTGGGAACACACTGCTTACTGCGTCTAACATCCTTCCTGAAGTGAGTGTGCATTGACAGTTTGGACCTACCATATACCTGTTGTGACTTCGGGCAGGGGCTGGCTGTCATGTAAAGCGGCCCCACTGGCTCAGACTCACTCTAAAGGCCGGTGATTGGATATCCCCAATGGAAGTCTGAAGAGGACATATACTTATTATAAGAATTGTGTTTAAACTTTGAAAACTGACATTCTGATTTACTATCATGGAGGAACTTACAAGAGCCATGTCAGAAACACTCTCCACTATAAACTCTGTTCTTGCTGAAGTACGAGTAGACCGCTTGGAAAGGGACCAGGAGCAGAGGGAGAACAGGAGGATTCTACGTGCTATCGCCAAAGCAGTTGGTGCCAACATTGGTCCTGTGAGTGATTCCAGTGACATGGGGAAGCCCTCTGGCACCTGCCTGACTTCTGAAAGTGAGTTCGATTACTCTGTGTATGACTTTCTTACTTCAAAGTAGTTCAGACGCTGTGATAAATTTCCATATCATTGATGGAAGGAAGGTAATCGATGAAGCACCTAGTGATTACCATATACATGCGTGCTGGGGAAGTTGTCATTACAAGGTGAAACCATTTGATAAAAAGGAATGCAACTCTGCAGGGATTGACTATGGACTTTATCTCAGAAAGCTATCTAAAACATTTATCGGCAACCACATTCAGAATTGTAAAATGTCATTGTTTGTTGTAATAATACTCCAGGACTCTAGTAAAATACATGTGTGCACTGTGTGTGGGCAGATGTTTGATATGAAACAAGAAGTTGTGTGGCACCTACAGTTGTGCCACCCTCACCTGGGAGTTTATTGTCAAACGTGTAAAGTAGCCTATGCGACATCTTACAATCTTAAACACCACTACACATCATTGTCGCATTGCACCAGCCTATTGGGATTATTTTTTTTACCTAATACAGTGTTGGTTGTGACAGAATAATCATGAGCAAGGACAGTTCTAGCATTACTATTCCCCTTAAGGCACCCTTAGACAAGTTTGACTATACATTCAAAAATGATCCCTTCCATGCGGAAATTATGGAGGATCTGCACCTCGTTGACACTAGTGATGATGAAGCTGATCACCCCACCTACCAGGAAGTACAGAACATGATGATAAGATTTATTCAGTCACAGAGGACAACCAGGGGTGGTAGAAAAGCATAGGTTGGATATGGCAGTTATTCCTGACAGAAAATTGTTTTTGCCAGGATGAAAGACACTGGTTTTTCCTACGGACCTATTCCTCTCATCATTGTAATAGCTGAGTCAGATGATGAGGATTGAGTATTAACATTCAATTACTGTTGCATTATAGTAGAGACTTTGGTACACCCATGCACCTGCCATGGAAACAATAATGAGTGCGACTGGCCCATGTGCCAATGCGGCCAATTTACATATTTATGATTTGGACAGTGCTCTTAGTATCTGTTATGTTCCTGTAATTACTGAGGGTCATATTTTTGCAGTTGGTGAACCCAGACCCACCACGGCTGGAATATACATTAACGTTTTTCCTATGGACAATGCCAGCAGAACAATTATTACCATCCCATACCACTGGCGAGGGCCATGTCCTGGGGCGCGCATGATATCATTGACTGATGTGTGCTGCTGTCCTGGTTGTGTATATGGAGTTGCGGCAGAGGCAGCCTCAAGGGGGTGGGATAGAATAGCCACCATTAAGGAGAAATTTGTTAAATCCCTACTCATTCTACCCACTCCCATTGGACACATACAGCTGGGAGCGAGCGGTGCACTATAATCACTAAAAAGGGAAGATGGGGAGTGAAATTTCTACCTGTTTTACACCCAGCCGCAGGGACCAGAATAGCCCTACAATTAAAATGTGTAGGGTGGACCTGGCTGCCCGCACAGGAAGGCGCTCAGTCTCCAGGAAACCCCTGCGGAGGGTGTATCTGGGGCCACAATATGTGCATGACAACAGAACCGTGGCTACACAGCCCCCACTACATCTCCTGAAGGAGCAAACAGCTAAGTGTTAATAATACAAAAAAAAAAAAAAAAAAACTTTCTATGACAGTGGTATTGTGGGACTGCTGTGATTGACATGCCTTCCCTAAAAGTAGTAACATTTGCCATTGGTGAAAGGCATGTTGGTCTGTGATAATAAATATGCCACAGTTTGTGAGCTCTTCCTGTCATGGCAAAATTAGACATCTGCATACAGGCTGTTCTGCTCCAGGGATACACACTGTTTCAACTCCGTTTGTGGCTCCCCGGTGTTATGAAAAATCCAGGTCTGGCATGTCTGGATAACAGTAGCTGGATGCATCGTTCATAAATGCCATCATGTCAGACGGAATATTCGATGAACCATCATTTGCTCCTTGATCATCATCAGACATGGTTATGTCGTCTGACAAAGGTGGATGGACTGGCATCATGGGGTCCCCTCTGATGTCATCCTGAACCATGCCGTCGCCGATGGCTCCCCTGGGCTGGTCTGTTGCCAAGGAGCCCTGCTCGCCTGAACCACCTGCGGCGGGTGGTGCGGCGGGGACATCATCGGCTGTGGGATCCTGGTGTGTAGATGCACGGGCCTGCGCAGGGGACCCTTCGGCGGCAGACGAGGCGACTGGGGCATCGGTAGCTGCGGACGACTGGCAGGTGGCTGTGGGCTTCTGCGATCCTGAACTGGTAGTAGTGGGAGATGCAGCTGACATGTCGACAGCTACGGCAGGCTGGTGAGTGACTGCTGGCCGCTGTGGACCAGAACCGCCAGCAGGGGACGATGCTACACGAACATTGATGACTGCTGGATAGCTGCGCTTGCCAGTTCCTCCGTTTTTCCGAATGACGGATCCACTACCTGTTGGCAAGGCGGCTGTCATCGCAGCAGGAGGCTGAGATGGAGGCTTCGGCAATGAGCCTCCGTCCCCATGTGAGAACCTGGGGCCGGTGCAGCCAAGGGGACTCCGAGCCTGCAGCAGATCTCGTAAGGATGGTGCAGATGTGATGATTAGCGTACGGGATGCAGGTGTCGGCGCCCATGATGGAGATGTTCGAGAATGAGAGTACAATGCGCCAGGGACATCCCGTCGGGTCCGCACCGCACCACCCATCTGTGGGGTGGTAAATGCGGGCATGGCTCTAGGTCTCACAGGAATAGACCTGGGCTGTAAGGATGCTGGCACCATTATGGTACGAACAATCCGTGGAACCTTTGCCAGGGGTGGAGGTATAGACTGATACACTTTAGGACTTGGAGTAGCAGGCACTGCAGGATAGCTCCCTGTTTCCTTGTCAGATGGTGGAGACAATTTAGCTAGTTGAATGTGTTCCTCTGAGGCCCCTCCATGCATAAGGGCCGCAGTTAGAAGCCCATGTAGATATTCCCCATTCTCCTTGTATGGGCCTGCCTCCATCAAAGTACAGCCCGGACTATGGGAAGAGTTATTTGGTGAACTTTTCATAACTAGAACATATACCTGTCCAGATTTAAAGTGATCCTCTTGTATTAATAGCATTGCCTTACCAACTTTAAGCTGGGTATATTCCATTGTGAAATGGTACAGGAATCCAGTACCACAGGACTGCTGAAATCTTGACCTTTGACTGTGTCTGACCACTGCTAACTCTGTATCTGGCCAGAATATGCATCCCCTCACTGTACAAGTGCAGGGGAGCAGCTTGATATATTTTAATGCTAGATTCATGTTCTCATTAACAGGGTCAAGGTGCACATTATGATGGGCCATCAAGGTCCAGATGTCAAAATTCTGCAGCTGGGGTAGGATATTACTCACTCAGGGAGCTGCTATGTACTACTCACTGAGCTGCTCTGCAGAGGTCACTGAGCTGCTCTGCAGTACTCACTGAGGGAGCTGAAGGAAGTTTGCAGCATAGCTGTAGTGCCACCACCTAAAAGACCAAAAGTTCTTGGATCTGATGAATTTAAACGGACCAGGGAGACATTAGGAATTAAAGCTGGTCATAAGTGGTCGGGTCTCATGGAACGAAAACTGACCAAACATTGGCTAATCTCATGGAATTAAAACTGTCCGAAGGTTGTTAGGTGGAGTTAAAAAATGAACAAAAGATCGTCAGATCGCAGGGAAATAATCCTGATCCAAGTATAGAGTCTTGTGGATCTGAAGTCTTGAGTGACTGCTGCTTCTGGGATTTAACCCTGATACCTTTCTTTGTCAGAATGGCTGGATGCAATGTTCTTCTGACAACAGTATTGATGGTGTATTGGTGCTGGCCTTTAACATCTGCCCAGGAGACAATTCACAGGGAAAAACTTGGGGTAGTGTTAAAGCCAGGGCGTGTAATCTCCATTGCAGACACTAGCCACGTGGTGCAACAGCTGACCGTCACCATCCCCCAAGATGTGGGATTAAAAGAAGATGTGAATGTCACTAGCATGTGCATAGGTCGGCTCAACCATGGTAGAGTCAGACTTGAGAATGGAACAAAGGAGTATGAGGCTGTCTGTGATCGAATCCATGTATTTGAACAGTGGCTGGACGAACTTATCTCCAAGCTTCGTGCTGAGCGCCATCTTATGATCTCCACAATGTTGGAAAGCGTGCCTGAAGACAGTAAGGGACATAACCGTACTGAACGAGCGGGAATACCTGTGCTAAATCTAATATCAGAATTCGGATATCATGTGTTCGGGACTGGCCGCGCCTCAGACATTGAGTACAATGCTAAGAATATCGAAGTTCTCACTGGAGCCCACAATGAACTTACGAACATAACGAAAGAATTAGTAATGCAGACAAACATTATGCTTACAAGGATAGAAGTGAAACTGTCAGGGCTAAAGGCAGCAGCGGACACCAATGCTCGCAACATTTTTAAGCTTAGTGCTGCTAGGAACCAGCTTAAGATAGAGGCAAACAGGGCTTATCTCATGTACCTGGGATACCTGAACAGGGTGAAATTAGGCTTGATTCTGCATTACGTGAACAATCTGAGGCACCTCGAGACCTTCACTTCAGAAATTCATCAGCTGACTCGCCATAGGCTGTCGCCAAAGATAATTCCGCCTCAGGCCATACTAAAGGCTGTGAGACGAACCAATGATTATCTGCGGCAGAAATATTCAAGGTTTAGAGCTGCCTTTAAATCACCAGCATTTTACTATGAGAATGCTCGCCCTCAGTGCACACGTGACGGCTCGTCAATAATTGTGACCCTACGCATTCCAGTCGTCTCGGAAGAACACCTGTTCAGGATGTACCAAGTGCTGAAATTTCCTGTACCAGTGAGGGTCGCAGGACAGAAGGCAGATGGCGCAATGGTCAGCAATGTGCCAAAAGCTATTGCGTTGTCTATAAGCCAAAGGTACTACATACCAAACCCCATCATCGACTGGGCTAGCTGCTACGGGAGCACAGTGACTTTATGTTCGGATGTACCCCACATGAAGAAAATCACCGACGACGAGTGCGTGGCTGCCTTAATCAGAAATGACGAATCTGCCATTGATAAACTGTGTATTGTTGACTACATCATAAAACCACACTTTGAGGAAATGGCAGTGCAATTGGACTCTGAAACGGTTCTTATTGTGACATCTGAAACTGAGGGACAGCTAATATGCGGAAATCGACCACCCGAAATTAAAACCATAAGTAACTATGCTGTGATAAGTCTGGGATGCGACTGTGCCTTTATGACTGAAAAGTCATGGATACCTTATAGCTTACAAGGATGTATGAAACACAAGCAGGGAGAGTCCATCACATACCCTACGAATGACCTGATAGTGAGGGGAATGACAATGGCTCGTTGGGTCACCACAGAGGTCCACGATGCAGAGTTGGATGTGGTGTATGATCCTATACCACGGGAATTACGTGAGTCAATAGAACAGGAAGCAGATGGCAAGCCCTACCACATGCCACTGAGGGACTTGGTGGACAGGATTAATAACAAAAACCTAATTCTTAAACCAACACGGCCCTACACCGGTGACCGGTACGGACAGTATGCTGCATGGGGAGTATCGGCTGTGACAACACTGCTCATAGTTGTACTGCTCTGTCTCTGTTGGAGGCACAAACGTGCCTTGGCGGCAACGGCACTGGCATCTAACACTTCATCTGCCACTGCACAGACTGTCAGGTGTTACGGTCCTCCGCCAACCTGCCCGACGGAACAGCTGGTACACTCCACACCGGTGGCTGTCCTTGCCCTACTGCTGACCCTAGTGATGCTGCTCGCTCTGTACCTAGTGTGGAAACTGAGACATGCTAACCGACGTGCCACACCAGATGGAATTTATCTACAATTCTCCGCACCATTGGTACTCGAAACAATCTTTCTGGGTGAACTGACTATGCCATTTGATCACCTGTACACACAGGGAGAGGCACTAGTAAGGGACCTATCAATCGACCACCTGTTCCTGAGTGCACGGGCCCGCATCACCTGGGGTATGAACATTTATGCCGCCGCAACCCGGCCCGGAGATGTGCCTAAGATAATACCCCTGCCAAACTCCCTAAAAGTGTCAAAAAGACTGGCGGCCACCCTGGTAGGAGAAGGGAAATTATCCACGATGGTACGGCTGCTCCGCTTCACTGGGGGACTAGCCACACCTGTTCCCTTCTCGCTGCCTAGACTAGCAGAAGCAGGGTGGACTCGCATTTGTGGTGATCTGGCTGATGAACGACTCCTTGATGATCTCGGTAGACAAGCACTGCGTATGCACAGAAGAACAAATGCTAGTGCTCCTCCGACAACTGTCCCTGGAGAAACTGTGGGGACAGGTCGGATAGGGGAAAACATCTATAATGACATTATGGAAGGATGATCTGTGTTTTGATCAAGCTGCACCTCGTGAGGATCTGTGGTGCAGAGTCGCATCGTAGACAAGAACTGATAAAATTCACCAGAAAATTTTCGCTGGCACCAGCTGCCTAACTCTTTATTCTAAGGAAAAAGAGACAAAAACAAAGGAAAAGATATTTTATAAGTATCGAAGTACATATATAGGACTCATATCTAGGTGTACTTGATAAGTATTATCACGGTATGTCACATGACTTGCTTGGTTATAAGAACACTGGTAGACATCAATGAACACTGAAGACTACCATTGACTTGGGAATATCATGAACTATGGCTATGTAAATGCCAATATGAATTGCAAAATGAACCTGTGTAATGACGGTGCTATCAAATGGTTATATGGTTGATATTAACCATAACTGAAATCAGTCTTGGTAAAATTTAAAACATGGTGCTACTATGAACAATGATCACAAAGCAGGATTAGTAGAGTTAAACTACAAGTAATGTTATAGCATTGAGATCAAATACTTATTTACTCTACATTGTGTGTGTTGCATTTGTAAAGGTTTTACGGATTGTTTAGTTTAGTATGTGGTGTGGCGCTGTAGCACAGAGGTTCTTATTAATGAAATTGCTATTCCAAATTCCAAAAGTTAAAATTATCTCCAATTATTCTCAATTGGCTTCCCTAGCCCATCTTAAAAGGGTCTAGTCTTATCTTTTCTATCTCCTCCTTGCATCCACAGGGGGATGTGTAATGGGCACGAGTCAGGACTTTGGTCACTTATTCTAACACAATGACATTGATGCTCTGTTGGCTTCCTGAAAAGCCAATCTTTTCGGATAAGCCAATCTTTCCGGATAAGTCAATCTTCTGATCAATCGTTTTTTTGTCATATTTTTTCAGACTCATTACCATTCAATCTTCCTTAGGGACAGCCAAAAACTTCTAATCACGTCTTCCATGCTTTTCGGGGACTCATCACCATTGCTTTTTCTATACAAGGCTGTCCCACGGGATCAAAATGTCATTCTTACCTATTTCTGTCTCGTTGTCCCAATGGGTTAGGTCAGACCCTGGCAGACCATGCTTCTCAGTAACCAGTGATTCTTACTTACAAACTTGCTGGCAGTTATGAGGTCATTATGAAGTCACAGAAAGGCGTCTTGTATGCTAAAACTGTTGAGGACACCAACTGAAGCGGTCGGCATCAGCCGTCCGTCAAATACTTACCTTGCCAAACTTGTCTTGTGCCAATCATATCGTGTTCCTCTTGCTCCTTCACTTTGCCACACCATAGGAGTGTATGGTTTATTATCTTACATATATCTTATGTATTGACATTATTTATTCTTTTTATTACCTCGGGTGTTGAATTGTTATCGCAAAAACTCAGGGACGGTCGTCGAACCCGGGCATAATGTACACACAGTACAGTGTTTTAAAAAGAAGTCTACCTTGAGACTCAGGTATAACACAGTAGTTGTGAAATATTCATGTATATCATACATATTAACATGTTTTTGAAAATATAATTACTTGTGATTCTTTAGAAAAGAAATTGTTTCTCAATTTCTTTGTATGACCGCCCGCGGGTGTGCTGAAGCCACTTAGATATGAGACAGGAGACTGTACTTAGGTATTAAACAAGGTATGGGGCACCTCGGGAACAGGGATCCTTGGCATTGGCATTGGCCTTGAAGGTCCTTGGCCTTGGCATTGAAGGGAAAGCACCTTGACCTGGGACTGGCATAACCAGGCCATCCCATTGGACGGGTGTGACTTCTTGCCACTGATGGCCTTGACCTTTGGGCTGAGCTGAGCTGGGTCATGCACTTGGACTGGAAGGGAAAACACCTTGACCTAGGGGTGGCACAACCAAGCCACCTGATTGGACAAGTGTGACCTCTAGCCACAGAAGACATTGGCCTCTGGTCAACCCTCACCTTTAGTGACCTTCACCTTTGACGGGCCTTCCTTGACCTAGCTAGTAAGAAAACAAGGTCAGGGTCGGATCCTAGGGTCATGGATGTGAAATTAGTATAAAAGCTGGAGAGCTGGTCTGAGCCAACAAGAGATACAAGTGCTCTTCGCTGTGAGGACTACCTACTATACTTCTGGGAAGCACAGGATTGGACTGTGTAAGTGTATACTTTGGATTATTCTATCTGGCTGCAGCACACCTTGGGGGCTTAGCTCCAGCATCTTTCATGGAGTTTTCGTATTTTGTTAGTACTTCAAGGAGACCTTAACCCACTGTTGTAACCTTGGAGATCTTATATTCACATGTATATTGACAATTGGGATTGACACTTTATTATTGGACTTATAATCATTTGCTTCATCATTTGTAAAAGTGGACTTGGAGAATATCTACTGTAATAAAGCAATGAACTTTATGACGGCTTCGAGTGTTGTAAGGTCATTGGGAGATGAACTCCCCTCTGCCCTTCCTCTACCACTAGTTCTCTAGACAGACTCAAACACATCTCCCCAAGATTACATTGAGCTGGCTCCCTCAACCCACATTCGTTCACCACAAAGTTTCAGACCTGTACCAACTTTCTAGTTTTTACCCTGCACCATGTAATTTTAAGACTGTTCTAGGGATAGTTTTAGAACAAACTAAGGTGTTTTGAGTCATTTTATGTCGCGACCAACCATGTGAAAAATTTTCACAAGGCTTCTGCTCAGGGTCTTACACTTTCTAGTTTTTAACCTTTTCCTGAACCTCCTCCTCGGTCAAGAATCTATGAAAATGTGCAGTTCAAGGTCCAAGCAGAGTGTCTGACAAAGTCTCAAAACTGAAACAGCATGAATTCTACGTTTTCACATTTTTACCCTGTTCCTGACACTTTCCGGTCAAGATTCTATGAAAAAGTGCAGTTTAAGGTGCAAACTGACTGTCTGACAAAGTTTCAGACCTGTACCAACTTTCTAGTTTTTACCCTGCACCATGTAATTTTAAGACTGTTCCGGGGATAGTTTTAGAACAAACTAAGGTGTTTTGAGTCATTTTATGTCGCGATGAACCATGTGAAAAATTTTCACAATTGTTCCTCTCAAGGTCTCACACTTTCTAGTTTTTAACCTTTTCCTGAACCTCCTCGGTCAAGAATCTATGAAAATGTGCAGTTCAAGGTCCAAGCAGAGTGTCTGACAAAGTCTCAAAACTGAAACAGCATGAATTCTACCTTTTCACATTTTTACCCTGTTCCTGACACTTTCCGGTCAAGATTCTATGAAAAAGTGCAGTTTAAGGTGCAAACCGACTGTCTGACAAAGTTTCAGACCTGTACCAACTTTCTAGTTTTTACCCTGCACCATGTAATTTTAAGACTGTTCCGGGGATAGTTTTAGAACAAACTAAGGTGTTTTGAGTCATTTTATGTCGCGATGAAACATGTGAAAAATTTTCACAATTGTTCCTCTCAAGGTCTCACACTTTCTAGTTTTTAACCTTTTCCTGAACCTCCTCGGTCAAGAATCTATGAAAATGTGCAGTTCAAGGTCCAAGCAGAGTGTCTGACAAAGTCTCAAAACTGAAACAGCATGAATTCTACCTTTTCACATTTTTACCCTGTTCCTGACACTTTCCGGTCAAGATTCTATGAAAAAGTGCAGTTTAAGGTGCAAACCGACTGTCTGACAAAGTTTCAGACCTGTACCAACTTTCTAGTTTTTACCCTGCACCATGTAATTTTAAGGCTGTTCCAGGGATAGTTTTAGAACAAACTAAGGTGTTTTGAGTCATTTTATGTCGCGATGAACCATGTGAAAAATTTTCACAATTGTTCCTCTCAAGGTCTCACACTTTCTATTTTTTAACCTTTTCCTGAACCTCCTCGGTCAAGAATCTATGAAAATGTGCAGTTCAAGGTCCAAGCAGAGTGTCTGACAAAGTCTCAAAACTGAAACAGCATGAATTCTACCTTTTCACAATTTTACCCTGTTCCTGACACTTTCCGGTCAAGATTCTATGAAAAAGTGCAGTTTAAGGTGCAAACCGACTGTCTGACAAAGTTTCAGACCTGTACCAACTTTCTAGTTTTTACCCTGCACCATGTAATTTTAAGACTGTTCCAGGGATAGTTTTAGAACAAACTAAGGTGTTTTGAGTCATTTTATGTCGCGATGAACCATGTGAAAAATTTTCTCAAATGTTCCCCTCAGGGTCTTAGACTTTCTAGTTTTTAACCTTTTCCTGAACCTCATCGGTCAAGAATCTATGAAAATATGCAGTTCAAGGTCCAAGCAGAGTGTCTGACAAAGTTTCAGACCTGTACCAACTTTCTAGTTTTTACCCTGCACCATGTAATTTTAAGACTGTTCCAGGGATAGTTTTAGAACAAACTAAGGTTTTTTGAGTCATTTTATGTTGCGACGAACCATGTGAAAAATTTTCTCAAGGGTTCCCCTCAGGGTCTTAGACTTTCTAGTTTTTAACCTTTTCCTGAACCTCATCGGTCAAGAATCTATGAAAATGTGCAGTTCAAGGTCCAAGCAGAGTGTCTGACAAAGTTTCAGACCTGTACCAACTTTCTAGTTTTACCTGCTCCATGTAATTTTAAGACTGTTCCAGGGATCGTTTTAGAACAAACTTAGGTGTTTTGAGTCATTTTATGTTGCGACGAACCATGTGAAAAATATTCTCAACGGTTCCCCTCAGGGTCTTAGACTTTCTAGTTTTTAACCTTTTCCTGAACCTCATCGGTCAAGAATCTATGAAAATGTGCAGTTCAAGGTCCAAGCAGAGTGTCTGACAAAGTTTCAGACCTGTACCAACCTTCTAGTTTTACCTGCTCCATGTAATTTTAAGACTGTTCCAGGGATCGTTTTAGAACAAACTTAGGTGTTTTGAGTCATTTTATGTCGCGACCAACCATGTGAAAAATATTCTCAAATGTTCCCCTCAGGGTCTTATACTTTCTAGTTTTTAGCCTTTTCCTGAACCTCATCGGTCAAGAATCTATGAAAATGTGCAGTTCAAGGTCCAAGCAGAGTGTCTGACAAAGTTTCAGACCTGTACCAACTTTCTAGTTTTTACCCTGCACCATGTAATTTTAAGACTGTTCCAGGGATAGTTTAAGAACAAACTAAGGTTTTTTGAGTCATTTTATATTGCGACGAACCATGTGAAAAATTTTCTCAAGGGTTCCCCTCAGGGTCTTAGACTTTCTAGTTTTTAACCTTTTCCTGAACCTCATCGGTCAAGAATCTATGAAAATGTGCAGTTCAAGGTCCAAGCAGAGTGTCTGACAAAGTTTCAGACCTGTACCAACATTCTAGTTTTACCTGCTCCATGTAATTTTAAGACTGTTCCAGGGATCGTTTTAGAACAAACTTAGGTGTTTTGAGTCATTTTATGTCGCGACGAACCATGTGAAAAATTTTCTCAAGGGTTCCCCTCAGGGTCTTACACTTTTTAGTTTTAAACCTTTTCCTGAACCTCCTCGGTCAAGAATCTATGAAAATATGCAGTTCAAGGTCCAAGCAGAGTGTCTGACAAAGTCTCAAAACTGAAACAGCATGAATTCTACCTTTTCACATTTTTACCCTGTTCCTGACACTTTCCGGTCAAGATTCTATGAAAAAGTGCAGTTTAAGGTGCAAACTGACTGTCTGACAAAGTTTCAGACCTGTACCAACTTTCTAGTTTTTACCCTGCACCATGTAATTTTAAGACTGTTCCAGGGATAGTTTTAGAACAAACTAAGGTGTTTTGAGTCATTTTATGTCGCGATGAACCATGTGAAAAATTTTCTCAAGGGTTCACCTCAGGGTCTTAGACTTTCTAGTTTTTAACCTTTTCCTGAACCTCATCGGTCAAGAATCTATGAAAATGTGCAGTTCAAGGTCCAAGCAGAGTGTCTGACAAAGTTTCAGACCTGTACCAACTTTCTAGTTTTACCCTGCTCCATGTAATTTTAAGACTGTTCCAGGGATCGTTTTAGAACAAACTAAGGTGTTTTGAGTCATTTGTTTGTCGCGACCAACCATGTGAAAAATTTTCACAAGGCTTCTGCTCAGGGTCTTACACTTTCTAGTTTTTGAACCTTTTTCTGAACCTCCTCAGTCAAGAATCTATGAAAATGTGCAGTTCAAGGTCCAAGCAGAGTGTCTGACAAAGTTTCAGACCTGTACCAACTTTCTAGTTTTACCTGCTCCATGTAATTTTAAGACTGTTCCAGGGATCGTTTTAGAACAAACTTAGGTGTTTTGAGTCATTTTATGTCGTGACGAACCATGTGAAAAATTTTCTCAAGGGTTCCCCTCAGGGTCTTACACTTTTTAGTTTTTAACCTTTTCCTGAACCTCCTCGGTCAAGAATCTATGAAAATGTGCAGTTCAAGGTCCAAGCAGAGTGTCTGACAAAGTTTCAGACCTGTACCAACTTTCTAGTTTTGCCCTGCTCCATGTAATTTTAAGACTAATCCAGGGATCGTTTTAGAACAAATTAAGGTGTTTTAAGTCATTTTATGTAGCGACGAACCATGTGAAAAATTTTCACAAGGCTTCTGCTCAGGGTCTTACACTTTCTAGTTTTTAACCTTTTCCTGAACCTCCTCGGTCAAGAATCTATGAAAATGTGCAGTTCAAGGTCCAAGCAGAGTGTCTGACAAAGTCTCAAAACTGAAACAGCATGAATTCTACCTTTTCACATTTTTACCCTGTTCCTGACACTTTCCGGTCAAGATTCTATGAAAAAGTGCAGTTTAAGGTGCAAACCGACTGTCTGACAAAGTTTCAGACCTGTACCAACTTTCTAGTTTTTACCCTGCACCATGTAATTTTAAGACTGTTCCAGGGATAGTTTTAGAACAAACTAAGGTGTTTTGAGTCATTTTATGTCGCGATGAACCATGTGAAAAATTTTCTCAAGGGTTCCCCTCAGGGTCTTAGACTTTCTAGTTTTTAACCTTTTCCTGAACCTCATCGGTCAAGAATCTATGAAAATGTGCTGTTCAAGGTCCAAGCAGAGTGTCTGACAAAGTTTTAGACCTGTACCAACTTTCTAGTTGTACCCTGCTCCATGTAATTTTAAGACTGTTCCAGGGATCGTTTTAGAACAAACTAAGGTGTTTTGAGTCATTTTATGTCGCGACGAACCATCTGCAAAATTTTCACAAGGGTTCCCCTCAAGGTCTTACACTTTCTAGTTTTTAACCTTTTCCTGAACCTCCTCGGTCAAGAATCTATGAAAATGTGCAGTTCAAGGTCCAAGCAGAGTGTCTGACAAAGTTTCAGACCTGTACCAACTTTCTAGTTTTACCCTGCTCCATGTAATTTTAAGACTGTTCCAGGGATCGTTTTAGAACAAACTAAGGTGTTTTGAGTCATTTGTTTGTCGCGACCAACCATGTGAAAAATTTTCACAAGGCTTCTGCTGAGGGTCTTACACTTTCTAGTTTTTGAACCTTTTTCTGAACCTCCTCAGTCAAGAATCTATGAAAATGTGCAGTTCAAGGTCCAAGCAGAGTGTCTGACAAAGTTTCAGACCTGTACCAACTTTCTAGTTTTACCTGCTCCATGTAATTTTAAGACTGTTCCAGGGATCGTTTTAGAACAAACTTAGGTGTTTTGAGTCATTTTATGTCGTGACGAACCATGTGAAAAATTTTCTCAAGGGTTCCCCTCAGGGTCTTACACTTTTTAGTTTTTAACCTTTTCCTGAACCTCCTCGGTCAAGAATCTATGAAAATGTGCAGTTCAAGGTCCAAGCAGAGTGTCTGACAAAGTCTCAAAACTGAAACAGCATGAATTCTACCTTTTCACATTTTTACTCTGTTCCTGACACTTTCCGGTCAAGATTCTATGAAAAAGTGCAGTTTAAGGTGCAAACCGACTGTCTGACAAAGTTTCAGACCTGTACCAACTTTCTAGTTTTTACCCTGCACCATGTAATTTTAAGGCTGTTCCAGGGATAGTTTTAGAACAAACTAAGGTGTTTTGAGTCATTTTATGTCGCGATGAACCATGTGAAAAATTTTCACAATTGTTCCTCTCAAGGTCTCACACTTTCTATTTTTTAACCTTTTCCTGAACCTCCTCGGTCAAGAATCTATGAAAATGTGCAGTTCAAGGTCCAAGCAGAGTGTCTGACAAAGTCTCAAAACTGAAACAGCATGAATTCTACCTTTTCACAATTTTACCCTGTTCCTGACACTTTCCGGTCAAGATTCTATGAAAAAGTGCAGTTTAAGGTGCAAACCGACTGTCTGACAAAGTTTCAGACCTGTACCAACTTTCTAGTTTTTACCCTGCACCATGTAATTTTAAGACTGTTCCAGGGATAGTTTTAGAACAAACTAAGGTGTTTTGAGTCATTTTATGTCGCGATGAACCATGTGAAAAATTTTCTCAAATGTTCCCCTCAGGGTCTTAGACTTTCTAGTTTTTAACCTTTTCCTGAACCTCATCGGTCAAGAATCTATGAAAATATGCAGTTCAAGGTCCAAGCAGAGTGTCTGACAAAGTTTCAGACCTGTACCAACTTTCTAGTTTTTACCCTGCACCATGTAATTTTAAGACTGTTCCAGGGATAGTTTTAGAACAAACTAAGGTTTTTTGAGTCATTTTATGTTGCGACGAACCATGTGAAAAATTTTCTCAAGGGTTCCCCTCAGGGTCTTAGACTTTCTAGTTTTTAACCTTTTCCTGAACCTCATCGGTCAAGAATCTATGAAAATGTGCAGTTCAAGGTCCAAGCAGAGTGTCTGACAAAGTTTCAGACCTGTACCAACTTTCTAGTTTTACCTGCTCCATGTAATTTTAAGACTGTTCCAGGGATCGTTTTAGAACAAACTTAGGTGTTTTGAGTCATTTTATGTTGCGACGAACCATGTGAAAAATATTCTCAAGGGTTCCCCTCAGGGTCTTAGACTTTCTAGTTTTTAACCTTTTCCTGAACCTCATCGGTCAAGAATCTATGAAAATGTGCAGTTCAAGGTCCAAGCAGAGTGTCTGACAAAGTTTCAGACCTGTACCAACCTTCTAGTTTTACCTGCTCCATGTAATTTTAAGACTGTTCCAGGGATCGTTTTAGAACAAACTTAGGTGTTTTGAGTCATTTTATGTCGCGACCAACCATGTGAAAAATATTCTCAAATGTTCCCCTCAGGGTCTTATACTTTCTAGTTTTTAGCCTTTTCCTGAACCTCATCGGTCAAGAATCTATGAAAATGTGCAGTTCAAGGTCCAAGCAGAGTGTCTGACAAAGTTTCAGACCTGTACCAACTTTCTAGTTTTTACCCTGCACCATGTAATTTTAAGACTGTTCCAGGGATAGTTTAAGAACAAACTAAGGTTTTTTGAGTCATTTTATATTGCGACGAACCATGTGAAAAATTTTCTCAAGGGTTCCCCTCAGGGTCTTAGACTTTCTAGTTTTTAACCTTTTCCTGAACCTCATCGGTCAAGAATCTATGAAAATGTGCAGTTCAAGGTCCAAGCAGAGTGTCTGACAAAGTTTCAGACCTGTACCAACATTCTAGTTTTACCTGCTCCATGTAATTTTAAGACTGTTCCAGGGATCGTTTTAGAACAAACTAAGGTGTTTTGAGTCATTTGTTTGTCGCGACCAACCATGTGAAAAATTTTCACAAGGCTTCTGCTCAGGGTCTTACACTTTCTAGTTTTTGAACCTTTTTCTGAACCTCCTCAGTCAAGAATCTATGAAAATGTGCAGTTCAAGGTCCAAGCAGAGTGTCTGACAAAGTTTCAGACCTGTACCAACTTTCTAGTTTTACCTGCTCCATGTAATTTTAAGACTGTTCCAGGGATCGTTTTAGAACAAACTTAGGTGTTTTGAGTCATTTTATGTCGTGACGAACCATGTGAAAAATTTTCTCAAGGGTTCCCCTCAGGGTCTTACACTTTTTAGTTTTTAACCTTTTCCTGAACCTCCTCGGTCAAGAATCTATGAAAATGTGCAGTTCAAGGTCCAAGCAGAGTGTCTGACAAAGTTTCAGACCTTTACCAACTTTCTAGTTTTGCCCTGCTCCATGTAATTTTAAGACTAATCCAGGGATCGTTTTAGAACAAATTAAGGTGTTTTAAGTCATTTTATGTAGCGACGAACCATGTGAAAAATTTTCACAAGGCTTCTGCTCAGGGTCTTACACTTTCTAGTTTTTAACCTTTTCCTGAACCTCCTCGGTCAAGAATCTATGAAAATGTGCAGTTCAAGGTCCAAGCAGAGTGTCTGACAAAGTCTCAAAACTGAAACAGCATGAATTCTACCTTTTCACATTTTTACCCTGTTCCTGACACTTTCCGGTCAAGATTCTATGAAAAAGTGCAGTTTAAGGTGCAAACCGACTGTCTGACAAAGTTTCAGACCTGTACCAACTTTCTAGTTTTTACCCTGCACCATGTAATTTTAAGACTGTTCCAGGGATAGTTTTAGAACAAACTAAGGTGTTTTGAGTCATTTTATGTCGCGATGAACCATGTGAAAAATTTTCTCAAGGGTTCCCCTCAGGGTCTTAGACTTTCTAGTTTTTAACCTTTTCCTGAACCTCATCGGTCAAGAATCTATGAAAATGTGCTGTTCAAGGTCCAAGCAGAGTGTCTGACAAAGTTTTAGACCTGTACCAACTTTCTAGTTTTACCCTGCTCCATGTAATTTTAAGACTGTTCCAGGGATCGTTTTAGAACAAACTAAGGTGTTTTGAGTCATTTTATGTCGCGACGAACCATCTGCAAAATTTTCACAAGGGTTCCCCTCAAGGTCTTACACTTTCTAGTTTTTAACCTTTTCCTGAACCTCCTCGGTCAAGAATCTATGAAAATGTGCAGTTCAAGGTCCAAGCAGAGTGTCTGACAAAGTTTCAGACCTGTACCAACTTTCTAGTTTTACCCTGCTCCATGTAATTTTAAGACTGTTCCAGGGATCGTTTTAGAACAAACTAAGGTGTTTTGAGTCATTTGTTTGTCGCGACCAACCATGTGAAAAATTTTCACAAGGCTTCTGCTCAGGGTCTTACACTTTCTAGTTTTTGAACCTTTTTCTGAACCTCCTCAGTCAAGAATCTATGAAAATGTGCAGTTCAAGGTCCAAGCAGAGTGTCTGACAAAGTTTCAGACCTGTACCAACTTTCTAGTTTTACCTGCTCCATGTAATTTTAAGACTGTTCCAGGGATCGTTTTAGAACAAACTTAGGTGTTTTGAGTCATTTTATGTCGTGACGAACCATGTGAAAAATTTTCTCAAGGGTTCCCCTCAGGGTCTTACACTTTTTAGTTTTTAACCTTTTCCTGAACCTCCTCGGTCAAGAATCTATGAAAATGTGCAGTTCAAGGTCCAAGCAGAGTGTCTGACAAAGTCTCAAAACTGAAACAGCATGAATTCTACCTTTTCACATTTTTACTCTGTTCCTGACACTTTCCGGTCAAGATTCTATGAAAAAGTGCAGTTTAAGGTGCAAACCGACTGTCTGACAAAGTTTCAGACCTGTACCAACTTTCTAGTTTTTACCCTGCACCATGTAATTTTAAGACTGTTCCAGGGATAGTTTTAGAACAAACTAAGGTTTTTTGAGTCATTTTATGTTGCGACGAACCATGTGAAAAATTTTCTCAAGGGTTCCCCTCAGGGTCTTAGACTTTCTAGTTTTTAACCTTTTCCTGAACCTCATCGGTCAAGAATCTATGAAAATGTGCAGTTCAAGGTCCAAGCAGAGTGTCTGACAAAGTTTCAGACCTGTACCAACCTTCTAGTTTTACCTGCTCCATGTAATTTTAAGACTGTTCCAGGGATCGTTTTAGAACAAACTTAGGTGTTTTGAGTCATTTTATGTCGCGACGAACCATGTGAAAAATTTTCTCAAGGGTTCCCCTCAGGGTCTTACACTTTTTAGTTTTAAACCTTTTCCTGAACCTCCTCTGTCAAGAATCTATGAAAATGTGGAGTTCAAGGTCCAAGCAGAGTGTCTGACAAAGTCTCAAAACTGAAACAGCATGAATTCTACCTTTTCACATTTTTACCCTGTTCCTGACACTTTCCGGTCAAGATTCTATGAAAAAGTGCAGTTTAAGGTGCAAACCGACTGTCTGACAAAGTTTCAGACCTGTACCAACTTTCTAGTTTTTACCCTGCACCATGTAATTTTAAGACTGTTCCAGGGATAGTTTTAGAACAAACTAAGGTGTTTTGAGTCATTTTATGTCGCGATGAACCATGTGAAAAATTTTCTCAAATGTTCCCCTCAGGGTCTTAGACTTTCTAGTTTTTAACCTTTTCCTGAACCTCATCGGTCAAGAATGTATGAAAATGTGCAGTTCAAGGTCCAAGCAGAGTGTCTTACAAAGTTTCAGACCTGTACCAACTTTCTAGTTTTTACCCTGCACCATGTAATTTTAAGACTGTTCTAGGGATAGTTTTAGAACAAACTAAGGTGTTTTGAGTCATTTTATGTCGCGATGAACCATGTGAAAAATTTTCTCAAATGTTCCCCTCAGGGTCTTAGACTTTCTAGTTTTTAACCTTTTCCTGAACCTCATCGGTCAAGAATGTATGAAAATGTGCAGTTCAAGGTCCAAGCAGAGTGTCTTACAAAGTTTCAGACCTGTACCAACTTTCTAGTTTTTACCCTGCACCATGTAATTTTAAGACTGTTCTAGGGATAGTTTTAGAACAAACTAAGGTGTTTTGAGTCATTTTATGTCGCGACCAACCATGTGAAAAATTTTCACAAGGCTTCTGCTCAGGGTCTTACACTTTCTAGTTTTTAACCTTTTCCTGAACCTCCTCCTCGGTCAAGAATCTATGAAAATGTGCAGTTCAAGGTCCAAGCAGAGTGTCTGACAAAGTCTCAAAACTGAAACAGCATGAATTCTACGTTTTCACATTTTTACCCTGTTCTTGACACTTTCCGGTCAAGATTCTATGAAAAAGTGCAGTTTAAGGTGCAAACCGACTGTCTGACAAAGTTTCAGACCTGTACCAACTTTCTAGTTTTTACCCTGCACCATGTAATTTTAAGACTGTTCCGGGGATAGTTTTAGAACAAACTAAGGTGTTTTGAGTCATTTTATGTCGCGATGAACCATGTGAAAAATTTTCACAATTGTTCCTCTCAAGGTCTCACACTTTCTAGTTTTTAACCTTTTCCTGAACCTCCTCGGTCAAGAATCTATGAAAATGTGCAGTTCAAGGTCCAAGCAGAGTGTCTGACAAAGTCTCAAAACTGAAACAGCATGAATTCTACCTTTTCACATTTTTACCCTGTTCCTGACACTTTCCGGTCAAGATTCTATGAAAAAGTGCAGTTTAAGGTGCAAACCGACTGTCTGACAAAGTTTCAGACCTGTACCAACTTTCTAGTTTTTACCCTGCACCATGTAATTTTAAGACTGTTCCGGGGATAGTTTTAGAACAAACTAAGGTGTTTTGAGTCATTTTATGTCGCGATGAACCATGTGAAAAATTTTCACAATTGTTCCTCTCAAGGTCTCACACTTTCTAGTTTTTAACCTTTTCCTGAACCTCCTCGGTCAAGAATCTATGAAAATGTGCAGTTCAAGGTCCAAGCAGAGTGTCTGACAAAGTTTCAGACCTGTACCAACCTTCTAGTTTTACCTGCTCCATGTAATTTTAAGACTGTTCCAGGGATCGTTTTAGAACAAACTTAGGTGTTTTGAGTCATTTTATGTCGCGACCAACCATGTGAAAAATATTCTCAAATGTTCCCCTCAGGGTCTTATACTTTCTAGTTTTTAGCCTTTTCCTGAACCTCATCGGTCAAGAATCTATGAAAATGTGCAGTTCAAGGTCCAAGCAGAGTGTCTGACAAAGTTTCAGACCTGTACCAACTTTCTAGTTTTTACCCTGCACCATGTAATTTTAAGACTGTTCCAGGGATAGTTTAAGAACAAACTAAGGTTTTTTGAGTCATTTTATATTGCGACGAACCATGTGAAAAATTTTCTCAAGGGTTCCCCTCAGGGTCTTAGACTTTCTAGTTTTTAACCTTTTCCTGAACCTCATCGGTCAAGAATCTATGAAAATGTGCAGTTCAAGGTCCAAGCAGAGTGTCTGACAAAGTTTCAGACCTGTACCAACATTCTAGTTTTACCTGCTCCATGTAATTTTAAGACTGTTCCAGGGATCGTTTTAGAACAAACTTAGGTGTTTTGAGTCATTTTATGTCGCGACGAACCATGTGAAAAATTTTCTCAAGGGTTCCCCTCAGGGTCTTACACTTTTTAGTTTTAAACCTTTTCCTGAACCTCCTCTGTCAAGAATCTATGAAAATGTGGAGTTCAAGGTCCAAGCAGAGTGTCTGACAAAGTCTCAAAACTGAAACAGCATGAATTCTACCTTTTCACATTTTTACCCTGTTCCTGACACTTTCCGGTCAAGATTCTATGAAAAAGTGCAGTTTAAGGTGCAAACCGACTGTCTGACAAAGTTTCAGACCTGTACCAACTTTCTAGTTTTTACCCTGCACCATGTAATTTTAAGACTGTTCCAGGGATAGTTTTAGAACAAACTAAGGTGTTTTGAGTCATTTTATGTCGCGATGAACCATGTGAAAAATTTTCTCAAATGTTCCCCTCAGGGTCTTAGACTTTCTAGTTTTTAACCTTTTCCTGAACCTCATCGGTCAAGAATGTATGAAAATGTGCAGTTCAAGGTCCAAGCAGAGTGTCTTACAAAGTTTCAGACCTGTACCAACTTTCTAGTTTTTACCCTGCACCATGTAATTTTAAGACTGTTCTAGGGATAGTTTTAGAACAAACTAAGGTGTTTTGAGTCATTTTATGTCGCGACCAACCATGTGAAAAATTTTCACAAGGCTTCTGCTCAGGGTCTTACACTTTCTAGTTTTTAACCTTTTCCTGAACCTCCTCCTCGGTCAAGAATCTATGAAAATGTGCAGTTCAAGGTCCAAGCAGAGTGTCTGACAAAGTCTCAAAACTGAAACAGCATGAATTCTACGTTTTCACATTTTTACCCTGTTCCTGACACTTTCCGGTCAAGATTCTATGAAAAAGTGCAGTTTAAGGTGCAAACCGACTGTCTGACAAAGTTTCAGACCTGTACCAACTTTCTAGTTTTTACCCTGCACCATGTAATTTTAAGACTGTTCCGGGGATAGTTTTAGAACAAACTAAGGTGTTTTGAGTCATTTTATGTCGCGATGAACCATGTGAAAAATTTTCACAATTGTTCCTCTCAAGGTCTCACACTTTCTAGTTTTTAACCTTTTCCTGAACCTCCTCGGTCAAGAATCTATGAAAATGTGCAGTTCAAGGTCCAAGCAGAGTGTCTGACAAAGTCTCAAAACTGAAACAGCATGAATTCTACGTTTTCACATTTTTACCCTGTTCCTGACACTTTCCGGTCAAGATTCTATGAAAAAGTGCAGTTTAAGGTGCAAACCGACTGTCTGACAAAGTTTCAGACCTGTACCAACTTTCTAGTTTTTACCCTGCACCATGTAATTTTAAGACTGTTCCGGGGATAGTTTTAGAACAAACTAAGGTGTTTTGAGTCATTTTATGTCGCGATGAACCATGTGAAAAATTTTCACAATTGTTCCTCTCAAGGTCTCACACTTTCTAGTTTTTAACCTTTTCCTGAACCTCCTCGGTCAAGAATCTATGAAAATGTGCAGTTCAAGGTCCAAGCAGAGTGTCTGACAAAGTTTCAGACCTGTACCAACCTTCTAGTTTTACCTGCTCCATGTAATTTTAAGACTGTTCCAGGGATCGTTTTAGAACAAACTTAGGTGTTTTGAGTCATTTTATGTCGCGACCAACCATGTGAAAAATATTCTCAAATGTTCCCCTCAGGGTCTTATACTTTCTAGTTTTTAGCCTTTTCCTGAACCTCATCGGTCAAGAATCTATGAAAATGTGCAGTTCAAGGTCCAAGCAGAGTGTCTGACAAAGTTTCAGACCTGTACCAACTTTCTAGTTTTTACCCTGCACCATGTAATTTTAAGACTGTTCCAGGGATAGTTTAAGAACAAACTAAGGTTTTTTGAGTCATTTTATATTGCGACGAACCATGTGAAAAATTTTCTCAAGGGTTCCCCTCAGGGTCTTAGACTTTCTAGTTTTTAACCTTTTCCTGAACCTCATCGGTCAAGAATCTATGAAAATGTGCAGTTCAAGGTCCAAGCAGAGTGTCTGACAAAGTTTCAGACCTGTACCAACATTCTAGTTTTACCTGCTCCATGTAATTTTAAGACTGTTCCAGGGATCGTTTTAGAACAAACTTAGGTGTTTTGAGTCATTTTATGTCGCGACGAACCATGTGAAAAATTTTCTCAAGGGTTCCCCTCAGGGTCTTACACTTTTTAGTTTTAAACCTTTTCCTGAACCTCCTCGGTCAAGAATCTATGAAAATGTGCAGTTCAAGGTCCAAGCAGAGTGTCTGACAAAGTCTCAAAACTGAAACAGCATGAATTCTACCTTTTCACATTTTTACCCTGTTCCTGACACTTTCCGGTCAAGATTCTATGAAAAAGTGCAGTTTAAGGTGCAAACTGACTGTCTGACAAAGTTTCAGACCTGTACCAACTTTCTAGTTTTTACCCTGCACCATGTAATTTTAAGACTGTTCCAGGGATAGTTTTAGAACAAACTAAGGTGTTTTGAGTCATTTTATGTCGCGATGAACCATGTGAAAAATTTTCTCAAGGGTTCACCTCAGGGTCTTAGACTTTCTAGTTTTTAACCTTTTCCTGAACCTCATCGGTCAAGAATGTATGAAAATGTGCAGTTCAAGGTCCAAGCAGAGTGTCTTACAAAGTTTCAGACCTGTACCAACTTTCTAGTTTTTACCCTGCACCATGCAATTTTAAGACTGTTCTAGGGATAGTTTTAGAACAAACTAAGGTGTTTTGAGTCATTTTATGTCGCGACCAACCATGTGAAAAATTTTCACAAGGCTTCTGCTCAGGGTCTTACACTTTCTAGTTTTTAACCTTTTCCTGAACCTCCTCCTCGGTCAAGAATCTATGAAAATGTGCAGTTCAAGGTCCAAGCAGAGTGTCTGACAAAGTCTCAAAACTGAAACAGCATGAATTCTACGTTTTCACATTTTTACCCTGTTCCTGACACTTTCCGGTCAAGATTCTATGAAAAAGTGCAGTTTAAGGTGCAAACCGACTGTCTGACAAAGTTTCAGACCTGTACCAACTTTCTAGTTTTTACCCTGCACCATGTAATTTTAAGACTGTTCCAGGGATAGTTTTAGAACAAACTAAGGTGTTTTGAGTCATTTTATGTCGCGATGAACCATGTGAAAAATTTTCTCAAGGGTTCCCCTCAGGGTCTTAGACTTTCTAGTTTTTAACCTTTTCCTGAACCTCATCGGTCAAGAATCTATGAAAATGTGCTGTTCAAGGTCCAAGCAGAGTGTCTGACAAAGTTTTAGACCTGTACCAACTTTCTAGTTTTACCCTGCTCCATGTAATTTTAAGACTGTTCCAGGGATCGTTTTAGAACAAACTAAGGTGTTTTGAGTCATTTTATGTCGCGACGAACCATCTGAAAAATTTTCACAAGGGTTCCCCTCAAGGTCTTACACTTTCTAGTTTTTAACCTTTTCCTGAACCTCCTCGGTCAAGAATCTATGAAAATGTGCAGTTCAAGGTCCAAGCAGAGTGTCTGACAAAGTTTCAGACCTGTACCAACTTTCTAGTTTTACCCTGCTCCATGTAATTTTAAGACTGTTCCAGGGATCGTTTTAGAACAAACTAAGGTGTTTTGAGTCATTTGTTTGTCGCGACCAACCATGTGAAAAATTTTCACAAGGCTTCTGCTCAGGGTCTTACACTTTCTAGTTTTTGAACCTTTTTCTGAACCTCCTCAGTCAAGAATCTATGAAAATGTGCAGTTCAAGGTCCAAGCAGAGTGTCTGACAAAGTTTCAGACCTGTACCAACTTTCTAGTTTTACCTGCTCCATGTAATTTTAAGACTGTTCCAGGGATCGTTTTAGAACAAACTAAGGTTTTTTGAGTCATTTTATGTTGCGACGAACCATGTGAAAAATTTTCTCAAGGGTTCCCCTCAGGGTCTTAGACTTTCTAGTTTTTAACCTTTTCCTGAACCTCATCGGTCAAGAATCTATGAAAATGTGCAGTTCAAGGTCCAAGCAGAGTGTCTGACAAAGTTTCAGACCTGTACCAACCTTCTAGTTTTACCTGCTCCATGTAATTTTAAGACTGTTCCAGGGATCGTTTTAGAACAAACTTAGGTGTTTTGAGTCATTTTATGTCGCGACGAACCATGTGAAAAATTTTCTCAAGGGTTCCCCTCAGGGTCTTACACTTTTTAGTTTTAAACCTTTTCCTGAACCTCCTCTGTCAAGAATCTATGAAAATGTGGAGTTCAAGGTCCAAGCAGAGTGTCTGACAAAGTCTCAAAACTGAAACAGCATGAATTCTACCTTTTCACATTTTTACCCTGTTCCTGACACTTTCCGGTCAAGATTCTATGAAAAAGTGCAGTTTAAGGTGCAAACCGACTGTCTGACAAAGTTTCAGACCTGTACCAACTTTCTAGTTTTTACCCTGCACCATGTAATTTTAAGACTGTTCCAGGGATAGTTTTAGAACAAACTAAGGTGTTTTGAGTCATTTTATGTCGCGATGAACCATGTGAAAAATTTTCTCAAGGGTTCACCTCAGGGTCTTAGACTTTCTAGTTTTTAACCTTTTCCTGAACCTCATCGGTCAAGAATGTATGAAAATGTGCAGTTCAAGGTCCAAGCAGAGTGTCTTACAAAGTTTCAGACCTGTACCAACTTTCTAGTTTTTACCCTGCACCATGCAATTTTAAGACTGTTCTAGGGATAGTTTTAGAACAAACTAAGGTGTTTTGAGTCATTTTATGTCGCGACCAACCATGTGAAAAATTTTCACAAGGCTTCTGCTCAGGGTCTTACACTTTCTAGTTTTTAACCTTTTCCTGAACCTCCTCCTCGGTCAAGAATCTATGAAAATGTGCAGTTCAAGGTCCAAGCAGAGTGTCTGACAAAGTCTCAAAACTGAAACAGCATGAATTCTACGTTTTCACATTTTTACCCTGTTCCTGACACTTTCCGGTCAAGATTCTATGAAAAAGTGCAGTTTAAGGTGCAAACCGACTGTCTGACAAAGTTTCAGACCTGTACCAACTTTCTAGTTTTTACCCTGCACCATGTAATTTTAAGACTGTTCCAGGGATAGTTTTAGAACAAACTAAGGTGTTTTGAGTCATTTTATGTCGCGATGAACCATGTGAAAAATTTTCACAATTGTTCCTCTCAAGGTCTCACACTTTCTAGTTTTTAACCTTTTCCTGAACCTCCTCGGTCAAGAATCTATGAAAATGTGCTGTTCAAGGTCCAAGCAGAGTGTCTGACAAAGTTTTAGACCTGTACCAACTTTCTAGTTTTACCCTGCTCCATGTAATTTTAAGACTGTTCCAGGGATCGTTTTAGAACAAACTAAGGTGTTTTGAGTCATTTTATGTCGCGACGAACCATCTGAAAAATTTTCACAAGGGTTCCCCTCAAGGTCTTACACTTTCTAGTTTTTAACCTTTTCCTGAACCTCCTCGGTCAAGAATCTATGAAAATGTGCAGTTCAAGGTCCAAGCAGAGTGTCTGACAAAGTTTCAGACCTGTACCAACTTTCTAGTTTTACCCTGCTCCATGTAATTTTAAGACTGTTCCAGGGATCGTTTTAGAACAAACTAAGGTGTTTTGAGTCATTTGTTTGTCGCGACCAACCATGTGAAAAATTTTCACAAGGCTTCTGCTCAGGGTCTTACACTTTCTAGTTTTTGAACCTTTTTCTGAACCTCCTCAGTCAAGAATCTATGAAAATGTGCAGTTCAAGGTCCAAGCAGAGTGTCTGACAAAGTTTCAGACCTGTACCAACTTTCTAGTTTTACCTGCTCCATGTAATTTTAAGACTGTTCCAGGGATCGTTTTAGAACAAACTTAGGTGTTTTGAGTCATTTTATGTCGTGACGAACCATGTGAAAAATTTTCTCAAGGGTTCCCCTCAGGGTCTTACACTTTTTAGTTTTTAACCTTTTCCTGAACCTCCTCGGTCAAGAATCTATGAAAATGTGCAGTTCAAGGTCCAAGCAGAGTGTCTGACAAAGTCTCAAAACTGAAACAGCATGAATTCTACCTTTTCACATTTTTACTCTGTTCCTGACACTTTCCGGTCAAGATTCTATGAAAAAGTGCAGTTTAAGGTGCAAACCGACTGTCTGACAAAGTTTCAGACCTGTACCAACTTTCTAGTTTTTACCCTGCACCATGTAATTTTAAGACTGTTCCAGGGATAGTTTTAGAACAAACTAAGGTTTTTTGAGTCATTTTATGTTGCGACGAACCATGTGAAAAATTTTCTCAAGGGTTCCCCTCAGGGTCTTAGACTTTCTAGTTTTTAACCTTTTCCTGAACCTCATCGGTCAAGAATCTATGAAAATGTGCAGTTCAAGGTCCAAGCAGAGTGTCTGACAAAGTTTCAGACCTGTACCAACCTTCTAGTTTTACCTGCTCCATGTAATTTTAAGACTGTTCCAGGGATCGTTTTAGAACAAACTTAGGTGTTTTGAGTCATTTTATGTCGCGACGAACCATGTGAAAAATTTTCTCAAGGGTTCCCCTCAGGGTCTTACACTTTTTAGTTTTAAACCTTTTCCTGAACCTCCTCTGTCAAGAATCTATGAAAATGTGGAGTTCAAGGTCCAAGCAGAGTGTCTGACAAAGTCTCAAAACTGAAACAGCATGAATTCTACCTTTTCACATTTTTACCCTGTTCCTGACACTTTCCGGTCAAGATTCTATGAAAAAGTGCAGTTTAAGGTGCAAACCGACTGTCTGACAAAGTTTCAGACCTGTACCAACTTTCTAGTTTTTACCCTGCACCATGTAATTTTAAGACTGTTCCAGGGATAGTTTTAGAACAAACTAAGGTGTTTTGAGTCATTTTATGTCGCGATGAACCATGTGAAAAATTTTCTCAAGGGTTCACCTCAGGGTCTTAGACTTTCTAGTTTTTAACCTTTTCCTGAACCTCATCGGTCAAGAATGTATGAAAATGTGCAGTTCAAGGTCCAAGCAGAGTGTCTTACAAAGTTTCAGACCTGTACCAACTTTCTAGTTTTTACCCTGCACCATGCAATTTTAAGACTGTTCTAGGGATAGTTTTAGAACAAACTAAGGTGTTTTGAGTCATTTTATGTCGCGACCAACCATGTGAAAAATTTTCACAAGGCTTCTGCTCAGGGTCTTACACTTTCTAGTTTTTAACCTTTTCCTGAACCTCCTCCTCGGTCAAGAATCTATGAAAATGTGCAGTTCAAGGTCCAAGCAGAGTGTCTGACAAAGTCTCAAAACTGAAACAGCATGAATTCTACGTTTTCACATTTTTACCCTGTTCCTGACACTTTCCGGTCAAGATTCTATGAAAAAGTGCAGTTTAAGGTGCAAACCGACTGTCTGACAAAGTTTCAGACCTGTACCAACTTTCTAGTTTTTACCCTGCACCATGTAATTTTAAGACTGTTCCAGGGATAGTTTTAGAACAAACTAAGGTGTTTTGAGTCATTTTATGTCGCGATGAACCATGTGAAAAATTTTCACAATTGTTCCTCTCAAGGTCTCACACTTTCTAGTTTTTAACCTTTTCCTGAACCTCCTCGGTCAAGAATCTATGAAAATGTGCAGTTCAAGGTCCAAGCAGAGTGTCTGACAAAGTCTCAAAACTGAAACAGCATGAATTCTACCTTTTCACATTTTTACCCTGTTCCTGACACTTTCCGGTCAAGATTCTATGAAAAAGTGCAGTTTAAGGTGCAAACCGACTGTCTGACAAAGTTTCAGACCTGTACCAACTTTCTAGTTTTTACCCTGCACCATGTAATTTTAAGACTGTTCCGGGGATAGTTTTAGAACAAACTAAGGTGTTTTGAGTCATTTTATGTCGCGATGAACCATGTGAAAAATTTTCACAATTGTTCCTCTCAAGGTCTCACACTTTCTAGTTTTTAACCTTTTCCTGAACCTCCTCGGTCAAGAATCTATGAAAATGTGCAGTTCAAGGTCCAAGCAGAGTGTCTGACAAAGTTTCAGACCTGTACCAACCTTCTAGTTTTACCTGCTCCATGTAATTTTAAGACTGTTCCAGGGATCGTTTTAGAACAAACTTAGGTGTTTTGAGTCATTTTATGTCGCGACCAACCATGTGAAAAATATTCTCAAATGTTCCCCTCAGGGTCTTATACTTTCTAGTTTTTAGCCTTTTCCTGAACCTCATCGGTCAAGAATCTATGAAAATGTGCAGTTCAAGGTCCAAGCAGAGTGTCTGACAAAGTTTCAGACCTGTACCAACTTTCTAGTTTTTACCCTGCACCATGTAATTTTAAGACTGTTCCAGGGATAGTTTAAGAACAAACTAAGGTTTTTTGAGTCATTTTATATTGCGACGAACCATGTGAAAAATTTTCTCAAGGGTTCCCCTCAGGGTCTTAGACTTTCTAGTTTTTAACCTTTTCCTGAACCTCATCGGTCAAGAATCTATGAAAATGTGCAGTTCAAGGTCCAAGCAGAGTGTCTGACAAAGTTTCAGACCTGTACCAACATTCTAGTTTTACCTGCTCCATGTAATTTTAAGACTGTTCCAGGGATCGTTTTAGAACAAACTTAGGTGTTTTGAGTCATTTTATGTCGCGACGAACCATGTGAAAAATTTTCTCAAGGGTTCCCCTCAGGGTCTTACACTTTTTAGTTTTAAACCTTTTCCTGAACCTCCTCGGTCAAGAATCTATGAAAATGTGCAGTTCAAGGTCCAAGCAGAGTGTCTGACAAAGTCTCAAAACTGAAACAGCATGAATTCTACCTTTTCACATTTTTACCCTGTTCCTGACACTTTCCGGTCAAGATTCTATGAAAAAGTGCAGTTTAAGGTGCAAACTGACTGTCTGACAAAGTTTCAGACCTGTACCAACTTTCTAGTTTTTACCCTGCACCATGTAATTTTAAGACTGTTCCAGGGATAGTTTTAGAACAAACTAAGGTGTTTTGAGTCATTTTATGTCGCGATGAACCATGTGAAAAATTTTCTCAAGGGTTCACCTCAGGGTCTTAGACTTTCTAGTTTTTAACCTTTTCCTGAACCTCATCGGTCAAGAATGTATGAAAATGTGCAGTTCAAGGTCCAAGCAGAGTGTCTTACAAAGTTTCAGACCTGTACCAACTTTCTAGTTTTTACCCTGCACCATGCAATTTTAAGACTGTTCTAGGGATAGTTTTAGAACAAACTAAGGTGTTTTGAGTCATTTTATGTCGCGACCAACCATGTGAAAAATTTTCACAAGGCTTCTGCTCAGGGTCTTACACTTTCTAGTTTTTAACCTTTTCCTGAACCTCCTCCTCGGTCAAGAATCTATGAAAATGTGCAGTTCAAGGTCCAAGCAGAGTGTCTGACAAAGTCTCAAAACTGAAACAGCATGAATTCTACGTTTTCACATTTTTACCCTGTTCCTGACACTTTCCGGTCAAGATTCTATGAAAAAGTGCAGTTTAAGGTGCAAACCGACTGTCTGACAAAGTTTCAGACCTGTACCAACTTTCTAGTTTTTACCCTGCACCATGTAATTTTAAGACTGTTCCAGGGATAGTTTTAGAACAAACTAAGGTGTTTTGAGTCATTTTATGTCGCGATGAACCATGTGAAAAATTTTCACAATTGTTCCTCTCAAGGTCTCACACTTTCTAGTTTTTAACCTTTTCCTGAACCTCCTCGGTCAAGAATCTATGAAAATGTGCAGTTCAAGGTCCAAGCAGAGTGTCTGACAAAGTCTCAAAACTGAAACAGCATGAATTCTACCTTTTCACATTTTTACCCTGTTCCTGACACTTTCCGGTCAAGATTCTATGAAAAAGTGCAGTTTAAGGTGCAAACCGACTGTCTGACAAAGTTTCAGACCTGTACCAACTTTCTAGTTTTTACCCTGCACCATGTAATTTTAAGACTGTTCCGGGGATAGTTTTAGAACAAACTAAGGTGTTTTGAGTCATTTTATGTCGCGATGAACCATGTGAAAAATTTTCACAATTGTTCCTCTCAAGGTCTCACACTTTCTAGTTTTTAACCTTTTCCTGAACCTCCTCGGTCAAGAATCTATGAAAATGTGCAGTTCAAGGTCCAAGCAGAGTGTCTGACAAAGTTTCAGACCTGTACCAACCTTCTAGTTTTACCTGCTCCATGTAATTTTAAGACTGTTCCAGGGATCGTTTTAGAACAAACTTAGGTGTTTTGAGTCATTTTATGTCGCGACCAACCATGTGAAAAATATTCTCAAATGTTCCCCTCAGGGTCTTATACTTTCTAGTTTTTAGCCTTTTCCTGAACCTCATCGGTCAAGAATCTATGAAAATGTGCAGTTCAAGGTCCAAGCAGAGTGTCTGACAAAGTTTCAGACCTGTACCAACTTTCTAGTTTTTACCCTGCACCATGTAATTTTAAGACTGTTCCAGGGATAGTTTAAGAACAAACTAAGGTTTTTTGAGTCATTTTATATTGCGACGAACCATGTGAAAAATTTTCTCAAGGGTTCCCCTCAGGGTCTTAGACTTTCTAGTTTTTAACCTTTTCCTGAACCTCATCGGTCAAGAATCTATGAAAATGTGCAGTTCAAGGTCCAAGCAGAGTGTCTGACAAAGTTTCAGACCTGTACCAACATTCTAGTTTTACCTGCTCCATGTAATTTTAAGACTGTTCCAGGGATCGTTTTAGAACAAACTTAGGTGTTTTGAGTCATTTTATGTCGCGACGAACCATGTGAAAAATTTTCTCAAGGGTTCCCCTCAGGGTCTTACACTTTTTAGTTTTAAACCTTTTCCTGAACCTCCTCGGTCAAGAATCTATGAAAATGTGCAGTTCAAGGTCCAAGCAGAGTGTCTGACAAAGTCTCAAAACTGAAACAGCATGAATTCTACCTTTTCACATTTTTACCCTGTTCCTGACACTTTCCGGTCAAGATTCTATGAAAAAGTGCAGTTTAAGGTGCAAACTGACTGTCTGACAAAGTTTCAGACCTGTACCAACTTTCTAGTTTTTACCCTGCACCATGTAATTTTAAGACTGTTCCAGGGATAGTTTTAGAACAAACTAAGGTTTTTTGAGTCATTTTATATTGCGACGAACCATGTGAAAAATTTTCTCAAGGGTTCCCCTCAGGGTCTTAGACTTTCTAGTTTTTAACCTTTTCCTGAACCTCATCGGTCAAGAATCTATGAAAATGTGCAGTTCAAGGTCCAAGCAGAGTGTCTGACAAAGTTTCAGACCTGTACCAACATTCTAGTTTTACCTGCTCCATGTAATTTTAAGACTGTTCCAGGGATCGTTTTAGAACAAACTTAGGTGTTTTGAGTCATTTTATGTCGCGACGAACCATGTGAAAAATTTTCTCAAGGGTTCCCCTCAGGGTCTTACACTTTTTAGTTTTAAACCTTTTCCTGAACCTCCTCGGTCAAGAATCTATGAAAATGTGCAGTTCAAGGTCCAAGCAGAGTGTCTGACAAAGTCTCAAAACTGAAACAGCATGAATTCTACCTTTTCACATTTTTACCCTGTTCCTGACACTTTCCGGTCAAGATTCTATGAAAAAGTGCAGTTTAAGGTGCAAACTGACTGTCTGACAAAGTTTCAGACCTGTACCAACTTTCTAGTTTTTACCCTGCACCATGTAATTTTAAGACTGTTCCAGGGATAGTTTTAGAACAAACTAAGGTGTTTTGAGTCATTTTATGTCGCGATGAACCATGTGAAAAATTTTCTCAAGGGTTCACCTCAGGGTCTTAGACTTTCTAGTTTTTAACCTTTTCCTGAACCTCATCGGTCAAGAATGTATGAAAATGTGCAGTTCAAGGTCCAAGCAGAGTGTCTTACAAAGTTTCAGACCTGTACCAACTTTCTAGTTTTTACCCTGCACCATGCAATTTTAAGACTGTTCTAGGGATAGTTTTAGAACAAACTAAGGTGTTTTGAGTCATTTTATGTCGCGACCAACCATGTGAAAAATTTTCACAAGGCTTCTGCTCAGGGTCTTACACTTTCTAGTTTTTAACCTTTTCCTGAACCTCCTCCTCGGTCAAGAATCTATGAAAATGTGCAGTTCAAGGTCCAAGCAGAGTGTCTGACAAAGTCTCAAAACTGAAACAGCATGAATTCTACGTTTTCACATTTTTACCCTGTTCCTGACACTTTCCGGTCAAGATTCTATGAAAAAGTGCAGTTTAAGGTGCAAACCGACTGTCTGACAAAGTTTCAGACCTGTACCAACTTTCTAGTTTTTACCCTGCACCATGTAATTTTAAGACTGTTCCAGGGATAGTTTTAGAACAAACTAAGGTGTTTTGAGTCATTTTATGTCGCGATGAACCATGTGAAAAATTTTCACAATTGTTCCTCTCAAGGTCTCACACTTTCTATTTTTTAACCTTTTCCTGAACCTCCTCGGTCAAGAATCTATGAAAATGTGCAGTTCAAGGTCCAAGCAGAGTGTCTGACAAAGTCTCAAAACTGAAACAGCATGAATTCTACCTTTTCACAATTTTACCCTGTTCCTGACACTTTCCGGTCAAGATTCTATGAAAAAGTGCAGTTTAAGGTGCAAACCGACTGTCTGACAAAGTTTCAGACCTGTACCAACTTTCTAGTTTTTACCCTGCACCATGTAATTTTAAGACTGTTCCAGGGATAGTTTTAGAACAAACTAAGGTGTTTTGAGTCATTTTATGTCGCGATGAACCATGTGAAAAATTTTCACAATTGTTCCTCTCAAGGTCTCACACTTTCTAGTTTTTAACCTTTTCCTGAACCTCCTCGGTCAAGAATCTATGAAAATGTGCAGTTCAAGGTCCAAGCAGAGTGTCTGACAAAGTTTCAGACCTGTACCAACTTTCTAGTTTTTACCCTGCACCATGTAATTTTGAGACTGTTCCAGGGATAGTTTTAGAACAAACTTAGGTGTTTTGAGTCATTTTATGTCGCGACCAACCATGTGAAAAATTTTCTCAAGGTTTCCCCTCAGGGTCTTACACTTTCTAGTTTTTAACCTTTTCCTGAACCTCCTCGGTCAAGAATCTATGAAAATGTGCAGTTCAAGGTCCAAGCAGAGTGTCTGACAAAGTTTCAGACCTGTACCAACTTTCTAGTTTTACCCTGCTCCATGTAATTTTAAGACTGTTCCAGGGATCGTTTTAGAACAAACTAAGGTGTTTTGAGTCATTTGTTTGTCGCGACCAACCATGTGAAAAATTTTCACAAGGCTTCTGCTCAGGGTCTTACACTTTCTAGTTTTTGAACCTTTTTCTGAACCTCCTCAGTCAAGAATCTATGAAAATGTGCAGTTCAAGGTCCAAGCAGAGTGTCTGACAAAGTTTCAGACCTGTACCAACATTCTAGTTTTACCTGCTCCATGTAATTTTAAGACTGTTCCAGGGATCGTTTTAGAACAAACTTAGGTGTTTTGAGTCATTTTATGTCGCGACGAACCATGTGAAAAATTTTCTCAAGGGTTCCCCTCAGGGTCTTACACTTTTTAGTTTTAAACCTTTTCCTGAACCTCCTCGGTCAAGAATCTATGAAAATGTGCAGTTCAAGGTCCAAGCAGAGTGTCTGACAAAGTCTCAAAACTGAAACAGCATGAATTCTACCTTTTCACATTTTTACCCTGTTCCTGACACTTTCCGGTCAAGATTCTATGAAAAAGTGCAGTTTAAGGTGCAAACTGACTGTCTGACAAAGTTTCAGACCTGTACCAACTTTCTAGTTTTTACCCTGCACCATGTAATTTTAAGACTGTTCCAGGGATAGTTTTAGAACAAACTAAGGTGTTTTGAGTCATTTTATGTCGCGATGAACCATGTGAAAAATTTTCTCAAGGGTTCACCTCAGGGTCTTAGACTTTCTAGTTTTTAACCTTTTCCTGAACCTCATCGGTCAAGAATGTATGAAAATGTGCAGTTCAAGGTCCAAGCAGAGTGTCTTACAAAGTTTCAGACCTGTACCAACTTTCTAGTTTTTACCCTGCACCATGCAATTTTAAGACTGTTCTAGGGATAGTTTTAGAACAAACTAAGGTGTTTTGAGTCATTTTATGTCGCGACCAACCATGTGAAAAATTTTCACAAGGCTTCTGCTCAGGGTCTTACACTTTCTAGTTTTTAACCTTTTCCTGAACCTCCTCCTCGGTCAAGAATCTATGAAAATGTGCACTTCAAGGTCCAAGCAGAGTGTCTGACAAAGTCTCAAAACTGAAACAGCATGAATTCTACGTTTTCACATTTTTACCCTGTTCCTGACACTTTCCGGTCAAGATTCTATGAAAAAGTGCAGTTTAAGGTGCAAACCGACTGTCTGACAAAGTTTCAGACCTGTACCAACTTTCTAGTTTTTACCCTGCACCATGTAATTTTAAGACTGTTCCAGGGATAGTTTTAGAACAAACTAAGGTGTTTTGAGTCATTTTATGTCGCGATGAACCATGTGAAAAATTTTCACAATTGTTCCTCTCAAGGTCTCACACTTTCTATTTTTTAACCTTTTCCTGAACCTCCTCGGTCAAGAATCTATGAAAATGTGCAGTTCAAGGTCCAAGCAGAGTGTCTGACAAAGTCTCAAAACTGAAACAGCATGAATTCTACCTTTTCACAATTTTACCCTGTTCCTGACACTTTCCGGTCAAGATTCTATGAAAAAGTGCAGTTTAAGGTGCAAACCGACTGTCTGACAAAGTTTCAGACCTGTACCAACTTTCTAGTTTTTACCCTGCACCATGTAATTTTAAGACTGTTCCAGGGATAGTTTTAGAACAAACTAAGGTGTTTTGAGTCATTTTATGTCGCGATGAACCATGTGAAAAATTTTCACAATTGTTCCTCTCAAGGTCTCACACTTTCTAGTTTTTAACCTTTTCCTGAACCTCCTCGGTCAAGAATCTATGAAAATGTGCAGTTCAAGGTCCAAGCAGAGTGTCTGACAAAGTTTCAGACCTGTACCAACTTTCTAGTTTTTACCCTGCACCATGTAATTTTGAGACTGTTCCAGGGATAGTTTTAGAACAAACTTAGGTGTTTTGAGTCATTTTATGTCGCGACCAACCATGTGAAAAATTTTCTCAAGGTTTCCCCTCAGGGTCTTACACTTTCTAGTTTTTAACCTTTTCCTGAACCTCCTCGGTCAAGAATCTATGAAAATGTGCAGTTCAAGGTCCAAGCAGAGTGTCTGACAAAGTTTCAGACCTGTACCAACTTTCTAGTTTTACCCTGCTCCATGTAATTTTAAGACTGTTCCAGGGATCGTTTTAGAACAAACTAAGGTGTTTTGAGTCATTTGTTTGTCGCGACCAACCATGTGAAAAATTTTCACAAGGCTTCTGCTCAGGGTCTTACACTTTCTAGTTTTTGAACCTTTTTCTGAACCTCCTCAGTCAAGAATCTATGAAAATGTGCAGTTCAAGGTCCAAGCAGAGTGTCTGACAAAGTTTCAGACCTGTACCAACTTTCTAGTTTTACCTGCTCCATGTAATTTTAAGACTGTTCCAGGGATCGTTTTAGAACAAACTTAGGTGTTTTGAGTCATTTTATGTCGTGACGAACCATGTGAAAAATTTTCTCAAGGGTTCCCCTCAGGGTCTTACACTTTTTAGTTTTTAACCTTTTCCTGAACCTCCTCGGTCAAGAATCTATGAAAATGTGCAGTTCAAGGTCCAAGCAGAGTGTCTGACAAAGTTTCAGACCTGTACCAACTTTCTAGTTTTGCCCTGCTCCATGTAATTTTAAGACTAATCCAGGGATCGTTTTAGAACAAATTAAGGTGTTTTAAGTCATTTTATGTAGCGACGAACCATGTGAAAAATTTTCACAAGGCTTCTGCTCAGGGTCTTACACTTTCTAGTTTTTAACCTTTTCCTGAACCTCCTCGGTCAAGAATCTATGAAAATGTGCAGTTCAAGGTCCAAGCAGAGTGTCTGACAAAGTCTCAAAACTGAAACAGCATGAATTCTACCTTTTCACATTTTTACCCTGTTCCTGACACTTTCCGGTCAAGATTCTATGAAAAAGTGCAGTTTAAGGTGCAAACCGACTGTCTGACAAAGTTTCAGACCTGTACCAACTTTCTAGTTTTTACCCTGCACCATGTAATTTTAAGACTGTTCCAGGGATAGTTTTAGAACAAACTAAGGTGTTTTGAGTCATTTTATGTCGCGATGAACCATGTGAAAAATTTTCTCAAGGGTTCCCCTCAGGGTCTTAGACTTTCTAGTTTTTAACCTTTTCCTGAACCTCATCGGTCAAGAATCTATGAAAATGTGCTGTTCAAGGTCCAAGCAGAGTGTCTGACAAAGTTTTAGACCTGTACCAACTTTCTAGTTTTACCCTGCTCCATGTAATTTTAAGACTGTTCCAGGGATCGTTTTAGAACAAACTAAGGTGTTTTGAGTCATTTTATGTCGCGACGAACCATCTGAAAAATTTTCACAAGGGTTCCCCTCAAGGTCTTACACTTTCTAGTTTTTAACCTTTTCCTGAACCTCCTCGGTCAAGAATCTATGAAAATGTGCAGTTCAAGGTCCAAGCAGAGTGTCTGACAAAGTTTCAGACCTGTACCAACTTTCTAGTTTTACCCTGCTCCATGTAATTTTAAGACTGTTCCAGGGATCGTTTTAGAACAAACTAAGGTGTGTCCAACTAAATAGAACCCCTTTCCTGGTCAGTGAAGGCTCTGCAATTTCAGCAAAATCAGGGATACATTGCCTATAATAACCTGCCATACCAAGGAACCTTTGTACACCTTTCACATCATCAGGAGGCTCCATCTCTTTGACAGCTGCTACTTTGGCAGGATCAGGCTTCAATCCATCAGAACCAACTATATACCCTAATAGCTTCACTTCTTTTTTACGGAAGGTGCACTTTTCAGAGTTCTATTAATCTGTCTATTTCTCTATCTACTGCTGCTTTTCGATCCAGTGGTAGCCTGTATGGCCTCTGTCGGATTGGCCTGACATCTTCTACTTCTAACCTCATGGTAACATTGGATGCAATAGGAAGACACTTTCCCTTTCCAGAAAATATCTCAGGGAACTCCCCTTTCCACCGATCTAATTCAGAATGCACTCCAGCTACATCAACCTGGCCCATTTCACAACCTCCCCACCCGAAAACAACCCCTCCGAATTTCACTGTCTTCTTCACACAATCTAATTGCATGCCTAGTGTAGTTAGAGCATCGATCCCCAGCAATAAATCATGTTTCATGGCAGTAACAACATATAATTCAACATTCTCACCTAGTAACTGGATCCTAGCTATGCCTTTCGTTGTAATGGAGTGTCCTGACAAAGAACGAAGTTCTAGTCCTGGTTCGGTAACTGGTGGGCGGTTAGAATGTCTACAAATCTCCTTCCACCTCTGTTCACTGATCATTGAGCGTGCTGCGCCAGAGTCCACAAGTGTGTGTAATGGGGTATTTCCATGTAAAATGTCTACACACACCATACCAGTTTCCCTGGTTTTGTTGAGTAGATGGGCGGTAGTATTCAGAACTTCCCATGGCTGCTTGCTGAACGACTTCAAGGGCAGCTTGTAGTGTGGGATGGGTACCACCTTGATTAGCAGGTGTTTGACTTGGGCACTCTCTGGCAAAATGACCTATCTCACCACATGCATAGCACCTAGAGGATCCATAAGGAACCCTTGTCCCCTGCCCAGCACCTCTACCTTGACCTCCTCTACCCCGTCCACGGCCTCGCCATCCACCATTACTCCCTTTGTTGTAGATAATGGTTGGTCCACCTCTAGAATGTTCTAATGCCTCCCCACCCTGCTGGGTAGAATTACTATGGCCAGGCACAGGACTAGGAGTTGCTGTACCAACAAAACGGTTTGTGTCAATGGCTGCCATGGGCACAGCAGTGTGGGTGTTTTTCAATGACTTCATTGACATGGACATAGACTGCATACCTTTCTCCAAGGACTTTATAGCTCCTTCAATGTTCTTCAAACGGCTATCATCCACTGAAGTTTCAGGTGGAGGTGGGGGGAGGTCAACGGCTGCTTGATCCATTAATCCTGAAGGTTCATTCAGCCTCAAAGCTGATGCTCCAGTATTACAGGCTTTACATGCCTCAGCCACGGTTTTAGGAGTAGCAACTGTGACATGATATTTCAACTGATCAATTTCAACAACCTCACTCTTTCCTGCTCAAGTTGAAGTTGTTCACCCATATTGTACCCCGACCAACACAATCCTTGTACAGTGTGTTCACCTTTTTCCTCCTCCAGTTACAACCAAGTATAGTCCCGCCGGTGGTTCCACTTTGTAACTGGGGGGAAGAACCAAATGCACACTTCGCTGGTCTGGTAGAAACTGAATCATCTTTATTTCCAAAATCCTAATCTCATCTTGGGCTCCGCCTTCCACTTGTCAATCATACAATATCAACCAATCACCTGAGGGGTAGGTGACTCCCCCTGGTGGAGGTAGGCAGAACAATGCCAAACACAATACACACTTACAATTGGAATGCAATAACAACAAAACCCTTTGTGACGTCCGTCACTAATCCTTACTATAATACCCCCATAAAATAGACCATACAATGAATACAGACAGTACAATGAATTCAAACCTAGACAAAAACCATCAACTAACATCAGTGTCACAGTATATACACACAAAAGACATTGTAATTGCCCAGACGGCCGTTCCTGTCCTTTGTTGTGTTTCTGCATTTCTTTATATCATAATTACCTCCTACTCTATTATACACACTTAAAAACGGAATGCAATAACATATTAACACACAAAAGGCACACCAGATGTACAATAGGCAGTGGCAGCCGTTTCTACAGCCCCCATCTCTATTGTCCGCAAAAACGGAATGCAATACCAACAAAACCCTTTGTGACGTCCGTCACTAATCCTTATTATAATACCCCCACAAAATAGACCATACAGTGAATACAGACAGTACAATGAATTTAAACCTAGAGAAACCATCAACTAACATCAGTGTCACAGTACATACACATAAAAGACATTGTAATTGCCCAGACGGCCATTCCTGTCCTTTGTTGTGTTTCTGCATTTCTTTATATCATAATTATCTCCTACTCTATTGTTCTTACAAAATACACACTTAGAAACGGAATGCAATAACATATAAATACACAAAAGGCACACCAGATGTACAATAGGCAGTGGCGGCCGTTTCTACAGCCCCCATCCCTATTGTCCACCATACATTCACAACAGTGTGGCAGACACAATAGCACTTTCTCCTTTTGTGACATTTTGTCTTGGCTCTTATATTCATTACAGAATAACATAAAAAAGTATCTTTCAAAAATATTAGACAAATAAATTCTTTTAATGTGCTCGAAACTTTTACCTGAGGAGATGCTGTGCAGACATTTACCTGAGCAGATGCTGTACAGACATTGACATGAGCAGATGCTGTACAGACATTGACCTGAGCAGATGCTGTACAGACATTGACATGAGCAGATGCTGTACAGACATTGACCTGAGCAGATGCTGTACAGACATTGACCTGAGCAGATGCTGTACAGACATTGACCTGAGCAGATGCTGTACCGACATTGACCTGAGCAGATGCTGTACAGACATTGACCTGAGCAGATGCTGTACAGACATTGACCTGAGTAGCTTCTGTATCGATCCACTAAAGGCTCAGTGAAAAATTACCTTGTAAGGCATCCAGACATATAATCTCTGGGTGTGCCTGACCTGTCGCCAAGTAAAACTCACCAAACCTTTCCTGACCTGCCAACCAGCAGAACTTACCCAAATCCTTCCCTGACCTGCCACCTAGCAGAATTCACTCAAACCCTTCCCTGACCTGCCACCCAGCAGAACTCACTCAAACCCTTCCCTGACCTGCTGCCCAGGAAAACTCACAACCCTTCCCTGGCCTGCTGCCTGGGAAAACTTACCTGACCCCTTCCCTGACATGCCGCCCAGCAGAACTCAGCAAAATCTTTCCCTGACTTGCCACCCAGCAAACCTCCCTCAAACCTGCCACCCAGCAGACTCACCAAACCCTTCCCTCACCTGCCAACCAGCAGAACTCACTCAAACAATTCCCTGATCTGCTGCCCTAGAATACCCACCCAAAGCCTTCACTTAACCCAATTACCATCACCTGATGATAGTCAATCAGGTTGAAACTTTGTACCATATTCAGAAATAAAAAAAAACAAAACAACGTATTTCCTTGTCATTGACCCTCAAAACTTTGCTGTACTTTATACCGTATTGATATTATCATATACCATTTTATTATTCCAATTATCTTAACATATTACTGTATTAATCCAAGAATATATAAGAAATTAATACATTGTACATCCATGTGTGCGTTCATGCCCCACTGCACACCAGCTATGTCAGATATACATAGGTTACAACATCAAAGAGTCCGCCCTCATGGTCCACTGCACAATATAATGCTTTTAAGAGTCTAAGAGACCGCCCTCATGGTCCAGTGCACAATATAATGTCTTGTAGGTGAATGCAACTGGCCGTCATGGGTGCCTGGGGACCGCTGACGCCGTCATGGGTGTCTGAGCACCCAAGAACTGAACAATAGGTTACATAAGTAACAATGCCATACCCTTCCAGTTGCTCTAGCGTTGCTCCAGAGCAACCCAGGTCAAATATGAAAGCAGTTATGTAATTGCCATAATTTGACGGTCAAAATAAGCCCAAGATCAAGGCCCAACTTCCATTATTAAGGAAGTTATGCAACCGGGACGGTTTCAACCTCCGAATGCGCTACAGATAAACCAGCACAAGTTACATGCCTAGAAAGCGGGCAGTGGTAACTTGACATATTCAACTCTGCGCATGCGCAATATGAAGGCTGTAGATATATAAACGACCGAGATATGAAGGTCGGAACATGCCAAAACGACCGAGACAATGGGGGACATAGCGGCGTCCATGTGGGTCCTTTGTGCGCCCACTGACACATGAAAGACCCCCCTCAAACAACCACAGACTAAGGCAGATGCCACTGGCTCCAGTCAGTCTGAGGGGCCAAGCCAGGAAATGGTACTTATACACCTGGCAAGCCCCTCTAGAAATCAGAATCTCCAGAACCACCACTGAGGTAACATCTCAAGTTCAGCTCTCCTACTGCCTGCTATAGCTCTGCACTATGCTGGGTTAGACTATGCCAGACAGGCATAGGACTACCCCCTCTAGTGGTCAGAGGCTATCTTCCACCAGTCAACTACCAGAGGGTAAAGTTACACATTTATATTATCCCTCTAAGCAGCAGGTCAGGAGCTAGGTGTGGGAACCCACCTAGGACCAAACTGGACAGTGTATTATTATTATTATTATTATTATTATTATTATTATTACTACCGTAAATCCTCGCGTATAGGACGCCCCTGGCATATAGGACACACCCAGAGTTCAAGGAAATGCTTTAAGGCATATCTGGGGTTATTTTTTGGTAATTTTAGTACTGATCTATAATAGAAAATCCTCGCATATAGGACGCACCCACAACTTCTGACCATCCTATAGGACGCCCCAGGGGTAGTTTTAGTGTATAAGACGCGTCCTGTATGCGAGGATTTACGGTATTATTATTATTATTATTATTACACAGGTGGAGTGGAGTGAGAGTGAGTAATATATGTTCAACGCCATTTCGACAGCTAAGGTCATATTCATGGCGAGAACGACATTACACAATTTCACAGAGGAATGTGTCAGTGCCCGCGCATATATGCACCACACACATCCTGAGGGGAGAGGAAAGATGAGAAGTAGACCCTTTTAAGTGGGCTAGGGAAGCCCACAGGTGGAGTGGAACTGAACTTTATACTTTATAACCAATTGTATATTTACTGTGTGTGGAAATTACCTGCATATTAACATTTGTATTACTGATACATAACATGTTCTGCCTAAGCTGAATAAACCAGTGATAACTGGAATAGCACTAATAAGAGCTTGATATTCTTACTCTATATATACCACTAGTCATATGATATTTCTCATATGAGAACTTGATCATGCACAATTACTAGTATGACAATATATTGGTATATTCATTTAAAAAAAAAATTAATTCATACAAAAATTCAGTTGTTAGAAATACAAAGTTTAACAGTATTTCATCCATAGTGCTGTTCAAAAGGGGGAAAAGGAATGTTTTTGTTCCATATCCATTACAGATCAATGTATCTTGGAGCAAATAATGTCCACCACCATCGTGTCCAACTTGATAGTTTAGCCAAATAAAGCAGATCGTGAGGCTAGTCCAGTCTGTCTGAGGTGAGTGAAATGGCTGCCCTCAGCTTCTGTCCATGTTAATCATCTGAAGCCGTTTCTTAAGATATTCCAGTAGAACTGGGTACACCAGTTGGATCTGCTTTTGACCCGACCTTAAAAGATTCACAAGCATATAATGCAAGGCAAAGTGTCAGGCACCAGTGATGTTCCAAGCCTCAAGAAACAATACCCATGCACACAGAGTCCCTAGTAACCAAAGTTACTATGAACCGGTAGGTGGCACCAGATTGCAAAGTATGAGTGATGGTTCAGTAAAAGGTCACTAGGTGTCCTCAGTGTCCTGATACAAGTGTAAGTGGGAATTGTTCATTGTATCAATACTCTAAACAGCAAGGGTTGTTTTCCAACATAAAATGTGTATGTTTTGCTCGAATATGCTCAATCATAGAGGAAAGAATCAAATGCGGGTATATAGAGTATCCTGAGGATCCTTGAACAACTAAGTATGTATGTAGCTGCCGTAATGTTAAAAGGAATGAATTAGCCCATGGGTTTGTGGCACAGCTGCTCAACATGAAACCTCTACTATTGTACAATATAGACATGTATCAGTATACTTCTAAATCTATCTCTTTACCATAAAACCATGCACATCAACTAACCGAGTCTATACGCCACTCTTACAACTTCAGAAAAAATCAATAGGCTGATGTGAAGAATTGAAGATTCCTAATTTAGTATTGCTCTTAAGTGCCAAAACCCTGCCAATAATCCATAACCTGAGTTTAGAATGACTACAGGCTACGTAGGCCTTGGGAATGGCATATTTCCATAAAACTTAATGCCAAATTTACAATAAATTATATCTAATCATATCAAATTTCTGTGGCAGATTCATATAGGGCAAGCAGGGTGCACGACTGCCTTTTGCATGTACTTAAGCGTTTATTTGCTCATATTAGATCCTGAAATTTCCGCTAAAATAGGGGGTATATGCCACGTCGCCCCCCCCCCTTTTCCAAATCCTGGATCTACCACTGTCAAATATAGATTTGTAAATTGCATCTATGATACCAGAAGCCCAACTCAAATGGTGTACGGCATTTTGAAATTCGTCTTAAAAGCAAACCTGATTCAACAAATTACATGATTTCTCATATTTACATCTAGATGCTGTCAGAAGTGTCAAGATGAAAGCTGTGTACTTCAACTCCTAATGCATCTACCACTCTGTGCTGACATCTTAAGCAGCAAGATGAAAGCTGTGTACTTCAACTCCTAATGCATCTCCCACTTTGTGCTGACATCTTCAAGTAGCAAGATGAAAGCTGTGTACTTCAACTCCTAATGCATCTCCCACTTTGTGCTGACATCTTCAAGTAGCAAGATGAAAGCTGTGTACTTCAACTCCTAATGCATCTACCACTGTGTGCTGACACCTTCAAGTAGCAAGATGAAAGCTGTGTACTTCAACTCCTAATGCATCTCCCACTTTGTGCTGACATCTTTAAGTAGCAAGATGAAAGCTGTGTACTTCAACTCCTAATGCATCTACCACTGTGTGCTGACACCTTCAAGTAGCAAGATGAAAGCTGTGTACTTCAACTCCTAATGCATCTACCACTGTGTGCTGACACCTTCAAGTAGCAAGATGAAAGCTGTGTACTTCAACTCCTAATGCATCTCCCACTGTGTGCTGACACCTTCAAGTAGCAAGATGAAAGCTGTGTACTTCAACTCCTAATGCATCTCCCACTTTGTGCTGACATCTTCAAGCAGCAAGATGAAAGCTTTGTGCTGCAAATAACATATCTCTTTAATTATACTCCGACTGGGTGTCCGTCCTATTGTTCTCAAGCTAGGTTTACTTTCATAGTCTCCTATGTGGCATCGAGGGGGGGGGGCATCTGGAGAATCTGACAGGAGGTTATGCACATAATATCCAAGAGATATGCACATACCCTCCGGGGGGTTATGAGGAATAATTCAGGTGCAAAAAATTGGTATTTATTATGGGGTTTGGATCTGTATGAGTAGGATAAATATGCCAGCACCTATACCTCTTAACTATGGTGCCAGCACATGGTGTTTGGGCACTGTAGAGCGTATTTAAAAAGGTATGCAAGTGCTCATATATAATTGATTCATTACAAAGGTACCTTCAATCTAAAAGCAAGATGTGAGAGTAGTACATGTATAATGGACATGACCCCTGGTTGTTAATCAGTAGGTTGTAGGTTCAAGTCACTTTATTGGAAAACGTTTTCTGTTGTTTATTTTTAATCTATACTTTAAGGAAGATCTTTGGTTCAATAACAATCATTCTTAACTGTTTTTTGTTAAGGTGTGGTACGTACAGGACACAATGTGTCATACATACAGGACACAATGTGTGGTACATACAGGACACAATATGTGGTACATACAGGACACAATATGTGGTACATACAGGACACAATATGTGGTACATAGAGGACATAATGTGTGGTACATACAGGACACAAGGTGTGGTATATACAGGACTCAATGTGTGGTACATACAGGACACAATGTGTGGTACATACAGGACAAAAAGTGTGGTACATACAGGACACAAGGTGTCGTACATACAGGACACAAGGTGTGGTACATACAGGACAAAAAGTGTGGTACATACAGGACACAATGTGTGGTACATACAGGACACAATGTGTGATACAGGACACAATGTGTGGTACATACAGGACACAATGTGTGATACAGGACACAATGTGTGGTACATACAGGACACAATGTGTGATACAGGACACTATGTGTGGTACATACAGGACACAATGTGTGATACAGGACACAATGTGTGGTACATACAGGACACAATGTGTGGTACATACAGGACACAAGGTGTGGTACATACAGGACACAAGGTGTGGTACATACAGGACACAAGGTGTGGTACATACAGGACACAATGTGTGGTACATACAGGACACAATGTGTGGTACATACAGGACACAATGTGTGGTACATACACAACACGATGTGTGATACAGGAGACAGAGTGTGGTACATACAGGACACAATGTGTGGTACATACAGCACACAATGTGTCATACATACAGGACACAAGGTGTGGTACATACAGGACACAATGTGTGGTACATACAGGACACAATGTGTGGTACATACAGGATACAAGGTGTGGTACAGGACACAAGGTGGGGTACATACAGGACACAAGGTGTGGTACATAAAGGACACAAGGTGTGGTACATACAGGATACAAGGTGTGGTACAGGACACAAAGTGTGGTACATACAGGACACAAGGTGTGGTACATACGGGATACAAGGTGTGGTACAGGACACAAGGTGTGGTACATACAGGACACAACGTGTGGTACATACAGCACACAACATACAGGACACAAGGTGTGGTACATACAGGATACAAGGTGTGGTACAGGACACAAGGTGTGGTACATACAGGACACAAGGTGTGGTACATACAGCACACAACATACGGGACACAATGTCTCATACATACAGGACACAAAGTGTGGTACATACAGGACACAAGGTGTGGTACATACAGGACACAAGGTGTGGTACATACAGGACATAATGTGTGGTACATACAGGACACAATGTGTGGTACATACAGGACACAATGTGTGGTACATACAGGACACAATGTGTGGTACATACAGGACATAATGTGTGGTACATACAGGACACAAGGTGTGGTACATACAGGACACAATGTGTGTTACATACAGGATACACGGTGTGGTACATACAGGACACAATGTGTGGTACATACAGGACACAATGTGTGGTACATAGAGGACACAAGGTTTGGTACATAGAGGACACAAGGTGTGGTACATACAGGATACAAAATGTGGTACATACAGAATACAAAATGTGGTACATGCAGGATACATAATGTAGTGTAATGACTTTAGTGTAGGTGTATCGGTTGAATAGTGGAGGGCAACATGACTATAGTGTAGGTGTATGGGGTGAATAGTGGAGGGGGACATGACTATAGTGTAGGTGTATAGGGTGAATAGTGGAGGGGGACATGACTATAGTGCAGGTGTATGGGGTGAATAGTGGAGGGGGACATGACTATAGTGTAGGTGTATGGGGTGAATAGTAGAGGTGAGGTGACTGTAGAGTAAGTGTATGGGGTGAATAGTGGAGGGGGACATGACTACAGTGTAGGTGCACTATGCACCTGCACTATAGTCATGTCCCCCTCCACTATTCACACTATACACCTACACTATAGTCATGTCCCCCTCCACTATTCACCCCATAAACCTACACTTTAGTCATGTCCCCCTTCACTATTCACATCATAAACCTACACTATAGTCATGTCACCCTCCACTATTCACACCATACACCTACACTATAGTCATGTCCCCTTCCACTATTCACACCATAAACCTACACTTTAGTCATGTCCCCCTTCACTATTCACCCTATACAATTACACTATAGTCATGTCCCCTTCCACTATTCACCCCATACACCTACACTATAGTCATGTCCCCCTCCACTATTCACCCTATACACCTACACTATAGTCATGTCCCCTTCCACTATTCACCCCATACACCTACACTATAGTCATGTCCCCCTCCACTATTCACCCTATACACCTACACTATAGTCATGTCACCCTCCACTATTCACACCATACACCTACACTATAGTCATGTCCCCCTCCACTATTCACCCTATACACCTACACTATAGTCATGTCCCCCTCCACTATTCACCCTATACACCTACACTATAGTCATGTCCCCCTCCACTATTCACCCCATACACTTACACTATAGTCATGTCCCCTCCACTATTCACACCATACACCTACACTTTAGTCATGTCCCCCTTCACTATTCACACCATAAACCTACACTATAGTCATGTCCCCCTCCACTATTCACCCTATACACCTACACTATAGTCATGTCCCCTTCCACTATTCACCCTATACACCTACACTATAGTCATGTCCCCCTCCACTATTCACCCCATACACCTACACTATAGTCATGTCCCCCTCCACTATTCACCCTATACACCTACACTATAGTCATGTCCCCTTCCACTATTCACACCATAAACCTACACTTTAGTCATGTCCCCCTTCACTATTCACCCTATACACCTACACTATTATCGTGTCCCCCTCCACTATTCACCCTATACACCTACACTATAGTCATGTCTCCCGTCCACTACTCACCCTATACACTTACACTATAGTCTTGTCCCCCTCCACTATTCACACCATACACCTACACTATAGTCAAGTCCCCCTCCACTATTCACCCTATACACCTATATTATAGTCATGTCCCCCTCCACTATTCACCCTATAAACCTACACTATAGTCATGTCCCCCTCCACTATTCACCCCATACACCTACACTTTAGTCATGTTGCCCTCCACTATTCACACCATACACCTACACTATAGTCTTATCCCCCTCCACTATTCACACTATAAACCTACACTATAGTCATGTCCCCCTCCACTATTCACCCAATACACCTACACTATAGTCATGTCCCCCTCCACTATTCACACCATACACCTACACTATAGTCATGTCCCCCTCCACTATTCACCCTATACACCTATACTATAGTCATGTCCCCCTCCACTATTCACACCATACACCTACACTATAGTCTTATCCCCCTCCACTATTCACACTATACACCTACACTATAGTCATGTCATCCTCCACGATTGATGCTATACACTTTCACTATAGTCATGTCCCCCCTCCACTATTCTCACTATACACCTACACTATAGTCTTGTCCCCTCCAGTATTCACGCCATAAACCTACACTATAGTCATGTCCCCCTCCACTATTCAAATATAAGTCCAAATATAATAGAAAACATAGAGGATGTTGCAAATTTTCTGTCTGAGGTTATAATGGATCTGAGGAATTAAAGGGTCGAGGAAGTGAGGGCTGACTGTAGTCAGGTCCCCCTCCACTATTCACATTATAAATACACTTACACTATAGTCATGTCCCCCATCCAATATTACCCAATACAGCTACACTATAGTCAGGTCCCCCTCCACTATTCACACCATACACCTACACTATAGTCAGGTCCCCCTCCACTATTCACCCCATACACCTACACTATAGTCATGTCCCCCTCCTTATTCACCCCATACACCTATACTATAGTCATGTCCCCCTCCACTTTTCACACTATACACCTACACTATAGTCATGTCCCCCTCCTTATTCACCCCATACACCTATACTATAGTCATGTCCCCCTCCACTATTCACCCTATACACCTACACTATAGTCAAGTCCCCCGTCCACTATTCACCCAATACACCTACACTATAGTCATGTCCCCCGTCCACTATTCACCCCAATCACCTATACTATAGTCATGTCCCCCTCCACTATTCACACCATACACCTACACTATAGTCATGTCCCCCTCCACTATTCACACTATATACCTACACTATAGTCATGTCCCCCTCCCGGGCTTCCCTAGCCCACTTAAAAGGGTCTATATCTCCTCTTTCCTATCCCCTCGGATGTGTGTGGTGCACATATGCACGGGCACTGACACATTCCTCTGTGAAAATGTGTAATGTTGTTCTCGCCATGAATATGACCTTAGCTGTCGAAATGGCGTTAAACATCTATTACTCACTCACTCTGTCCCCCTCCACTATTCACCCAATACACCTACACTATAATCATGTCCCCCTCCCTATTCACCCTATACACCTATACTATAGTCAGGTCCCCATCCACTATTCACCCCATACACCTATACTATAGTCATGTCTCCCTCCACTATTCACCCCATACACCTACACTATAGTCATGTCCCCCGTCCACTATTCACCCAATACACCTATACTATAGTCATGTCCCCCGTCCACTATTCACCCCAATCACCTATACTATAGTCATGTCCCCCTCCACTATTCACACCATACACCTACACTATAGTCATGTCCACCTCCACTATTCACCCTATACACCTTCACTATAGTCATGTCCCCCGTCCACTATTCACCCTATACACCTACACTATAGTCATGTCCCACTCCACTATTCACCCCATACACCTACACTATAGTCATGTCACCCTCCACTATTCACCCCATACACCTACACTATAGTCATGTCCCCCTCCACTATTCACCCCATACACCTACACTATAGTCATGTCCCCCTCCACTATTCACCCTATACACTTACACTATAGTCATGTCCCCTCCACTATTCACCCCATACACCTACACTATAGTCATGTCCCCCTCCACTATTCACCCTATACACTTACACTATAGTCATGTCCCCTCCACTATTCACCCCATACACCTACACTATAGTCATGTCCCCCTCCACTATTCACCCTATACACTTACACTATAGTCATGTCCCCTCCACTATTCACCCTATACACCTACACTATAGTCATGTCCCCCTCCACTATTCACCCAATACACCTACACTATAGTCATGTCCCCCTCCACTATTCACCCAATACACCTACACTATAGTCATGTCCCCCTCCACTATTCACCCTATACACCTATACTATAGTCATGTCCCCCTCCACTATTCACCCTATACAGTGTAGGATAAGGGTGCCTATATGGGCTCTTAACCATGAACCTAGGTATTCAGCATTAAGGAGTTTAATGTGAGGCACTAAGAGTGACCTGCCTACTACTCGACTTCACAGACAATTACATGGTTGACTGAACCCTCAGACTCAGGACCAAATGAAACAAGGGGCTTTTATCTAATGGGGGCAGCTGTGGGTTGGGGCAGCTGGTGCTTCCTGAGGGGGACCTGCGTGTTGTAGAGGATGTGACCAGCATGGGCTGGTACTAGGTGTGGTTAGGTGGTAACAATATGGATAAAAAAGAAGAAAGCATGAAGATATATTGATTGATTATTAGTCTCATGTGCACAATGGGATTACCCTATGGTGATAGTTCTATTAAATATGGCCTTTGACTGTTTTCTTCATATTATATTCCTGGTAGAAAGCACTTTAGCACACTATCCCCCAAGATGAAAATTAGAAAAAATATTGCTGTCAAACATGATAATTTCCCCTGCCAAATAAAATATCTTCTGTCAACTTGACAACAGAAAAATCATGTTGACAGCAGTCTTGTTTTCAAACTTGACAGTTGACAGGGGATAATCATATCAATATTTTTGTACTTTGACAGTCGACAGGTTAGATTTTCAGGTTTGACAGTAGTTTTTACGGGGATAAAAAAGTTCAAATTTTTTCAAGGTCCACGGCTTCTGTACATGGCAGATACAATTGTTACTATAGATTAGTACTAGAACTGCTGTATTCCATAGGGGGGTGGAATACAATATGCTTGTATTCCATGACTGGCGATCATGTGACATGCTGAGTAAATATTGTTGAGGTTCTTTATTCGAAAATAGGGAAAGGTTCACTAGTTGGAGGAATTTTTATCGCATGCACAGTTTGGTCCCTGTATCATATGGGGGTGTGCGATACAGAGCTGCACTGTAAAACCTATGGGCTGTCAGTATCTCGGGCATATCAACATGAAATAAATGCAAATTTCCACTTCCATAGAATATTTTGCACCATATTCCGTGAGGTGAGACTGTCCATATTCCATGAATCTGGCCCACTTGCCGAGTGGGTTGGTCAGGGGATCAACACTCCAACTTCATGTGTAAATATGTAGACCACAAAGCACACCATATTGACATGGAGACCACATAGCAGACCACTATGGCCGCACCTTCACCACCAGTCAAGCACTAGACTGAGGTAGCAATGATGGACTGAATTGCCCAAATAGAATTTGTCAGCCCCAAATGGTTTGCCTGGTGTGAAAGTTGGACAGATTGCAAGAGCAGAGTGAGTTACCCTAGATGTAGGGAACCTTTAGAAGTCAGTCTTGTGCAGAAATCGCATTACTCTCAAACTTTGTACGTCCAATCCAATTTACGCTGACCTAACACACATGTTGAAGTACTGCTTGCTGAACACACCACGCTGAGTAGTGTACATTCTTCATTCGGTTTCACCATTATATTCCCCCTCCTCTATCTATGGCTGTGCGGCTAGAAAGCCCTAATAGTTCTATTCCTGTATCACAAATTACAAGAAATATTTGATATACTTCACATGGCAACTTGAATTATTTTCATTGGGCGTATTTTGAAACTTGATGAAAAAAGGACATAACCACACATCACAGGACAGTGAACACTTCAAACTCAGTATAGACTCCTTTTCACCATACCCTTGACGTGTTATCCATTTCGGGATACATTTCTTCTTTTGATGGTGCACTATATAATATGGAACTTGGAAGAGTTCACATTTAAATGTGTTTCTATGATAAAAGCGAATCCAAGGATATGAGTTCAGTCTAACACAATATAGTGACTAACATGTAGTTGTAAATGAGGCATGGGAGTCACAAAGCATGAAAAAGGTCAACACATCTGGACATAACGAGGGACAATTCTTTCCTTTTATTCAACCAATCCCTATTTCAAAGCCAACTGGGCCTATTCATCTGCCACCATTTGAACAATAAAAGATTTTTACTTAGGTTGCTCTCTAGGAATTGATTTTCATGTTCTTCATATTTTCTTGCACTCAGACATTTACCAAGTGCACCATATTCAGCGGGGGTCTCAGTGCACCATCCAGCACTTATTTGCAGTAATGGAAAGCAAAGCCTTCTCTGACTTGTCTTACATCAAACCTGGTTTATCCGCTTTGAAGGCCTGGTGCTGGCCGGTGTCCTTATGTTGTATTGCCTAATTAAATCAGTGCATCTTTGAAGGGGCCTTATCTGAGCTGCCACAAGGAGGCACATCAGGTAACCACCAGCCTGCAGCTTTATGCCGGAAACATGAGGCACCAGTAGCAGCCCCTGAAACATGAGGCAAAAATAGCAGCCCCTGAAACATGAGGCACCAGTAGCAGCCCCTGTAAAATGAGGCACCAGTAGCAGCCCCTGAAACCTGAGGCACCAGTAGCAGCCCCTGAAACATGAGGCACCAGTAGCAGCCCCTGAAACATGAGGCACCAGTAGCAGACCCTGTAACATGAGGCACCAGTAGCAGCCCCTGAAACATGAGGCACCAGTAGCAGCCCCTGAAACATGAGGCACCAGTAGCAGACCCTGAAACATGAGGCACCAGTAGCAGCCCCTGAAACATGAGGCACCAGTAGCAGCCCCTGAAGCATGAGGCACCAGTAGCAGCCCCTGAAGCATGAGGCACCAGTAACAGACCCTGAAACATGAGGCACCAGTAGCAGCCCCTGAAACATGAGGCACCAGTTGCAGCCCCTGAAGCATGAGGCACCAGTAGCAGCCCCTGAAACCTGAGGCACCAGTAGCAGACCCTGTAACATGAGGCAACAGTAGCAGCCCCTGAAACCTGAGGCACCAGTAGCAGCCCCTGAAACATGAGGCACCAGTAGCAGCCCCTGAAGCATGAGGCACCAGTAGCAGCCCCTGAAACATGAGGCACCAGTAGCAGCCCCTGAAACATGAGGCACCAGTAGCAGCCCCTGAAACCTGAGGCACCAGTAGCAGCCCCTGAAACATGAGGCACCAATAGCAGCCCCTGAAACATGAGGCACCAATAGCAGCCCCTGAAACATGAGGCACCAATAGCAGCCCCTGAAACATGAGGCACCAGTAGCAGACCCTGTAACATGAGGCACCAGTAGCAGCCCCTGAAACATGAGGCACCAGTAGCAGCCCCTGAAACATGAGGCACCAGTAGCAGCCCCTGAAACATGAGGCACCAGTAGCAGCCCCTGCTGGGCTTCACAGGCATTGACTATATACTTAATTGATGTAACAATGCAATTTGTCCATTTTGCTGTTTCCTCTGGTCGGTGCTAAATCTTGTCATCCATTGAGTGAGATTCATAGCTGGTATGCCAAACCAAATTGGTATGGTCACTTTCTCTAAACCATTGTACACTAGGGACGGGGCCCAGGGAGTGGCATGGCTATAGGGCTACACTATGGGGGACATGGCATAACTATAAGAATTATGTATAGTAGTAGTTCAACTGAAATCATCCCCAAACAAAGCTTTATTGTGTCAGCATAATACATACATTAAATTCATTAGAAATCTCACCATATAGTAATCTCTATATAATTATTGCCTCCACTTATTAACCACCCAGCAAATATGCACAAGCACCGACATATTCCTCTGTGAAATTGTGTAATATAGTTCCCGCCATGAATATGACCTTAGCTGTCAAAATGGCGTCTATTACTCACTCACTATTAACCACCCATATTTCACCTTTCTGTACAATTAGGCCCCCATTAAAACAACTATATGCAGACCATACCACTAATAGTCCAGAATACATAAAGAGTATACAAGGGATAACCATTAGGCAGGATATCCATTATACAGGATAACCATTATGTGTGATAACCATCATGCAGGGCTATCCCATATTAAGGCCCATAGCCCAGTTCATTCCAGTATGAACCAGACCTAGCAAGCCCATGGGACAGGATATCCATATCCCCATTAGAAGAACCAGTAGCAGCTCTGACCATCATCCAGCTCAGATGTAGGTTGTGCAGCGCCAGCTTCTGGTATACGAGATCATAGCCATGCAACATTATGTGCTGTACTCAATAGATTAACTAATATACAGGCATGCCAAGCCTGGAACCATAGACTTCCTATGGTAATACTGGAGCGCACGATGGAGATCATCATCACGAGACGGAAGGACTTATTTATTATATTGTAAGTTGAGTATGGAATCTCTCACAATGGAAATGTGTATCGTCTCATTAGCCAAGTGAGAAGTATAGTTGAGCCTACACAATAAAAACATGTCATTGAGAATCATCATATTAAAAAGGATGTTTCAGCCCGACAATACCCTCAAAATACTGATGACTGGACTGTCTAGATGTATCTAGGATGCTATGACTGATTGTGCAAAGCATAATTCTGGGACACGAGCCGACCAATTATGCTCAATTATGGTTCTAATGGATATTTAGGTAATTGGAATTTAACACAGTATCATTGGCTTAAGCGCTGGTTCCACTGCCATTGGTTGGGTGGATTCTGCTAATCCAATGGTTTATAATATCGCAAAAGTATAGAAAGAAATTGATTGGATTAGCAAAAATGTGCCCCACCGAGGGAGTGGAACAAGTGCTTCACACTGACTTTTCAATTATAAATGAATGATTATAAATCTGCAGAGAGTAGCATCAAAATGTAATATATTATTGTGTTCAACTTCTGGTGAATGTATTTCCAGGAGTGACATCACATAAAAACATTTCCATTACATCATAAATTCATATTTTTCATGAGGATTGAGAGAAATTCTGGCAACCTCAGATGTGCTGCACCTAGCACGTTATCCCATTTTAACCACTATCTTCTAAAATATATCTTCCCCCCTGATAAGTGCTATAAACCCATGTTATTAACCCGTTGTGAATTTAACTACATTGGCCTCTGAAAATACTTATATTTTCCCTTTCGGTCTGCTTTAGACAGCTAAACGTCACCTATTTACTCAGAAAGAATTAGATATCATCATCAAAAATGCAAACCTTTATATGAACTTCTTTCACAAGCTGGTTCTGAAAAAAAGTAGTGTCATCGTATGTTAGAAACTGGTGAGTGGGGCTCTCCATGGCACCAAAGAACTTAGATCAAGGAGGGGCTGGAAAGAACAAAGGTAGAATGTGCGGCATGGGAGGCATGTTAGGTTATATAGGAGTGGGGGAGTGAGAGATATTATGCCGGTGTGTGGGGTGTGGGGTGCTGGGGACTGGAACAGAGCTTTACATGCCCCTGGCATTCTGTAAGCCCAAACACTGCCTGTTTGTGCTCTAGGAAACTCCCACTTTGATGTTTGGATACACTTAACTTCACTGGCAGCCATCTTTGTATAGAACTATGGGGTACATACTGTTGATGACTGCATAACACCACAGTCTTTTTTTTTGGTAATTTAGAATCACCTATGATTTTGAGATTTGACATATTGAAACCTCAAAGCTTTCTTGTAGCAACAATAAAATCGTTGCCATATGAGACCTTCAAAGGAAAGGATAACATGATAATATAGAATGACACACACATGTATTAACCTGTGACAGACACGTGCATAGAATAGACTGATGTGAACACAAGTAGATATGTACACACATTTGGATATGTACACTCATCATAATGGACATTGTGTAGATCAGCCAGAAAGATGAGTATGGGCCCTACCATAGACGGGAAATAACAACAGCAGTCATGATGCATGGGCCATTAACTCTGCCACCATTGAACACGTTCTTGTTAGAGTGACTATCGAATGGGAGAAATAACCAATACTGTACATCAGTATTTGATATAATAGATCTCTATCATATCTAACAAACAAAAACCACCCATGATGGTTTTCCATTCTGATGGCACTTGGCACGTGCTAGTTCATGAGCTTTTTAAGTTAGGCACAACAAGATGAATGCCTGGAGGCCACCTAATGACACCTTCTCTACACAGTAGAGCACTGCGCAGACAAGGGCTTGGCTGCAAAGTAGGCACTGTGTTGCCAAGGCATGTAATCAGTGTGGCTACACAGTGCTCCTTGGCCTACAGTGCCTTACTGGTTATAGGACAGCCCCTCCCTATCCAGGCCCTGCCCCTCCCTATTCGCTCCCTGCCCCCTCCCCCATCTGGTTCCTGCGTCCCTGCTATCCAGTCCCTGCCCCTCCCTGTGCAATCCCTGCCTCTCCCTTTCACATCCCTTCCCCTCCACATCCAGTCCCTGCCCCTCCATATCCCATCTCTGCCCCTCCTAATCTGGTCCCTCCCCATCCCTTTCACATCCCTCCCCCTTGGAATCTGGTTACTGCCCCTCCTGATCCGGTCCCTGCCCCTCCGTATCTAGTCCCTGCCCCTCCGTATCTGGTCCCTGCCCCTCCGTATCTAGTCCCTGCCCCACCCTTCCAGTCCCTGCCCCTCCCTATCTGGTTCCTGCCCCTCTCTTTCTGGTCCCTGCCCCTTATCCGGTCCCTGCCTCTCTCTATCCGGTCCCTGCCCCTCCCTATCTTGTCCCTGCCCCTCCCTATACGGTCTCTGCCCCTCAATATATCAGGTCCCTGCCCCTCCCCATCCCGTGCCTCATCTGGTTCCTGCCTCCCTGCTATGCAGTCCTTGCCCCTCCCTATCCGATCCCTGCCCCTCCCTATCTGGTTCCTGCCCCTCCCTTCTGGTCCAAGCCCCTCCCTATCTGGTCCCTGCCCCTCCTTATCTGGTCCCTGCCCCTCCCTATCTGATCTCTGCCCCTCCCTATCTGATCTCTGCCCCTCCCTATCTGGTCCCTTCCCCTCCCTATCTGGTCCCTGCCCCTCCCTATCCAGTCCCTGCCTCTCCCTATCTGGTCCCTGCTTCCCCGATATCTAGTCCCTGCCCCTCCCTCTCTGGTTCCTACCCCTCCCTATCCAGTCCCTGCCCCTCCCTACCACCTGCCTACCTATCCCATGTACATACCTGCATTATGGTACCTGTATCAGGCTGCCTACCTCAGGTAACTGCACCAGAATACCTTTCCTAAAGCTGTCTAATGACCCTCGGCTACCTCTATCAGGTTATTTACTATTTGGTCACACAGTGCTTCTTGGATGCACAATGCTGTTATGCCAAGACATGTACTCAGTGTGGCCACACAGTGTTCCTTGGCTGTACAATGGTCATCCCATCAGCACTTTGATATATTAACACAAGGTGGCAGCATATGCCATGTTTTTTCCTTATACCATGGTTATCACATTCTTCAACGATTTTACGGTGCCGGGACCATATATTGAAGTTCGAATAGTACGCGCTAAATGAACCCATGTTGACACTTGGATTGAGACGACACGACAGCAAGCTGACAGCAAACAATTTAATTTCAATATTGAAAAACTATAGCAATAGGAGCTTAACGCATATAGAGGATGAATATAGACATTATATTCTATCACCTACCTTTAAATTGCCATAATTTGACATGTATATTTAACAGAATTGATGATAGAAAATTCGAATCAAGCGAAATTTTCGACATCGTCTTGACTGTGTCTTGAACGCCGACCTTACTGCAGCGCGACACAAATTGTCACGTTGAAATTTGTCCTTGGTCCGTACGGGCATAAGAATATCTATTTGATTCTCACCTCCCACACTAGAGAGTTCTACAATCCTCCTGTCAAAATGGATACCCCGAGTTGGCAATCCAATTTCAAAGAAGGTGAATTTGTGGAGCTGAATTTAAATGGAGAATGGGTGCAAGGATTAATTTCCAAAGTACAGGTCCAAGGTGTATATATATATACTCTGTAACCCTGCTTTCTGACTGGACTGTCATCAACAAAGTCACTACTATGAGCCTCCGACATAGTGATGTTTTCATACAAGAACTCATCGTAGACGACCCATTCGAAACCTTCCCCCTGCCCGAAGTACCGGTACCAAAACCACCTCCCGTACAGCCTACTCCAGCTGTTGCAAATGAACCCGTGTCTAAAAGATTTGGAAATCTACAAGATGAGGATGTAAATGTTATGGAGACTGCAGCTAGAGCTGGGAAAACCCTACAACAAACAAAATGGGTTGTGAAAATTTTCCGAGGTAAGAAACATTGGCAACTCCAGTAGCATAGAACTTTGTATACAAACAATATAATTCAATGACAGCGCGCAGCTGTCACATGAAAGTAGTTCCGGCACGCGCTGTTCCGTTTATCATATTAGTTCTAACATGATCCACTAGGTGGCAGCACCTACATATAGTATTTAACTGAATTAGATTAGTGGACCTCTACTTGTTACATATACACTTCTTAATAAAATTTGGTGGCAATGTATTTACATTAATAAAAGATTTATTATTTATTTTCCAGATTGGCTTATTGAAGAGGGTGAGAATCCTGCATTTGAGGAGATGATGGTTGAAATATTATCATCACTTCTTCGAAGGTTCTATGCAAATGTTTGACAAAAGAATGGTCAGGAATACTCAAAGAAAAGTCTGTTGTGTGTCCGAGGAGCACTTCATCGCCATTTGACAAGCAGTCCATACAACGCACCATTCAACATCATGGCAGATATCATCTTCAATCAAGCTAACCAGACCCTCATTGGTCACATGAAAATAAATAAACGAGCAGGTTTGGATGTATCGACTAGTTATCCCCCAATTACACCCAATGATTAAAAGAAAATGTACACTACGAAAACTCTCTCAAATGATAATCCCACAGACCTTCAAAATAAGGTGTTCTACGAGTTAGTACTACATTTCGGGAGAAGAGCCCATGAAGGCTTACACAAACTCAAGAAATCCCACTTCATCTTTGTGAAAGATTCCACCGGAAAGGAATATGCCACCCTCAATCATCAACCACTTGAAAAAAATCACCAAGGGATTTCTTTTCATGACGAGGAACATGAACAACGCATGTATGGGACTGGAGAAGAAAGTTGCCCATTGAAGTCATTAAAGCTGTATCTGTCCAAGCTGCATATGGAAATCGATAACTTTTTCCAGACACCAAAGAAAAAAAACTTTAGGCTCTCAACTTCTTGGTATGCTAAATCAGCCGTAGGAGTTAACACCATTGGAAAGTTCATGAGTCGTATATCCATTGATGCTAAATTAAGCAAGATCTACACCAACCACTGCATCCGTGCCACTTGCATCACCAAACTTAGGGAGCAAGGAATTGCAGCAAAAGACATTAAATCGGTTACATGACATCGGGCAGAATCATCAATTGATTTTTACTCAAAATGTCCCGATAGTCTGAGAGAAAACATGTCACTTCGACTCGCAGGAGCTGTCACCAATGCCACAGCAGGGAGACATGTCACTCAGGTGACAGCAGCCCAAGGAAGATCTAATGATGCTACCCTCTCGCAGACAAATGTTGTCAATGTCAACAGTTCAAGCAGTACACCAGCTTTATTCTCAAATGTTAAGTTTGACAACTGCATTTTCACTATTAACATTAACAAGTAAAACCTTTAAGTTGTTGTTCTGAAGCCTCTAAGATGAGGTTTAGTACCTCTACACTTGTTCTGTATTGAAAAAAAGGAACCCAGCACTTCTACTTTGTTAAATAAATAAATATATTTTGTTATTATCTATATATTCTCTCTCTTCTTTTAGATCATTTACAATGCATTACAATACAGGAAATGATTTCTTCACATAAAAGTGACTAAATGAAACCTCCGCCAATGTATATAGTGCATCCCTCGGGGAGAATGTCAACGTAACTTTTTGTATCTGTGCGAAACAGCGAGAAGCAAAACAAAGATGGCGGAGGACTTTGAACAAGACGATCGCTTGGATTTTTATTTCTTCAATTTATAAGGTATTTACTTAAAAATATGGTGGAAACGCTGGTATAAACTCTTTGATTCTAGTGGCTAGATAAGAAGGCACTCGGCCTATGGCCTCATGCTTCTTATCTGCCACTAGAATCACCTCGTGAACCTCTATTTGTTATTTATGCCCTTAATAGACAAATTGAAATTACTGTAAGGACTTAATTACAAATTTTGTTAACATATCTGGTCATCCTCAAGATGTCTGATTATAAATCCTTTCATATTACAAGAAGAAGACCGATTGAATTATGGATAATAAAGGACATTCAATGGATTTCTGTTCAATGCTGCAAACACTATGTCAGACATAGTGCTAACCTATACACTGGCAGTGGGCTGAAAGTGGGTCCATAGGCAAAATGGTATTTGCTTGTCTAAGACACAAAAAAATAAACTTGAAACCATCTTTTCAGCATGAAAAGTTGGTTTTCAGTGACCAAATCTAATCATTTTACATGATTCTTAATTTTTTGCCTTATTTATTGATTCAAAGTGGGCTCAACCTTTCCGAAGTCCCTATTAACACGTTTATGGAGTGGTCATTATTTATCAACAGTTCACCCACTTGGCAAAAGACATAGAACTTTTCAAAGTTTGGGTATAAAACATTTTTAAAAGACATTAAGATAACATTGAAAACTTGTTGAAAAACATTTCAAAACCAGTTCTCAATGTTTTCCAAATTTTGCCCCCCCCCCTTGAGGTCTGAACGCACCCTTCTAACCTATAGTTTTTTTTTTGTTGAAAACAGGTGAAATCATTTTGACCCCCCTGGTCACAATTTCTTCGATCCCCCTCAAACCCACCAGCCCCCCTCCCTTGGGCTATTACAGGTGGAGGGGAAAGAGAGGTTTTATGTGCTAAAGTTGTGTCTTAAATAAATCTTAAATATAGTAATTATTCCGAATTTCCACCACAAAAATAATATTTGTCTTTTAACCTCCACTCTGTTGTTACATTGCTAAAATTGGAGAATCTTTAGCTAGCATCAAGTGGTACAGCCATGTCTAAGTCCCACAGCCCATTTGGCAAAGAAGACAGAAATGGGTAATTCATCTCCAAGGGTTTTTATTCACCTTCCTTCTCTATCCCCACTCTCCAATAGTTCAATAGTCATTCGATGATTTTCATGAGAACGTGTTCCAATGCTTAATCACAACTCCACCATATTTCCAGAATAACGTCATGACTCCAACGAACATGATATATACAAACTCCATAACTGATAACCAATGTACTAATTTCTTACTGGGTTTCAAATTTGATGCATTCCATCATACATTTGATTATTATTATGAGTATCAACAATATCACTCTTCTTGTCTGATGATGATAAGTTCTTACAATCGAGTAGTGGTAGGGAGAGAGAGCCGATGACAAGGAGCAAGTTTGAGAGAGCCTTTACTTCTTTTAGATTTCCAATCCCCGAGTGAGGTCCTCAGGGACCTCACCCTCTAATCTAAATTCCTAGAGAGCACTCCTGCCGGTGTAACCATCCACATGGCAAGTCCTTGAAATTTTCAAACTATTTCTATTAGCAAAGCTGTCTAATATAAATATTTTCCCCTTGATTCCAGGTCAAACTGTTAATGTCTTGAGCACAATTTGCACTCCCTCGTCCCTACACAGGCCTTATATACCCACTGGTTACCGGCAGTTTTGGCTTTTCTCCACCGGACACCCTTTGGACTTTCACCCTTGACGTTGCTCTCGAGGATCAGTTAGAGTGGGATACATGCTTCAACCCATAGGGATATAATCTTAACTACCGATGCAACCACCTCCCGGATCTCAGACCTATAGGGACTTAATCCACCCATGGACACCTCCTGGTTGATACACCCGTGTGTACTCCATACCCTATAAGAGTGTATGATGTCACTGGCATCTCGCAACCCCACCAGGATATACATATTGCCAAGGCATCTCTAATACCTCAAAGGATTGTACCCATGTAGTGACCACTTCCTAATTTTACAGTTCTTATACTGTCACACATGCACCCACTCGACCTACAGGAGTGTATTCTTCTACTGACCAGTTTTTACAGACATTGAACACTCGTTGGATCTTGTTCCCTCAGACTGTTTAGCCACACCACTCCAGTCTTCATGTTATTTCCAACTTTTTATTCATACCACCGACTCCACGACTCCAGCCCTCTAGTCACTCTCCCAAGTATAGCCTACGATACTAGTTTATTATTTTCACACTAGCTATTGAAACTAATTTGTAAGCCATTTTTATATCGAGTATATTTTTCTCAAAATTCCCAATAACTCACCCTGTTGTTAAAAGATTACCACTCCCTAACGGCAAAAAAAATGTATTCTTAAGGCCACTCAAAAAAACCTGGTTTCCCATTACCAACAACTGAAAAATATGACGAGGGCAAATTTTTCTTTTTACTCTAGGCATACCGAGACGTCCACTGCATTGGGTAGTTGACCAAAATTTTGATTCGATACCAAATATGCCATCTCATTTTTGCCATGTTTTTGACTAAAAATCTGTAAAAAGAAAACACCCACAATTTTATAATGTGCGTGTTCATGAAAAAGTTTTTTCCTTGAGTGACCTAATCTAGAATAAAAACGTTTTATGAAAAAAATCTTTTGAGTACATGTATGTTTTCACATTTTTTTTTTACATTAGGTAAGCTAAGGAACCAAATAAAAACCCACCTCCCCATTGATAAATTATGACCACTCACATAGCAGCTTCTCTACCATTCTTAGGAGCCCATTGGACACTGGTTTTACTCACAGAAATGCATATAAAGGTTCCACATGGATTTAGTTGAAAATTCTACAACTTAAGCAATGATCATTTCCATTCAGCAGGGGTGGGGTAAGAAATTTTATTAAACCCTTGTGAAGGACGCTCTTACCCCTATGATGGCTGCTAATACATTGTTACATCATTCCCATTGGTCATCATTATGCAGGAGGAGTGGGTGGGTAGCGTGGTAGTGGGTGGGCAGCCTGGTAGTAGGTGGACAGCCTGGTATTGGGTGGGTAGCGTGGTAGTGGGTGGGTAGCCTGGAAGTGTGTGGGTAGCATGGTAGTGGGTGGTTAGCCTGGTAGTGGGTGGGTAGCCTGGTAGTGGGTGGGTAGCCTGGAAGTGTGTGGGTAGCATGGTAGTGGGTGGTTAGCCTGGTAGTGGGTGGGTAGCCTGGTAGTGGGTGGGTAGCCTGGAAGTGTGTGGGTAGCATGGTAGTGGGTGGTTAGCCTGGTATTGGGTGGGTAGCCTGGGAGTGGGTGGTAGCCTGGTAGTGGGTGGGTAGCCTGGTAGTGGGTGGGTAGCCTGGTAGTGGGTGGGTAGCCTGGAAGTGTGTGGGTAGCCTGGTATTGGGTGGGTAGCCTGGGAGTGGGTGGGTAGCCTGGAAGTGTGTGGGTAGCCTGGTATTGGGTGGGTAGCCTGGGAGTGGGTGGTAGCCTGGAAGTGTGTGGGTAGCATGGTAGTGGGTGGGTAGCCCAGTAGTAGGTGGGTAGCCTTATGAGTGTGGGTAGCCTGGTAGTGGGTGGGTAGCCTGGTAGTTGGTGGGTAGCCTGGTAGTTGGTGGGTAGCATGGTAGTGGGTGGTTAGCCTGGTAGTGGGTGGGTAGCCTGCAAGTGTGTGGGTAGCATGGTAGTGGGTGGTTAGCCTGGTAGTGGGTGGGTAGCCTGGTAGTTGGTGGGTAGCCTGGAAGTGTGTGGGTAGCCTGGAAGTGTGTGGGTAGCATGGTAGTGGGTGGTTAGCCTGGTAGTGGGTGGGTAGCCTGGTAGTGGGTGGGTAGCCTGGAAGTGTGTGGGTAGCATGGTTGTGGGTGGTTAGCCTGGTAGTGGGTGGGTAGCCTGGTAGTTGGTTGGTAGCCTGGTAGTGGGTGGGTAGCCTGGTTTTTTGGTGGGTAGCCTGATAGCATGTAGGTAGCCTGGTAGTGGGTGGGTAGCCTAGTAGTCCGTGGCCAGAATGTTAGTAGACAGTGATTTTACTCACAGAAATGCATATGAAGGCTCTACATGGATTAGGTTGAAAATTCTACAAATTAAGCAATGATCATTTCCATTCAGCAGGGGTGGGGTAAGAAATTTTATTAAACCCTTGTGAAAGACGCTCTTACTCATTTGATGGTTGCTAATACATTGTTACATTATTCCCATTGGTCATCATTATGCAGGAGGGGTGGATGGGTAGCCTGGTAGTGGGTAGCCTGGTAGTAGGTGGGTAGCCTGGTAGCATGTGGGTAACCTGGTATTGGGTGGGTAGCCTAGTAGTGTGTAGGCAGCTTGGTAGTAGGTGGGTAGCATGGTAGTGGGTGGGTAGCCCAGTAGTAGGTGGGTAGCCTTATGAGTGTGGGTAGCGTGGTAGTGGGTGGGTAGCCTGGTAGTTGGTGGGTAGCCTGGTAGCGTGCGGGTGGCCTGGTAGTGGGTGGTTAGCCTGGTAGTGGGAGGCTAGCCTGGTAGTAGGTGGGTAGCCTGGTAGTGGATGGATATGTCACATGTTGATTTAAGAAATGGGCATGTAAGTATGTCGAATTTAAGGGTCTAGACCCCTAAATGCGAGGGAGGGAAAGGGGAGGGAGGGAAAAGTAGGGAAGGGGAGGGGAAGGGAGGGAGAAAGGGGAAAGGGGATGGAGGGGGAAAGGGGAAAGGGGAGGGAGGGGGAAAGGGGAGGGAAGGAGAGAGAGAGAGAAGGGAGGGAGGGAAAGGTAAGGTAAGGTGGAGGAAAAGGATGGAGGAGAGGAAAGGAAGGGAGGGAGGAGGGAAAGGGAAGGGAGGGAAAAGGAAGGGAGGGAAAGGGAAGGGAGGGACAAACATTTAGAACTATGAAACTATAACTATAGAACTATGGAACAATAGAACTATAGAACAATAGAGTTATAATATAGAAAGATAGTGAGTAAGTACTGACATATATTGACTAATTGCTGATAAATAGTGAGTAAGTACTGACATATATTGACTAATTCCTGACAATAGTGAGTAAATACTGACAAAAATCTACTTTTCTTTGGGGACAGTCTCAAACTATGCATTTGGATCGAAAAAACACGGGAAATCACAAAAACAATTTTTTTGACTGTCTTAATTCACCCACGAGGTTTCAGTGTTTTTGATTCAAAGGACATTCATGATGGTGGGGGTAGATTTTAGATTGAGGGTTTTGATATGGTACAGAAAGTAATACATCATCAATATAAATGTGGTAACTTCTCCTCAGATTAATCTTTAAAGATAGCAGACTAATACTATTACAGAGAAAAAGTGCATCATTACTGACATATTTTGACTAATTGCTGACACATAGTGAATAATTACTGACACATATTAACTAATTGCTGACAAATAGTCCATAGACACTGACATATTTTGACAAATAAATTACAAGTCAAGACAAGATGCACAATTGAATCAATGGCTATTTCTCTGTTATATATTGACTAATTGCTGACAGATTGTGAGTAAATACTGACATATATTGACTAATTACTGACAAATAGTGAGTAATTACTAATATATATTGAATAATTGCTGACAAATAGTTAGTATAGCTAACATATATTGACTAATTGCTGACAAATAGCGAGCAATTACTAACATATACATATAGTGACTAAATACTGATAAAATGTAAGTAATTACTACCATGTATTAACTAATTGCTGACAAATAGTGAATAATTACTAATATATAACAACTAATTGCTGATAAAAAGTCTAAAGATACGGACATATTTTGACAAATACCAGTCAAGGCACGATGTACAATTGAATCAATGGCTCTGTCTCTGTTATATATTGACTATTTGCTGACAGATTGTGAGTAAATACTGCCATGTATTGATAATTGCTGATATATAGAGACTAATTACTAACATATATTAACTAATTGCTGACAAAAAATCCATAGGCACTGACATATTTTGACAAATAAAATACCAGTCAAGACAAGATGCACAATTTAATCAATGGCTATTTCTTTGTTATATATTGACTAATTAGCTGACAGATTATGAGCAAATGCTGTTGGTATTGATAATTGTTGACAAACAGTGAGTAATAGCTAACATATATTGAATAATTGCTGCTAAATAGTGAGCAATTACTAACATATACATATATTGACTAAATACTGATAAAATGTAAGTAATTACTACCATGTATTGACTAATTGCTGACAAATAGTGAATAATTACTAACATATAACAACTAATTGCTGACAAATAGTCCATAGATACTGACATATTTTGATAAATACCAGTCAAGGCAGGATGCACAATTGAATCAATGGCTATTTCTCTGTTATATATTGACTAATTGCTGACAGATTGTGAGTAAATACTGACATGTATTGATTAACCGCTGACAAATAGTGAGTAATTACTATCATACCATAGCTCTAACACTAACCTGTTATAGCCCTAAACTCAATACATGTACCATAAAAACAGATTAAAACACAAATTAAAATACATAATGATGTCAACATTTTCAATCAAACACCAGAGAATGGAGAAATGGAAAGACCTCCATTCAGTGCAAACAGGGCTTGTCCCCCGGGTGGCTGCAGGTATTGATGTGTAAAGCTTATCAACAGTGATAATGCATTGGTAACTAGCATTTGGGTCTAAAAAATCTAAGCACCTGATCAAGCAATGGCTGCCTCCATTGAACAACTTGATTCATGCTATACAGTGATTGACAGGTGTTTGAACATATCTATATATATTGAAAAGTACCAAGATACTGCATAATTATGCCAATTATGCAAATAATATGCACGGATATTGAGTGTTTGGTATCAATCTGGGGTGTTTCGTCCCCCTAAAAAATTTGTTTTTGAAAAAGAATAAGAGAAATAATTTTTTTTACTAGGACCCTTTTGGGCCCCAGCTGGTCCACCTGTGCCCTTACCACAGTGTGCACGCACCCTACCTCCAGGCAAAACTTATCTGTTTAAAGAGTCACCGGCGAAAAAGGGCAGGTTTGAGGAAGGAACGGATTGAAATGAAGGGTTTTCTGGGACATGGGGGCACATACCAGTCCAAGCACTGGCAGAGAGGTACAAAAACCATCATATCTCCCTTAATAATAGGAGTTTCCCATAGTGAGACCTATAGATTAAGGGTAGCTCAAGCTGGTGAACGTCATGGTGGTCTTTATTTTCAAGTTTGAGAATAGAAAAGTTAGATGATATGATTCATCCATAAAGGGACTTAAATGATGCTTTAAGGCAACTTAACCACCTTGGCAGTACCATATGCCTGTATGATGATGTTCAGGAGTTCATAGCGGCAAGCACGGTCCTGTTTTAAGGCACGACTCTCAAAAGTTACTGTATGGATAGAGTCTCATTTACACATGGTTACTCACAGAATCACTGACTGCCAGTTTGCATTCTCTCACCAGGTTTCTGGCCAGGTCATCCTGTTCATACCTGGGTGGGGGTGCAGATGCCATTCTGTTGTCTGTCCTGTACCTGTTAAGGTGAGGGAAAGAGACCTCGGTATCATCTTCAGAAGTGATGCTGTCCTCTGATGTGAAGTCAGGGGCAGTTGGTCTTCTGTTGAAGATTTGAGAGGTGGCTATTATATTACCTCCACCTGCTGCTGAGTCTACACTTCTTAGCAGTCTATAAGAAGGAGATGTTTGTCTCCTATGAGGTGAGTTGGACTGTACTCTTCTCCTCCTGGGGCTAGGTAAGGGTGTATAATAAGATATGGAGACTCCAGATTCCAAGCTTGGGGAGATGGTGTTTGGTGGTGGTGGGTTTGCCTCAGGGGTGGAGGGATTCAGTTATGATCTGAAGGGATCACTGAAAGTTGTGGCATCAGGCCACTGTTCCTCCAGTATTCTATTGACACGATCTAAAAAGGCTGAGGGGCTCTTACCACACTGTGTGTCCTCGAGGTTGCAGGTTGGTGCCTGCTGAGCTCTGTTGGTACTATTTGTGTTTGCTGATCTCCACCTGGCGATAGCTGATCTTATCCTTTGTCTCCAGAGATCAGAAATAGGTGGTGTATTAGTAGTAGAGTCTGGGACAACAAAATTATCCCAGGTGAGCTCAGAGGGGTCTGGGTCTATGAAACCTGCTTGATGGGAGGTGGGGTGTGTACCGGTACTAGGCTGCTGAGTAGGAACTGGTATGCTCTGTAAAGCAGCCTGTAGTTGAGGAGACCTGGGCTCTAAATGTGAGTCTAAATCCAGGTAGCTAGGAGAGTTAATTGCAGGTGTAGACTGTATTTCACTTGGTAGACCAGCAAGTTTTAGTGCTGGGGACTCAGCGTGTACTAGGTGAGCTGGTCTGTGTACCAGTATTACTATCAACTATAGTTGATGAGAAAGTTTTGTTCCTACTCACAGGTGATGGCTTAGGTGTTAATAATGATGCTGGCAGGATAGGATCCAACAGAAAGGCGTCAGGTGACTAACCAGCTGTTTGAGTAGGTTGGTGTGTGTCTGGAGCCACCGCTGCTGCAGCTGCTGCTGTTGGTTGGGGCGCGTCTAGCCCTGGGGATATAAGGGCGCGTTCTGAAGCAAGCTCTTTAGGAGTCGTCTCACTTTGATTCATGGCTCATGAGAGGTGAAAATAATGGGATTGTTATGGTGAGGGTTCTCCACCATTGTCAACAGGTCGTTACATGTCATGAAGTGAGGTAACAGGAGTCCAGACAATTCAGTTGATGATCCAGCTTTATTGTAAGATTGGCATGAGAGTTATCAATACGGTACACAGTATAGTACTCTCCAGTCTGACCAAGATATATCCTGGGGCCAAGGCACCTGAGTGTCGTAGGGTCTAGCTTTGGAGAAGAATAAGATGTCCTGAGTGAGGTTCTGCCTGTTTATAAAGCGAGTCCCACTCAGTATACATCATATGCTATTTCTGGAGGTGCTCGGTGACTCAGCCTGGGGAATGAGTAGCTCAGCCCCTATCTGGTTGGATCCAGTCCAATCCAGAGTAGGAGGGTGGGAGCTGCTCTCAGGAGTGAGTCACCTGGGCAGGTGAGGCTAAAAATTGCATGTGATATCATCCGCAGGTGGGACCTGGGGGTGCTCACTGGAGGAGGACGGGGGTGAGTGAGTCAGACGGGGGTGAGTGAGTCACTCACCCTGTCAGGTTAAAAATAGGTGAGGCTTGGGTACTACAGGGGGAAGCTTGGTCAGCTTGGTTTGAATATGTCGTTGATAATTATAATACACAGAATAGTCCACTGACAATTATATCCTCGCCAAACACTAAAAGGTATGGAAAGCAGTTTGTAGAAGCACATACTGTGCTATTATAAGCATGTACTACGAAGTCACATTGTTCATCCCAATCATCTTGGCATGAATTTACCAAGGGTTTCAGGACTTGAATCAATGTTCTATTGAATCTTTCCACTCGGCCATCAGACTGGGGTCTGTATGGGTTACTTTGAGTTTTACATATCGCCAAATAATCTCCTGCCATAGGTTTGACTCGAGTTCCCTTCCTTGATCACTGTACATCATTAGAGATGCGCCTAGATGTAGGACCCATCCTCTGACAAATGCACTAGCACACGTAGCGGCTTTGTGATTAGGTAGTGGGAATACACGAGTATATTTCATGTAGTAGTCCGAAACTACCATCATGCAAGTTTTCCCGCGAGATGTGGGCTCTAGTCCACTTATGATGTCAATGGCTATTCGGGCGAATCTTACCCCGAACAGTACTTGCATTAAGGGCATTTTACCCATACCAGGGCCGGACTTATTCTTACCACATTCAGGGCAAGTCATGACCCATCTGGTAATATCGCTACTCATTCCAGGCCAATAATAACGTCTGTTTTCAGGCCATGACAGAAATACATGATGCACGTCTCATTGCCATATGGATCACTATTTGCAAAATTTTACAGCATTGTGTGGCCCACAATCATCACAATCAAGTTTCTGACACTTTCGTATCGGTCTTCTAGACAGGGCATCAGCATTTACATGCTTCGAGCCTGCTCGATATTGGATTTGGCTGTGCTCCAATCCAAACTCAGATAAATGAGCCAACCAGTGCCCAATCATCCCTTCAGCATCCTTGAAGTTCAGAAGCCACTTCAAAGATGAGTGATCAGTTCTCAACGTGTAGTGGACAGTGAAAATATCTAGGATCCTGATATTTCCAGCTTCCAACTACACCTGGATCGGTATGATACACACTAGGGGAGCAGTGATTACCAGGTAACTGGCCCCTAAGGGTCAGTCTACCAGGCACAGGGATTTCTGGTCCCCTACACTCCTTCCAACCAGTTTTAACCATGGCCAACCAGTATCAAGCATTCCTTCAGCATCCTTGAAGTTCAGAAGCCACTTCAAAGATGAGTGATCGGTTTTCAACATGAAGTCCGGAACCCCAGAGAAAGTGCCAAAATACACCACCACCACAGCCAATAATTCACGTTTAGTGGTGCAATAATTTCTTTGCGCTTTATTCAAAATATTACTCGCAAAAGCAATGGGAATCTCGGCTCCATTTTGGACCTGAGACAGAGCCGCCCCTATGCTATCATTTCTAGCGTCAGTATCGAGGATGAAATGCCCATCCGAAGTTGGATATTTCAGCATGGGCGCATTTGCAAACCAATCTTTTATATCCTGAAAAGACTTGTCTTGCTTGTTACCCCATGGAAAATGTTCTTTAACGCATCCTGGAGTCCAATGCATAAGTATCTGTAAGGGATAACTCACTTTGGAATAGTTCTGGATAAAGTCTCTATAGTATGAGCAAAAGCCCAGGAAAGACTAAATATCCTTGGCATTTTCAGGCTTAGCCCATTCCGAAACTGATTGGAGCTTCTCAGGGTCAGCTTGTATGCCATCAGGCATTATAATTTGGCCTAAATAAGAAATAGATGTTTTAAACAAATTACATTTTTTAGGTTTAAGCTTCAATCAATTGCCTTGAATTCATTTCAAGACCAATTCGAGGTTGGTAGCACAATCCTCAAACGTTTTCCCAAATAGGACTATGTCGTCAAGATATGCCAGACGGCGTTCCCATAATAGATTGGAATAATCCCTGGCTCGAAAAGGCTGTCTTTTCCATATCCTCAAGTTTCATTCCAATTTGCCAATACCAAGACTGTAAGTCTAGGGTGCAGAAATACTTATTCCCCCCAAGAGAGTCCAAAGTTTCATTAATCCTAGGTAAAGGATAAGAATTCTTCTTAGTTAAACTGTTAAGCTTTCAATAATCCACACAGAACCTTATGGTTGTGTCTTTCTTCGTGGTCATGCAAACAGAACTAGACCAAAGGCTGGTACTAGGTACTATAACCCCCTGCTTCAATTGATTAAGGATTTGCTTTTCTGCTACGAGTTTCTTTTTCAGAGGCAACCTCCAATAAGGAATCTTAAAAGGTTTAGCATCCCCAGTATCAATGCTGTGTAGGACTTTATCAGTCCTACCCACCAAACCTCCATCCTCCCCGAAGGCAGAGAAATAGTTTGTTAACAGATTTTGAAGTCTCCTTTTCTCATCCACACTGGTCAATGAAGAGTTGTCAACAAGCTTGTCCAGCTCATCTGTCAATTTCTTAAAAGGTATTGGGTCTGCCTCCTTTTTAAAGTGGGATTCAGAAATACATTTAGTTAGGGACATTTGACCTACATGTTCATTCTTATGTAAATAAATAAGGTCAGATGCTCGGTTGGTCACTGGGACAACTGTCCAAGCTCCATTGCCAACCAGGGTGTCAACAGCTTCCAATTTTAGAGAACTCAGCCTCTCCTGATTGGCTGCCTTGAACGTTAGGTTCGAGGAGCACAATACGTCACAGGTAGTTCCAGGAGGAATTTTCACAGTCTGCACTACTGTCGCCACAGAAGACACATGTCTTAATATACAATGGATTTCACAGTTGTATGGATGCCTATCCTTCAATAAACCGTGTCGTGGGTCCAGCACGGTGCCATACAAACTAGCAAAGTCCAGCCCAATTATGCCATCATCACTGATTTCGGCAATGGTGGGGCACATGATGAAGTCGTATCCACCCATTCCGATCTGTATAAAGGTTTAACCAAAAGTCTGCATATGGCTACCATCTGCCGTGCAAGCATTTACACCCACTTGGAGTGCATCGGGCTTACCCGACATCAGTTCGAAGATACACGAAAGGCTGGCACCAGTATCTATCAAGAATTCCCTGACCTGTTCCTTCACCGATACAGTAACTTACCATCTTTTCCCTCCTAGTGGGGAAGGATTCTCAGCAAATCGAACTTTTTCTTCAGAGTCAGCAAGATCCCATCCAAAACCTTTCAAAAAAACTAAACATGGATAGTCTGGGGGAAGGTGTGTCGCACTCAACTGGGCCAGCTCTCTGACCCACCCTTCCTCATCTTTGATGCAGGATTTCTCCGTCCGGCCTCAGATCCCCTGATCCACCATCACATCAAAGCTCCCGGGCCCGACTGGAGTGAGAGGATCCTTCTCACTTACCAGACTCCCAGGAGAAATTGGCTCCCGGTATTTTGGCATTTCCTTTCAGGGATCACATCTTTTGCCCTTAATGTGGCCCCCTCTAGTTTTCCTCAGTAAAGGTTTTAATCATTTCTTCCATCATCTTAGTCACATCCATTTGTGATGGGGTCGCTACAGAGGTAGTAGCATTAGATGCTGTCGAAGTGGGTCAAGGAGTACCTCAGACCTTGAGGGTTTGTTCCTTCCACAAAAGTGGGTTCAGTTTTGGGTCTGACATCCCGACCAGGAGCTTTCTTACTAAACATTTGTCGAGGTATGTATTTCCTCTTCATGTCTCATTTGACTTGGACAGCAGAAATGCTTCCATCTTCTTCTTCGATCTCTATTACCTCAACATCGGAATCACCCCCATCTGCCTGGTGTATGGAGGAGACAGGACATGTTGGGGCCATAGTGGTAACAGCTGCCTTTATCGGGATTTTACCTGCCATTAAGGTTCAAACTTTATTAAAGTCGTCTATTCCCTCAAAAAGGTTGATCAGCCCGGCATTCTTCCCTTTCCAAGCTGCCATGGCGGCTTGTTGCTGTTCCTTGTCTCTGAGTCCTTGTATGAACTGAGGTAATAGGTCATTGATGAAGTACTCCTCATTCAAACCAACACTAGGATGGGCTTTATGCAATAGGGTCTGCAGCTCGAATCCAAAAGCCCTGAAAGTCTCATGAGGCTTTTGGGTCCTCAGTTACCAAGTTATACAGAAGTACACTTGCAAACTCCACCAAATCTGTGAAGATGCCATGTTCATTGTACACCTCGTTCCATTTTGCCACTGCAATCTTGCATGGTCTGGCCTTCAAACATCTGATCAAATGTGGTAGTGCCTCTTCAGGAGACCATGCGTTACAATGCATGTCATCTGTGAAATTCGGAAATCATTCCTTCCATGTGGTAGTCCCGTCATACGATTTAGGAATGATGGCAACTCTTCAAGCAGTATTGCTGGTGCGTACCAATTCAGTTGCGAATCGTTTCCTCATTATGGGCACACCCTGAAGTGCTTGAGGATCAATTCAGCAGATCATCAAGGGTAGCTCGAGAGCATCTCCTGCTTCCAAAAGATCCCCAGTGGTACCTGCCGTTCACTATTGGGCCTTGAAGCTCCCCCGGTAGCATTCGAAGCTCCTCCGGTATTACCCGAAGTACCTTCCGTGGCTCCTTGGTTCTGATTGTTTCCTGCCCCTTAATTGCGTGGAGAGGAGTCCTCTTCATACGAGATGTCAAGAGATCCATCCTTACCAGTACGTACTGTGTCCGAACCCTGATAGGATCCACCGTTCAGTGTAGGCTCCCAAAGTAACACCTCCGACACTAAATCTCTAAAATTCTTACGTCCACCCCCATCAGATTTATGACCAGGTTGATACACACCCTCATCGGAGACATTCACCCTAGCATTGTCATTGATGAATGGATTGTAGGCAGGTAATCTATGTCTCACCAGGGTATCTGCAGGTGTCGAAGTTGTCATTGGTGCCACACCTTTGACAAAAGTCCGGTCAGAAGGTATCTCTTCATCTTCTTTGAACTCTTCTAAATCAGTCCCATCAGCCACATCACAACATAAAGTTGTAGTAGTATCTGTATGAAAAGAATTTTCATTAGTATCGATATGAACATTTCTAATGTTTGAATTATCGTCATCTTTTTGTTGACATTTCGTAGTAGACTGTGTCGCCAGTTTCTGTTGCATTGTAGTCAACTTCGGTGGTGATACCATATTCTCTATACCTCTTATATAACAGTCTAGAGCATTATTTTTCTTAGTTAGCTGAGCTATATGTAAACACAGCTCCTGCTGGTGAGTTATTAGGTCCTCATTATTGTCCTTTATCTCCAGCATTAGCTGTTCATTGTCTTCGATCATAACATTTCGAATCTGTACTAATTTTTTGTTTTCAGTTTTTTCTAAGATCAATGTTCTTTTTGATCTTATCCTCTTCAGCTAACAATTGGTTACATTTCTCTTCTTGATTGGCTTCCCATTATTCATGCTCGATCTCTAGCCTGAGTTTCTCATTTTCCAATTCGGCTCTAGTTAATTTGAGTTTCTTTTGGATAACCAGACACTCTTTTTCGAGAGAACTATTTCTAGCTTCCTTATTTTTTACATTTTGTTAAGATTGTTCAAAGAAAAAAATTAGATCTTTTGTTCATTTTCATATTTCTCACATTGTTTTTCGAGATTTCGTAGTTGCAATACCTTGCATTCAGAGTTTTCCAACTTTTTCTGTTGGTCAAATCTCATCATCTCATCTCGTTTGATTGCTTGTTGTCTCAAGTATTCTTTAGCAGTTATTCCTTGGCTTTGGCTTCCATCTGTATCAACTACTAGCGGTGGTAGCCGCGTGTCTTCAAACCGAAGTATTCATCATGATGGGACTTCGAGTTATCTGGTCTGAGGTACTCGGTTCATTTTGTAGGAATACATCCTTTAGTGGTCCTGATAAATGCGGTTTCTTCGGATTCAACGTCATTTGTATATGGGCAGTTGTCACCTTAGGAGTTCGAACTACTTTTTCAGTAAAGGAGTCGGCAAACGTTGTGTAACAATCTTCGGTTTTGATAGTCAGGCTTCGGCCTGTACCAACCGTAAGTGGTGGTGCCTTTGCTTCAGAACCTAAGTCGCTGAAGTCAGATTCAGTGGACTCACCACTGTCAGACCCCAATTCTCCTTGGGTTGGTTTGTCATGATTCGGTTCGACCTCCAGGGCCGCACACTAAAACCAAGACTGGTCATGGCACCAGTGTAATGGTTTGAGTTCTTATTTAACTTCGGTTGGGTTCAATATATAGCAAAACCAGACAAGTTAGCTTTGGTTAGTGCAATCGGCACATGTTTATTCATGAGTCACATGAGTTCGAAGTAGTGCCATAAGGATAGCTCGATGCTCAGCAGGTGTTGCTCTGGCGTAGCCAGAAGCTGACTGACCTCCCTACGCAGTCCCAGGTAGGGACTGGAGCAGCGACGACCAGTGCTGGCACCACCCCATAGCGGCTAGAGATCGAAGCGACCTCTGGTCCTACTGGTGGCAACCGCACCGACTGACCTGCCCTCTTGAATAGGGAGCCAAAACTATATAAGTCGCTCCACGAGCCCCTACACTTACAAGGCATGGTAGAAAATGCTCCTTTGGCTGGTTTTACATCAAACTGTTTTATCTGATTCGAAGGTCTTAAGCTCTGGCCACAATCCTTCTATGGTACTGACTATTTAAATTATTTTTAAGGATCTGAGCTGCCATAAAGAACCATTAAAGAGAACCTCTATGAGCCTGTACACTCTGTAGCACCAGGTGACTCCTGTATTTACTCTGCCAACTAGAGGCTGGGGTGGCAGCAAGTCCACATTGTGATATGACAGTGGTTTCTACATTATAACATACTGTTTTCATCATTTCACCTTTGTTATCAAAGCCAATTTGCTGTTTTCTTATTGTCCCAGCTTGCTCCATTTACTACTACTGTACCAGACCCTTCAGCTCACATGTTGATATGATTAGTTCATGCAAATACGACAGTTCCATACACTGCATTCTGTATTAGTTGAATTACAATCTGTATCAACCACACCTAGTGCCACACTTATGGCATATATGGGGTTGTAGGCAACAAGATGCACTGTTGACAGGACAGGATATACTCGTCCTTCAGAATCATCGAGTTGCACCCAATGTTTGCCATGATTGTGGTGTTAGGCCTTTATTACCTTCATTTTGTTGAAAATGCCTTTTCACCAATGAGAGTCGTACTCCTTCAAACAGATACGACCTCACCTTGTTCTACCATCAAGCAAAAGCACCCCATTGATCTTATCTACTTATCAGCTGTTCCCATGGTATTGTCGATATTTACATTAGAGTAAAGGAGAACCTTATCTAATTCACGCTTGATACAGGTCTCAGGCAGAATTGTAATTAGACATTAGAAATCAGATGTTAGCTTATTGAGATACCTATGTTATTTTGTGTCAGCTCGTCAAACATCACAAAACTCAACTGATCTTTAGTCTAACTGAGTGGGATTTAAGTTGATCACTTTACCCAGCCCTCTCATGTCTATAATATATGGCAGTAGTTATATATACTGGTAGCCAGTATTACCCAGCCCTCTCATGTCTATAATATATGGCGGTAGTTATATACTGGTAGCCACTATGGCAGGGGACCAAAGCAGCAAGATCTATTGATTTTGGGATTTGTTTGCCGAATATCCTACTGTATGAAAGGTGTCTGTAAGGTAGTGAATGTACTTCATGAATTGAATGAGATGCTATCTATCGTTTACCTTAACACCCCTCTGCAACTATGCAACATTTTATAAGGAGAGAAATACAAAACGAAATCAACTGTACCATTCATAATGTTATTTTGAAAGATTATGAAAGAGATATATAGGTTCGATTGCAGGGGCAATGACGCTTTCAGTTGACTGCTAGTGCCTAGAAAACAGGAAGCAAGGGGTATCCCTTTTCTGGGAAAATACTGTATCAACACTGTTTCTGCATGCCTGAGTTATATCACACCCATAGGAATGGCTCCACCAGTCTAGGTTTGTCAACGCTTGTGTTAAGTCAGCCATTTGTCTTTGTTACGGCCACTTTGACCCTTTAATAAGATTTTAATAAGATGTATAGGACTATTACTGCTCTTGCCCTGACAGGTTACTTCTTTTTCCCTTTTCAAGTTTAGTGCAATCCAACCTACCATATACTGAGAAGTTGACATTTACCAGATTACCTTTAGTTTAGTAGCCATTTATTCTGTACAGGTGTGCCTAATGGGAACCTGGGGCTCTATTTTCAAAGCCGATAACCTCTTTTTCCTTTAGTCAAATTTTAGACATAGACAGAAAAGTGTTTAGAACCCTTTACTTACGTTTCATATTATGATTTGGTGGTCAACAATGAATAAAATATTATAATGCTTTGTACCAACAATTATTAAGGATTCAGTTTTAAAATGAAATGCCACAGGTACCGGTAAATTCTAACCCACTAGGCACATCAATGTTGATTCAGTGTAGATTCAACTATGGTTCAACATCTAAACATCAACCTTCCACATTGTGTCAATGTTGAAACAATGTTGATAGTTATTAGGGGATTCTTTGTTGACATGTCTATGTTGAATCAATGTTGAATTAAGAACAACATTTTTACATTGATATGTCATTTGTTGATTGAATATTGAAATGGTGATGGTTGACAACATTGAAATAAAATCATTGAAAAAGTGTAGAAGAAGGGTTGTTGAATACCATCAACACAATATCAACCAGTTGTCAACATTGATTCAACGTTATTTGCCCACTGGGAATGAAGCAGTCATATTTGATAATGCCCAAATATAATTTGTTGATCTGTATTTCATACAATTGATTATTGATAAAATAAGAGTGACAAACTTGTGAACCCTATCGGTTCTTCTTCTGGTTTGTTGCCATAATGCATGAATGTAGCCAGTGCTGCATGCAGGCATTATTCATGCACGATGCTGACTTTATACATGTCAAATAAATCTAGAATATCAATTGCAGATTGTAGCCCTTAAAGGGTCAACACTCTGCCTTACATTGCAAATTCAACCTTAAAGGGTCAATGCTCTGCCTTACATTACAGATTGCAGCCCTTAAAGGGTCAACGCTCTGCCTTACATTGCAGATTGCAGCCCTTAAAGGGTCAATGCTCTGCCTTACATTACAGATTGCAGCCCTTAAAGGGTCAACGCTCTGCCTTACATTGCAGATTGCTGCCCTTAAAGGGTCAACGCTCTGCCTTACATTGCAGATTGCAGCCCTTAAAGGGTCAACGCTCTACCTTACATTGCAGATTGCAGCCCTTAAAGGGTCAACGCTCTGCCTTACATAGCAGATTGCAGCCCTTAAAGGGTCAACGCTCTGCCTTACATTGCAGATTGCAGCCCTTAAAGGGTCAATGCTCTGTCTTACATTGCTTTCAAGTCATGGTAACCCACTATGAAGGGCATTGCATTCAGACTTTCAAGGTGTAAGAAAGTCTGACATTTAGTAAACAATGTTTTTAGTGTTGAGGCATCTACCGCATTGACAAAGGAATATATTTCACACATAGGCCAATTTATAACATCATGTCAATAACAATCGAAGTGTACACTAAGGGTCCTTGGCCTGCCGATTTTTGTCCACTTTTATTTTTGCATCAAGTCCACCATTTCATTCAATAATTCAAATGGAGACTACTTTTACAGATCAGGTTGCTTGTAAAACCCTTTCAGCCAGCGTTGTTGATCATAAGTCGGGTTGAGAAACTCCCTCCTGCAGCCATGAGCTTGCAACCATTACACTTTGTGTAGTGCCAGTATTTTAAATTTGCTGTTTTCCAGAAACCATGATAAATATAAAATAGTATGCTTGTTCTTTTTCAAAGCTGCTGTTTCACATTGTATGTGGAAATAATGGCCAACCCTTTATAACAGTGTGAATTTGAGAATTCTAAACTTTGACAGTTTGTATACCCATGCCTAGCTAGGCTGCATGTCAATTATAGTATCAGACAGCGAGGAAGGTAATGTAATAAATTCATTCCAGGGGAGCTATATCCTATATATCCCAAAAACGTTCATATCCATACAAGAGTGCTGATATCCACTCAAAATCGTACTAATAGCCACCACAAATAGTGTTGATATCCACCCAAGATCTGGCCACATGGTCACTCGTAACGATATCCTACGATACACTGAATTTGATGCCCGTTCATTACTCTCTTAATATCAGAACAGGGCTATCCAGTACCAACACCAATGGAACAATGTGACAAAACTGCTCGTGTCTAGAAAACAACAGCTACTGTGCCAAATGTTCAAAGTGTCAAAAAACCCTGAAATGGTGGTAGTCCCTCCTAGGAATCTGTGAGGAAATGAGAAAGTAAAACTAAAAGTAGCACGCTCAAAAACTGAATTATATGACAAAAGCCCAGCTTTTCGGGGCCAAACGCTATGGAATACACTAGTGACTGACACACAAAAATGTGAAACCATGAAAGAATTCCAAAAATGTGTTAAAAGAACCCTAGTAGCATAAAATCAGAGATGTATTGTACGGACAATGACATGTGAATGGTTTAGTAATTATATATTCCTGAATAGATCAATTGCAAGTGTAGGGGCAATAATTCCCCGTACCTGGTGGCAGACCCCCAGGGGCGGGTCTCCGGGTAATCAATGCCCCCTAGTGTGTATCATACCGATCCAGATGTGGTTGGAAGGTGAGAATGTAGCTCAGAGGTAGAGCAGCCTCTTCAAAGGTGGAGGGCCCCAGGTTCGATGTATATGTAATTTGTTTGGCGCTAAATGAAAAATGCCCCACGTTGTGATACAAAGTACCCAATAAGATATTTTCAATTCAATTTAATTCAGTAGAAGCACCGTGAGTCACATAAATCATGTAATAATCATAGCTGGTACTGCTAGTGCCCCCTGCACCATACTGGTTTCATTGTCTGTTTCTCTCAGGAATGGTGTACAAAGTCTGTATGCTGTATCATGGGTGGCATACACTCTGTAGGTCATGTCTGGTAGGTACCATTAGATATGGCAATTTGTGATGTTGCTACCCCGTATACCTCTTGCACAAATCATCCAACTTGTGGCCAGCACATAGGTGAGAGTCATAGAGTGGGCATCTTTAATGAGGAAAAAGTGACTTTTCATGGGATGAAGGAGGGAGACAAAGACAATTACAGCCATGTGCCATGTGAGGGAGGAAATGTGTGTTTGTGGGTGTTTGTGTGTGTGCGTTTGGAAGGAGAGGAGCTTTATTTTCCCCTGGCATTTCCTTTGCCAGGAGCACCATCTGGTGTGTGCTCAAGGAAACTCCCACTTTGATGTTGGGATCCACTCAACTTCTCTGGCTGCCATACTTTGTAGCATTATTAGTAATGGTTGTTTAACACTATTTCAACTTTTATGGTCATATTCATGGCAGATAAAACTAGAGTATTGTTAGCAACATCATCAATACATGGCTTACTAGGCATACACACAACTTCCACAGTCACACCATTAACCCATATCTTACTGCAGACAACTTACAAAGTCACATCATTAACCCATGCCGTACTGCACTCAACTGTAGGGGCTTGTGGAGCGGTATATATATAGTGTTAGCTCCCTATTCGAGAGGGCAGTTCAATCGGTGCGGTTACCACCGGTAGGACCAGAGGTCGCTTTGATCTCTGGGCACTATGATGTGGTGGCAGCACTAGTCTTCGCTGCTCCAGTCCCTACCTGGGCGTAGGGAGCTCAGTTGGCTTCTGGCTGCGGCCAGGGCAACACCTGCAGAGCACTGAGCTATATTCATAGCACAACTTCGAACATATGTAAATATGAAATAAACATGTGCCGGTTGCACTAACCCAAGCTAACTTGTCTTGTTTTACTTGATATTGATATATCTCGAACTGAACCGAAGTTATGTAAGAACTCGAACCATTACACTGGTGCCGTGACCAGTCTTGGTTTTAGTACGCGACCCTGGAGGTCAAACCGAATCATGATAGATCGACCCAAGGAGAATTGGGGTTCAACAGTGCTGAGTCCGGTGAATCCGACTTCAGCAACTTAGGTTCTGAAGCGAAGGCACCACCATTTATGGTTGGTACAGGCCGAAGCCTTACTATTGAAACCGAAGATGGTTACACAAAGTTTGCTGATTCCCTTACAGAAAGGTAGTTCGAACTCCTAAGCTGACAACTACCCATATACAAATAACTTTGAATCCGAAGAAACTGCATTTATCAGAACCGACTACTTCGGATCAAAGAACTCAAAGTCCCATCATGATGATGAACACTTCACTTCGAAATCATGTAGCTACTACTACTAGTACTGCTACAGCAACACCGATTACAGACAGAAAATCCTTAGAAGGCTTAAGTACATCTATATTTGACATAGGTGGAATTCAGAGCCAAGGAGTAACTGCTAAAGAATACTTGAGACAACAAGTGATCAACCAAGATGAGATGATAAAGACGTGACCAACAAAAGAAGTGGGAAAACTCTGAACGCAAGGTATTGCATCTACGAAATCTCGAAAAACAATGCGAGAAATATGAAGATGAACAAAAGATCCTATTTTTTACTCTGAACAATCTTGAACAGAATGTAGAAAAAAAGGAAGCTAGAAACAGATCTCTAGAAAAAGAGCGCCTGGTTATCCAAAAGAAACTCAAATTGACTAGAGCCGAATTGGAAAACAAGAAACTCAGACTTGAGATCGAATATGAACAATGGGAAGCTAATCAAGAAGATAAATGCAACCAATTGTTAGCTGAGGAAGATAGGATCAGAGAAAACATTGATCTTCGGAGAACTGAAAATGAAAAGCTAGTACAGATCCGAAATGCAATGATCAAAGACAATGAACAACTAATGCTGGAGATAAAAGACAACAATGTTGACTTAATAACTCACCAGCAGGAGCTGTGCCTACAGATAGCCCAGCTAACTAAGAAAAAGAATGCTCTAGACTGTTATGTAACAGGTATAGAGAATATGGTGCCACCTACGAAGTTGACCACGAAATGTCAACTAACAAATGACGATAATTCGAACATTGAGGATGTTCATATCGATAGAGAGGAAAATTCTTTCCATACAGATACTACCACAATTACATGTTGTGACGTGGCTGACGATTCTGATCTAGATGAATTCGAGGAACAGAAGGAAATACCTTCTGATCAAACCTTTGTCAAATGTGTGGCACCAATGACACCTTTGACACCAGTGGAAGCTCTGGTAAGACAAAGATTACCTGATTACGACCCATTCATCAATGATAAGCCTGAAATGCCTCATGAGACTTTTAGGGCTTTTGGATTCGAGCTGCAGCCCATCCTAATGTTGGTCTGAATGAGGAATATTTCATCAATGACCTACTACCTCAGTTCATACAAGGACTCAGGGAAGAGGAACAGCAACAGGCTGCCCTTGCCGCTTGGAAAGAAAAAAATGCAGGGCTGACCGACCTTTTTGAGGGAATAGATGATTTTAATAAAGTTTGAACCTTAATGGCAGTTTAAATCCCCATAAAGGCAGCTGCCACCGCTATGGCCTCCACAGCTATGGTCTCCTCCATGTGCCAGGCTGATGGGGGTGACTCCAATATCTGAAGCTATGACCATGAGACAACCTCGACAGAGGGTGGACCCATCTCGGTTGAGATGCTACAGATCTCAGGAGATGGGTCATTATGCCCACGATTGTACTGCTCTGAAGCCCATACTCGCTTGTGTTATGGCTGTTCAGGAAGGCGAGGGCAAAGTAGGGAATGAGGAAAACTAGAGGGGGTCACATTAAGGGAAAAAGATGTGATCGCTGAAAGGAACTGCCAAAATACCAGAAACGGCGAGATCGAACTATCCAACGAGCCAATATCTCCCGGGAGTCTGGTAATTGAGAAGGATCCTCTCACTCGAGTCGGGCCAGGAGCTTTGATGTGATGGCGGATCAGGGGATCTAAGGCCGGAGGGAGAAATCCTGCATCAAAGACGAGGAAGGGTGGGTCAGAGAGCTGGCCCAGGTGAGTGCGACACATCTTCCCCCAGACCATCCATGTTTAGCCTTTTTGAAAGACTTTGGACGGGAGCTTGGAAACTCTGAGGAACAGGTTCAATTTGCTGAGAATCCTTCCACACTGAGAGGGAAAAGATGGTATGTCACTGTATCGGTGAAGGAACAGGTCGGGGAATTCTTGATAGATACTGGTGCCAGCCATTTGTGTATCTCCAAGAAGTTCTTCGAACCGATGTCGGGTAAGCCTGATGCACTCCCGGTGGGTGTAAATGCTTGCACGGCAGACGGTAGCCGGATGCAGACTTTTGGTAAAACCTTCATACAGATCAGAATGGGCAGACATGACCTTGTCATGTGCCCCACCATTGCCGAAATCAGTGATGATGGCATATTGGATTGGACTTCGCTAGTTTGTATGATGCGGTGTTGCATCCTCGCCATGGGTTGTTGAAGATCAGGCATCCATACAACTGCTAATTATGTTGTGTATTAAGACACGTGTCCTCTGTAGCGACCATGGTACAGACTGTGAAGATCCCTCCTGGAACTAACTGCAACATGTTGTGTTTCTCGAACTCAAAGTTCAGGGGAGCCAATGCGGTGTTTGCTTCCTTGTTGACCAATGCTGATGAGAAAAGAAGGCTTCGAAACCTGTTAACAGACTACTTCCCCGCCTTTGGTGAGGATGGAGGTCCGGTGGGTAGGACTGATAAAGTTCTACATAGCATCGACACTGGGGATGCTAAACCCTTCAAGATTCCATATCGAAGCAGAGAAGCAAATTCTCAACCAATTGAAGCAATGGATTATTGTACCTAGTACCAGTCCCTGGTCTAGTCCTGTTTGTATGACTACGAAGAAGAACGATAAGATTCTGTGTGGACTACCGAAAACTTAATGGGTTAACTAAGAAGAATTCTTATCCTTTACCTCGGATTGACAAAACTTTGGAGTCCCTTGGGGGGAACAAGTACTTTTGCACCCTGCATCTGCAGTCCGGGTATCGGCAAATTGGAATGAAACCTGAAGATATGGAAAAGACAGCCTTTTCGAGCCATATGGGATTATTCCAGTATAATGTATTACCCATTGGGTTATGTAATGCGCCGGCTACGTTCGAAGTCATGATGGAAACCATGTTAAGTGATTTGTTATGGGAACGTTGCCTGGTGTATCTTGACGACATAGTCGTATTTGGAAAGACGTTTGAGGATTGTGCTGTCAACCTCAAATTGGTCTTGAAACGGATTCAAGCCAACGGATTGAAGCTTAAACCTAAGAAGTGTAATTTGTTTAAAACATCCATTACCTACTTAGGTAGAATAATAACACCTGACAGCATTCTTGCCGATCCCGAGAAACTTTCAGTTTCAGAATGCGCTAAGCCTGAGAATGCCAGGGAGATTCGTTCTTTCCTGGGCTTTTGCTCATACTACAGAGACTTTATCCCGAATAACTCCAAAGTGAGCTATCCTTTGCAAATACTTGCACATTGGACTCCGGGACGGGTTAAAGAACGTTTCCCATGGGGTGACGAGCAAGACAAGTCTTTTTAAGCCATAAAAGATTTGTTTGCAAATACACCAGTGTTGAAATTCCCAACTTCAGATGAGCATTTCATCCTCGATACAGATGCCAGCAATGATAGCATAGGGGCGTCCCTGTCTCAGGTCCAAGACGGAGTCGAAGTTCCCATTGCTTTTGCGAGTAATACTTTGAATAAAGCGCAGAGAAACTATTGCACCACTAAACGTGAGTTATTGGCTGTGGTGGTGTATACTAAAAAGTTTCGGCACTTTCTATGGGGTTCCAACTTTATGTTAAGAACTAATCACTCATCTTTGAAGTGGCTCCTGAACTTCAAGGACGTTTAGGAGATGTTTGGGCGCTGGTTAGCTCATTTATCTGACTTTAGTTTGGAGCACAGTCAAATCCAACATCGAGCAGGCTTGAAGCATGTAAATGCTGACGCCCTGTCTAGGCGACCGATACAAAAGTGTCAGAAAATTGATTGTGATGATTGTGGGGCACACAATGCTGTGCAAGCAGGGGTTCGAACCAGAGGTAAGACTCAAAGGATCGAACCATTGCCCTACCTCTGTATGGAGAATGTTGTTGAGTGGTCCCCCGAGACCATCAAACAATTCCAACAGAGTGACCCTGCAATAAAACGCGTAATTCAACTACTTAAGAATGGTACGAGGCCAGAAAGGCCAGCCATCTCTATCAAAGATCGAGAAACCTGTAAGTTTCTAGCTCAGTGCTCGCAAAACTCGTGGGCATTTCAGAAAGAGGAGGTCGCTCAAACGCCTCTCCAGATGCTATTACTGGCCTGGAATGAGTAGTGATATCACCAGATGGGTTATAACATGCCTTGAATGTGGTAAGAATAAGCCCGGGCCTGGTATGGGTAAAATGCCTTTGATGCAAGAACTGTTCGGAGTAAGATTCGACTGAATAGCCATTGATATTATAAGCGGACTGGAACCCACACCTCGAGGGAACACCTGTATAATGGTAGTTTCGGACTATTACACAAAATATACTCGTGTTTTCCCACTGTCTAACCACAAAGCTGCTACTTGTGCTAGTGTATTTGTCAAAGGATGGGTCCTACACCTGGGCGCACCTCTGATGATGCACAGCGATCAAGGAAGAGAATTCAAGTCGAATTTATGGCAAGAAATGTGTCATTATTTGGCGATATGCAAAACTCGAACCAATCCATACAGACCTCAGTCCGATGGTCAAGTGGACAAGTTCAATAGAACATTGATTCAAGTCCTGAAACCCTTGGTAAACTCATGCCAAGATGATTGGCATGAACAATGTGACTTTGTAGTACATGCTTATAATAGCATCGTGCATGCCTCAACAAACTGCTCACCAAACCTTCTAGTGTTTGGCGAGGATATAATTATGCCTGCAGACTTGGTGTATGGTGTAGTTGGGATCAGCCCTGTGGAATCATTAAGAGATCACTTCAAAAGAGCTTATGAGCTAGTTCGAATTGAATCAATGAAGAATGCTCGATGGCAGAAAATTGGCTATGACACCAATTTGAAGCATCGACATTTCAATGTTGGTGATAGGGTATTTCAGATTCACGAACCCCTATCTTCTACGAAATTGGTCACGGGATGGGATGGTCCCCATGTGGTGACGAAGATTATCTCTGAATCCACTGTTAATATATTGAGTTTACCAATGGGTGAACCAATAAATCGAATGTCTGTAGACTACGACGATGGAGAGGCAGGGAAGCAGCCAATGCTGAATGCAAAGAACTGACAGAGAAATGGAAAAGAGAAAAAGATGAGATCCTTATGAAAACAAAGTGTTTATGGACGTCGCCTGGAGCTAAGAAGTTGAATAAAAAGAAAACTGGAATGAGAAAAGCTAAGAGAATCAATTTGAATCTAAAATCCGATCACAAGGAAAATGTCTCACCAGGACACAGGAGCAGAGGTAGGAAGAGGACGCTGGTATCTTCTGATAAACCACCTCGGACTCCTGGGTTGAAAAAGAAAAATCAACTAGGGGAAAGATGCAGCCCATGACTTGCCATAAGGTCTGCCGTTACTTAAGTCCTGGTACACAACGAGTGTAAATGTGTAATGTTTAGGAAAGTTGAGATACTTTGAAGCTGACTCAAAGTAGGGTCAGATGCACTGAAGTACCCTGCTCATGGTTCCTGTGGGTGACAGACAGCTAAACTGACATGCATGTAAGACACTGTATGTATTTCTGTTGAACTCCCGATGATATGAACAGTGCAGGTACACACCAATGCAACGACCAAACGGAGAGAAAAATTCTCGAACTACAACGGGCGCTGCTCGATGTAGTACTAGTTTTTGCTGTGGCGGGAAGAGTGGCATGCCCTTAGAAACTGGAGTGGTGCAGTCCCCCCGTGCGCATGTGCACTGAGGCGTCGAGAGTTGTTGTGCATCCATTTTCGCCCATAGCATGCATCCCAATCTGGAGGAGACGGACATGCTTCTGGTGGGTGGATAGTTCCAGTTGTTTCAAATACAATTCTTCAATGAGGCGGTGAAATGAAGACTATTCGGAGTAGGGTGAGAAAGTTCTGACTGCTCTTGGGCCTGCAATAATGGCCCAGAGCCAGGTTACGGCAACCTTAAATGCCGACCCCGAGGGACACCCCATCCCAGTCACTGAATCCGAGGAAGCAATGGACACTTCGGAGGTCCTTGCTGCAACAACAACGACAACTGATGGCTCTACACTAGCCCCACCGACTCCTGAAGGACCAAGTCATTGTTCCGAAGTTCTTTTGAACATAGGAACCGACTCCAGAGAGGAGATAGTAATGCCCGAACCAGCCAACGCTATCCTCGAAGTGCCAGTCACTGTCTCCAGACTAGAGACAGCACTAAGGGGATGGATTAATGTGACAAAGGGGTACATCCGTACCGCTTCAGGAAAGGACCGTTGGATTGCTCCACGAATGCTCGGAGGCAAAGGCTTGCCCCCTGACTGCATTTCCATGGATTTGCAGATGAGATTGGTCAAAGGTGTCTCCAACAACCAGATAGACGATATCGGTAAGGACACCTATTGGTGTGACTACTTCAGCCTAGCTGAGGTCATGTGCGGCTCGGACGCACTGACTCAGGTAGTTGATGACATTCTGAGGACAAGCGGATTAGAATGTCCCTCGAAACCCCTCTGATCTACCAACTCATGCCCATAGACGAACGACTGCCTAGCATTTACCGCTGGGGGCAGAATCATCCTCCGATTCGGGACTGAGAACGCACCTACGCATACTGTGTGGCCAGTTCACCAGTTCGACCGTCCGAAGACAGACTGTTGGAGGACAAGGAACTGGTGAAGAAGGACACCTGAATGGCGAAGGAGTCTTCTTGGAAAGACGCCGATGCCAAACCTGTCCCTGATGCCGTTCGACCTGACTCTGCCAAGGTAACCCTAGAGGAACTCAAAAAGAAGCAGCGAAGAGGTTAAAGAAGATTCCAACAGTGCATCCACCAGGTCTTCTCGAGCTCGGAATTGATCAGGTTCCAAGCCTGCTAAACTGACCTCACCTGAACCGGAAGCAGCCAATGCCTCTTCGAAGTCTACGACTCTGAAGAAGGTACAGGCTCCCCCACCAGTTCCTGCCTTTGAGGTTACGGAGGAGGTGAGATCTCTGACATGGAGGTAGACAGTAACAGTAATGGTGACAAGGACAAGTCCTTGGATGAGATGAACCGACAGTTGTTGGAAAACATCGACTGAAACGATGAGCACCTCGAGGACGCCACCTCGAGAGAACAGAAGGAGATCTGGTCTAACACCAGGTGTTGCTTCAAGACGTTCACCCCAAGGTTCTTTGGCCATTGCGAACGGTATGCTGATTCGTACTCGATCCCGCCTGCCAGAAATTGTCATGATGAAAGTGATGATGAGGACTAGATGAGGTTGAGCACGGATGATCCGGTACCTTTGAAGTTCTACTGAGTGTGGGTATCAAGCCTGAGCGACACCACGAAAACCCCGAGGACGTATTACGGCTACGAGCATAGAACGAAGCTTGATTATGCAGCTTCAAACTATAGTAGCCGACGGAGAACCTGCCCATTCGAGGTATGTATGAACCTACACGAGAACGAGAAGAAGTGGTCCACTAAGGATCACTTCTATCGACACCTCGTGGAGGCCCACATGCATTATGGCCCGATCTACCGATGTACAAACGAAAAGAACGAGAATAAGAAATGCAATGACTACGTCACACGCCGCCTTGGGCGTCTGACAGAGCACATTGTCAAGAAGCATGGTTTGAAAGCAGAGGATGCCATGGCTAGAGAAACTACAAACCAAGCTCATGAGTGCATGGTATGATCTGAAGCAGAAGGAGCGTAATGAACTACTTATCACCACTGAGTATTTCTGCCACATATCTGAAGGCAAGCAAGATGCCTAATTTACGAGGAATGTGAAATCTCACAGGTTGGACATGACACCTGAAACCCATTGGGAAGTAAAGGTCATGAGAAAAGACAGGGATACCCTGGATAAGCATGGCAAGGTAAAGCCCCACCCTGGGGTCGACCCGCGCCATAAGGATAAGAAGAGGTCGAGGTCCGAGTCGCAGTCAGCTGCGCTACCAGAAGCATCAGAGAGGAAACATTCTGCCACCCTCGAGGAGCTCATGTCTCAGACTGGTCCCGAGGCATGGAACAAGTTTCCCCACTGATGTGACAATCGAATGCTGGTGATTACCTGAACTGGCTATGCTCAGGAACCGAGTATACTTAAGATGATTGGATCCGGGGTCATGTAGACCAACCCCAGATCCCTCCAACACCAACCGATGCAACTCCGAATGTGCACACCATTGCACAAGTCGTAAGAGGAGAAAAGAGAAAGGATGACTGCCCAGCCCTTCAAACAGTCGCGACCCCTGGTAAGGAGTCGCAGGTACTGAGGAAGCTACTGAGGGAAGGTTCGAGGATCGATGGGCCCACCTTCGAACCCAGCACCGACCGCTAAGGCCAAGCGTCCCGGTCCTGGAAGGGAGGTGGCCATGAAGGATCCGGACCAGCCACTGCCTGTTCAAGGTGTGGCTGGTACTATGCCAGCTGCCACTTCCACCAGCCAAACTCCGAGCACTGTGACTACCAGCTCCATGCAGTCCAGTGATGTCGGTGGTGAAGAGGGTGCTCCTACACCTCCACCACCTTCATCTGCCGGAATGTACCGGCGACCCATCCTTCACAGGGTCCGAACTTCTTCCGGCCTGGATGTTAAAGATCTAGACGAGTATATAAAGGAACGATGTACTCAGTCCATCAACATACAGAAGGAGGTGTTTGAAGCTTGGCAAGAACGCCACCTTAATCAGAGCCTGACTTATCTCCACAGTATGACTGAAGGCGTTTTCGAATGCCTTCACGAGATACAGCGGAGAGAGACTGAGTGAATCACAACCGAATCCAAGTGCTGCTAAGGTTGATGAGGATCGCAGGACCGCAGAGAAGAACCTGAGAGACGCTGCCAATACAAAGGGCATGTGCGCTCTGAAGCTTAGGAATCTAAGAGAGGAGATGGACTTCATGGATGCCAAATTCATGGGGGCTTTTGGGTGCCTTTTCTCCAAATGGGATGGCACACCCGAGTCTGCCTTCGAGCTGTTGATGAAACAGCAAGTGAAGAACAGACCATCGCCATCTATGAACCCAAGATCAGGTCCCAGTGCAGCGGCCGGCTCCGCCCCCTCTGCTGCACCTGACAAATCTGAAAGTTTGAAGTCTGACCAAGCCTGTGCTATGCAGACTTCAGACAAATAAATGATTTGCTACCGATCCAACCTAGACACAAATCCCTTTTTCTAGGTTGGAAATATTTTATGATACACACAACGTATGCAGTGATGGCCTTGATGACCGGACGGATGCAGACTCAAATCACCTTCGATGATCTACATCTCCCCATCTTCATCAGGGCACAACATAACAGCGACGTGGCTTGCCACCGCCAAGTTCGACCTACTTGCCGAATGGATCTGCAGACAAGCAGTGATATGAAAACGAAGACATTTGAAGTCTAATTTTTATTGTACAGATAGACCCACTACACTGGGGGGCTATCTTTAATTATAATATTATTATATATCTACTGTTTAGGAGATGGGTTCGAATTTGCGCACATCACATTATATCTATTTTTCTGTGTTTAGTTACTAAATAAAAAAGTGACTACTACTATTTAACTACGCATAAATGAGTTGATCTCATAATATAATATGTAGCGTTTAATGTATGTTATGGGAAAGCACGAGTGGGTTTATAGGTTAATATTAATCCACGACTGCGCAGCGGGAGTGGATTATTAACCCTAAACCCACAAGTGCTTTTCCATAAAATACATTAAGGCATTTATCTAGCATTTGTCTCCATTTTGTATTATTTTATTACCTTATAACACCAGAATTAATCCAGGAGAAGACATTTTGTAAGTGCATGCGATCCGCTTACTTTGCCAAGCCATCATGGCCATCTTGTCACTCTGCCCGACATACCTCCACCTTTACACACATTTTTCGGGTAGAATCCAATGATGTCAAGTCCTGTACTTCTAACACTGCCAAATATACGATCTCTAGTTGATGTTCGTATACATTTTGTCTCCATTTTCTTCAAAATAAATAAGAATCCATTGATTTTCCATACCGATCCAACGCACACGGCCCGGTACACAGCCATTTTGTCTTGTTGACGCAGCAGGTAGGTGCCAGGATGTACCTAACCTACTTTCGGTCAGCAAGTCACTGAACACGATGGAATGGCCGTGTGCGTTGGATTGCTATGGAAAATCATTGGATTCTTATTTATTTTGAACAAAATGGAGAAATTAGGTATGGCATTTTCATATAGGATATGTAAGGATGTTTCTCTGTTAATAACTCCACCTAGCACCATTGAAATCTATGCTAACGAGGTCTGTAAACATCAGGTATGTCGGACAACTTTTTCAAATCCTTGATGTACATTGCTTTGTATCACTGGTCGGCTTGGTATAGTGGACAGCGAGCTCGCCTCCTGCCACAGCGGCCGGGGATCGATTCCCTGTTGAACCCTGAACGGTTTTAATAGGAAATCAATGGCGTAGTTGACTTTGTATGCTTCGCCAATTTATTAACATGTCCGGATTGAAACCAGCAGCTTCTTGAAGACGAAGAAAAGGTCTGAGAGTGTGTTATGGCTGGATAAGGAACTGGGGTTATGAGCAAAAAAGCACTGTCCAGGCCCAAATAGTTAGATAAATGTGTATAATATCGAACTATAGTATTATGGGTTGGTATCTAAAAAAGGTACTACATCATATTCTCTAGGTCATTTAGACATACACCGTCTGTGTTCAAACACTAAACATAGTCATCTTATAGTGTAATAGGGTCTGTTAATTTAATAATGTTACATAATTTGTATATATTTCGCCCCACAATATCATTGTGTAAATAATTACCTCGAGCCCTAATATAGTTATTAGACTATTTCCTACGTGTTTATATCTACCCTAGTCATAGCCGATGGGGGTAGTGTAGGGGTTCGTGGAGCGGTATATATAGTGTTAGCTCCTTATTCGAGAGGGCAGGTCAATCGATGCAGTTACCACCGGTAGTAGCAGAGGGCGCTTCGATCTCTGCCCACTATGAGGTGGTGGCAGCACTAGTCCTCGCTGCTCCAGTCCCTACCTGGACCGCGTAGGGAGCTCAGTTGGCTTCTGGCTGTGGCCAGGGCAACACCTGCAGAGCACTGAGCTATATTCATAGCACCACTTCAAACATATGTAAATACGAAATAAACATGTGCCGGTTGCACTAACCCGAGCTAACTTGCCTGGTTTTACTTGATATTGATATATCTCGAACTGAACTGAAGTTATATAAGAACTCGAACCATTACACAACTTCCACAGTCACATCATTAACCCATGTGTTACAAAAAACTTCCACAGTCACATCATTAACCCATTTCTTACTGCACACAACTTCCACAGTCATACCATTAACCCATGCCTTACTATACACAACTTACAGTCACATCATTAACCCATATCTTACTATACACAACTTACTATACCCTACTGACATAGTCACATCATTAACCCATGCCTTACTATACACAACTGACACAGTCACATCATTAACCCATGCCTAACTGCACACAACTTACACAGTCACACCATTAACCCATGGCTTACTATACACAGCTTACACAGTCACATCATTAACCCATGCCTTTCTATACACAACTTACAGTCACATCATTAACCCATATCTTACTATACACAGCTTACACAGTCACACCATTAACCCATGGCTTACTATACACAGCTTACAGTTAACCCATGCCTTACTATACACAACTTACACAGTCACATCATCAACCCATGCCTGAGTATAGACATATTGAAAGGAGGTCATTGGGCAATAAAACATCAGATGGCTGTTCTTATCCCATCCCTAGTTCTCAGTTTCTTCATTGGATACATTTTCCTGGCTTGTCATCAGAGATTGGTGAACTACTGATTTTCCTAATTGGTGTAGATTGTTTCGGAGAGGGATCATATTTGTGTCGTTAAAAATTTACCCAGCCAACTCAGATCACCCATTGTGCATCAGCAGGTCATTAGGTGGATTACAATATCAGCAATGCATCTGCTGTTTGCCTAATTAAGATGGAAAAATAGTTTACATTATCTGATTCTTTTGAAATTATTCCCTACACTGCGCTAAAGGTCTGATGTAGGGAATCCTACAATGCATAGGTCTTCGTATTCTTGCCATAATAGAATGGAAAAGAAGCTGATTAAATAAGCCCATTGTGAAGTGGATTTGTCAAAATGAGAGACTTCAAGGGGGGCAAGCTGATAAAGGGGAGCAGTGCTATCTCTATACATGCAGTCCATATATGGGATGTATTTATCTATCATTACATATTCAGTCCATATATAGGATGTATTTATCTATCATTACCTATTCAGTCCATATATGGGATGTATTTACCAATTATTACACATACAGCCCATACATGGGATGTATTTATCTATTCCTACACGTACAGCCCATATAGGATGTATTTATCTATTCCTACACATACAGCCCTTATAGGATGTATTTATCTATTCCTACACATGCAGCCCATATAGGATGTATTTATCTATTCCTACACGTACAGCCCATATAGGATGTATTTATCTATTCCTACACATACAGCCCTTATAGGATGTATTTATCTATTCCTACACATGCAGCCCATATAGGATGTATTTATCTATTCCTACACATGCAGCCCATACATGGGACGTATGTATCTATTCCTACACATGCAGCCCATATAGGATGTATTTATCTATTCCTACACATGCAGCCCATACATGGGATGTATTTATCTATTCCTACACGTACAGCCCATACATAGGATGTATTTATCTATTCCTACACGTACAGCCCATATAGGATGTATTTATCTATTCCTACACGTACAGTCCATATAGGATGTATTTATCTATTCCTACACGTACAGTCCATAGATGGGATGTATTTATCTATTCCTACACATACAGCCCATATAGGATGTATTTATCTATTCCTACACATACAGTCCATACATGGGATGTATTTATCTATTCCTACACGTACAGCCCATATAGGATGTATTTATCTATTCCTACACGTACAGCCCATATAGGATGTATTTATCTATTCCTACACGTACAGTCCATAGATGGGATGTATTTATCTATTCCTACACATACAGCCCATATAGGATGTATTTATCTATTCCTACACATACAGTCCATACATGGGATGTATTTATCTATTCCTACACATACAGCCCATATAGGATGTATTTATCTATTCCTACACATACAGCCCATATAGGATGTATTTATCTATTCCTGCACATACAGCCCATACATGGGATGTATTTATCTATTCCTACACATACAGCCCATACATGGGATGTATTTATCTATTCCTACACATGCAGCCCATACATGGGATTTATGTATCTATTCCTACACATACAGCCCATATGGGATGTACTTATCTATTCCTACACGTACAGCCCATACATGGGATGTATTTATCTATTCCTACACATACAGCCCATACATGGGATGTACTTATCTATTCCTACACGTACAGCCCATACATGGGATGTATTTATCTATTTCTACACATGCAGCGCATATGGGATGTATTTATCTATTCCTACACATACAGCCCATATAGGATGTATTTATCTATTCCTACACATACAGCCCATACATGGGATGTATTTATCTATTCCTACACATACAGCCCATATAGGATGTATTTATCTATTTCTACACATACAGTCCATATGGGATGTATTTATCTATTCCTACACATACAACCCATATAGGATGTATTTATCTATTCCTACACATACAGCCCATATAGGATGTATTTATCTATTCCTACACATACAGCCCATACATGGGATGTATTTATCTATTCCTACACATACAGCCCATATAGGATGTATTTATCTATTTCTACACATACAGTCCATATGGGATGTATTTATCTATTCCTACACATACAGCCCATATAGGATGTATTTATCTATTCCTACACATACAGCCCATACATGGGATGTATTTATCTATTCCTACACATACAGCCCATACATGGGATGTATTTATCTATTTCTACACATACAGTCCATATAGGATGTATTTATCTATTCCTACACATACAGCCCATATAGGATGTATTTATCTATTCCTACACATACAGCCCATATAGGATGTATTTATCTATTCCTGCACATACAGTCCATACATGGGATGTATTTATCTATTCCTACACATACAGCCCATATAGGATGTATTTATCTATTCCTGCACATACAGCCCATACATGGGATGTATTTATCTATTCCTACACATACAGCCCATATGGGATGTATTTATCTATTCCTACACATACAGCCCATACATGGGATGTATTTATCTATTCCTACACGTACAGCCCATATGGGATGTACTTATCCGTTATTACACATGCAGCACATATATGGGTGTATGCTTTTCTATAATCCCACGATTTTGGGCATTTGGGATGCCTTTTTGATTGTAACCAGCATGCTTTATATATGTAAAACCGCACGGTTTCGGCACTTAATCTAACACTTAGTGACACAATTTGTATGTATGACAGTGTCTACCAGGGTGGTTGACACATTTCATATGTCTCATGTTAAAACGAAAAATGCATTGTCAAAGGTGGGTTCGTACACTCCATCTGAGTGATGCAGTCCAGAATTCGTCTAAGTGAGGGTTATCTCATGAGGCGAACCTTTACATTTATCTCATGTTGTTTTACTAAGATATGTACAATATTTCATTTATTTGGAATACGGGGTTCCTTGGTTAAACCTATGGGGCCTCAATATTCAACTTGAGATAAAGGATAGAAGTATGAGGGAAGGAAGCAGAAATTAAGGAGAGGAGGAACAAAGGAAAAGAAATATCTTATATTTTCATATCCAGACCTCCTCCATCTGTATTGCCATTGTTTTCTACCCCAGTACACCCCCGGCTAAATCTACAAAGTTGAGTAATATAGACTACTATTGTTAATTTCATCAGCTGAACCCATCCAGTAACTCATCTTTATCAATACTTTTTGAGTGTGAAATTGTTGATTTGCCTTCTCTATATTAGATGATTTCTCCAGTGGCATTTGTGTGAAAGTTGTTAGATTCCAAACTTACCAATAGAAGCCACTTACATTCTCAAAGTTACCGTTTCAGGAAATTAGACTGCAGGGCCCCATGAGAGGGTTGTAGTCACTTCCGGAAGTGTGCCTGCCCCTGACTTCCACCCAGGTAGCCAGGGCAGGCTAGTTCCGGTTACAGGCGGTGTGGCCTGCGTAATGCGATAAGGCATGGGTAGGGTGTTTGAAATCAAACAGTGCAAGAGGTAGAAAATCAAATATGGCCAGCTTTCATTAGCCCTGTGGGCGACTGATTTACACTGGTTGTGCTGCACATTGCCTGCCACTGCTGCCACCATCAACTTTATATTCTTCTGCCGGACACAACTTTACTCTATCCAACCTTCCACTTCAGGAACTCTGTAGTGGTGAGTACAGTGAGGCCTAGAGAGCTTGAATACTCATGCTGCAGACAAAAGTTGCAATTGGTTGGATCTCAAAAGTTGGCCGACTATAGACGCATATTTCAATACTCTATGGAGTTTATACTGGATTTTAGACTGGTTGATGTTGTGTGTGTTGAAATATCAGTATTTCAAGGTCTTGTTGAAGTATCTGACTGCTCTGAGTTTTAACCTTAAATAAGTCAGTCTTTCCAATGGGACTAGGCACTTTTGCTGGGCTTGAGATCATATTACTTTAGCTGGATCTCTGAACATACAAAGGTGAATGTTTCTATTTACAAATGAATACACTCTTCCCCACACGGTTAATCATAAAGTCCTTTAAATGATGCCTCATTTTATACACCACATACCTATATGGTAATGTGGACTGCCACGTGTATCCTATATCATTGCAGAAACACCACACACCTATATGGTAATGTGGACTGCCACATATATCCTATAACATTGCAGAAACACCACACACCTATATGGTAATGTGGACTGCCACATATATCCTATAACATTGCAGAAACACCACACACCTATATGGTAATGTGGACTTCCACATATATCCTATAACATTGCAGAAACACCAAACACCTATACGGACTTAGCAGGATTATTTATTAGCCAATGAGATAACCCCAACGATTCACTGCAGTCCTCTTGGGGGCCGACTGGTACCCATCTGATATGTCTTATCAGTAGAACTCGCTAGTAACAAGTTCCAGTAATGGCGGTGCCCATGGGGTGACCTACTAACTTGTAATATGGTAATGTGGACTAATTTATTGCCACGTATATCCTATAACATTGCAGAAACACCACACACCTATGTGGTAATGTGGACTGTTTTATTGCCATGTGTATTCTATAACATTGCAGAAACACCACACACCTATATGGTAATGTGGACTGTTTTATTGCCACGTGTATTTCTATAACATTGCAGAAACACCACACACCTATATGGTAATGTGACCTGCCACATGTATCCTATAACATTGCAGAAACACTATACACCTATATGGTAATGTGGACTGCTTTATTGCCACGTGTCTTATCAGTAGAACTGACTGGTAACAAGTTCCAGCAATGGCCGGGCCCATGGGACAACCTGCTACCTTGGAATATGGTAATGTGGACTGCCATGTATATCCTATAACATTGCAGAAACACTATTGAACAAGTAATCAATGGGTAACTCATGACGTGTGTGTGTTAGTGAAGGATAATGACACGAGGCCGTAGGCCGAGTGTTATTAGCCTTTGCTAACACACACGTCATGAGTTATCCATTGACTACTTATTTTGTACCATGAAACCAATAAATAATCAATATTATACCAATAAATTCAAGTTGAAAACAAAAAATATTCCCCCTCCCCGGGACTCGATGCCAGCCATTGTGTGTACACGATCGGTACATACACCTCCACCCCCGGCAGCGGACAGCGACAATGCCCGTCTCGGCTAGACTTGCCAGCGGCACACGGCGAAAAATAGTGTACATACACCTCGTCGCCCGGCAGCGGACAGCGGCAGCGCACACGGCGAAAAAAGATGCGTCTCGCTGTTATGTTTGTGTATAATACACCTCCTCGCCCAGCAGCGGACAGCTACAGCGCACACGGCGAAAAAAAAGCTTCTCGCGGCTATATTTGTGTATAATACACCTTGTCGCCCACCAGCGGACAGCTACAGTGCACACGGCGAAAAAAGATGCGCCCGGACCGGGGCTCGATCCATGTACCTCTGACGGCTGAGCGCAAAGCGCTAACCGCTAGACCACCGCGCCTTCTCCGTTCACTGCATCTCACGGTTATGTTTGTGTATAATACACCTCCTCGCCCGGCAGCGGACAGCTACAGTGCACACGGCGAAAAAAAAGCTTCTCGCGGCTATGTTTGTGTATAATACACTTCCTCGCCCGGCAGCGGACAGCTACAGCGCACACGGCGAAAAAAAGCTTCTCGCAGCTATGTTTGTGTATAATACACCTCGTCGCCCGGCAGCGGACAGCGACAGCGCACACGGCTTTGTATCATATCCAGACTTGGTTCGAACCGAGCATTTCTCGTCAGTTCCTGTGGCGCAATGCATAGGGAGTTGGATTAGGGATCTGAGACTGTAGCTTCGAGCCCTGCCCTGGCCTGGAAAATTTCGTGGGTTTTAATATGTGACATGTGACATGTGACATGGGAGAGGCGTGCGGTTATCCTGGATAACCGCATGCCTTACATGGATAACCGCACGCCTTACATGGATAACCGCACGCCTTACAAAATTGATGTTACAGCCTATAGGGTGTGCAATATCGACAGATATGTGGATCGGAATAGACCCCAAAAAGCACTGTGTAACCCACAAATTGTGGTATAAACACCTATATGGTATTGCGGACTGCTTTATTGCCATGTGTATCCTATAACATTGCAGAAACACCATACACCTATATGGTAATGTGGACTGCTTTTTGCCATACACTTGTTTGGCAATATTGTCTGTTTTATTGCAGTGTATTTTCTAACTTTACAAAAAACCTTATATATTTCACTTCTATTTCCAGTCCTCGTGACTATTCCTTTCCCCATCTGTCCTCCAAGCCTTGCTCATTGAGAATCAGCTCAAACTAGTACCTTTTCCCGATGGTTCCCCCTTTCCAATACCTGATTCCCTGTTTGTTTGCCTAAAACTGATTCCAGATTGGGTCGTCTTTATGCTGGTCACATCAAAGCTTGCTTTTCAGTCTGTTAGTCACAAAGGCCCCATGATTTGATTACCGTCTTTCTGCACACACCAGTCTCAAATTAATCATATAAGCAATTGTAATTGTAATTTATTGATGCTTTTGTCCCCATGAATGGGGTCGATTTTTTGTGCGCCCTACAGTAATATTTCATGCCTTATATTACTGTGGGATTGATACAGAAGCCAAGTGCATGGAAATGTACTGTCAGGAGGGTGTTTCACCACATAACATACGGCCCCCATATGTCATATACGGCCCCCATATGTCACATAAGGCCCTTTATCTGTTTCTGTTCAAATTTCCACATTCTAGAATCATGGATACGGCCCTCCACATGTGGATGCGGACTTTTACCTGTTTCTGTTCAAGATACGGAAATTGAAAATTCCACATAGAGGCCACATATATCCTTCTGAATGTGGAGGGGTAAGGGGTACCCTGTATGTTGTATATGGGGAAAAATCAGCTATGTGGAGATATTTTATGCCCACATGTCAGAAATACAAGGTATATTGGGAATGAAAGGGGGTTGGGGTTGGGTTGATTTACATGGTGTCAAGAAGACCCCCCCCCCATGAACTTCTCATTCACGAGCCTCTCCCCCTTTCTGCCTATAGGAGAGTGTACACTTGGCTGAATGTTACCATGATACCCCATGTCTAGGGTGTGCCCTAAACTCTAAAGAGTCTATTAGAATCGCAGGCCCTATATCTGGAATAACTTCAACTCATCTACATTCTCTCTAAAGGGATCCTCACACATACTGCAGAAGGCAAACCCCCAATAACAGTAATGACCAAATAGAATAGAGGTGTTAACAAATGTCCCTAGCATACTGCACATGACTGCACATTGGAATCACTGTTTCTTTTCCATCTATTGAACCCCCCCCCCTCCAAAAAATATAGTGGCGGGATTTCGGATTTGTAGCAGCAAATCCAGGAGGCATATGCCTATGACCCCTTCTAACCCTCAAAGAATTTACTCAGTTTTATGCAACTCACATGAACCCTTGGGCCCTGTCACTGTTGATTTACCCCGCCCCCTCCATTGCAATACCCTGTACCAGACCCCTCCCCCCCCTTCTCTACTCCCTGCATACATTTTAGTGACATATGGCACTTTTATTAGATAAATTCCGCATCTATCACGTGACTCCCACATGTGTGACGTCATTATGGGAATCTCCAGGGGATTTCCTGGAAAGTAGACTGGTCCTTCCACATTTTTACAATTGAGACAGAGAAATAATCCGTATGTGGGATTAAAAATATGGAAATTTCATTTAACATATGGACAGGACACGGCCACCTATTTGAAACACTTTTTTTAATAAAAAATATTTTTTCCACATAAGGGCCACATCTTAGGGCCGTATGTGGGTATATAATAAGCTATGTGGTGAAACATCCTCCAGGTAATAAAGTATGTGGTAATATGCAAACTGGAAAGCAATGTGGTAACATCATCATCATAGTTTAATTATGGGGATAACAAAAATGTGAGTGTGCCTAACAGGCAATTCATGATAGGATACTTCTATCCATCACTTGAATTTGAAATCGGTAATTATGCGCTTGTATTTATGTTTGTGACACACACGCTGTTGTGATGGGCTATGCTGATCCCAGAGTCTAACTCCTCGCAGGTATGGACTTTTTTCATAAAACTGGTTTTGGCTCTTCTCCGAGCAAACTTCACCTTTCTGTCCCCTCTAGTCCTTATGTTTTCATGCTCTATTCGATACCCATTTATGTATTTTTTCCACATTAATCCTGTGAGTTGGACATTACATCGCTCGGTCAGAGTATACAGCAGTGCTATGTTCAGCATTTAAGCATTTTCTCATCTTATTCAATTTATACAGCTTATTACCTACTATCTGTTTGACCTTAGATACATGTCCATTTATAGTTAAGCAACTGTCTAATTAGACACCTAAGTAGATATAAGTTTCGCAATGTGGAAGGTCAACACCCCCTAGATTGATCGTAGGACCAACTAAAAGACTGAGCCTATTTTTAGAACAGAAAAAAACATTCCTGTGCTCTTTCTAGCATTAATAGTCATGTAATTATTTTGACACCATGTATGTAATCTGTCAAGATCAGATTGCAGTAGTTGCACAGCTTCCACAGGGTTTTGGTGAGATACATAGACAATTAGGTCATCTGCGTACATAACACATCTTGAGTGAATAACAACATCTGGAAGGTCATTTACATAAAGGATAAAAAGCAGGGGGCCCAATATGGACCCCTGTAGGACCCCAAATTTTACTGCTCTTGTTGGTGATCTTATACCATTAGCAAAAGTTGAATGAGACCTATCACTCAAATATCCTCGGAGCCAAAGTTTTATTTTCGGTGGTAGATTCTGATTGTATATTTTCCTGCTGAGTGTTGGGTGATGGACACAGTCAAATGCTTTGGAATAGTCAATAAAGCATGCTGCTGTCACCATCATCTCTGCTATCATAGAGATCTTTTAGGACTGTAAATACTGCATCACTAGTGCTTCTATTGGGTCTAAAGCCAAATTGGTCATTATTTAAAGTGCCATTTTGTTCAAAGCTATGTGCGATGTGACCATGTATTATCTTTTCTAATAGCTTACCAGGTAAAGGCAGAAGAGTGATAGGCCTCCAATTCTTAATATCTAACAGGTCACCCAGCTTGGGGATCGGAACCAACAAACCAGTTGACCAGGATCTTGGGAAGGATCCAGTGGCAATAGAGTTCCTAAACATGATTGTAAGCAGATCTTGGAAGGCATCTTTCATAACCCTAGAATTAACACCCTCAATGCCACTTGACTTATTGATGCTAATTCCATTAATTGATTTGACAACTGATTCTAGTTTAACAGTATCTTCAATTATTATACGATCAGGTATATCCTCAGGAATCTCAAGTATTGGAAAATCATGTATGGGATTGGGCATTATACCTTGGATGAGACCATTGTAGAGTTTTTCACCAATACTTGAAAAGTATTCTTTGATGTAAGATGCAACCTTATCAGGCAATATAATAGCACCACTGTAACTGTCTTTTAGTTGTATATCAGAAGATTAACTAATTTATTTATCTCTCTCCAGAATCTAACTGGATCACCTCTATATTCCAGTAACAGCCCATTAACCCAATCCCTATTGCTGTGATTTTGGTGCCTCTGTATTCGATTGCGCATTCTCCCAATTTGCTTAACATTAAACCTAGTGCCAAATCTGTTTTGTTCCTTGATTAGCAGCTTTCGATCATTCATTAGCTCTATGATCTCCCTGGTAACCCATTTTCTTTTTTTTTTTACAGTGCTAGTTTTAATAGGGCAGACAATATCTAAATAAGAAGTGATATGATCCAACATGATAGCCCACTGCTGTTCCGGATCAGTCATGGTATGAAACTCATTCCAATCAGAGTCCAATAAGTATTCATGGAAATCCTGGGTATCATACTTTCTCGTTGGACCTCCCAGTAAATGTAGAAGCTACTTTTTCACCCGTTTAATCTTTTCTACAAGTGTAAACCGGATAGTGGTTGGAAATCAGCGATTCACAGACTCCAACATGTGTTATTATATCACAATTAGTAAGTATATTGTCTATACAAGTACCACCATTATCTTTTGGTCTCGTGATGTCTTCAATTTGTCTTTTTAGGCCTTTAGTATGACAGAAATCAAATAGAGCTCTGGTTTTGGTATCATTGCGCTCTCGGGTATTGATGTTAAAATCCCCAAGTATCCAGATCTCAAGGCTGCTGTCTTATTCGTCTAACTTTTAATAAGTTTTTCAAAAAAAGTTTCAGTTGTCCCTTTAGGCAGCCTATAGACATTTGGAATATACATTGACTTCAGTTTAGGCCTGTTAATAAATATGACTTGCAATTCAATGTCGAGGTCCATCCACTGGAGGTGAGTCAATACTGTACAAGGGCTTAAGCTAGAACATAAGTATGTTAGTAGACCACCAGCTTCATCAGTCGGTCGATCAAGCCTGTATATGGACTTATCCTGCCAGTGGAGCAGTGCATTGTCGAGGCTTGGGTCTATCCAACTTTCACATATACACAATACGTCACTGTTATGTATACTCAGTTTAATATCAATGAGCTTGGGTTCCATGCTCTACCTCAACTAATGTAATATAAAAGACCATTGTGGGGAGATTTCTCAATGCTTTCAAAAATCTTCCATGCTCATCTATGATATTAGTGTTGGCAACCTGAAAGCTGGGTATCAAATGATAATTTCCCCTACTATACCTCTCACACTTTGATAATTCATAGGACAGGGGCTGGTGTTATGTGTCAGACCATCACTTGCCATTACTAAAGACACTGTCACACACCTACAGGTACCCCCCCCCCCCCGCAGCCACAGACCTACAACTATCAAAATAGATAAGTACACTATCACAGACTTATATGGTCTACTCTGAGTGGGCTTTCATGGAACTAGTTCCAACACCAACAATCAAATAAGCATTAGTCCCCGCGTGCTTCAGTCGTCACATTGACACTTTTCTCTCTCCTTGTGCTCTTAGACTGTGGTCCACCAAGAGGAAATCTAATTTGGGATAACGATTCTGTGAGTATGTGCCTGACATACAGAATTAGATGATCCTGTTTCTCTGTTGTTGCAGCTGCCACTAAATTTTGCAGCTTTGAAATGTAGGTGCTGGAAGGTGAGAAACCGTACTAGGATAATATTTGGAGCAATATATGTGAGCTGACCAGCAACTTTTGGGCTTAGCTCCTCCTGCCTCCAGTCTCAGAAAACGGGGTTTAAAGTTTTGCTACCTAAATCAGCGAATATGAAACCAACTCCCAAGCCTTTAAACTTCAATATCTCAGCAACCCCTGGTCCGATTGACTTGATCTTAGATGCATTTTGAAGGGCATGGACCTGGCTTTCCTGTGCGTAGTGACCCTAAGCCCAAAATTCGCTGGGCAGTCCACATATGTTAATCAGTCCACATAGACAGATTTTTGTCTCCTGAGCCAAATTGGAATTGCAAACTTCTTTTTCAAACAAATTCATTGAGAGAAATTCTCATGGTAGGTATCTCAATTCCCACTTCCATGCTCTACTGCACCCTTAAGAAAACACTACCCATCTAGACTTTCATATAAATCAGACTGTGTTGCGACAAGTGGTTAAAGCACTTCCTTGCTCAGTCACAAATGAGTGCCTTCCCAGAAGAGATGCTGGGGTTTCTCTGTTTCCTTTACACTCCATTACACAAGGGTACCTACTTAGACCAGAGTAGTGAAGGAGGTGACTTTCTATGAAGCAGGTTGTTACTGCGGAAGTACTGACTGCTTACAGACCACTTTATGGAAGTGCAGCTCCAACTGAAGTGACTTCCAGTGTTTTGGAAACAGCCTCCATTTCACCTCTCCCTTATAAGAGGTTCACTTTATTCTTATGTCTGCCCCTTCTACCTTGACCCCCTATAGCCCCTATTACCGCTCAGAGGAAGTGGTGGGTGATAATTGGGGATTTGACAGTTGGGTGCGTACCATCCTCTACACATACACAGAGAGCTGCCTACAGGACGGTCCTCATTAGTCTGTGTCCTGTAATGTCACCTTCTGCATTAGTGTACGTCATGTGGTGCCTCTACTGTAGTATCTGTGTGACATTACACCTGTCATGACGTCTATGACGTCACACAACTAGAGCCAAGGCCTGACCTTTGAAAAGTTATTACAGAAGTGGCGTATCATTTTTATTTAGCTGCTATCCAGCATACATTTATCATTGGTAAACACATTTGTCTGAATACAACCCGAAATGTTCAAATCCTTGTGCAATATAACCTTACCTACGCATATATTGTGGTATTTCACCAGAAAGATAGCACCTATTCAGGATTATCTAACGATTTTGGCTTGGACAGTGCTTTTTGGGTTATAACCCCGGTGCATTATCAGGCCATAACCCTACTCTATCACCTTTTGGACATCATCAATGGGGAATCGATCCCCGGCCACTGTGGCAGGAGACGAGCTCGCTCTCCACTATACCAAGCCGACCGGTACTAGAAACCAATGAACATGAAGGATTTGAATAATTTTTCCGACATACCTGATGTTTACACACCTCGTTAGCATAGAATGCAATGGTGCCAGGTGGAGTTATTAACAAGGAAACTTCCTTAGATATCTGAGATGAACATGCCATGCCTAATTTCTCCATTTTGTTCGAAATAAATAAGAATCCATTGATTTTCCATAGCGATACGGCTCGGCACCCGCCCCGGCATCCTGCGGCAGGCTGACTGGCTGACCTACATACGGGACCTTCCCACACTGTCAACACGCAGCTGATCATTGTGGAGGCAGGTGGTGAAACATATTGCTATGGAAAATCAATGGATTCTTATTTATTTATAAGAAAATGGAGACAAAATATAGGCGAACCCCAACTAGGCGGTGCTAGAAGTACAGGACTTGACATGCTTGGATTCTACCCGAAAAATGTGTGTAAAGGTGGAGGTATGTCGGGCAGAGTGACAACATGGCCACGAAGGCTTGGCAAACCATGCGGATTGCATGCAGTTACAAAATGTCTTCTCCTGGATTAATTCTGGGGTTATAAGGTAAGAAATTAATACAAAATGGAGATAAATGTTAGATAAACGCCTTAATGTATGTTATGGGAAAGCACTCGTGGGTTTAGGGTTAATAATCCACTCCCGCTGCGTGGTCGTGGATTAGTATTAACCCATAAACCCACTCATGCTTTCCCATAACATACATTAAATGCTAACTACACTATGATTAGCCTGAGTATCCAGCTCTGATACTTTGCTCAGTGCTGGAGAGTAAGTTATAGTAAGAACAACTGACAAATTTTCAAAAGCCTTGCACTCCACAATAAAAGCATGCACCCACTCACTCTTTCCATGTATATGCCTGGTAGGTATCCCTTGTCCTTGGGCGCAACCATTTGTGGTATGTCCTGCCTTCAATTACTCTCACCCAATGTATTTCTTCCCCAAATTAGGAGATCTGATCGTCTATTTACAATATGGCTGGTCAGACTGCAGTGGCTACTGGGTAATAATCTAGGATAAACAGTTCACATCAATTGGGACAAGGTGTTCCAGGGACCGGGAGCCTTCACCTCACAGTGGTGCTCAGTCATGCATGGCAATCAGGTAACCTCAAGGAATCACCCAGTCTCAGACCCGACTCTATCAAATAGTAGAGTCTGAGCAGAAGTCTATTTCTGGTTTGTGACGACCCTGCTGCCCTCTAGTGGCATATCTTATTCACTTTGCATGGGTACATGGCAATTCTCTTTAGTTGGTTTTTAGTTTTCAATTTCTCTATCACATCTGTTTCAGTGGGTGCTGTGTTTCACATACATGTATATAGACAAAGGTTCACAAGTAGTGGGAATGACTGAGGGTTATCTCACGAGGCGAAGCCAAATGAGATAACCTCAATCATTCCCACTACTCGTGAATCTCGTGATACCAAGGAACAGCGTTGGTTTTTATGCCCTTTAGTATAGGCACAGACCCTTGACGTTTTCAGGTGTAATTTAGTGTAGTATAATGCTCTAAAGGCTCTTTGCCTAGATTTTCAGTCTCATTTCAGTCATTTCCTGACGTATTTGTAATACCTTAGATAAAATGAAATCCAATCTTAAGTTAATATTCTGCTATTTTAGTCTTCTAAAGTCGGCCACACCCAGCCCCTATTAAAGGCCTGGCCTATATTCAATATTGATTTCATTGCCCTCCTACCCCCGGCTCCTATTCAAGGGAGGCTCCTATTGAAGGCCCGGCCCCTATATGCGACATTACCGCATCTCATGCAGATTATGACATCACAATTGACTAGATTCAGACCAGTATTGATGTCACAGTACTGCCTGTAAACAAATAAATGATGCTTTAAGACAATTGTGCACCTAGAAATTGTCACCCCTGTTTTATATTTAGGTTTAAGACTAAATTTGGTGTCCCAAATATGACATGAAGACAAAGGCATATGGCCCCCCATTACTGTACAAACAGGTGCCTACACAACTAGTACTATCACCATGTAGAGAAACATTGTACTACACTGCGTAAGGCCCTCCGGGCTGTGTGGGACACATGTATACATGTACACAGTGAGTGTGAAGGGCCTACATAAGCTACAATGTCCTCATGCACAGAAACAGGGAAGGCAGCTGCTCCACTGTTGGTAGTTAGTTAGGTAGAACAAATGCCATCTTTATGGAATGGTAGATATTGGACATTATCAATATATAGTCAACTAACACATGTATTTCAGTTAAGGTCTTACCCCCTATCTCCCACTGCGGTAGCTGTCATGTTGAACTGGTAATACAGGTATTGTGCAGTGTAACAGCAGAGTACTGGGACCACAGAGAAGCATTTATAAGCTCAGGGAGCCAGTGTGTTTGCACCATGATCCTGGGGATATTAGTTTCTCCTTAGACTACAGGGGGAGCCAAAAGTAACCATCTGCAAATAGACTCTTGACCAGGCCCACATGTTCACATAGTGGGGCTGGGCTCGAGGCTGGGAATCACCAGGATGTTCTGGCTCGGGGGGAAGAGTGTAAAGACTAGTACATATATAGTATGTCAGAAGGCGCATGTAGTGTGGCACAGTTACCTGTGTAACCCGTAAGGTGTAAAGGCTAAGACAGAGAAATCTGAACAACCAGCTGCATGGCACAAAGTCCTGTGCCAGAGGAAATGTAGGGTGTTACATAACAGCCTGCGTTCTCTGACTATACTACCATACATAGAGTCCTACACTCGCTCAGCCTTGGTGCTCCTCATGCAAGGAATTAGGACAGGAAGTGACAGAAATCAGTCATGTTGGTCAAATGGATCCATGTAGGGTCTTCACATCAGCAGGGAAATGTTCAATAATATAAGCATATGGCCTTCATTGACATAACAGCAATATGTGGTATGTACCACTCAGAATAATACAAGCACCTTGATTGATGGGGGCAAGGGCATACTGGTCCCAGAGTTAAGTACTAGCGTCCTAGACTCTGGTCTTCTGCCCTATGTATGATGGGAAGGGAAAGGAAAATAGTCCCTGTTATGTATGGATGAAACACTAGAGGGAGCTGTGGTCTGACTGGTCAGCATGCATTGTGGATGGGTTGGGGGAATTTAACACTTTATATGTCACCTGGCCAGAATAGGGTAGTGGTTAGAACACTGGACTCATAATGCAGGGTAACAGAGTTCTAGCCTCGCCTGACACTTTTGGGTTTGTTGAATCAAAACATTTTATTTCTAGATTTTGATTGTGTTAATAAATTGCTATCAATATCTATAAAATAAGTGTAATAGATGACTGCTCAAAGAAACCATGATATTCAAAGCAGAGGTGATGATTTTGGTAATATGTTTCTTATAAAAAAAGATAGTATTGACCTAGTGGACGTTTGGTGACTTGAACCTACCTCCCTGAGATTGGGAGCTCAACTCTCTACTGCATGACCTAGTGGGGCTGCTGTTGATTTGTTGTAGACAAACACCTAATATTCCCACATAGGTCTTTAGCCCAAGTTATGTTGAGCTACATGCATAGTCACAGGTGATTGTGTTTGAGATATGTTGTTGTCAGGTTTGTATACTAGATGAAACCTCATACTGCTGATACAATGCACACCTGTACCACTGCACCTATATATGCAGGTATGACAAAATACATGCGTTGGGCTGTACTATACCATAGGGTCAACTTCTTGTGTTGCCCAATGATATGTGCATCTAATTAGCCTGTATAGGCTATATCCCACGATGCAGGGCGCAGAAGATCAGGGGTTACTAGGAGTGAGCTAGTGACACCTGGTATCAGTTTGGGGCAAGGGCAGTAGGTGAGAACAACTTATTTTGTATGTCACCTGGTTTTGTATTCGTCTCAGTGTGTCTGAGTAATGCAATATACTCAGACCAAGCTGTGTCTAAAATATGATATATGTACAGCAAAAACATAGCTAGCTGTTATAAGGATGTGTCCATAAATACTGTCAGCTTTCTGGGCACACAGATTGCATATCGAAAACTAAAGTGCTGCACCTGGACGTGATTATTTTGACCCTCTTACTGATTATGGACAGGACCACAGTGAGCTAATTCACGGGGGATAATCTAATGTAATGGTTCGTATTGACTTATATGCTGGGTGGCTCTTTGGCTCGCTTACTACTAGAAACACCAACACAACATGAGTAGTTCGGGTTGGGCAAAGCCCCAGAAACCCCTACCTCTCGGGTAGGACTTTATTCAACTCTGGTCTACAGGTTAAGCTGCGCGTCTGGACTGGACCAGGTCCAGTCACCTTCTGCCGCTCGTCCGGCTCCTTAGTAGGAGCTGGACGCGAGGCATGGTGCCGCCCCCTCTTGTACCAACGGGGTATCACGAAGCGACACCTAGCTGGCATAGAAGGAACAGGCACCACACGAACACGTCTCTCGGATGAACGGCACTAGTATATATACGACGATACCGGCCCCTACACCACCCCCACTAGACTATACCTAGGGTTGGGTGTAATTAACAAGTACCTATTGTTAACTTTATACAGTAGTATTATACACAAATAGGTAAGTCTATATATACAGTTCGTATAGGATATAGAACACTTAGGGGCATTATAAATAATATGTACATAATGAGGCATCGTCGCATATAACCCGAAGTAATGATAAGTAATAATAACAAATAGGAAGTGGCGCCTTATGCACCATCGACCTATGGTGATATGTAGTAACAGTGTTACAATGATGTTATTATTATAAACGAGACGCATTTAAAAGTTGTAGACGAGTAATCAGATGATATGAATAAAATTTTACAGTATTAACTAACCGACCCGAGGTGGGGTAGATAACCCGAGAAAAATTTTGTTTGTTTTAATTACAAGAATATAGATATGATATAAAAAATATATTTATACAAAAATAATAATACTGATAAATATAGGCGTCCTACCAGGGTAGCAGGATCGCCCTTACAATATACCGGACTTCCGGCGAATCTGGAACGACTGGTTTCTGCAGCTCCACCCGGCGACATGTGTGTGGTGGCAAGCCACGTTGCTGTTATGTTGTGCCCTGATGAAGATGGGAAGATGGAGCCCCGGTTAGGTGTGGTTATCCTTTTGTTGTTTCGGATTAGCGTCCATCTTCACTGCAGGTTCCGTTCCAGATTAAGGGTCCAGCGTAAGGAACAGTGCCTCTGGCATATTAAATGCTTTTACCCTCGGGTACAAAGAAGGACCGTCAGATGGACACTTAAAGATCTTCCGGATCCGTGTCCATCTTCTCAGCCGACTCCACTGAGGCAGATGGAGCCGAGCTGCTACAGCTGCTCGCAGAGAGCGCCGCGGAAGCCTCGCTGGGCGTATCGCTCCCCAAGCTCAAGGCCCTCATCACCGCGGATGGACTGTCCATCGCCTCGGATGCAGGTGAAGCAACCGTGGCAGTTGGAGCAGTCCGGGTGACAGAAGAGGCCGGAAGCAGGAGAGCTGCCGGAACTGACGGAGCAGCCGGGACCGGTGGAGTGGCCGGAACCGGTGGAGCAGCCGGGACCGGTGGGGCATCCGGTGGGACATCCGGGATGAAGATAAGGGACGACGGTAAGCCGTCCCACTCCTCCAGGTGTTTCCCGAATGCCAGGAAGAATTTGAGGTCAGCCTCCTTGAACCTGTGAATGTACCTGGCGTTCTCAGCTTGGTGGAACTCCTTAAGCTTTTCAGCTTCCATCTGCTGACGCCGGCAGGATTCGAGAGCCTCCTCGACTTTCTTCCTTTCCAGCTGCCTGATTTTATCTTCCTCCCTCTTCTGGACTTCGTATACCAGATTGAGGGTGGCTTCAGTCATCACCCGCCAGTAGTCGACCGACTTCTGGCGGTGCAATGCCTGCCACTCTGCCATCAGCTCATTCTGGATCTGAACCGTTTGGACATCCCGGTGGTCAACAAACGTGTTCGGATCCTGAAGACCTGACAGTGTATCCGAAATTAGCTCCATCAGGGGTGCCTGAGGGCCCGTTGGTGGAGCTATGACTGGTGGAGGCGCGGTGGCTTCCACTCAGGCAGGCGGAGTACCTGCTGGAGGAGCAGACGGGCCCTCAACTGTTATTCCGCCCCGGCCTCGGCCACCACCCGGGGAAGCTCGGGTGGACTCCAGCCCACCACGGCCTCTACCACGGGGTTTAGTCCGACCCAGGGAGGTTAGGACCTGCGACTCGGGTCCAGCTGGTCCCATAGCAGGGAACTTCGCCGCGTACTCACTATACGTGGGGCGCTTGCCGGAAGATCCCTCTCCAGCCCAGTAGGATGTATACGCAGATGGGGGAGCGAAGACTTCGTCCCCATCATCATGGCTGCCAGAGGCTTCGCCCGGGCGTTGTTCCGCGGGTACAGGTGTAGAGGTGGAAGGTGTGGCCGGAGTGGCCGCCTGGCTAACCGCCCTACGGGCCTGGTTGCTGGGCATATCCAGAGCCGAGACTTGTTGTCCCGACTCACGACGATCAGCTGGGTTTGCTGGTCTTGGCTGGTCCTTGCTACCCGAAGGGCTTACGGACCGGTCTGCTCGGGTCCTTTTGGAAGCACCAGTAGCCGTGGTTGTGCCTCCGCCGGGACCCTTCGAGCGGGCCTTGGCCTTCTCCCGCTTATCGTCCCCTCGCCACTTTTTCACCTTCAGGTGCACCTCACTGGGCATCCCAAACTTCGTGGACGAAAAGTTGATTTGGAAGAAGGTCAACAAGTTGCCACTCTTCCATGAGCAGAATCCGGTCTCGAATGCCTGCTCCTTAATGTCTTTCACGCTCAACGAGGCCCAGTTAGCTAGGAGCTCGTTGAAGCACTTGATGGCTCGTTTCCTGGTTTTCTCCAGGCCGATACCATGGGCTTTCTGCAAGTGCAGAGCCATGTCTCGGCGCCGGTGAGTGCTGAACGAGCCATCACACTGTTTGCTCGGGCGGTCCCCTAGCACACACATCATCACAGGCTTGTGGTGCATGTGATGTTCTACGATGTGGCGAGCGAAGCGAGGCTTCGTCCTGAACATCTTCTCACCCGTGAGAGCCAGCTGGCACGACTCGAATGGGCACCTTCGGCGGTTGCCGGTTGGTCCCCATTGGGTCATTGCCCACTGGACTTTGGTCCGGGCCTCGTAGCTGTAAATCGACCCCAATTTGGATTTCAGCTGATCAATCCAAATGAGGTAGAATTTACCTACAGGCCTATCCGAGGGGCCGGATTTCATCCACTCCTCGTCATCGCTGTCACCGTCCTTATTGACGGCGCCGGGACACATGTAGTGGACCGTGTCATAGGCACAGTCCGCGAAGCAGCGGGGAGTCCGTTCCTTGAACCCCTCGGCTGCATTCTTCCACATCCATTTCTGATTGTCGTCCTTCGGGACATCCGTGGTCATTTCTTCCCACGTTGTCACGGACTCCAAATCAGATTTGGCCGACTCGGGCAGTTCTGGATCGCTGTCGCTGTCCTCACTGTCCGTGTAGATTCCTGCCCCCCTACGGCTGGCTCGGCTGGTGGTGGTGGTACCAGCCGAAGCCTTGGTAGAGGACTTGGCGCTTTTTCCGCTGGTACTGGCAGTGGAAGCTGCAGCAACCGAGGTGGCTACTGTGGTGGTTGTGGTGGTGGAGGCGGGCGCCTTCGGCTGGCCCTTACCCCTCGGCTTGGTGGAGGGGGGCTCTGCCGGAGACGCTTTCGCTCCATTTTTCTTCTTCCGGTGCTGAACCTTGGTTGGCTGCGCCGGCATCTCAGGACTGGAATCCGACTCCCGTGGATTCCTGTCCTCTGTACGAGGGCTCCTCCTTCCGCTGACCGGGGAGTCAGAGTCGGAAGAGACCTTGGATTTTAGCTGGGCCTGCTGCTTGCGATGGGCCCGGCGAGCTGCGGTGAGCTGCTTCTGCTGCTTGGCAAGCTCGGCTCGCTTGGCCTCGACAGCAGCCTGCTGGCGCGAGATGTCCTCTTCGATCTCACCAGGTGCGTCCGGAATGTCGGCAGCTGGGTCGGTCTCGGTTGTGGACCTCTCGACAGCGATGCGTACATCCTCAGCCTCCAGATCACTCTCGGTGAGAGGACCCTTCGGCGCAGGTTTGCGGGTCAATAGCTTGATCCGGTCGGTTTCCACCGAGGACAAAGTGACTGTGGAGTCTGGATCCATGTCAGATTTAGACTCTCTTAACTCCGAGGCCTTTCGGGTGATGCCCTCGGAGATCAGCACGGCTCGGGCCAGACTCTCGTTGACCGCCATCTTCTCCGCTAACTTCAGGTAGTTGCGGAGCCAAGAGACTGGCATATTGTCAGCCAACTCGTCACTGCACGAGTCCATTACCAGAGTCTTGAAGTCATCTGGTATGGGCTCGGGCACGCCTTGCTGCGCCGCCAACGGTCCACATCCGGACATGGAGGCGTGCATGGGGATGTAGGTCCCCCAGGAGGTGTACACCACACCGGCCTCGCGATCGACGTGTGCCATACGTTCGATCCGAGTCTTGAATCCCGGAGGATACATTGGAATGTCCAGGACATCCACTTTGCTACCCGAAGCTGCTGCTGTAGACGAGCGCTCCGGGCGTGGTGGTGGAGGTGGCATCCTCTCCCGGTCGGTGGCCTCGGCCATAGCCGAGAGCGTCCGGGCGGCCTCCTCTGCCGAAGAATCCATAGATTCCTCGACCCGAGACGGGACCTTCGGGTCCTCGCCTAGCTCCAACAGAACGTTGGCAGTCTGACGCGCGGCGTCAATCGTCCCCTGTGCCATGGCACTGAGGGCGACTTCCAAATGATTTGGCGTCTGTGTTGGACTCCTCCCGAAGGATTCGTCCAACAAAAGGGTATCGTTAGACAAGCTAACCGACAGCTAGGGCCTGTAAACTCCCAACACCCACTAGAGCAAAAACGGGTGGCGTCTAACCACCACGAGTCCGCTCTAGTTATGACCAGTATGACGTCAGACCTCTCGTCTCGCGAGATCCCGCCGTGGCTATCCGGTGACCTAGTTCCGCGCTTTCCCGCCGCACCCGCGGCGCCACCTAGAGAACTAGATCCGAACTAACATTCGACTCGACATGCGAGACGCGGCCTACCACCCGAGTGCTATCTGCTGGAGTTTGGCGGTGTATACAACGCTTCAAAGCGAATGTACCGGTTAATCCGACCGCCGCCCACGGGATACAGCTACCCGGGGAGGGCACGTTCGGCATCTCCAGCCGTGGAACGTATGTTGCCCGCCTATGGCGGACAACACGCAGCAGCTCGTTGTGTACTGAGTTAGGTTACGGCAGACCTCAACCGGGGACTGCGTCTAACGCCTTCGGTTAGCCTTTTATTTTTCCCGGCTTTACGTATGGCCTTTTCTGGATTCCGCTTAGCCACTGCGGGCACCTTCCCATACGTAATGCCTTCACTCAGCGAGACATTTTTCCTTTTCTTACGATTAGGTCGTTTCCTGGCCTTCGTCTTCTTTTTCACCATAACCTCGTCTCCCGGCGTCTTTCTCGGCCGGCCTCTAGGGGGCTTCATCGGTACTACCACGCTCGGTCCGCTAGGGACAGATACAGGTGGTTTGTAACCGAACTCCCTCTCCGCCTCTTCGCGTCCCTTCCAGGGCCGAAGTTTTCCGACATTTGTCTTCCATTTCCTACCAGTTAGGCAGTCCTCCATCATCACCGTGGACTCGGAGATGACACGAATTATTTTAAACGGACCTTCCCAAGGCGTTACGAGCTTCAGCTTCTCTAGCGGCTCGTAATACCTTAGTACTTTGTCCCCAACATTAAAACGAATTCGTTTAGCATTGGTGTCATAGCCCACCTTCTGCCACTTCGCACTCTTCAGCAGTTCTTTCCGAACGGCCTCGTATGCCTGTTTGAACCTATCCCTTAATGACTCCACAAACAACACGGTGCAGGGCGCCTCCGGGTCTATCCCAACCACTCCATACACTAAGTCGGCGGGCATTATGATGTCCTCGCCGAACACTAGCATGTTGGGAGTGCAATTAGTGGATGAATGGACAGTGTTGTTGTAGGCATGTACCACAAACTCGCACTGTTCATCCCAGTCGTCCTGGTGGGTATTAACCAGGGGCTTTAGCACTTGTATGAGGGTTCTGTTGAAACGCTCTACCTGTCCATCCGACTGTGGTCGGTATGGATTTGTTCGGGTCTTGCAAATGGCTAGGTAATGGCACATTTCCTGCCATAGCTCCGACTCAAACTCCCTTCCTTGGTCGCTGTGCATCATAAGGGGAACACCCAAATGGAGCACCCAGCCTTTCACAAATGCCTCCGCACACGTGGCGGCTTTGTGGTTAGAAAGGGGGAACACCCGAGTGTACTTGGTATAATAGTCGGTTACGACCATCATACAAGTATTGTCTCGAGGCGTCGTTTTAATTCCGCTGATGATATCTATCGCTACTCGAGCGAATCTGATACCAAACAATTCCTGGGATAGGGGTTGCTTACCCAGGCCGGGTCCCGGCTTGTTTTTACAACAATCCGGGCAAGTGGCGATCCACCGGAGCAGGTCGCCTCTCATACCGGGCCAGTAATAACGCCTTTGTAGGCGCCCTATTGACCTTTTCTTACCGAAATGGCCACTCGTTTGATGACCATGGCAATAATACATGATATCCCTCCTCATCGGGGTGGGTATCACTATTTGCAACAGCCTACCATTGGTGGGAGTTGTCTTCCACCTACATAGTATGCCGTCTCGGATCTCTAGCTCGGTCCATTGGGCTAGCAATCGCCTCGCCTCCCTATCTTCTAGGGATACTAGCGGCCTTGCCGGTTTAATACCTGTCCGTAGGTATTCCATTATGCGCGCAGTGGTGGGATCCGACTGTTGGAACTTCTTGATGGTCTCCGGGGACCAATCGAGATAGCTACACACAGCCTCCTCCCAGGGAATACGGGGGGTGGTATAATTAAATACCAACCCGGCTACCACAGCATTGTGGGCCCCGCAGTCTTCACAAGTGGCATTTTGGCACCTTCGGATAGGTCGTCTCGACAAGGCATCCGCATTGATGTGTTTAGCACCGGGTCGGTGCTCTATTTGCTTATGCTCTAATCCGAATTCGGATAGATGAGCTAACCATCGTCCAATCATTCCCTCGGCGTCCTTAAAGTTAAGGAGCCACCTAAGAGACGAATGGTCGGTTCTTAAAGTAAAGTCACTTCCCCAGAGGAAATGCTTGAACTTCTTCGTATACACCACCACAGCGAGGAGTTCTCGCTTGGTGGTACAATAATTTCGCTGAGTCTTGCTTAACGTGTTGCTAGCAAATGCTATTGGGACTTCGACTCCCTCCTGGACCTGAGAGAGAGCTGCCCCAATTGCATCGTTGCTCGCATCGGTGTCTAAGATGAAATGTCCCTCGGGAGTGGGATATTTCAACACGGGTGTATTCCTAAACAAATCTTTTATTTTATTGAAAGATTCTTCTTGCTCGCTGGTCCATGGGAATGGGTCCCATGCCCTACCCGGGGTCCAGTGAGCTAAGCACTGCATGGGGAAGCTGACACGAGAGTAATTCGGTATGAAATCACGGTAATAGGAACAGAATCCTAAAAATGATCTCACCTCCTTAGCACTCGTGGGTCTTTCCCAATTTTCCACAGCTTCTAATTTTTCCGGATCTGCGCTCACCCCGTTAGGAGTAATGATCCTTCCCAAGTATGTGATTGTTTTCTTAAACAAATTACACTTCTTGGGTTTAAGTTTAAGACCGTTTGATAGTATCCGGTCGAGGACCAATTGCAGATTCGCCAGGCATTGCTTGAACGACTTGCCGAACACGACCACGTCGTCCAAGTAGACCAAGCATTTCTTCCACAAAAGATCACTCAGTAAGGATTCCATCATAGCCTCGAATGTAGCGGGGGCGTTACACAATCCGAAGGGTAAGACATTATACTCGAATAGCCCCATATGACTGGAGAACACTGTTTTCTCCTTGTCATCGGGGTGCATCGGTATTTGCCAATACCCGGACTGTAGATCCAAGGTACAGAACCATTGGTTTCCGCCCAAGCTATCTAAAGTCTCGTCTATCCTTGGTAAAGGATACGAGTTCTTCTTTGTTATACCATTCAGTTTCCGGTAGTCGACACAAAAGCGGATTGTACCGTCTTTCTTAGTGGTCATACAAACAGGGCTGGACCAGGGACTCGAGCTAGGCACGATGACCCCTAGGTCCAACTGTTTTTGTATTTCCTCTTCACAAATTAACTTCTTCTTTAGAGGAAGTCTACGATACGGAATTTTAAAAGGTTTCTCGTTGCCCACATCTATTGTGTGCAACACCTTATCGGATCTACCCACCGGTCCTCCCTCCCTACCAAAAGCACTCTCGTACTTTTGTAGGAGTTTCGCTAGGCAATCCTTATCCTCCGTATTCTCTAAATCAGACTGATCAATCAGCTTTTGGAATTCTTCATCCAAAGGATGCTTACTAACAGGGTTCAGTGGTTTATTGAATTTAGCCTCGGCGACATGTTCTACCGAGCTCATCCTCCCTATACTGTCGCCTCGCTTTAAATAAACCACCGAACCACTTCGGTTAGTCATGGGTAATACAGTCCAAGCTGCATTAGCCACTAATGTATCCACTGAGTCTAACCCGATGCTCGACAAGTACACCGTATCGGGTTCATAGACTCCAGTTTCATTCCTTTGGGCCATGGATCCGCCACAAAGGACATCGCAAGTGGTACCCGGTGGGATCTTCACCGTATGTATCACTGATGCGACCGAAGACACCTGTCTCAATACGCATTGGACATGCAAGTCATACGGGTTCCGTATACTCATCATACCGTCCCTCGGGTCCAAGACGGCCCCGTACAAGCTTGCAAAATCCAGTCCGAGGATTCCGTCATCACTAACCTCTGCTATAGTCGGCGAAAGAACAAATTCTTTGCCTCCTATACGGATAGGCATAAACGTCCTACCAAATGTACGCATACTGCTTCCGTCGGCCGTGCAAGCATTTACCCCCGTTTTGAGGTTCTCATGGCTACCGGCCACCGAGTCGAAAAATCTTTTGGACACACAGGAGTGGCTAGCTCCGGTATCCACCAAGAATTCTCCTACCCGGCCTTCCACAGATATGGGTACATACCACCGTCTCCCCCCTAAAGGTGAGGGGTTACTGGTAAACTGGTGAAAGTCTCCCGAATCACCAAGATTCAATCCGAGTCCTCTCAGGAATTCCAGACACGGATGACTTGGGGGAAGGCGTGTCCCACACACTCGGATCAACTCTTTGATCCATCCTTCCTCTCCCCTAGTGCGGCCACTCGCCTCCATATGTTCACTCCCGTACATACAAGCACTAGGGTCCCTGGCCCCGGCCAAGGTGCAGGGGTGCGCACCCACAGCCACCCGGCCTCCAGGTGTAATTGATTCGAAATCTTCCACCGGGTCACCCCCGGTAGCATTTTGGCATTCGTTCTTCCTCGGGGTCATATCAGATGCCGTTGATACAACCCCCACTAGTTTTCCACCTCGGTGGAATCCGTAGAGTTCTCCCTTCCTTCGCCATTGTCCTCGGCTTCATAGAAGGCAGCCATTACCGGTTTAGAAGCGGTACATTCGGATGAGTAGTGTCCCATGCGCTGGCACCTGAAACACTTAACAGTTCGGCGATCCACTCTGGGTCTTTGCCGACTGGCTTGGATGGCATCTGTAATTTTCTTACACATGTCCTCCATAAGTTTGGTCATGTCTGGAGACTGACCCTTCACTTTATCAGTGCTTACGGGAGGCTTGGCTGCCTTTTCACCGACCTTCGGGTCACTCTTGACCTCGGGTGGTGGTCTAGAGTCCCTTGGCTTATTGAGCGCTTTCCTTGGAATATACTTCCTGCCTGTAGTATTTTTCCTTAATTGAACCGAACAGAAGGTACCGTCCTCCTGTTCGATTTCAATCAATTCGAAATCGTCTGAGGGAACTTGTACCTCAGACTGCTGGACTACTGATACCAGGGGAGCCGAGCTGCTGGCATTCGGTATGTCTCCAGCTAACATCGTTCGCTTCTTCACGGCCATATCTATACCATTAAATATGTCGTGAAGCGTTACACCTTCTTTCCAGGCATCCCTGGCAGCAATTTGCTCATCTCGGTCTCTCAGACCCTTGACGAATTGTGTAATCAAATCGTCCATGTACCAGTCCTGGTTTTCAGTACCGGGTCTAGCCTTGCTTAGCAGGGCATGGAGTTCCATACCGTATGCGCGGAAAGCTTCGTTAGGCTTCTGTGTACGTTTCTTAAAACGGACCATCGGGTCCTCCTTGACCATGTTACATAACAGTCCGCTAGCAGATTCTACTAACTGCTCAAAACTTCCTACAAGACCGTACCAGGTCCGCCATTGTTCTACGGCCATGCGACCCGGCCCGCCTTTCAAACATCTTACCAGATGCGGCTTGGCCTCGTATGGGGTCCACCCATTACAGTTCATCACATCGATGAAGTCTTCAAACCACTCTTTCCATGGTCGAGTACCGTCATATTCCTTAGGGATAACGGCTACCCTTCGGGCAGAATTATGAGCATACATCAATCTAGTGCATTGCTGTTTGCTCCATTCAATCGCCTTGGTTTCATTCAAGGTTCGATTGCCCCCTATACCACCGAAGCTTGTATTGCCCGGTGGAGGTGGTGGTGGTGGCTGTGTATACGTCCACTGTAAACCACTGTGGTTCGTATAGACCGCACCACCCTGGTTAGGGCCGGTACCCGAGGTACCACTGTAGCCTGTGGTACCCGGGGCACCGCCCCCTCCTTGCGCGCCTTGATAACCGCCGCCGGAAGGTTGGTTTCCCGCCGGATGACTGCCATCGTTCGATGGATTGGGTTGGTTGCTGTCATTACCAGCTCCCAACCCCACACTATCTCTCGGATCCACATGCATGTGGAATCCGTTAGTCTCCGCGCTACTGTCGGAGGCATCCCGGGGTACATAGTCCGGGTCCAGGTTGTGGACTATGGGGACTTCACTTATCCGGACTCCGGACTAGTTCGGCCATGCTTATCTTGGGTTCTGATATAAACTCCCCCTTGATCTACATTCCGCGTCGCATTATCATTGATAAAAGGATTATACGGCGGATGCTTCGGCGTAGAACAGGAGACTGGGTCACCCTGTTTAACGAACGTCGAGTTCGGGTTTTTATTTCATGTTGATATGCCCGAGATACTGATGGCTCATAGATCTAGCAGTCGAGGGCCGTATCGCACACCCCCCGTGCGATAACCCGCGAAAATATCACACGCCGAGGTCACGTGACCATTTGATGACGTCATAGGTCCAAGATGGTGATGTAAACAGTGCGCACGGGGAGTCATTCTGGTAAATTTAATTCTATTTATCTGATTTAGATGAAAATAACATGAAATAAATGCAAATGAACACTCGTGGGGAGAATTTTTGAGGGTTATCGCACTTGCCGATCAGTTGCCGCATCGCACTCCGCCCTGCGGGCGTCGTGCGATACGGCAACTGATCGGCGCGTGCGATAACCCTCAAAAATTCTCCCCACTCGTGAACATTTGCCTATGTATCCTTACTCGCCGGAGGGGCATTCGCCTGCTCCTGCTCCTGTAAATAACTCTCCATAGCAGACTTATTTATTGTGAGGGTAGCTAAATCTGTGGTCAGGTTTCGCTGTTCCTCCCTCAGCTGTGCGTTTTCTGCTAAGATTTCGGATCGAATCTTTTCATTTTCCGCCACAGCTCGGTTTCGTTCTTCTTGAGCGGCCAAAGCCTCTCGCTTAAAAGTATCCTTTAGTAGGCGGTACTTTTCACCCTTCTCTTTCTGAGACCTTTGGTACTCATTGGTCTCTTTCCTTATCTCGGCTTGTTCCGAGACCATTCTGGCCTCTGTCTCCACCTTCCGGAGTTGAAGTTTCTTTAGCTTCTCCTCCATAGCATGCAACTCGGATTGTAGTCTGCTTACATCCCGGGCCTTAGCAACCTCCTCGGCTCTAGTCTATTGGCTTCTTCGAGTTCTAACTCGGCCAATCTTTTCTCTTTCTCGCGTTCATCTCTCTCCTTACGCTCTAAGCGATGGGTTACGGAAGTTAGACGATATTTTAGGTCAGATTCTTTTAGAATCGCCTCCTGTTCCTCGGACCGTAATTTTCCGATCTGAGACTTAGTTTCCTCTTCTATTTTCAATTGGGCCGCCATGAATTGTTCATGTTGCCTCTTAGCCTGTAACTCTACCTGTTCTTTGGCTTTCAAATAGGCCAGGGTAGTTTTATACCCGGGACCCATTCGACGTCCGTATATAGACCTGCGGCTGCCTCCAGGGTTGAACATGGAGTCAGACAAGCCTTCGTCTAGAGATCGGCCTAGGTGATGCCTTTCTGAGCATTTCGGTTCAGCATCCCTAGGCTTAATCTTCGCATTCACTTCTGGGACCACTGGGTCCCTTATGGCTTTATCATCGTCGCTGTTATGATCCGACGATGTCATTAATGGGGCTACTTCGTTTGCACCATCTGGTACCGCTTCCGGGGGGGTTGCAGTACGCTTCCCAGGGCTTTGTGCTACTGGGATACCCAAGTTACTAGCCGAGCCTGCTGGTACAATAGGACACAGCTGGCGTCTGCTAGTTATAGCTTGGGACCAATCACTCAGGTCTAAAGTTGGGGGTTTTATTACTCCCTTAAACAATCCCGTATCCGGTACTCCCATTTGTGGTGTACCCGGATACAAGTTTACGATACCATCACCCGTGGCACCGTCCATCAGACCGGGTGTTGAGAAAACGGTTCGGACACCCGCTGCATTATACATTTGTTGTTGACTGGGCTTCCAGTCTAACAACAGAGCTGGGATGTAAAGTCATCCTCTTCGAATCCCTCTAGCCCAGGGCTGGGGGGATCCGCTTCGGGTTTCCCGAGGCTTTCGGCCAATGTGGCCGCGCACCACCCCCGAACCAACTGGTCACGGCACCAGTGTAATGGTTCGTATTGACTTATATGCTGGGTGGCTCTTTGGCTCGCTTACCACTAGAAACACCAACACAACACGAGTAGTTCGGGTTGGGCAAAGCCCCAGAAACCCCTACCTCTCGGGTAGGACTTTATTCAACTCTGGTCTACAAGTTAAGCTGCGCGTCTGGACTGGACCAGGTCCAGTCACCTTCTGCCGCTCGTCCGGCTCCTTAGTAGGAGCTGGACGCGAGGCATGGTGCCGCCCCCTCTTGTACCAACGGGGTATCACGAAGCGACACCTAGCTGGCATAGAAGGAACAGGCACCACACGAACACGTCTCTCGGATGAACGGCACTAGTATATATACGACGATACCGGCCCCTACACTAATATTGAGGGAGTAATGTATGGACTAACTCATTGCTTGTATCCTAGGATACAAGCAATGAGGTGCCTGTTAGCCCATACCTTACTGGCTTTATTACACGATTTATAAATGAATTATCAATAAATAATCAATAGAATATCAAGAAATTCATTTTAAAAAAATCCATGCTGGGACCAGGACTCGATGAGCTACTGACTGCTGCAAAACTTCTATAGAGGCAAAAGATTGCACCAGGCTGGGATGAGAACACCTGCACTAGACTGAGCGCGAGGTCATATCCATCTGGCCACAGGGGCTGCTACTAGAGCTATGGTAGTAGTCCAATCCATTCCCACCTTGACCCATAACCAGGCCAGTCGCGCACAGTACTGCAAGCTGTTAGCGCCTACCATAGCAGACAGAGAGGTAGGGGGGGTCGTGAGCAACTGTCGGGTCGATACAACCTTTTAAATATGATGTTTCTCGATAACATTGATGAAGAGATAACTCAAGAACCCGTAGATACAGTTTATATATCTTTATTGCATAGGCTTAACAATTGATGTTCCATGGTGAACAATACTTCTCGCTTGGCTAATGAGGCGATACACATTTCCATTGTGAGAGATTCCATACTCAACTTACAATATAACAAATAAGTCCTTCCGTCCCGTGATGATGATCTCCATTGTGCACTCTGCTATTACCATAGGAAGTCTATGGTTCCAGGCTTGGCATGCCTGTGTATTAGTTAACCTATAGGGTGCAGCATATGATGCTGCATGACTATGCTATTGTATACTGGAATGTGACGCTACACAACCTATGTCCGAGCTGGGTGACCGTTGGGCTGCTTCTGATTCTACCAAATAGGGATATGGGTATCCTGTTCCATGGGCTTGCTAGGTCTGGTTCATACTGGAATGAAGCGGTCTATGGGCCTCACTATGGGATAACCCTGCATGATGGTTGTCATGCATTGTGGTTATCCTGTGTGATGGGTGTCCTGCCTAATGGTTGTCCCTTGTATGTTCTTTATATATTCTGGACTATTAGTGGTATGGTTTACATATAGTTGTTTTAGTGGGGTCTAACTGTACAGAAAGGTGAAATATGGGTGGTTAATAGGTAGAGGCGATAACTGTATAGGAGTTACTATAGTGTCATACTAGTTATTGTGCATGATCAAGTTGTCATATGAGAAATATCATAAGACTAGTGGTATATAGTGTAAATACATTAAGCTCTCATAAAATAGTGTTATTTCCAGTTGTCACTGGTTTATTCAGCTTTAGGCAACATGTAAGAAATATCAATCATACAGTAGTTAGTATGTAGGTAATTTGTGCATACAGTACATATACAGTAAGTTATAAAGTATAATGTTCTGTCCCACTCCACCTGTGAGGTAATAATAATACAATGTCCAGCATAGTTCTAGGTGGGTTCCCACACCTAGCTCCTGACCTGCTGCTTAGAGGAATAATGTAATAATGAATAACTTTACCCTCTGGTGGAAGTCTTGAGGAAGATACCCCCTGGCCACTAATGATAGAAACCAATGCCTGTCTAGCATAGTTTCACCATAGTGCAGTGGTATAGCAGGTAGCAGGAGATGACTGGAGATGTTACCTCTAGAGCGGTTCTTGGTGTTCTGTCCTCCTGGAGGTGCAGACAGGCTATTTGTAGCAAATCTTGGAAAAGCACCTCCAGACTGACTGGAGCCAGTAGCATCTGCCTAACTCTACAATTGTTTGAGGGGAGTCTTTCATGTGTCACAGGGGGACAAAGGACCCCCATGGACGCCGCTGTGTCCCCCTTTGTCTTGGTCGGTTCTGCATCTTCAGACCCTCATAACTCGGTCGTTTATGCGTTTATAACCGCCATTTTGCGCATGCGCGGAGTTGAATATGCCAAGTTTATAATGCCCGCTGGATAGGCGCGTAACTCCCGCCAGTTTGTCTGTAGGGAACTCGGAGCTCCATTCAGTCTCCATGGCATAACTTCCTTAATAATGGGAGTTCCGCCTTGATCTTGGGCTCATTCTGACCGTCTAATTATGGGCTTTCCATAAATGCTTTGATATTTGACCTAGGTCGCTCAGGAGCGACGCTAGAGCGACCGGAAGGTTATGGCGTCGTGCTTATGTAACCCATTGTTCAGTCTTTAGGGTGCTCAGACACTCATGACGGCGTCAGCGGTGCTCAGGCACCCGTGACGGCCGGTTGCATTCACTTACAAGTTATTAATTTGTGCATTGGACCATGAGGTCGCACACTGAGACCCTTATTCTTATTATATTGTGCAGTGAACCATTAGGTCGGACCCTTTGATGTCATAAACTCTGTCTAACTGACTTGGTTTGGTGTGCAGTGGGGCATGAACGCTCTTATAGAAAGTTTGAGCGCTCTTATAGCTCTTAGAACCAACCTATGTATTAATTTCTTAGATATTCTTTGATTAATACAATAATATGCTAGAATTTATGGAATAATAAAATGGTATATGATAGAATACTCCCTCTCCCCCGAGAGAATGCGAAACTCCGTCATTTCGCCGAGGGAATGTACAATATATATATATTTTCACCTTATTTGGAGTTATATACTGTTTGTAAGAGGATTTGAAGTGATGGGGAGTGCTTCAAATGCAATTTTTGTGGTAGAGCTTTGTCAGTATAAACAATTTTCTCCTGTGTATTAGTACATTTCCGAGTTTCTATATCTTACCATACCTGGGCGTATTTGCTTATGTAACATCAATTTTGGGTACAATTTTCCATTTTTATGTACAACATACAATTTGGCAAAATAGCGTGCAATTTTTGGCATTAATGTTCAATTTAGTGTGCAAATTGAACATAAATGACAATTTTAGTGTGCAAATTTACAATTTCGTGTGTAATTGCGTTCAATTGACAATTTTAGTATGCAAATATATAATTTTTCGCGTTCATTTGGCAATTTTAGTATGCAAATATACAATTTCGCGTTCAATTCACAATTTTAGTATGCCAATATATAATTTCGCGTTCATTTGGCAATTTTTAGTATGCCAATATATAATATTGCGTTCAATTGATAATTTCTGTATATAATTTTGCGTACAGCTTGGTTACACATAAAAATGTTGACTTTTGTAAAAAAAAAATCTGATTTCAGTGTATGAGTTGGGTACAGACATACAGTATAATGTGCAACATACAATTCAGTGTGCAAATTGGGTACAAGCGTACGATCTGGTGTGCAAACATACAATTTTAGTGTGCAAATTGGGTACAAGCGTACAATCTGGTGTGCACTATACAATTTTGTGTGCAAATTGGGTACAAACGTACAATCTAGTTTACACTCTACAATTTTTGGGATTTGAGACAAATTTTTCCGAGGACCGGAAAAACAAAGTACTTTATGTACAATAGGCTTGTTTGTCTCTGAGTTACTCTTTGATTTTGCTATATGGGTGTATTAATGGGTGAGACCAATCCTGATTGGTCTATGTATTGATACGGTCAGTACCACTACTACTCACCCACCTGCTACTCCTACACACACACACACACACACTGCTACTGCTCCCTGAACATACCTGTGGGCAGTGACCCACTACTCCAGCCTGCTAGCCTAAGGGCACACACACATGGGACTCTTCCACTCCTTCAATTTTTTGTTTTTTTTATGCATCATGGTGGTTTGTTTGGTATGCCAACAGTCATACCATGGCAACAAAAAGCACTGTCCCAACTGTGGGGTGCTAAACCACAAACTCACGGAGGAGACCAGGAGTAATGCAGTTTTTCATGAGGAAGAAGGGGGAGACCAAGGAGCTTCCAATATGGCCACCCCCCTGGGAGAGAGAAGGCAGAGCAATACACAGCCCCCAAAGTCACCTGAAGCTATTCTCCAGGAGAAGATTGCTATAGCAGAAGAAAAGGCTGGACTACTCAGAAAAAAAGGTGACCTCTTAGCATTAGAAGAAAGGCTAGCCTTAATTGACTTAGAGAATGCAGAACTGGAGGAGGATTACAAAAAATCCCTCAAAGACATACAGCAGAAGCAGCAGAGTGCTGCACACAAGAGGAGGGGTGCATTCGTAAATTTTCATGATTTGACTGCACCTAACAGCAGCTATTACCAAGGAGAAGCACTTACGAACGCATCCAGGAGCAGCAGCAGATACGCCGACGACCGAGCGGAGTACACAGCATTTACTAACGCAGCCAGCAGCGCCACAGCCGAAGACGCCCGGACCTTGCCGAGCGCCTCCGAAGGCATATCCAACCCGAACATGGCCGGACACATACGGAGATACCCGAACGCCGCCGAAAACGGGCTCGGAGAGAGTCGGGGACGGTCGGCAGATGTACGGAGAATACCGAACGCCACTTCGGGTTTCTTCGGAGACGTAAACTCCTGCAGCGGATTGAAAAAGAACGGTCACGGCTTGGATTACGATAGGCACCAGGGAGCAAACGCAAGCGGCATATTAACCAACGAGGATATACCGAGCGCTGCCGACAGCCTAGGTCGGAAACTTTCGGAGTACGTCGGCTCGGGCAAGTTCGGCAATCTTCGTGAACGCTCGGGAGTGCAAGATGGCGTTCCTTCCGCTTTCGCCGAGGGAGACAATTTGCAGCAGGAGTTTATGCTGGAAAACAGCAAAAATTGCTCAATCAGGCCAAGCAGAACCCAGTAGGCAGTGCTACAGTCCCAACCACAGCAGCACAGGAGGTACCACAGCTGTATTACTTGGATGGGACACCCTACACTGGGTCTTTGCCTGACACACAACATCAACAACACAGGATCACACCACCCAAGCTTCCCCCCTCTGCTACCATCCAGGCTGGATTATCAACTGCAGGCCTGACAGCTGAGAATATGGGCGTGGAGGGGGACCTCGCCGGCTATCTGGATGCAAAGGACCAAGGTGACTTGTTATCCACTTTATTTAAGATAGGTGAAGCTTCTAAGAAAAAGAGGTCACAACACTGGTTAAGGCCAGATTACCACATTCCCACTGACAAAGTCTACTCTGATATGACATACAGAGAGCTAATATACGGTATGACATGTGTCCAGGAGAAGTTAGCTATTGCTAATTTACCACAGTGGTCTGCAAAAAGTTATGGTGACCATATGAGATTCGTAGCTAGGAAGGGCCTCAATGCCACTTATACCTCGAGTGCACTAGCTAAATATGAGCATGATCTCACTACTAGAGTGATTTCAGGGGAGTTACCCGGATTTCAGACAGCTGAGCACGCATCAGTCTCTGATAATTTGGGCTCCGATAACCTACAGGTGGTACAGGATTTGAAGGCTGAATTAGCCAGATTAAAAGCAGGTAACAAACAAGGCACTAAAGGTAAAGGCCCCTCTACTCAAAACAGAATCCATTGCCCTACGGATGTTTGTGCTTTGTTCAATTTCACTAGATGTTGGTATAACCCATGTAACAGGCAACACGTATGCGCGGTGTGTAAGGGCCCCCACCCAGCAAAAGGGGGGTGCAAAAATCAACCAGCAACCACAAGCAGTGGAGCAAACAATAATGCGGGAGGGGGGTCAACCTTTTTTGCACCACCTATCCACTCCCGCGTATCTTGATGTACAAATAATATTGACGGTGCCCATGATATTCCGGATTCCTACGGTTCCGCAGTCAACAATTTACCAGATATTTATTGTGATAGAGACTCGCTTGTGTGTACTTCGGACATATCAGAATTATTGTCAATTTATGGAAGCTATGCTCCATTGTGGGATATTAACTCCACCCATATCCTAAAAGGGGTCAGATCTCAAATGAAACCCGCAGGCTGGTTATCAATGCTTAGTGGAGGCCCTAATTCAGTTTATGGTACAAATGGTTGGGATTATGACGCCGCATTCCTAATGGACGGCATAATGCACGGGTTTAAACTAGTGGACCCAAACACACATATTAGTGAGTATAGCACTAAGAACTATGTACCCCAAGAAGCAAGGAACTTCATTGATAACCTGCTAAAGACAGAAGTAGACCAAGGCAAATTGTCTATAGTCACAGCAGCACCTACTTGCATCCACGCCTTAGGTGCAGTCGAGAAAAGAGATGGCGGTTATAGACCGGTAACGGACGCCAGTAGACCAGAAGGTCTATCTATTAATTCACATATGAACGAGACATTCCACCACTTTAGTTACACTAGCATCGATGATGTGACTAAGGTGCTCCGACCCGGTATGTTCATGGCAGTCACAGATATTTCTGCAGCGTACCGCTCTATTATGATTAGGCCAAGCGATAGGCAATTCCAGGGCCTACAGTGGACATTCGACTCACAGAAAGTGTATTTAGTGGACAACTTTGTGTCATTCGGCACTAGAATGGCTGCATTCCTCTTTAATAGGATTACTGACAGCATAGCTCGTTATATGAGAGCTAACGGTTATTATTGCTTTAATTATCTCGATGACTTACTTACTATGGGTAACTCATATGCGGAGTGCCAAAAAGCACAGTTGTTTCTACATAGCACACTCCACTCGCTGGGTTTTTTCTTATCCTATAAGAAGGTTCTTTCACCTGCACAAGTTCAAATTTATCTAGGGATAGAAATTGACTCGCTACAAATGTGCCTCAGACTACCGGAGAGTAAGATCAATAAATTGCACAGTGAGCTACGTTTCTTTGTAGGTCGCCGAAGGGCAACCAAGAAACAGCTGCGCCGTTTATGCGGGATCTTAGCACACTGCTCTACTTTAGTCAGGGGGGGCAGGACATTCTCTCACAGAGTCATAGGCATGTTATCTGCGTTCACGAGCACTAAAAGGTACATAACCCTCTCTACCGGGTTCTTCAAGGACCTAGACTGGTGGCTAAGATTCGCAAAGTGGTTTAATGGCGAAGCAAAAATTGTCAGCACTCTACCGTCCACAAAAAGTGACTTATACATGGACGCATCAGACAGGGGCTACGGTGTCAGGTACGGCAAGGACTGGATATGTGCAGGTTGGGGATGCAGGATCAGTATGAACATAGACAGTCATGGACACTGCCTCCCGCCACCTAGTCAATTCGTGCCTGAAAACATAAACATCAGGGAGCTATACCCCATCTTAATGGCAATTAATAGGTGGGGGCCTTTATGGCGCAATAGAAAAATTGTCTGTTACACGGATAACACCCATGTAGTAAGCGCACTGAATAAGGGCAAAAGTACAAATACAAGTGCGATGGACTTTCTGAGAGAACTGTTTTGGCTTACAGCTCTTTATAACTGCCATATTGTAGCATTACATATCCCAGGACGACTTAATGTCCTTGCAGATGCTTTGTCAAGAGTGTTATATTACCCCCATAACGTTCCTATGTATCTATGTTGTAGCGGCGGCTAAGCTATGCGAAGATTTGGACATGAAAGCGGCAATAGCGAGAGCGCATGCTTGGAGCGTTTCCACCTGGAAAACTAAATGCAGCCAATGGAAAAGATTTATTGTGTTCTGTACCATCTCTGCCTCTATAGTCGTACCCACTTCGGTTCAGACCATGTGTCGATATTCAGTGTACCTGTCTTCGGACTTGAAGTATAGCACTATAGACAATTACGTGAGTGCAGTGATAAGTTTAAATGCACATTATGGCTACGACGTAGCTTGGATAAGGACAAATTTTATGTTTAAGTGTACTATGTCAGGTCTGCGCAGGATCCTCGGTGACCCTATACCCACTAGAGTCACACTGTCAGTTTCGCAACTCTTGGACATGTTTACAAAGGTGAATCTAGCAGTACCTGATCATTTAGCTATGTGGGCATGCATCGTTACTAGCTTCAGGACCCTTCTCAGGAAGAGCAACCTAGTAGTAGACAACGCAGCAAAAGCATCACCACACTTTCTAAGAAGAAAGTCTGTATCATTCACTAGCTGGGGAATGATTGTCACGGTTTCAAGCTCAAAAACAATCCAATTTGGACAGAGAGTCCACCACAAACTGGTCGTAGGAGTCCCTAACTCACCACTTTGTGCAGTATCTTTACTCAAGAGACACTTTGACAGTACCCCTACGACAGACCCTGAAGCACCCGCCTTCCTAGTGCGCAAAGGGAATTCGCTGGTCCCATTACAATACTCAGCACTACTTAAGTTCCTGAAACACCTACTAAGTACTATTGGGATAGATACAAACAGGGCCGGAATACATTCTCTGAGACGTTCAGGCGCTGCCTTTATGCACCTGTGCGGTATCCCACTAGAGGACATCAGATACACCGGTGACTGGACAAGCTTGTCTGCTCTTTTGTACTTAGCCAAACCACTTGGTACCAGGATAGATATAGACAATATAGTCGCCACGGCACTGAAAGCTACTTTTTAGACATACTAATGTGTAGAGTATCAGGACTATAACATTGTTCTGGTGTTGCCGGGTCATTTGGACTCAGTTTAGCCCAGACCGCAGCTACTCGTCCTTCATTACTGTTCCAGAATCAATGGGTGAGACCAATCCTGATTGGTCTATGTATTGATACGGTCAGTACCACTACTACTCACCCACCTGCTACTCCTACACACACACACACACACTGCTACTGCTCCCTGAACATACCTGTGGGCAGTGACCCACTACTCCAGCCTGCTAGCCTAAGGGCACACACACACGGGACCCTTCCACTCCTTCAATTTTTTTTTTATGTAATTTCTCTGTATTAATATGTTATTACTTGTTAATAAATAGGGCCGGGTCATTTGGACTCAGTTTAGCCCAGACCGCAGCTACTCGTCCTTCATCACTGTTCCAGAATCAATTGGCAATTTCGGCAGTGGGCCGCTGCTTAATTGACTTTTCCCTAGCCTTCTTGAGTATGTGTCCCTGAAAGAGATTATTTAGTGAGTATCTTAAGTAAACATTTTTCATGTCAACAATTTTTCTCAACAAAATTTTTTTTTTTTTTTCATTCATTTTTCAACAATTTTCTTGGATACCTAAAGTGTGTTACTTTAAGTAAATCTTGGCATAGTATACAAGTGCTAGTGGGTACAAAAACTGTCTTAGTTATCTACCTGCATTCATGTATATTTGTGTTGGATTTGTACAATTTACAATTTTTAAATTGCAATTTCGCAATTTTGCGCGTATATGCGCGCATTAATCATTGATTTTGTGAGAATACCATAGATTTTCATATTATACATCAACAAGTGGCTATGTATATTTTTTTTCTAAATCAATTTTTCAATACTTTGATAATTTCATTGACAGTGGAGGTGTGTGTCATGTGTGAGATGTGTCATCTCAGTATCTCCTGGTGGTGGACTGGGGGCAGTCTAGGCTGTGGGCAGCCTAGGCTGTTTCCACAGTCACCGGGGAGGGCTGGTGGTTTAGAAAATTAGCAATAGTCTGCATGTTTGACCTTGCGGTCTCCTCCTGGCGTTCGTCAATAATTATATCTGTTGTATTTTCCAGTGCTGTCATGGTCACCGGGCTGGTGCCACAATCGTTCTGGAGAAGCATGGAGTAGTACAGTCCTTTGTTTTTAAGGGCTGGTATGGTACTGAACCTAGTGCGCCAAGGTAGGTGTATCACCTGAGGGAGGTGATAAGCAAATTCTCCTCTCTGTGTTGTTATAACTGCTGGTCCATTCCAGGTAAATATAGCCTTAGGTAGTGGGAAGGTTTTAACCACTATATCCTTATAGGTCGGGGCAGCTGCTGATTTAATCTCATCAAATTCATGTGGTATTGGCCTCAAGGGTAGCGCGAAGTTTGAGTCTCCACAATATATTTTAAAATATATTGTGGGATTTGTGCGCTTGGCCACATTTTTCTTGCCACAGTGTGTCTGTGCAAATTTCTTAAGGTACTTCATTATTCTGTAGGCTGAGTAGATGGTCAGGGTGAATAATATAGCAATTATCAGGGTGTGGGTTTCCTGAATTGTGAGGAACGGGGTGTGGGTTTCCTCTGTAGGGGTAGATTTGGTAGGATTCTTATCTGGGAGCAATTTGTGTAGGGGCAGCTCGGTGACTAGTCTAAATGCTTTGGCTGTAGGCAGGTAGGCTACAGTGCCTCCTAATCTGTACAGTTTGAGTAGTATGTATACTATAAAAATGTGAGCTGATATCCCTAGGATGAGTCCTAAGCTTTGGAAGATTGGATGCTCTGTAACTCGACGTAGGTGTGATTCTACGTAGCGTGTTTCCATTGCCTTATCAAGGTTGGAGGCATCTTTCAATAATGTTTTGGCAAAGGGCTCCAAATTTAGTTGAGTAATATCATCCATGATTGTATTTTCCTGTAGTTTTTCTAAGGTTCTAGAAAGGTTTACTACTGGGAAGTTTGGAAGATTCTCTCTTTCATCTGGTTTAGTTTCAGAAATTTGGTTAAGTGCTGCCATGAATGGTAAATTAATTGTCTTGAGAATGTAATGAAATGATAAGGTTGAGTTACAGGGCAACCTTGTGTTTGGAAGAGAAATTTCTCCTACACTGATTGTGCATCCACAGGGTACACCTATGATTGAGTAGGACTGGGCTTTTCGACTTTCAGACGTTTTACCATGGCAGTTGATAAAGTAATGGGGTTCATTAGTAGTGACCAGGTACTCATCTTCAGAAATGGAAATAGCATGGGTGGTAGGTGTTTGCAGTGGTGAAACTGTAAACTTGCAATGTTCCTTAATCTGTTGAGCCTGGTTAGTAAAAATGGCTACAGGGCATGTAGGCCTGTGTTTATAGATTCTACCATTTACATCTCTGCATACCTTTACTGTAGTACCTTCACATGCCTGCATATCTGCTGAGTCCAATTCGATGAATAATGATTCATCGTAAGATACTGCTAGAAACTCAGTTGTGGTTTGTAATTTGGTGACTCCTCTGGTGGGGGTCTCCTGTGTGTCTATAGGCATGGGTGATGTAATCATTTGGTACAGTTTGAAGGTCGAGGTGGTAGATTGAATTATAATGTCCAGATGAATATATATATGGTGAGCTGAGTACGTGTATGAGGTCAGCTTCTGTGAATAATAGAAATCTAAGTCATTAATTGCGACTTGTGCTCCAGGGTGTGTAATCCTAAGTTTGCTATTAATGTCAATTAAGTATCTAGCAAGGTCTGAGGGTGGTACTATATCAGGGGTTAGGATTCCTGATGATAGCATCCTCAGGGCTGCATTTGTCCTTTGCAGTGATTGAACTGTATTCATTCTTGCTGCTATGATAATTAATGCATCATTTAATACTTGCATTTTTTCCCTTTGAGTTTTCTCGTGCCTTGAATATGAGTCAAGTGACCTGGACATGTTAGAGGCCCACAGGTTGACGGTGTCACCTATGGTGTTGATTGTGCTGTCCAGTACCTTCTTATCTTGGATGTATGTTTTAACAAACTTATCTTGTCTGTCCGTGATCTTTTCAATGAGACTGGCTGCTTCCTGATCTTGTTTAGCAAATTTTCTTAGTATTTCATCTATGTTCTTGAGCTGTCCCATTACTTGGTTTACATCTTCTACTGTGGCTAGACCTAGCACACCACGAAACAGGGGTGCTAGAAAACCCAGTATGGCCTCTCTTTTGGCCTTGTCCAATGTGTTTATGGGGTTGGATAGGAACAATTTGATGGAGGCTAATGTTTCATTTATCTCCTTGTCTGCAATTTCCAGCAAGGTGTCAAGCTCTTTGGCTTGTTGGATTATTTGACCAGAGGTATGATCTTGTAGAGTAGGAGTGGTCAAATGGAGTATTCTATCCCTTATGGATCCTTGGGTAACGGGTGCCCGAGGTATCTTATAGGGGATAGCTAACAACAGTGTTGTGGTTGTATGTCCATTGACCAATGGTTGAGGGCTAGGTTTGAATACTACTCCTATGTTTTGTCTCACCACAGGTGTATAACCTGCAGTAAGTGGTTCTATAGTATATAATAACAGCATAGTTAGCAGTATGGGTGAAACTCTCAGTCTCCCCATGGTGCTTTGTGTAAAGCAAGTTTGCTGTTCAAAGTCTTGTCAAATTTGTAGTGATTTGGTGCTGGTAAAGTCTAAGTGTATGGTGCAACACTTTAAATGAAGTGGTTCAAACTGTACCTTTGCAAGATTGAGCTGTCTTGGCAATATGCCCGGTGAGTCTATAGAGATTGACCAGTAAATGGTAAGATCAGGTTGAAGGTGAAGTAGGTGTGTTCTTTATCCTAGTGCAGTCTCTCCTAATGGAGAAGTGGGCTGGCTAATTCCCAAGTGGGGTCCTGTAGACTTGAGTTCCAGACTGCAGCTGGATGAAGACTGATGGTGGGCTATGGTCCACAGTGCTTCTTATGTAGCCTACCCTACCCACATCCATTGTGGGCCTGGTATTGTTTCTCTGGAGCAGGTGCACCTAATCTCCAGTGTCTGCTACTGTGGGGCTCTATTGTATACTCTGTGTACTGGTAATTAGCTCCTCCTGTCATCCAGGACAGCCATTCATGACCGTCTAGACAGTTGTCTGAGGGTAGCTTATAAGGTCAATTGATCTCTATAGACTGCTGTGTTGGCATAGCGCTCTCTTTCATGTGGGGATTAGGCTTTAGACACTCCATTGTGTTACCCTTACTCTTCTTAGACTTCATGTCTGCTTTACTTGGGGGGTCCCAGTCTTTGACCCTTTCAGAGGCAATAACCTACTGATATATTTACAAATTTGATTGGCTTTATATACATATAAGTAATTCATTATCAGTCACACATGTCTTATGTGTGGATGAAGAGAATTTGTAATACATTTTGAAAATCTTATGTTCTTTTGGTATCTCAATCTTGTTTCTAATTTCTTGAAACTGCACCACACCTAGATGTCTTTCTTAGTATGTGGTGTGCAGGCCTAGGCTTGATAGGGCCTATGCCTGTGGTTTCTCTTGTAAGGGTGATATCATTTTTGTTCCTTACAATTTTGCTGTAGTATTTGGCCTCATGTGGAATAAGCCTGTGTGCAAATTCATTGTTTCTGACAGCCACAACCTTTTGAGTTTGGCACTTGTCAAACTAGGTCTGTCTACTACAACATATGGTCCCATAAAAAGGGGTTGAAGTTTCTTACACTCTGTATTGGTCAGGATTCTTGGTATGTTTAGGTACACCATGTCGGTGACCTTGATTTCCTGTGGTGTAAGTTTCTTATCATATCTATCCTTCCTTTCCTTTTGTAGCTTGGCGACCCTTTCTATAGCTTTCCTCCTAGAGGTATCTTGATTTGTTATCATGTTAGCTACATGGTCTGCTACTGTGGATATGTCTTCCTGTATTCCCAGCCCTAAGATCATTGGGGTGGCTGGGTTTCTTCCATGGAGTAGGAAGAAAGGGGTGAATCCTGTGGTTTGGGATTCAGTGTTGTTTAATGCAAAGGTTATGGGTTCAATAAATGAATCCCAATTGTTTTGGTGCTTTGAGCAGAATGCTCTGAGCGCTGTGCCTATGCTAGCATTGAATCTCTCTACAAGCCCATTTGATTGTGGCCTGTATGGTGAGGAGAATTTATGTTTGATCTTGAGGTGTTTAGTTAACTTTGTGAACTTTGCACCTGTATAACATGTCCCATTGTCTGTTTGAAGAGTGGCTGGTGTTCCATGATGACAAATTATATTCTTGTAGAACTCTGCTGCTGTTGTCTCAGCTTTTAAGTCAGTAGTAGCCCAAGCTGTTGCATATCTGGTAGCATAATCTATGCAGACTTGTATATGTTTGTTTCCCCTGGCAGTTGTGGGAAGTGGTCCCACCGCGTCTAGGTTTAGGAACTTCATTGGTGAAGTCATGTACTCTCTCACTGTCATTGGTGTTTTGTGTGAGTGTACTTTTTGCTGTGAGGCATGTGTGGCAGGTGGAAACATATTTTGTTGTGTCTGCTAGCATAGACTTCCAATATACCCTAGGTCGGAGTGCTGACAGCATCCTACTTGAACCAAGATGGCCGCCGGTAGGTGAGTCATGGAAATACTGTAGTGTACTTGTTACCCATTGTTGTGGTATAACAATTTGAAGTGGTACAGTATTGGTTTTTCTCCAATTTATGGGGCATATATGGACTAATGTACCATTTACCAAGGTGTATGTCTGGCCTTGGTTGATGATTCTATTTCCTTGTGCTTTTGGTGCAGGCAAGGTCCCATCCTCAAGATATTGTATGAGGGGCAATAGTTCCTTGTCCTTCCTTTGTTCCAAGCCAAGGTTTGTACCTGAGATGGATGTGTCGGGAATCTGATCCAGTAATTGATTTATATCTAGCACATGTTGTTTTATTCTGTCTCTTTCTTTTTCTTTTTCATCGACTATTGGCCTATCTTGTGCCTTTTGTTGGGGTGTGTCACTCTTGTTTTGGTGTGTAGGCTCCTTTGGAGGGCCTATTCTCGCCTTGGTGGGAGTGGCAACCTTCTTCTTTAAAGGCACAATTTGCTTTTTGTCATTCTTCTTTGTCTCAGAGTTCTTTGATTTAGTAGATGCAGTGTCTTTTGTGACATTTTTCCTGGCAGGTGGGGTTTTGGTAGGTTTGTTTCCTGTGACCTTTTTCTCATTTAGAATAGTTTGTGATTGTGTGGGGGGTTTTGGTGTGCCCTCCTGAATCATTTCTCTAGTCTTTGAGCGTGTGGTCATAGGACACAAATGGTTTGATGTTTCCTCTCCCTGCATTGGTTCAAAGAATCTGACTCATTGGGAAGTTGCTTGAGTAATAGCATATATTGTGTCTTATGGATCTTCGTCTTCTGAGTCAGGTGGGGTGAAGGGTGGCTCTTTAGGAGTTGCCTTCACCATCTGATTGAGTGATGAGAATCCAATAGGCTCGAAGTCATTATCTGGAAAGAGTTGTGAGTATTCTCTCTCACAGTGGCAAAACACATAGTGTGTAGATTGCTTCAAGATACCCTTAATGGGTGTCTCTGGCCTTTCAATGGTGTTGGGTGGATCATCCCTTTTGAATGGTACTTTCTTTGTTACTTTTGCAAACTTGGTTCTACTGGCTGCTCTAACTCTCCTTGGTGGGGGTGGAGGGTTAGTCATGGGTCCAGAGTCTGGGTATTCTCTTCTAGACATAGCATCTGGAGGTATGTTATCATCACCTTTCACATGTTGGATGGTGAATGAAAATTGTTGTATGTCTAGAGCCCATCTGGCCCATCTATGTGTGAGTCCTGTATTGGTTAATAGTGGGATTAGGGCTGCATGGTCTGTATATAATTGGAAGTGTCTAGTCTCTAGATAGTGTCTGAAGTGTAGTACTCCATACACTACTCCCAGTAGTTCTCTCTCTGTGGTATTGTAATTTCTCTCATGTTTGGAGAGGGTTCTACCTGCAAAGGCTACTGGTCTGAGCACTCCTACATTATCTCTTTGTGAGAGTACAGCTCCTAAACTCACATTGGAAGCATCAGTTGCCAAACTGAACTCTTTCTCATAGTTTGGATATCTGAGAAGAGCATTGGTACAGAGGGCATGCTTTAATGTTTTGAAAGCATTATCTGCATCCTCTGTCCAGACAAATGCTTTGAGATGTGTCTGTAGATCATACAATGGTCTAGCAATTTGGGCATAACCTTAGATAAACTTTTTGAAGTATTGGCATAGGCCTGTGAAGGATCGGACATTTTTGACTGATTTTGGTGTTGGGAAGGTTTTGATTGATTCCACCTTTGTGGGAGATGGTTGCAGTCCCATGGGTGTCACTCTCATTCCCAAGAAGTCTATTCTGTCTATGAAGTATTCACATTTTGATTTCTTCAGTTTGAGTTTACCAACTCTTAGGCTGTTGAACACATCTTCCAGGTCATGGAAGTGTTGTTCGATTGATGGTGATAATACCAATATGTCATCTAGGTATGGTAGGGCACATTTGTACTTGAGTTTGTTCAGAATTAATGTGACTAGATGGCAGAATCCCGCCGGTGCCGTCGCTAAACCCATCGGCATCCTTTCATAGACATATTTTTTGTCATTTGCTATGAATGCAGTTTTATGCTGGTCCTCCTGTCTTATAGGAATTTGAAAAAATCCCTGTTGGGCATCTAGCTTACTGAATACTCTTGGTCTGAGTGACCCTATCATGTCCAGAGTGTCATCGGCTCGGGGTGTAGATAAGGCTTGATTTATCGTGTTTTGGTTCAAATAACGAAAATCTGTGACGAGCCTATGGCCTCCTGATGATTTTTGTACTAAAAAGGATCTGGAGGCCCAGGGGCCCTCAGCACATTCTCTCAGAATGCCCTGTTGTACTAGCCTTTCACACTCTTCCCCTATTGCGGCCTGTTTTTCTGGTGTTTGTCTATATGGTAGGAAATGACATGGTACTGCCTCAGGTTTTACATGTATTGAGTGTGTATACAGGTGTGTGGCACCAATGTCTCCATCTTTTCCTACAAATATATCATCATACTTGGTCAGCAGTGATTCTAATCTATCATGCTGATCTTTGGATGTGAGCACAGATTTTGGTGGAACATTCTCTTCCAATTCTGGCTCGAGGTCATGTGCCTCACTATGTATAGCAGCTATTTCAGAGAGTCTGATTGAGTTGGGTTCAGGGTCAGCATATGTGGACTCACAGTCTGAGTCTGTGTCACTGAATTGAGTTACATCCTCAGGCCGTATGGCTGATATGGATTGATCAGTGTGTGGGGTATTGTCTGACACCTGTTGAGGTTTTTCTAAATCAGATTCCTTGACTTCCTGAAATAGAGCTATGATGGCACCCTTTTTGATTTTATGTGGGCGCCTGCTGGTGTTGAGTAACACTAGGGGATGTTTGTTATTTTCCCTGGGGGTTACTGCTGCCCTTTGAACTAGATATGGGGCATTGTTATTTCTTTGGAGGTTATCTACTACTCCAGTTTTGCCTTGCAGTGATTGAGTAGATGTGACCTTACCCAACACTGCAAGTTCAGAGAATGGAGGGATGGTAAAATCCCTCACTGCCCTAATGGGTTTGAGAATTTGTTCAGGATCAACATTAAATTCAATTTGAGATTTTGTAGTGCTTAAGAAATCTGTGCCGAGAACAACGGGCTGTGTGAGGTTGGGTATTACAGCAAATTGGTATTGGAATCTGACACCTTGGATTCTAAAGTTCAGCATAGCTGAATGTCTAACATGACACACCGATCCATCCGCCAAATGGATGTTGATTTTAGATTTCCTCAGTTGGATATGGAATCTCCTTTGGAGGTCCATGAGGAATGATTGTCTGACACAGGTGATAGTAGCACCTGTATCAACCAAACATTGTACATCTGAAACATCATATAGATTTGCATTGATACAGCCATTTTGAAGAAGTACAATAGAAAGCTTGGTACTCTCACCTGTATCCTTTGATGATGAATCTGGCGGGGTGATGTGTATCACTGATGGACGTCTCTGTCTGTTAGATGGTAGATTGGCACTAGCAATTGTCTCTGGTTGGATCCTTGTTAATCTTGATTGATTGTTTGTTTTTGGGGCGTCACAGTGCACTGGCCCATCGGCACTGTGACATCCTAGTTTTCCTGGTTCTGTGGGGTGGTTGAGATGGGTGCCACCAGGAGCTTGGAGATTTGATCCATCACATGAGGTGGTATTTGGGGGTTACTTTGTTGGTTCCCCTGGTAACCTCTTGTGTCAGGTTTGTAATCCTCCTGGCGTGAGTTGGAACCCTGGTTATATTGACCAGAGTTGCTGTATTGACCGGAGTTATTGGATCTCTGGTTGTTGTAGGCACCATTGTTGTTGTAGGATCCACTGTTGTAGTTCCTATGTGGACTATGGCTTCTACTGTTGGATCCTTGATTATAGGATCCAGAGTTGTAGCTCCTATGTGGACTATGGCTTCTACTGTTGGATCCTTGATTGTAGGATCCAGGGTTGTTTGAACCCTGGCTGTTGTTGTAGGAACCATTGTTGTTGTAGGATCCAGAGTTATAGTTCCTATGTGGACTATGGCTCCTACTGTTGGATCCCTGATTATTATAGGATCTGCCATTACTTGGGGTTCTGTCTCTCCTATCACTGTATGAAGAGTCACCATTGTTGGAGTTGGAAGAGCTGTTGTCTTTCCTACTGTTGTGACCCCCCCGGTTGTTGTTGTTGCCCCCTCTACCTCTACCTCTATTGGATTGGTAGTTGGGGTCATAGTTATTTCCTCTATATCTACCGGTGGGATCTTTGGAGACAACCTTATCTTCCTGTTGCCTTACATGGGCACTGGACATTAGGTTAACATCTTCCTTCTCTGAACCAGTGGTGACTTCCTGGACCTTTCTTTTTGTAGACTTTGGGTTAGACTCTGCATCCCTTGTTTTCCTAGATCTTTCTTGGGTCTCAACCTCTAAGGCTAGGTCTAGGGCTTGGTTAAAAGAGTCTATTTTCTTGTTTTCAAGAGCTACAGAGATCCAGGGCCTCATGCCTTGGGTGAATGTTTTAAATAAGGTGTCGTCCTTTAGGCATTGGGCATTACACGCTTTTCTGAGATACATTGCATAATCAGATACAGGTTCATCTATCTCTTGTGCACGGAGTGCAGTCCTGGAGATAATATTGTCTTGAGTAGAAAATACTCTTTTAGTTCATGTACTACATTGGACCATGTCAACTTATCAGGTGTGGCACTTTCCTTGAAGGTTTCAAACCAAGCCAATGCTTGTCCTTCAAGGTACTTGGGTAAATATGTTACCATGGTGTCACTGTCTGTTAATTTGTACCTGTCCTTCAGATACTCTGGGAAATTGTGATCAATAAATAGTGCTGTTGACATGAGTGGTGATGGGTGAGAAAAAGTTTTGGGTTTGGTTACCTCGTGTTGCCTGATCTTCCTGTCGTCGTGTTGTTGTCTGTCTAGGATCCTGGTCATGTTGGACATCATGGAGATCATGACATCCTCCTTGGATCCAGAGGCAGATGGTGTGACAATAGGTGTGGTGGTGGGTGTGGGAGGCTGTGAGGTCTGGGATGATATCATCTTCATGAGATCTGCGATCTGTTGTTGTGCCTGTTCTAGGGCCTTCCGATGGTCATCTAATTGTTGACTGAGGATCCTCTCCCTTTCCTTTGAGGCAAGGGCATGAGCATCTTGTTGGGCTCTGTTTGCTTCTAGGGCAGTAACTGCATCTTGGATGGTCTTCTCATAGGCCCTTATCTTCTCAGCTGTCTGATTGGGTTGAGGGCCTTCATCGGCGTCGGCCATGGTGGAAGGTGTGGGATCACTGGTGTGTTGTAGGTATCACTGACATGTTGGAGATCACACTGGTATGTGGGAGATCTCACTGGTATGTGGGAGATCTCACTGATATGTGGGAGATCTCACTGTCGTGTGGGAGGTCTCATTGTCGTGTGGGAGATCTCATTGATGTGTGGGAGATCTCACTGATGTGTGGGAGACCTCACTGACGTGTGGGAGACCTCACTGACGTGTGGGAGACCTCACTGACGTGTGGGAGACCTCACTGACGTGTGGGAGACCTCACTGATGTTTGGGAGACCTCGCTGACGTGTGGGAGATCTCACTGATGTGTGGGAGATCTCGTTGATGTGTGGGAGATCTCACTGATATGTGGGAGATCTCACTGTCGTGTGGGAGATCTCATTGATGTGTGGGAGATCTCATTGATGTGTGGGAGATCTCACTGATGTGTGGGAGACCTCATTGACATGTGGGAGACCTCACTGACGTGTGGGAGACCTCACTGACGTTTGGGAGACCTCACTGACGTGTGGGAGACCTCACTGACGTGTGGGAGACCTCACTGACGTGTGGGAGATCTCACTGATCGTGTGGGAGATCTCATTGATGTGTGGGAGATCTCACTGATGTGTGGGAGATCTCATTGATGTGTGGGAGATCTCATTGATGTGTGGGAGATCTCATTGATGTGGGAGATCTCACTGGTATGTGGGAGATCTCACTGGTATGTGGGAGATCTCACTGGTATGTGGGAGATCTCACTGGTATGTGGGAGCTCTCACTGGTGACCTTGGTGGGCATGGTGTCAAGGTCACTGGGTGGGTGGAGTGGGTTTTACTGTATGTATGATTGTTTTTAGTAATGTTGCCAGCTTTAATTTTTATGAGCTTGTGAGAAATGGGATCTTAGTAGGATGTTCTCCACCACTTTGTCATACTAGTGTTTGGCATGATCAAGTTGTCATATGAGAAATATCATAAGACTAGTGGTATATAGTGTAAATACATTAAGCTCTCATAAAATAGTGTTATTTCCAGTTGTCACTGGTTTATTCAGCTTTAGGCAACATGTAAGAAATATCAATCATACAGTAGTTAGTATGTAGGTAATTTGTGCATACAGTACATATACAGTAAGTTATAAAGTATAATGTTCTGTCCCACTCCACCTGTGAGGTAATAATAATACAATGTCCAGCATAGTTCTAGGTGGGTTCCCACACCTAGCTCCTGACCTGCTGCTTAGAGGAATAATGTAATAATGAATAACTTTACCCTCTGGTGGAAGTCTTGAGGAAGATACCCCCTGGCCACTAATGATAGAAACCAATGCCTGTCTAGCATAGTTTCACCATAGTGCAGTGGTATAGCAGGTAGCAGGAGATGACTGGAGATGTTACCTCTAGAGCGGTTCTTGGTGTTCTGTCCTCCTGGAGGTGCAGACAGGCTATTTGTAGCAAATCTTGGAAAAGCACCTCCAGACTGACTGGAGCCAGTAGCATCTGCCTAACTCTACAATTGTTTGAGGGGAGTCTTTCATGTGTCACAGGGGGACAAAGGACCCCCATGGACGCCGCTGTGTCCCCCTTTGTCTTGGTCGGTTCTGCATCTTCAGACCCTCATAACTCGGTCGTTTATGCGTTTATAACCGCCATTTTGCGCATGCGCGGAGTTGAATATGCCAAGTTTATAATGCCCGCTGGATAGGCGCGTAACTCCCGCCAGTTTGTCTGTAGGGAACTCGGAGCTCCATTCAGTCTCCATGGCATAACTTCCTTAATAATGGGAGTTCCGCCTTGATCTTGGGCTCATTCTGACCGTCTAATTATGGGCTTTCCATAAATGCTTTGATATTTGACCTAGGTCGCTCAGGAGCGACGCTAGAGCGACCGGAAGGTTATGGCGTCGTGCTTATGTAACCCATTGTTCAGTCTTTAGGGTGCTCAGACACTCATGACGGCGTCAGCGGTGCTCAGGCACCCGTGACGGCCGGTTGCATTCACTTACAAGTTATTAATTTGTGCATTGGACCATGAGGTCGCACACTGAGACCCTTATTCTTATTATATTGTGCAGTGAACCATTAGGTCGGACCCTTTGATGTCATAAACTCTGTCTAACTGACTTGGTTTGGTGTGCAGTGGGGCATGAACGCTCTTATAGAAAGTTTGAGCGCTCTTATAGCTCTTAGAACCAACCTATGTATTAATTTCTTAGATATTCTTTGATTAATACAATAATATGCTAGAATTTATGGAATAATAAAATGGTATATGATAATAGAGTGAGATTCATAATGAATTTAATGTATGTATAATGCTGACACAACCCAGACTGCAGGATATTTTCACACATTGAATGAATACTATTTATATGTAAGTAACCTCCCCATACCAGGCGGAACCTATGTCATTGTATATATACAGGCAAACATACACTCTTTCTTGTCAGTCCCTGTGGCACAATGCATAGGGAGCTGGTCTTCCGATGAGGAGGGTATGTGTTCGGCCCCTGCCCTTGGCAATAGAATTCTCATAGGTTTTAACATGTGACATTTGACATGTAAGGTGTGCCTGATATCCATGGATAACACGCACTGGGTGCCTAGTATCCATGGCTATCAGCACACCTTACAAAGGTCATGATGCATGCATCATGGTGTGCAATATCAACAGGTATCAGAATGGGAATATCCAGGAAAAGGACCCTGAGTCATAGAAATCGTGTAATAAGGTTCAATAACCTGTGAGACGACAAGACAAGGCTGGCCAACTGTATCAAGGTCTCTTTTTATCAGCTTCAATTTAGTCCTAGTGGCGACACAGCCATGTGGGATGTGGGGGGCGGATCCCCCACACTTTTTCAGAAAAAAGCTGCAGATTATATAGAAAATGACAAAATTTACAGCCCCATCCCCCACACCTTTTTTGGCTGCTCCGCCTCGGAGTGACAATGCCAAGTGTTGTATTGATATTCTAGGTACATTTCCTCCTCCTTTATTTTGCCACAGTCAGTGCAAAACATAATGTACCAGTGACTGACGCTGTGCATGCATTAGTGCATCATGCTGAAAATGCTGCATGTAAGAATAAGGACTTGATCTGACTAGTCGAACACTGCTTCTAGATCTGACTAGTCAAACAATGCTTCTACATCTGACTAGTCGAACACTGCTTCTACATCTGACTAGTCGAACAATGCTTCTAGATCTGACTAGTCGAACACTGCTTCTAGATCTGACTAGTCAAACAATGCATCTACATCTGAGGAGTTGAACAATGCTTCTAGATTTGACTAGTCGAATACTGCTTCTTCTACATCTTATTAGTTGAACAATGCTTTGAGATCTGACTAATCAAACACTGCTTCTAGATCTGACTAGTCGAACAATGCTTCTACATCTGACTAGTCAAACACTGCTTCTAGATCTGACTAGTTGAACAATGCTTCGAGATCTGACTAATCAAACACTGCTTCTAGATCTGACTATAGTCGAGCAATGCTTTGAGATATGACCAGTTGAACAATGCTGAAATGGAAGTGTTGAGAGTTAAGCTGGCATAAAAAATGCTTTGCTCACGTCTCAAGCTCCATTTATTAATACATGGCATGCAGCCCTCATGCAAAATTGGTTTGGGACTATTTAATGAAGAGGTTTTATTGCAGATGTTCATTGCAAATGAAGTGAAGCTGCAATTTAAAATAATTGAATAATTTCTATAATCACAGTTAAATATCCAGACAGTTTCAACACTTTCAGGACTGGCTACAAAGCTGTTCCCTTCGCAAGAAGGGGTTTGATGTAATTTGTTGAAACTTGAAAGAAAGAAAAAAATAAAGGGAAAGTATGAGACAGAGAGAGAGAGGCAGGGACAAACAGACAGAGACCGGTAGGCCTTCTATGTCATAGGGTGGTTAGCTGTAGGCAAACATTGTTCGCAAGTGGTCAGGTACATAGACTATGAGTAGAAACTGTTCCAAAATATTCTATTTGTGATAAAGCTCACATATCACATTTATAGAAGAATGCTTTGACTTAGCTACAGGGCAGGATATTATTTCCATGAATACTACATGTGCATCAGTTATGCACATCTGAAGTAAGGTGAGCCTGCCCTACATAGGATAGCTGGCCTCTGACTTGACCGCTACACTGGTTGATATGCGTTTAATGTATGTTATGGGAAAGCACGAGTGGGTTTACTCCCCTTCGGGGTCTTGGATTATTAACCCATAAACCCACGAGGCATTTATCTCACATTTTTCTCCATTTTGTATTAATTTCTTACCGTATAACTCAAGAATTAATCCAGGAGAAGACATTTTGTAAGTGCATCCGATCCGCACGGTTTGCCAAGCTGTCGTGGCCATGTTGTGAATCTTTCCGACATACCTCCACCTTTACACACACTTTTCGGGTAGAATCCAAGCGTGTCAAGCCCTGTTCTTCTAGCACTGCCAAATATACGATCTCTAGTTTGTGTTCGCATACATTTTGTCTCCATTTTCTTCAAAATAAATAGGAATCCATTAATTTTCCATACCGATCCAACGCACACGGCCCGGTACACGGCCATTTCGTCTTGTTGACAAAGCGGGGAGGTGCCCGGATGTAAGAACTAGGTCAACCATGCGTCGAACAAGGAATGGCCGTACGGGGCGGGTCCTGACTCGTATCGCTATGGAAAATCAATGGATTCTTATTCATTTCGAAGAAAATGGAGAAATTAGGCATGGCATGTTCATATAGGATATCTAAGGAATTTTCTCTGTTAATAACTCCACCAGGCTCCATTGAAATCTATGCTAACGAGCTCTGTAAACTTCAGGTATGTCGGAAAACTTTTTCAAATCCTTGATGTAGATAGCTTTGTATCACCAGTCGGCTTGGTATAGTGGACAGCGAGCTTGCCTCCTGCCACAGCGGCCGGGGATCGATTCTCCGTTGAACCTAAACGGTTTTAACAGGAAATGTATGGAGGAGTTGACATTGTATATTTCTTCAATTTATCAACATGTCCAGATTGCAACCAGCAGCTTCTTGAAGACGAAGAAAAGGTCTCAGAGTGCGTTATGGCTGGATAAGGAACTGGGGTTATGACCAAAAAGGCACTGTAGAGGCCAGAATCGTGAGATAATACCTTATATCAGCCACTAATACAGCTATAAAACTGTGTGTCATATGGCATACCCACCTATGCATTGCTTGTTTTGTTATTGCATTGTTTTTGCAAGTTATCAGAATATTAACTGATTATTTCACCTCATTGTGGGTCCTACTCATAACGTTTGCCCAATCAATGACTGATTATTGGAACGTAAACTCTCTCGAATAAGATATAACTTGAGGTGTTTGAGATTTGGTGCGATGTTCACTGATTCATTGTCATGCCAGGAAGCAGTCTCGTGCTAATTTGGAAGTTTTCCTGTAAGATTTGTCTTTTCAAACGCAATGCTGTAGGGTTTAGAAACTTGAAGTGGTTGAGTCAGGAATGAGTTACCCTATTCCCCGAAGCTGGACCATCCACAAGCTCTATTGGACAAGCAGTAACAGAATGAGACCCACAAACGCATGATTCGAGAGGAGAAACCTTTTAGCTCATAAGACTAAGCCCCACTGTGGCACCTACTGCAGCTTGTCTATTGATGCCATTCTGGTATATAGGTAACATCTAGGCAATCAAGGGTTGTGGACTGGAATTAAAGGACGGACTCGCATATGAGTTGTAAGCTGTACCTTTCTCACTTTTCACTGAAACCAGTGGCTTGTGAACCTAAAAAACAATTCTACATTTAAGAATAAACATAAAGGTAAAATTTCCCCAGCGTTTATCTGAATGACATCATGATCAATGACTGCGCAGATGTTTTATTTGAGGCAACGATGTTCACAGCAGCCTGCTATGGACACCCCTAGACAGACAATGTGAGGATTTTCAGTTACCAAGTACACTGTCAGCCCGGCACAAAGGTTCTTACAGTAGAGTGCTTCTATTTCTGGAATACAGTGGTAGCTGCTGTAGGTATAAGACCAATGACCCGATGTGGGACCTGCTGTATGCACTACAACAGGCTGTTTAGTTCATTTACAATTGCCACTAAGTGTATGGCTAAATTGACAAGATCCAGATGCTCCTCAAATAGACCTTCAAGTCAAGGTTATGGATGGGAAAATGACAGTAAGTTGATTAACAAGATGCTAGAGCCTGGAATATAAGCGCCACACTAGCAGCTGCAGGGAACATTGTCAAGCTCGTAAAGTGGTCCTGTCAACATTGTTCCACTACTGCAAGACTCAAGGTCACGATCTTTTGCAGATGTTCAGGTGGTCCACAATTCATGAACCCTCCAATGGTGATTTCAGAGATGGACTCAGATGCGGACTACAACTAAGAAGCATGTGTTGGTTATATTCATTGTTACGCATTGCTTTAAGCTAGGTCCACTATTGCTTTCAATGTGAAACCATTCAATGACCTTGACCATGACCATGTCAACTACAAAGTAACATAATTAGAAAGCAGTGTTTTATTATAGTGTTATATTATAGTGTTATATCATAGTGTTTTATTATAGTGTTATATCATAGTGTTATATCATAGTGTTATATTATAGTGTTATATCATAGTGCTATATTATAGTGTTATATCATAGTGGTATATTATAGTGTTATATCATAGTGTTATATTATAGTGTTATATTATAGTGTTATATTATAGTGTTATATTATAGTGTATATTATAGTGTTATATCATAGTGGTATATTATAGTGTTATATTATAGTGTTATATTATAGTGTTATATTATAGTGTTATATTATAGTGTTATATTATAGTGCTATATCATAGTGTTATATCATAGTGTTATATCATAGTGTTATATCATAGTGTTATATTATAGTGGTATATCATAGTGCTATATCATAGTGTTATATCATAGTGTTATATTATAGTGTTATATCATAGTGTTATATTATAGTGTTATATTATAGTGTTATATCATAGTGCTATATTATAGTGTTATATCATAGTGGTATATTATAGTGGTATATCATAGTGTTATATTATAGTGTTATATCATAGTGTTATATTATAGTGGTATATCATAGTGTTATATCATAGTGTTATATCATAGTGTTATATTATAGTGTTATATCATAGTGTTATATTATAGTGGTATATCATAGTGTTATATCATAGTGTTATATTATTGTGTTATATCATAGTGTTATATCATAGTGATATATCATAGTGTTATATCATAGTGTTATATCATAGTGTTATATCATAGTGTTATATCATAGTGTTATATCATAGTATTATCATAGTGTATATCATAGGGTTATATCATATACCCCCAAATCAAGCTTGACCTTGACCCTGAGGAATTTGCTCAGCAATGCCAGCTTGGTGGTATTGTGGTTCAGAATCACTGATAACCACTGTACATCTGTCGCTGCAGATGGCCCCCAGACTAACAGCAACTACCATTACCTTATAGTCTCTTTATTCTCCACTCCGATTGGCTAATGTAGACGTCCTCTGCCTGACTCCCATTGGCTAATGTAAGGGCACGTGATGTGTGTACTGTAGGGGTTAACTACACTGAGAAAATTCTTCCTGACAAAGTGACATGTATACCCATGTCAACTTGATTTGACACAGAGAGCACAGGTCATTGGGACATGTGCACATATGTCACCATGACAACTGTAGCACACAGTAATCCTCATATGATTTGACATGCCTTAAAATGCCATGTCATCTGTGAGTTGACCAGGGTCACGGCCATGTCGAAGGCACTTGACATGTGATGGTTTGACATACATAATTGTTCTAGGATATTCCACTAGATGGAGCAAACAACCATTTTGGTACCAGGACTAATCACTACCAAGAAGTACTACCAACACTTGAGACATTTGATGTATCTGTGTCATTTTGTTTTCATGAAGAATAGATCACTAAGGTCTGTAAATACTATCAATAAATGGTAGTGAATTCTATTTCGTTGTTAAATCTGCATTTGTTATTGAATATCAAAATAGACACCCACCATCCTGAATACTCCAACTGGAGTGGTTAGACACCTTATGTGTGGGTCAGTGAAAATACCAAAGGACTGTATTCTAACCCACAATCTATAATCTCAGTATCTACAGTACAGGGAGACATATGGCATTGCCATGCACCTCCATGCCCTTGTCTTATGGACTGCATAGAGGTCCTCAGTCAAGTAGGAGTTCTGTAGATAGGAAAAAGTGCCTTAGTGTTGCAGGCCTGTGGGACTATGATATCCCCTGCCTTCTATTATAGGCCTCCCTTGATTGAACCATTGGTACATAGTTATTGACTGCTCTTGACCCTTACATAATTGTCTCACAGTATTACCTAGCACTCAGGTGAATGGATCAGAAATATGTGACGTGTCTTTATTACGCATGTCAAATGGAGTTGACAAACCAAATATGAGAGGGTCAACCTCATTTGACATGCCTTCATACATGTCATCTGGGAGACAAATTGTGACCTGTGCAGTATGTGTCAAAGCGATCAGTGTTCTTTCCTCTGTGTAGTGGATTTAATGTAGTTTCTGCCTTTCCCACCAGGCGGACCAACTAATGGAGGGCCATTGTGCGTCCTGCTGCACACATTGACCAATCAGGGCAGCATGGTAGTGGTGAGCGTGGGGCAAGGGTACATGGCTCACTAGCTACCATAACCTGTCAATCTAATCATTAAATACTAGATTATTCAGAAATTTATTTGGACATTTGATTTTAGATCAGCTTTTCTTTTTTATCACATGACATACATGCTTTATGAAAAATCTCAAATGTATCATGCTATCACTATTGGCAAAGGTGCAGGAGATGGCCACATTGTCTGTTATATAACTTCTTTTTCATTTTGCAGATACCGTTGAGACAAGGTATGATATTTTTTATGAGTATCTTATCAATTTGGAAGAATTAAGGATAAAGTCAACAATGCTAAATGTTAGTTTCAGATCTTTCTGTATTCATGACATTAAAACAATTTTCAATGTAGACCCTTGTTTTTTATATATCGTAATGCCCGTATTAGCGCACATGCGCTAATACATTTCAGCCTCTGGGTTTCCCTGCATTTAGATGTGACCTACGCTTATTTGAAGTATAAGAATAGGTGAATCTTTGAATGTTCAAACCTCTTTCTCCCCTGTGCTAAAACAAGACCTGTACCAATATGTTGGATCACCACCAGTGTGGCTACCAATCTGTATATCAGGCACATACTGTCAGGGCTGTTGTCTCCAACAAGATTTCCTTGATGACTGCAGTGCTCCTTATTTAATTGTTGGTGTGGGGACTAGCACATAATTCTTTCTGAGCCCACTAGGGGGCGAGCCGTACTATAGAGCGTCTGTACCAATAAGTGTGACCAAACGTGTCTCAGATTGCAAAGCATGTAAATCCTCTGAGGATTTCAAGTTGATAACGTGAGCATGTTGCGGATGACAGCTGCATCGCTCAAGTTGCCACGCTGCATATGTGCAAAGAATGGTGTTTGTGTTTGCCTGTATCCTGAATATTCTCAAGGAGCTTCCAACAGCCTCGCAGGACATCAATGATGTACAAACATTCCTGGTAATGAAAGAGTTCGGCTGCTTGGCAATACACCTAGACTCTGATAGAGTCATCGGTAGGAGAAAATAAAGGTACCTTCTTTCCTCACATCAACTTATGTGCATCCAATATACCATTAATAATACAAAGAGTCTGGTAGGATTCTATTAAACTCCAAAAATTAGTTTATAGTGTTAGGGATTAAATTCTTACAGGACGCTTCATATGTTTTAGTGAATTCTTTCTATGTCCCACCTATAGAAAGAGCCATGTAGTAATAGTCAAAGCCCAAACAGGAATGTGAATATGGTACTTTGTATGACAACACCACACCGGGCCCTCTGTCAGGTGTCAGCTACAGCTGTCAGTGCTGCCTCTCAGCCTACTGTCACAAACACTGACACCCACTCTACCCCCACTTTTACTGTCACCTGCTGCCACTGGTGTCAATCTGCTAATGCACCAACATATTGATCTCAGTGTATGGAGAAAGGTGCTCTGTGTTATACTGTCCCTACTGTTGGGTGGGTGAAACAACAAAATGCGAATAATGAAAGTGTACGTGAATTGGTGTTCAGCTACAACATGATCTAGATACTGTCTGCTAAATTACAATTTCATTTGAAGAAATCTTTATGCAACCCTTCAGGATGGGTGCATATTTTCCATATCCTGCGAAAACAAATTTCCGCTGCATTTAAAAGAACCCTTCTCAATGCAAAGTGGGGGAGGGGGCTTTTCCCTATTTCCACAATGCAGGTCATACAGCTGTTCTCCTTTAAACCAGTTTTGCATTTTGACCTCCAACATCTTGGTACCTTTCAGTCTCTGCACCCCAAGCAGTTCTGTGTAGTTAGGATAAACACCTCAACCCCCTTATCCTATCAGGTGTTGAAGCAGATCTGTGTAGTTAGGATAAACACCCCAACCCCCTTATCCTATCAGCTGTTGAAGCAGTTCTGTGTAGTTAGGATAAACACCCCAACCCCCTTATCCTATCAGGTGTTGAAGCAGTTCTGTGTAGTTAGGATAAACACCTCAACCCCCTTATCCTATCAGGTGTTGAAGGCTACATCCTCATTCCATGTAGGTCTTACTACTGTGAAGTCTCAGGTGAACCTGCCAGGATGCTTCAGCTGTGACATTTTCGAAAACACCCCTCATCACTTTCCTGCTCTGTGGAATGTTTAGTTCACATGGGTTACTGCTGCACCATGTCAACTGCCACTCATCTCAGACATGATTAAATTATGCATCATCCGGGGATCACTTGACTTATCATCTGACAGCTTTGGGACCCAGCAGTCATAACAAATACTCCAAGGTTGGACTTTTTGATCTTAGGTGGCATCACAACTTTTCAACAATTGTCTGCTGGTATATCAAAATCGGTATATGTTGATCATATTGCGCCTGACAGGTTACTCAGCTAGGGCACATACAGACATCATGAGGAGAAATCTTTTTTCATCTCAACCCTGGAGAAAGACCATCATTACAAAGCTATGCATGCCACAACTCTCCTGTCACTGGGCTTGTCAGTGATGTCTTAGGCAATGATATTCTTTAATACGTCATATGCCTGCCTTTATTGTAACTACTATTCCACTGTATAATGCAACGCACCATGAAATCTCTGAGGGTTTAAAATTGATAATGTGAGGCTCCCCAAGACACCACTGCAGAATCCAGTGACAGGAGACATGTGGCACCTAGAGGATCTAGAACATGCACCAGTGCAGTGAGAGCGAACTAGTGAGAATAAGCAGTCAATTGGTAAGGTAACACGCTGGTATCTGCAGCATCATGTTTTTATCTAGTATCAGGGACCGTGGGGCAAAATACATTGTTTAGTATAGATTTCCACTGAAAGGGCTTTTCTCCAAAGGACACCCCCATCGGAATCAACCCACACTGCATTGGGACAATGTATAAGGAAATACATAGAGCCTTATTCTTAGCTCTGTTTCTCTCATACAATTTTCATAACTTCAAAAGTAAATTTTCTACTGCTACTTAAACCTTTATACCATATAGTATTATAGATTATTATTCATAGATCCGGTATACAGACCAGAAATTTAGTCATGCCTCTCACATACAACTCAGCACTTTGCTGCTCTCTGTCATTGTCTTCTTAAATCCCTTTCATCATACATTGGGGTTTCCCAGTCTCTTTGCATCTCTCCCACACGTCTGTGTAGTCAATATTACATCTGCAGCAGTCTTTCATCATATATGGTTTTGAAGGTGAGGCTACATAAGGGAGTGATCATTTTTTAACAACAGGGGGGGGCTGGTGGGTTTGCGCGCGGATGCGCGAAAAAAATTTCGACCCCCCCTCTCGAGGGGGTAAAATTTTTTCGACCCCCCCCCATAAGGGACAAAAATCGAGCGTGAACGTCCCCTTTTAGCCTATAGTAACGCGCGGGGTTTTCCACTGAAAACAGGTGACATTATTTTGACCCCCCCCCATCAGAGGTATTGAAAAAATTCTGCCCCCCCCCCGGTCAAGGGGTTGAAAAAATTCTGACCCCCCCCTCAAACCCACCGGCCCCCCCCTGTTGTTAAAAAATGATCACTCCCTAACCTTGTTCCATGTCTGCTTCTGAGGGCAAATAAAGGTGAAGCCTCGGGAGATATCGGGGCACGTGACAGCTGCAACACCTCATCATCCCTCGCCTCCCCAGACACTCACACCTCTCTCGCTGTGTGTCCTGCTAAGTTCACACGGGTGACTGCCACACCATTTCTACTCCCTCTCATCTAAAGCATCATTAGATTGTGCATTACATCATCAAGGGATCACATTCTGTAGAGGGTACATCTAGGATCTATGAAGGACACTTAGTGACAATGAGTACTGCCCATGTAGGGTATACATAGTGGATATTTCATCGCCCACACATGGAGCTCTTTTGCACATGGGAAGCTGTTTATTCTGTAGGCCGTCTTGCAGCAGTACATACATGGGTCAGGTGACCAGAAAGCAATAGATTTTCTTTTGTGTTTTTAAGGTCATTTTGAACTCTCATGGCTCTGAAATGAAGTTGTTCACCAATCAGGTTCTCTGTAGTCTCATTTGATAGAGGAGAATTTTTGGCTATCCACCAAATCCATAGACTTAGAGCCTCCCGAAGGAAAAAAATGACCACATATTTTTTTCTTCTACTTTTTCTCCTACTTTTTCTTTTTACAACTGTCCTGTATTGAATAAGTTTGTATTTTTGTATTGTATATGATCATCAAAAATTGTGTGTCTCTCGGCATTTGCCTCAGCATGAGAGCAGCCTATGTAAAATAATTCTGTTAAAAGTACCAGATGTTACTAAACATACTTTTATCATCAAGTAAGAGGCTGGTCCACTGTGTGCTTATCTCAAAGTCTGTCCCCTTTTACAATTGAAATGAAAAATAGACATGTTTGCCTTGTTATTTCATGGGTTTGTGACGCATTATGGACCATTCCTATATTACTGAGAGCACCTTTGTACTGAGAGTACCTACAAAGTTCATCATATTGGTGCTGATAGGCGATAGTTCATGATCTATCCACTAGGGGAAGTGCCACCCTTCATAAGTCCATCCTGCAGAGGGAGACGGTGGTTGTTCCTTCTGCTCGTGAACCCTTTCGGGGAGAAACGGTATGATCGGAAGTGTGTCCCTGGTTCCGGTGGTGAATACTGCTCATATTTTACAAGCGAAAATGGCGCCGCGTTAGCGCTTCTCCTCCAAAGACGTAACCCCTTCTACTTTATAGACCACTATACTTACATGTCCATGTGAACAATAATCAACTTCTTAACTTCAAGATATGCTGTTTTTAATTTAAGTGGTGCCTGAAATAGTTTACCTATGCTTCAATTTTGGGAATGTTTAAAGTCGTAAAGGGTCCTTTAAGATACAGATGGTCAGTTTATGATGAGGTTTAGTGGAGAGATGTGCTGACATTTTCTTGCCCATGGTGGGAAGGAGATAACCAAATACACTCAACAGGATTGACTGAATTCAATTGAGAGTGGGAAAAGATTTTATTCCGCTTTTTCTCATGACTGACAGGATCCGATTTCTTCTTGAAAATCCACTCCCTCCTGCCCACCAGGTATTATATGGCAACGCATTTTAGTAAAATTAGCTGTGTTATCTAGAAGACGCTGGTGTCAAAAACACTGCCATGATCAGTTTAAATCTAATTCTCCGAATTTCACCTTTTCACATGAGAGCAGCTTCTCCCAGTTGTCACTTAATGCATACTGCCTGTTCATTAATTAGCCATCAAATAAAGCTATACAAAATAAATGATACATATAACTCATTGGAAATGTAAAGGAGTGAGAGAGAAAAAGAATCCAAGTGGTACTTTCTGGGCTGCTTTGGTACAGATACACCAAGAGAGGAAAATGGCGGTTTGTGGGTGTGTGGAATGTTGAAACTAATGGAATAAATCATTATGGTATGTTGTACAATGTACACTCCACTCTCACTAAAACAGGCCCACAGCAATGTATGCCACAACATGACCTGCACACCCCCAGCCCACTGCATGATAACCCAAATATATAGGTGTTACTTGTATCGACCATAGCTCAGCTAAAGCTGGCTTGGGTGTAGTGCAATCTGATTTCCATGTATCACGCACTCACATATTGATTTCGTTCAGAATAAAAACTGATATTTTTTACTGTTGCACACCTCCCTCATCCTGTAATTCCTTCTTAGCATGAATGTTCACTCTGGAAAAAAACACAATCATTCATAACATGGGACTCACAGATTTACAAACCCCATCATGCCGTATGAGTCAATTTCTGTAACCATGCAGTTAGCCTTGTCATTTCTCTAGATGACTTGGCTGACAAAGTGTACATAAGGAATGGAAGTCCGTTCATAAGTCAAACGATAATAAGGTATACATTTTGTTTGGAAATGATCAGGTTGGGGACAAATAAACTAATGGTCATTTTGATGCTATTCACAACATGCTGTATTGCATTAACATTAAAAGATGTTCGTAGCGATGAGAGTAGTGCTTTGAGTTTGAAACAATCATATCATCCTGGTCGTTTTGATGAAAAAGATTTCTTTTAAACTTATAAATCAACCCCCTGAGACATCACCCTGAATGTCTATACAGGGTTACTACCTACAGTGGCACATTCACCCATCAAGGACCGTGGGGACGGTGTCAAACGGATGTGTACCAGGCCCTCCATACACAGTGCCATGTATACTGAAGCTTGTGTGAACATGACAGCATGGACACGAAGATGGCTGCTGGACACCAGGACGGCTGCTGGACACCAAGATGGCTGCTGAACACCAAGATGGCTGCTGGATGACAAGACAGCTGCTGGACACCAAGACGGCTGCTGGACACCAAGACGACTGCTGGACAAGAAGATGGCTGCTGGACACGAAGATGGCTGTTGGACACGAAATCGGCTGCTGGACACCAAGGCGGCTGCTGGACACCAGGATGGCTACTGGACACGAAGATGGCTGCTGGACATGAAGATGGCTGCTGGACACCAAGCCGGCTGCTGGACACCAAGATGGCTGCTGGACACGAAGACGGCTGCTGAACACGAAGACGGCTGCTGGACACGAAGATGGCTGCTGGACACAAAGATGGCTGCTGGACACGAAGATGGCTGCTGGACACCAAGACGGCTGCTGGACACCAAGACAGCTGCTGGATGACAAGACAGCTGCTGGACACCAAGATGGCTGCTGGATACCAAGATGGCTGCTGGATGACAAGACGGCTGCTGGACATGTGCCTGACTTGGCTACCACCTACTTGGCACCCAAAAACACAACATGGCCCAATGGCTATATACACTCCCACTGATCTGTGCACCCGGGTCTGTGCATCAACTGCTTCCTTAGTCTAGTAAAAGGAAACATGTTACCCATGATGTTATTTAACTCTAAAGAACACTAATGGACAATTTGATTGCATACTCAATGGTCCAACACATAGAACAGGGGGAGGGCTTTGTAAGCTTAAACTGGTGTATTCCTAGTTAATGTGTCAGATATAGTAATGTAGGCCATAAGGCAATATCGTAGATAGTAGACAAGGCCATGACTCTAATTCAATGATATTGACTTGAGATAGCAGGACTAAATCTGGCATATATCCCTTTCTCACAGATCTTGGCCTTCACTCACAGCGGAAACACTGAGTAAAATGGTCATCATGTTTGGCTCACTTGTTATAATATGGAGCAGTACACTAAGTACGAGTATGTCAGGTGGATCAACATTTGTTGTGTGTAGGTGCTCATGTATTATTTGCAATGTGTCCTGCCCCGTGCCAGCAGCTCTCCTTGACACGCCAGCTGCCGGCATACACTGTAATTAAACAAAGACGCAGCCATGCGAATCTCTCCTTAAGGTTAGAGGTTTTCTTATATATACTTGCCGACATGCTCAACAAGGGGTGACCCCTAGCAGCATCCCTTTGTATTTCAACAATTACAGCAGAAGGAGAGAAGGGTACTACAGGGGAGTGGGTCATGCATTGACTAATTGGCAGAGGAATAGGCCTTCAGCTTGGTTGATTATTGACCCTTTAAGGACAGTGCAGTGCTTTATGAGGCCGTTTTGTACTAACAACTTGGATTATGGATCTGGCGCGAGATTTTTGGCAAAACTAAAAAAAATGGTTTTTTTTTGCTAATTCGGACAGGAATTATGGAGTATTTGACCCCCAATGGAAGTTTTGTTTAAGAAAAATGTATGTAGTCATTAAAAAACTCTCCATTTTCTGCCTTTCAATGGTCGATGTTTCTTCATTTTCCGATGTTTTAGACCAAAAAAGTGTTTTTCCATGCTTTTTTTTTTTTTTTTTTGTATCCCGCCAATGGGCAGATATGGTGCTCAGATACAGGGCTTTTTTAACTTTTTTTTTTGCTGATGGCCGACCATATAACTAGGTGAAAAATTCCGTAATCCAAGTTATCTTAATTAAATGGCCTGATATACTGTCCCTTTTTTAACACGATGTATGAACCTATACCTGCGCCAGGTCTATGTGCTGCTCTATGAGCTACCTAAGCAGTCCCAGGGACCTGCTCACTTAGGATGCTTTTCCGTTAATATGGCAATTCAAATAGGAAAACCTAGGCTTTTCACCTTTTGTTGGTTTTACTATCAATCTTAAGAATGTATTGATTTAAGGAGGGACAGAGATATGATACAGTTTAAGGGCTCGGGCACACTGTCAAGAGTCTCTGCCAGAGACATGGGCACATTTATCAACAAAGAAATTAAGTAATAAGCAAATTAGATGGCAAGGTTTCCTGAAATAAATCCAAGTTTCACAATGGCGAAGGTCCAGGTTGCTAGAAGGCCCCTGTTATCAGCAGTTTCATAGATCACAATAAACCAAATTTAGGACCACAGATTTGGACAACACAGTGTACATTCCCCACCCTCCCCATTTGGTAGGACTGTCCTACATGACTGAATGTCCTCTCTAGTTGTACCATGTGAGGTAATACCCTCCTAGACCTCCTGTTGGTGTAGGTGCAGGTTGTCCCTCCTAGACCTCCTGTTGGTGTAGGTGCAGGTTGTCAATATGATACAGACAGATGAGTGGGATATATCACCTACCATGTTAGTCCCACACCTGATGTAAGTACACAGACATGGATCAGCAGCATGCTATGTTTATATGGATGGCACTTAGTCCTGTCCTACACTGCCATCTTCTGTATAGGCTGTTGACATAAAATACGGTTTAAATTCTGCCCTCTAACCCATATCCTATACTTCATGTTAGTTTATGTTAGGTTGCTGCCACGTCACTTATCTACTTATGTGTGCAACCATGATGAATGAGTCTACAGTCCATCCTGTCATCAAGGAACATAGGTTAAAGGTGTGTTATACTGCATATTCTGTCAAACTGAATTCTAGATTTATATATTTTCACGCATTTTTGTTTGGGTGGAGTCAATGCCAAGTTTCCTACATCTCCCACCTAAAGCAGAATGATTATTCTTAAGGTGTCACCACCCTAAATAGGACCACTTCAATTTTTACTGGCCAAAATAGTGCCTTCTGAACTTAGTTATTTTTTTGTTCAAAATATAAAAACAGTGGAAGTTTATGGGGGTGAGAACATGTTTTGTTTAAATCATAAAATCGGTGGAAGTTTATGGGGGTGAAGGGGTCCAGATATGTCCTGATGTGCTGATCAGGCCTCAGTATGCAAAATCACAGTACTGTTACCATGGCAATTTCGGCAAAATCTAGCCTGACTATGTTTATTTTTTTCTCCATTTCATAAGCTAAACTATGATATAAATGTTGCTAAGCACTGTGAAAATTTTAAGTATTTTTAATATCAGGTCAAAGGTGGAAGACCTATGATTTTTTTGGATGGCCACAAGGCTTTTGGGGTGCTGACACCTTAAATAAAACTTAACCTTTGAACATTGGAACCAATTCACCAAGTATGAAGGTGCAGTACACATGCACTTGGAGGGGAACACCAGCTAAATACTTTGTGTGAACGTGGCGACCACAACAGCTTAATGTACAGCATGAGGAGATGGGGAATAGAAATAGAAAGGTAGAGAAATTTCGTAAGTCTTCACTATAGGGCAGCAGCAGCAGCCATGTAACTACAACAGATAGTGACACACATTTACATGTTGCTGTGGGACAGACTGTAGCAAAAAGCACCTGTCCATTAGCAAAGTGTCCGTATGTAAGGCTGGTCAAATATCCGCTCTTGCCTCCTCCCTAGTCCCTATTATGTAAGTAAAGTATAGATATCGGGCACTGAGTTGGTTGTATCCTAAGGATATCACACAAGGTGTGCCTGTTATCCATGGATATCAGGCACACATTAGAAAGCCATGATGCATGCGATATCGACAGGTATCAAAATGGGAATATCCAGGAAAAGCACTCAGAATCACAGAAATCGTGTAATAAACATGTATATCCACTCTGCATGTCTCATGTGGACAGAGCTCATTGCTGCCTTCCCTCGTCCCTAGTCCCTATACATGTACTCTGTATGTCTCATGTGGACAGAGCTCATTACCGCCTTGCCTCCTCCCTAGTCCCTATACATGTACTCTGTATGCCTCATGTGGACAGAGCTCATTGCCGCCTTGCCTCCTCCCTAGTCCCTATACATGTACTCTGTATGCCTCATGTGGACAGAGCTCATTGCCGCCTTGCCTCCTCCCTAGTCCCTATACATGTACTCTGTATGCCTCATGTGGACAGAGCTCATTGCCGCCTTGCCTCCTCCCTAGTCCCTATACATGTACTCTGTATGCCTCATGTGGACAGAGCTCATTGCCGCCTTGCCTCCTCCCTAGTCCCTATACATGTACTCTGTATGCCTCATGTGGACAGAGCTCATTGCCGCCTTCCCTCGTCCCTAGTCCCTATACATGTACTCTGTATGCCTCATGTGGACAGAGCTCATTGCCACCTTCCCTCGTCCCTAGTCCCTATACATATACTCTGTATGTCTCATGTGGACAGAGCTCATTACCGCCTTGCCTCGTCCCTAGTCCCTATACATGTACTCTACACGCTCCATGCCCAGTGTCTATCACATGATCAGTCAGGTGATCTCTTGATGGCGAACAGACTAAGTGTAATCATGTTAGAGATGAAAGACATTATAAATGAACGCCTGATGTGAACTTTGGTGATCCAGGGACAGGGAGGCATTTCTCAAACACTACAGATTGGAGCGGCCCAGTACGGATCGGAAGGACCTAAGAGTATGTATGGGCTTTGCAATACGATGAGGGTCCATTCGTAGTGACAGGCAGGAAACATATGTAAAACTGGCCATTCCTCTTGAGGGAGCGGGAGCTGCCCCCAATCAGTCCCCAGAAATTTGAGGCTTTAAAGAGGAAAATGAACTCTTAACTACATGTGTAATTTGCTAGTGAAACAAATCAAGTGTGTTCTCCAGTTTAGCAGGTGGTGTATCAAATCATAGTTGTGGATGATTTAACATATCAAATGTGATGTTTGTTCTTTTCAAATTTTAGGGCCCAAAGTGGGGCTTCTAAAAATCTTACCCGTAGCATGTTAGTTATATTTAGGAAGGAGCCTGAGTTATGGCTGATGGCTCCTGATTGTTGAGTTGCCGCAGGAAGGTGTTTCTGAAGATGGTACACTAGACCCCTTCACATCATAGTGGGATCCCTCACTGTAATGCTATTACAGCACTGCATCGACTGGTCACCAATAATTGGACTAGTAATGACTGCCCTACCAAACACTATGCAGTTACAAGTGCTCATCATACAGAGCAGTCATAATGCATTACTCTTATGTTGAGGGTTTCAGATCGTAGTGGCTTTGTCCAGTCGTACCATGTTGAGAAATGCCTTCCGGTATTGGCCACCCACTTTACCTCACCCACTTTATACTGGTGTGACATTTGCACTCTACCTGCCTCCTTACCTCTGCCACGGGGTCAGGAGGGAAGTAGGTGGGTGGATTAGCCTCCAGTCCTCACTCACATACCTCTCCTCCACAGCTGCCTCTGCAGTATGGTGAACAATGGCTACATTCCACTGCTACATTTATTCTGGAAGAGGTTGCATAGGCCTCGGAATAGGTTCATAAAAAGAGAGCCACATCAGCTGCTGCAGTATTTCATAGGCTCCCACCCTAACTTACTTAGGATTAAAAAGGCTCTTCCAGGAGTGGTTTCAGAAGGGCATGTCTCCTAACCACAAAGTGAGGAGTGTGGTTACATTGGGGGGACAGCCCCTGGTCATAAAGCTGTCAAATATACTAGTAGAACATGGCCAGCAGCTGTTGTAACTTGATATTCTATGCCTTGAAAGCAAAAGTTATTGAATCCTTCAATAAGTTGCTAGTATCATTGGATGAGTGTATCAAGCATGGGTTGTGCTCCATTTGGGTGTTTCAATTCAGTCTGTAGCCCTATTAGAAGTAGTATTATGAAAAGGTCTTAATGGACAGAGATTGATAACAATATCCTGAACATAAATCTGTATTATTACTTCTAGTAGGACTACAATTATGATCAAAATGTCTATATGGAGCTCTGTTCATTCTTAATTTCCCTGTATGTACATGGGGGCAGTTTGTTCCCAGCAGTTCCCAGCAGTTTGCTGTTCACTGGCTGTTTTGAACTACATTGGTAAGATATGAACTTACAAGCTTTTTTCAGACAAAAGATATCTAATTAAACCAGTCATTTAGATTGTTTTCGTTATTGCACTTCAAAGGAAATTCTATGCAATGTTTGAAGTAATAGCTGTTGTTTTGTCTCCAATATTTCAACAGCACAGGGCAAGATGATATCAATTAGGCATATTAGGCCCCCCTCCCACCCTGAGCTATTATGCACAGTTGATAGTATACATGTACATTTGTACTATACCCACCCTCTAATGTTCACCCCCTAGAAGAAAGTTATGTCTATCAGATATTGGAGAAATATTCACTATTAACATATAAATTCTTGGATTTTCAATTTCTGCAAAATTATTATACCTCCCTGTCCTTTTGAATAAGTCCATGATGTTTATAAAGTTGGACAATGTAGGTTATTCTGACATCACCCCCCTCCCCATTCCTAGAGTGCCCCTGCCCCTTTGACCACCCCCACCCCCACACCTCATCCCCTGTTTCGGTCTCACCGCTGTTCCGGCAACCGGCCAGCCTGCTATCTTCACGGCACTGGCCGGACTACTGCGACATGACTGTATTGCTTTTTCATCTGCCTGCGCAACCAAGGTCAATCCTGGCAGAATTTCGTGCTCCTTAAAACTCTGGACTGGCTCCAATAGTATTCCCTGGGACTGTGCTGGTTACTGGTGTGACTAGGCAAACACTGCATGCCCCTGATTTGACTTTCTCTATTAAACTGCTTTACTGACTGTGGTCTCTGTTCTTCTCTGACCCCAAGTCCCACACATCCACCCTTATTACTGCTCAGGGTTCCCAGACAGGAAGTGGTGGGTGATAATTGGGGATTTGACAGTTGGGTGCTTACTGTCCTCTACACATACACAGAGGGCTGCCTACAAGAAGGTCCTCCATTAGGGAGTGGTCATTATTTATCAACAGGGGGGTGGGTATTCGCATGGGCGCAAAAAATCTTTTTACACACCCCTTGACAGTTGTAAAATTTCTTGCGGCCCCCCATGCGCCACAGGCGCGCAGAATTTGCACGCCCCTCTTTGATCTATAGTAGCGCGTGGGCTTGTTGGCCAAAAAGAGGGTAATTTTTTTTAGCCCCCCTCAAGACGGGTCCAAATTTTTTTATCCCCTGCCTCGGGAGGGGTCTGGAAGTTTTACGCCCCATCAAACCCACCACCCCCCTTCCCCTCTTTAAAAATATTGACCACTCCCTTAGTCTGTGTGCTGTGACGTCAGTGTCTTAGCATGATGTACACAGAATAGCCTTGGTTTGGCTGACAACATCTGTCCCATTTCAGCTGATCTAACTGTGCCTGTACACAGGTGTAACTGTTTAGGAGGTTGTCTTTGTCAGTTGATTTTTAGAACCACTGGGTCACTTCTGTCCACTTTAGCCATGTACGTAGTACTGATGTAACTATTGATATCCACATTGTATTATAGGCACATAACATTTTCTAGGTTGTTCTGTGCTTTATGTTCAAACAGTCGTCTTTTTCATGGTGGATTCACTGGTGAGGAGCTGATGGCTCTACACCTGCATCATACAAACCCAATGGGGGGAGGGCTGACCATGCTCACCCACATGTTGCTCTACACCTGCATCATACAAACCCAATGGGGGGAGGGCTGACCATGCTCACTCACATGTTGCTCTACACCTGCATCATACAAACCCGGGGGGAGGGCTGACCATGCTCACTCACATGTTGCTCTACACCTGCATCATACAAACCCGGGGGGAGGGGGGTGACCATGCTCACCCACATGTTGCTCTACACCTGCATCATACAAACCCGGGGGGGGGTGACCATGCTCACTCACATGTTGCTCTACACCTGCATCATACAAACCCGGGGGGAGGGGGCTGACCATGCTCACCCACATGTTGCTCTACACCTGCATCATACAAACCCGGGGGGGGGGTGACCATGCTCACTCACATGTTGCTCTACACCTGCATCATACAAACCCGGGGGGAGGGGGCTGACCATGCTCACCCACATGTTGCTCTACACCTGCATCATACAAACCCGGGTGGGGGGGGGTGACCATGCTCACTCACATGTTGCTCAAAACCTGCATCATACAAACCTGGGGAGGGGGTGACCATGCTCACCCACATGTTGCTCTACACCTGCATCATACAAACCTGGGGGGAGGGCTGACCATGCTCACCCACATGTTGCTCTACACCTGCATCATACAAACCCGGGGGAGGGGGGTGACCATGCTCACTCACATGTTCCTCTACACCTGCATCATACAAACCTGGGGGAGGGGCTGACCATGCTCACCCACATGTTGCTCTACACCTGCATCATACAAACCTGGGGGAGGGGGGTGACCATGCTCACTCACATGTTGCTCTACACCTGCATCATACAAACCCGGGGGAGGGGGGGTGACCATGCTCACCCACATGTTGCTCTACACCTGCATCATACAAACCCGGGGGGAGGGATGACCATGCTCACTCACATGTTGCTCTGCACCTGCATCATACAAACCTGGGGGGAGGGGGTGACTATGCTCACTCACATGTTGCTCTACACCTGCATCATACAAACCCGGGGAGGGGGTGACCATGCTCACTCACATGTTGCTCTACACCTGCATCATACAAACCCGGGGGGAGGGGGTGACCATGCTCACTCACATGTTGCTCTACACCTGCATCATACAAACCGGGGGGAGGGCTGACCATGCTCACTCACATGTTCCTCTACACCTGCATCATACAAACCCGGGGGGAGGGGGGGTGACCATGCTCACCCACATGTTGCTCTACACCTGCATCATACAAACCTGGGGGAGGGGGGGTGACCATGCTCACCCACATGTTGCTCTACACCTGCATCATACAAACCCGGGGGGAGGGCTGACCATGCTCACCCACATGTTGCTCTACACCTGCATCATACAAACCTGGGGGGAGGGCTGACCATGCTCACCCACATGTTGCTCTACACCTGCATCATACAAACCCGGGGGGAGGGGGGTGACCATGCTCACTCACATGTTGCTCTACACCTGCATCATACAAACCTGGGGGAGGGGCTGACCATGCTCACCCACATGTTGCTCTACACCTGCATCATACAAACCCGGGGGAGGGCTGACCATGCTCAGTCACATGTTGCTCTACACCTGCATCATACAAACCCGGGGAGGGGGGTGACCATGCTCACTCACATGTTGCTCTACACCTGCATCATACAAACCCGGGGGAGGGCTGACCATGCTCACTCACATGTTGCTCTACACCTGCATCATACAAACCCGGGGGGAGGGGGGTGACCATGCTCACCCACATGTTGCTCTACACCTGCATCATACAAACCTGGGGGGAGGGGGTGACCATGCTCACTCACATGTTGCTCTACACCTGCATCATACAAACCCGGGGGGAGGGGGTGACCATGCTCACTCACATGTTGCTCTACACCTGCATCATACAAAACCGGGGGGAGGGGGTGACCATGCTCACCCACATGTTGCTCTACACCTGCATCATACAAACCTGGGGGAGGGGGGGTGACCATGCTCACCCACATGTTGCTCTACACCTGCATCATACAAACCCGGGGGGAGGGCTGACCATGCTCACCCACATGTTGCTCTACACCTGCATCATACAAACCCGGGGGGAGGGCTGACCATGCTCACCCACATGTTGCTCTACACCTGCATCATACAAACCCGGGGGGAGGGGGGTGACCATGCTCACTCACATGTTGCTCTACACCTGCATCATACAAACCTGGGGGAGGGGCTGACCATGCTCACCCACATGTTGCTCTACACCTGCATCATACAAACCCGGGGGAGGGCTGACCATGCTCAGTCACATGTTGCTCTACACCTGCATCATACAAACCCGGGGAGGGGGGTGACCATGCTCACTCACATGTTGCTCTACACCTGCATCATACAAACCCGGGGGAGGGCTGACCATGCTCACCCACATGTTGCTCTACACCTGCATCATACAAACCCGGGGGGAGGGGGGTGACCATGCTTACCCACATGTTGCTCTACACCTGCATCATACAAACCTGGGGGGAGGGGGTGACCATGCTCACTCACATGTTGCTCTACACCTGCATCATACAAACCCGGGGGGAGGGGGTGACCATGCTCACTCACATGTTGCTCTACACCTGCATCATACAAAACCGGGGGGAGGGGGTGACCATGCTCACCCACATGTTGCTCTACACCTGCATCATACAAACCCAGGGGAGGGGGGTGACCATGCTCACTCACATGTTGCTCTACACCTGCATCATACAAACCTGGGGGAGGGGGGGTGACCATGCTCACTCACATGTTGCTCTACACCTGCATCATACAAACCCGGGGGAGGGGGTGACCATGCTCACTCACATCTTGCTCTACACCTGCATCATACAAACCTGGGGGAGGGGGGGTGACCATGCTCACTCACATCTTGCTCTACACCTGCATCATACAAACCCGGGGGGAGGGCTGACCATGCTCACCCACATGTTGCTCTACACCTGCATCATACAAACCCGGGGGAGGGCTGACCATGCTCTCTCACATGTTGCTCTACACCTGCATCATACAAACCCGGGGGAGGGGGTGACCATGCTCACTCACATGTTGCTCTACACCTGCATCATACAAACCCGGGGGAGGGGGTGACCATGCTCACTCACATGTTGCTCTACACCTGCATCATACAAACCTGGGGGAGGGGGGGTGACCATGCTCACCCACATGTTGCTCTACACCTGCATCATACAAACCTGGGGGAGGGGGGTGACCATGCTCACTCACATGTTGCTCTACACCTGCATCATACAAACCCGGGGGGAGGGGGTGACCATGCTCACTCACATGTTGCTCTACACCTGCATCATACAAACCCGGGGGGAGGGCTGACCATGCTCACTCACATGTTGCTCTACACCTGCATCATACAAACCCGGGGGGAGGGGGTGACCATGCTCACTCACATGTTGCTCTACACCTGCATCATACAAACCGGGGGGAGGGCTGACCATGCTCACTCACATGTTCCTCTACACCTGCATCATACAAACCCGGGGGGAGGGGGGGTGACCATGCTCACCCACATGTTGCTCTACACCTGCATCATACAAACCTGGGTGAGGGGGGGTGACCATGCTCACCCACATGTTGCTCTACACCTGCATCATACAAACCCGGGGGGAGGGCTGACCATGCTCACCCACATGTTGCTCTACACCTGCATCATACAAACCTGGGGGGAGGGCTGACCATGCTCACCCACATGTTGCTCTACACCTGCATCATACAAACCCGGGGGGAGGGGGGTGACCATGCTCACTCACATGTTGCTCTACACCTGCATCATACAAACCTGGGGGAGGGGCTGACCATGCTCACCCACATGTTGCTCTACACCTGCATCATACAAACCCGGGGGAGGGCTGACCATGCTCAGTCACATGTTGCTCTACACCTGCATCATACAAACCCGGGGAGGGGGGTGACCATGCTCACTCACATGTTGCTCTACACCTGCATCATACAAACCCGGGGGAGGGCTGACCATGCTCACTCACATGTTGCTCTACACCTGCATCATACAAACCCGGGGGGAGGGGGGTGACCATGCTCACCCACATGTTGCTCTACACCTGCATCATACAAACCTGGGGGGAGGGGGTGACCATGCTCACTCACATGTTGCTCTACACCTGCATCATACAAACCCGGGGGGAGGGGGTGACCATGCTCACTCACATGTTGCTCTACACCTGCATCATACAAAACCGGGGGGAGGGGGTGACCATGCTCACCCACATGTTGCTCTACACCTGCATCATACAAACCTGGGGGAGGGGGGGTGACCATGCTCACCCACATGTTGCTCTACACCTGCATCATACAAACCCGGGGGGAGGGCTGACCATGCTCACCCACATGTTGCTCTACACCTGCATCATACAAACCCGGGGGGAGGGCTGACCATGCTCACCCACATGTTGCTCTACACCTGCATCATACAAACCCGGGGGGAGGGGGGTGACCATGCTCACTCACATGTTGCTCTACACCTGCATCATACAAACCTGGGGGAGGGGCTGACCATGCTCACCCACATGTTGCTCTACACCTGCATCATACAAACCCGGGGGAGGGCTGACCATGCTCAGTCACATGTTGCTCTACACCTGCATCATACAAACCCGGGGAGGGGGGTGACCATGCTCACTCACATGTTGCTCTACACCTGCATCATACAAACCCGGGGGAGGGCTGACCATGCTCACCCACATGTTGCTCTACACCTGCATCATACAAACCCGGGGGGAGGGGGGTGACCATGCTTACCCACATGTTGCTCTACACCTGCATCATACAAACCTGGGGGGAGGGGGTGACCATGCTCACTCACATGTTGCTCTACACCTGCATCATACAAACCCGGGGGGAGGGGGTGACCATGCTCACTCACATGTTGCTCTACACCTGCATCATACAAAACCGGGGGGAGGGGGTGACCATGCTCACCCACATGTTGCTCTACACCTGCATCATACAAACCCAGGGGAGGGGGGTGACCATGCTCACTCACATGTTGCTCTACACCTGCATCATACAAACCTGGGGGAGGGGGGGTGACCATGCTCACTCACATGTTGCTCTACACCTGCATCATACAAACCCGGGGGAGGGGGTGACCATGCTCACTCACATCTTGCTCTACACCTGCATCATACAAACCTGGGGGAGGGGGGGTGACCATGCTCACTCACATCTTGCTCTACACCTGCATCATACAAACCCGGGGGGAGGGCTGACCATGCTCACCCACATGTTGCTCTACACCTGCATCATACAAACCCGGGGGAGGGCTGACCATGCTCTCTCACATGTTGCTCTACACCTGCATCATACAAACCCGGGGGAGGGGGTGACCATGCTCACTCACATGTTGCTCTACACCTGCATCATACAAACCCGGGGGAGGGGGTGACCATGCTCACTCACATGTTGCTCTACACCTGCATCATACAAACCTGGGGGAGGGGGGGTGACCATGCTCACCCACATGTTGCTCTACACCTGCATCATACAAACCTGGGGGAGGGGGGTGACCATGCTCACTCACATGTTGCTCTACACCTGCATCATACAAACCCGGGGGGAGGGGGTGACCATGCTCACTCACATGTTGCTCTACACCTGCATCATACAAACCCGGGGGGAGGGCTGACCATGCTCACTCACATGTTGCTCTACACCTGCATCATACAAACCCGGGGGGAGGGGGTGACCATGCTCACTCACATGTTGCTCTACACCTGCATCATACAAACCCAGGGGGAGGGCTGACCATGCTCACTCACATGTTGCTCTACACCTGCATCATACAAACCCGGGGGGAGGGGGTGACCATGCTCACTCACATGTTGCTCTACACCTGCATCATACAAACCCGGGGGGAGGGCTGACCATGCTCACTCACATGTTGCTCTACACCTGCATCATACAAACCCGGGGGGAGGGCTGACCCTGCTCACCCACATGATGCTCTACACTTGCATCATACAAACCCGGGGGGAGGGGGCTGACCATGCTCACTCACATGTTGCTCTACACCTGCATCATACAAACCCGGGGGGAGGGGGTGACCATGCTCACTCACATGTTGCTCTACACCTGTATCATACAAACCCGGGGGAGGGGGTGACCATGCTCACCCACATGTTGCTCTACACCTGCATCATACAAACCTGGGGGAGGGGGGGTGACCATGCTCACTCACATGTTGCTCTACACCTGCATCATACAAACCCGGGGGAGGGGGGGTGACCATGCTCACTCACATGTTGCTCTACACCTGCATCATACAAACCCGGGGAGGGGGGTGACCATGCTCACTCACATGTTGCTCTACACCTGCATCATACAAACCTGGGGGGAGGGGGTGACCATGCTCACTCACATCTTGCTCTACACCTGAATCATACAAACCCGGGGGGAGGGGGTGACCATGCTCACCCACATGTTGCTCTACACCTGCATCATACAAACCCGGGGGGGGGGGGTGACCATGCTCACTCACATGTTGCTCTACACCTGCATCATACAAACCCGGGAGGAGGGGGTGACCATGCTCACTCACATGTTGCTTGAGTTCAAGGTCTGTGCCAATATATATGTTGTTGATGTTACTGATGGATAATCTATAGATAAGGTTTAATCATGGACCAGGTTAGAATAACACATTCTCCCAGTTGGGCCACATATTAATGTGGTTGTATTGATTTAGTCAATGAAACGTGTAATTGTGGCATTATTTAGTCTGTGTGCATTGGTCTGTGAGCCGCCCTTGTTCAAATACACTTGATCAGGGAGAAACCTCTTCCCGTGAAATGATGGAATCAGGGAAATAAGATTTAAACTGAGATTGGCATTTTTTCAAAGACCAATCTCATTTAAATAATACAGTCAGTTTGCCCAAAGTGGATTTCTACGCAAATCCCGGTGACAAGGGATGGTTTGTGGGATCAGATTCAGGAATCCCTTCACAGTCAATTACCCTCAATCAATCAAGGTGCGTGTAATGTCTTGTGTTTCATGAACAAAACCGTCGTGGTGTCAGCAAAATATGCCAGAGGTGGTACCACAAGACAATACCAGAATTACATTAGTCACATCACGGACCGTTTACAGTGGAGATTCTTTGTTTTTGTTTTAACCTATAAGACAACATAAATCATGACACACACACTGTCTCGTGATGTCAAATACAGGTGAGGCCTGCGGCCGTTAGTCATTAAATTGTTGTTTTACAGGACGAGGTAACCACCATTTGTACTGAAGGATTGGTAACATTACACTTTGTGCCAAATGATGCCTGGATGAGGGAATCGGATTAAGATTGCCATTTACCATGTGACAGATTGTCACTAGTTGTGCTGTGAGTGAGATCAGCTAACACGTATTACTGAAATTACAGAACGACATCCATTATCCATTATTAAACAAACAATGCTGTTTACGTGCATGCGGCCCCAGGGCATGCAACATATCATGTTTGATAAGAGTAATCAAAACAGACATGTACATCCACGTCAGACAAGTTCCTTACAGGTGAAACACAATTATATATCGTTGTATCTTATAATGTTTTGCAGAATTAGACTTTTAAACTGTTCAACACCTGTCCCTAAAGTCTTACCTAAGGCATATCAGACTATTATAGTGCCAATTATCCTGGTTCCTAATCATTGAATTGACGACCTGTATCTTTTTCGCGAATCGAGCCATAAAGCCTTGGCACAGAGGGGCACTGTTAAGTACAGCAGGTATTACACTATAGGGAAGCAGTGTTACCTGATAGTACAGCAGGTATTACACTATAGGGAAGTAGTGTTACTTGATAGTACAGCAGATTGATGATTGGTACCTACAATAGAAAAGAATCAGTGCAGTGAAGGGTTGTTATATGCAAAACCAGGGTATGCAAGTATGGGCCCTTTCAGGGTACATCCCTCCCTAATCAGTAAGCATTCTTGTAAGTGAGTAAGATGAGTAATTTTTAGTTGGTTCCATAATCATGGTTTGAATTATTCCTATAGCAGCTTGGGAACTCAGGTCTCAGTTGCCAAGCAAAGACTGACAACCTCCAGGCAATTATCTCTAGCTATTATTGCAACTCTCAGTGAGGTAGGCTGAGAGTTAGGGACAGAAGTAGAATTGTGCACTGGTTCATTTAGTTCACACTTAATAATCAGTAGTTGTATATATATATATATATATATATATATATATATATATATATATATATATATATATATATATGTATATTTAAGATGCTGTCTGTGGAACTACAGTTCAGGGAAGGTCATAACATGGTCAGCGGAGTGCAAAGAACAAGTTTGCAATTACCATTGTTTAATAATCAGTACCATATCAGTGTTTGTGACGTAAGCAGGATATACTAAGCATCCTCTTTCTTAAGCTACTAGGCTATTGTAAGGGTGATTTACTACTTCCTTTGCCATGGATTACTTCTCGCTTTCAGGGTAAAAGGTACAGCAGCATTGTCCAAAAGACAACACTTTGGTAGTAGGCTGAAAAAAAGCATACGTAGGGCTTGGTTTTAGGCAGTTTAGTTAAGTGCTGTTCTATAGTATGATATCCTCGCCTATATAGCTAGCACACCCCCAGTAAAATATAAATTAGAAGCTGTTTCTATACTGTGAACTCCTTAGCTCATTCCACGCAGTCTGTACAAAAGTTTTGAATGTAGATCATATATGTTAAGAAAGAAATGACGAAAAACAATAATCGACTCACTATTTTAATCATTTACCTGACTCAATCTTAATAAACAGTAATGCCTTTTGTTTAGGCTGTAAAAACCATAATAATGGTCTGATTTGCAAGCCATGAAAACCAAAATGTAGCCCAAGGTCCCAAGATTACAGCCAGACATTTGGTCCCACAGTCTGGTCATTTCTGCAGGCCCGGCAGCAATTTTGAGAGCAATGACTTCGGTCCCGCGAGTTTTCATATTGACTGTCCAAGCATAGCTCTTTTCTTGTCACAGGAGGGGCCTGTTGCTAGGCAAAAGCAGCTGTTGGTAGGTAGCTGCACAACAAATGGAAGGTCCCAACATCTTCCTTGAGTCCATTTTAGGGGTAAGAACAGATTGAGTTGTATGTTTTCCTAACCTCAAAAAGGGACCTATAATTTGAAGAGATGATTGCATAGAAGTGCAGAATTCTAGGTGCCTGCACAAGAGTTCACACCCACAACATCACTTTTCCATATCCAGACACATCAGACAACATAAAAAATCATGTTGTACCTTTCAGTAATTCTAAGAATTAAATGACCCCTAAGAACCCCCTTTGCTGTTCCTCTGATGGGCTGCATTTCTCTATCACCATGAGTTTTCACAGGTGAAGCCACCTTACGGATTACAATGTTGACCAGCCTTTCAGTCCTTGAAGGCATTGCCATGATTAATTGAGGAAATCCAGACTTATTCCCCCTTCCTTTATGCTTTGCCAAGTCTCCTAGTTTCTGCAGTCGTCATTTAAGTACAGGCAAGAAAAAACTCTGATTACAGCAGCAAATATCAAAGAATTAATGCATTGTGCACTGCCCTAAAGCTTTCAGTTCTTTTTATTCTTACATTGACCTACCAATCCATTGGACCATGCTGTAAATACAGACTTAATCCACAGTTTTGAGGTTATAAAGACCAAGGTAGGGAAGATCTGATATAACTGCTCAACTGACAATTAAGGTTTTTATTTTATGCTAATAACACTGGTTTGCTGATCTGCACAACCACAGTGCAATAAATACTCCTGATAGCCACTTGGGCTGATTTGCACTGCAGCCTCATTCTGGGAGCATGAACATGTTCATAATGGCAGACAGCGATCAGAGGTGATGATACAGTAATTTATTTTGTCCCTATTTTTCATTTTAAGCTTGTAAAGCAGGGAATTAATACAAGAATATGAACTCCTTAGCATACTTTCTTATCCATCCGATCCCCATGGGGGGCTGTCTCCCCCTCCAAGTTGGTCGATGATGATGTATGCAATACTAATCTGTGCAGCAGTAGTTAACAGTTAAGGACCCTTCCCTCTGTGCAGCAGTAGTTATCAGTTAAGGACCCTTCCCTCTGTGCAGCAGTAGTTAACAGTTAAGGACCCTTCTCTCTGTGCAGCAGTAGTTAACAGTTAAGGACCTTTCCCTCTGTGCAGCAGTAGTTAACAGTTAAGGACCCTTCCCTCTGTGTGGTAGTAGTTAACAGCTAAGGACCTTTCTCTCTGTGCAGCAGTAGTTAACAGTTAAGGACCCTTCTCTCTGTGCAGCAGTAGTTAACAGTTAAGGACCTTTCCCTCTGTGCAGCAGTAGTTAACAGTTAAGGACCTTTCCCTCTGTGGAGCAGTAGTTAACAGTTAAGGACCTTTCCCTCTGTGCAGCAGTAGTTAACAGTTAAGGACCCTTCCCTCTGTGTGGTAGTAGTTAACAGTTAAGGACCTTTCTCTCTGTGCAGCAGTAGTTAACAGTTAAGGATCTTTCCCTCTGTGCAGCAGTAGTTAACAGTTAAGGACCTTTCTCTCTGTGCAGCAGTAGTTAATAGTTAAAGACCCTTCTCTCTGTGCAGCAGTAGTTAACAGTTAAGGACCTTTCCCTCTGTGCAGCAGTAGTTAACAGTTAAGGACCCTTCTCTCTGTGCAGCAGTAGTTAACAGTTAAGGACCTTTCCCTCTGTGCAGCAGTAGTTAACAGTTAAGGACCCTTCCCTCTGTGTGGTAGTAGTTAACAGTTAAGGACCTTTCTCTCTGTGCAGCAGTAGTTAACAGTTAAGGATCTTTCCCTCTGTGCAGCAGTAGTTAACAGTTAAGGACCTTTCTCTCTGTGCAGCAGTAGTTAATAGTTAAAGACCCTTCTCTCTGTGCAGCAGTAGTTAACAGTTAAGGACCTTTCCCTCTGTGCAGCAGTAGTTAACAGTTAAGGACCCTTTTCTCTGTGCAGCAGTAGTTAACAGTTAAGGACCCTTCCCTCTGTGCAGCAGTAGTTAATAGTTAAGGACCTTTCCCTCTGTGCAGCAGTAGTTAACAGTTAAGGACCTTTCTCTCTGTGCAGCAGTAGTTAACAGTTAAGGACCTTTCCCTCTGTGCAGCAGTAGTTAACAGTTAAGGACCCTTCTCTCTGTGCAGCATTAGTTAATAGTTAAAGACCCTTCTCTCTGTGCAGCAGTAGTTAACAGTTAAGGACCTTTCCCTCTGTGCAGCAGTAGTTAACAGTTAAGGACCCTTCCCTCTGTGTGGTAGTAGTTAACAGTTAAGGACCTTTCTCTCTGTGCAGCAGTAGTTAACAGTTAAGGACCTTTCCCTCTGTGCAGCAGTAGTTAACAGTTAAGGACCCTTCTCTCTGTGCAGCAGTAGTTAATAGTTAAAGACCCTTCTCTCTGTGCAGCAGTAGTTAACAGTTAAGGACCTTTCCCTCTGTTCAGCAGTAGTTAACAGTTAAGGACCTTTCCCTCTGTGCAGCAGTAGTTAACAGTTAAGGACCTTTCTCTCTGTGCAGCAGTAGTTAACAGTTAAGGACCCTTCCCTCTGTGTGGTAGTAGTTAACAGTTAAGGACCCTTCTCTCTGTGCAGCAGTAGTTAACAGTTAAGGACCCTTCCCTCTGTGTGGTAGTAGTTAACAGTTAAGGACCTTTCCCTCTGTGCAGCAGTAGTTAACAGTTAAGGACCCTTCTCTCTGTGCAGCAGTAGTTAATAGTTAAAGACCCTTCTCTCTGTGCAGCAGTAGTTAACAGTTAAGGACCTTTCCCTCTGTTCAGCAGTAGTTAACAGTTAAGGACCTTTCCCTCTGTGCAGCAGTAGTTAACAGTTAAGGACCTTTCTCTCTGTGCAGCAGTAGTTAACAGTTAAGGACCCTTCCCTCTGTGTGGTAGTAGTTAACAGTTAAGGACCCTTCTCTCTGTGCAGCAGTAGTTAACAGTTAAGGACCTTTCCCTCTGTGCAGCAGTAGTTAACAGTTAAGGACCTTTCCCTCTGTGCAGCAGTAGTTAACAGTTAAGGACCCTTCTCTCTGTGCAGCAGTAGTTAATAGTTAAAGACCCTTCTCTCTGTGCAGCAGTAGTTAACAGTTAAGGACCTTTCCCTCTGTGCAGCAGTAGTTAACAGTTAAGGACCCTTCTCTCTGTGCAGCAGTAGTTAACAGTTAAGGACCTTTCCCTCTGTGCAGCAGTAGTTAACAGTTAAGGACCTTTCTCTCTGTGCAGCAGTAGTTAACAGTTAAACCTCCCTTGGTGTTAGCTTCTAATAGACTGTGCCTGATACACGTGTTGAACACCCCTACCCTTGGGACGCCTAATGCCAAAGCAGTTGCATGTAGACGTGTTCGCTGTTAAATTGCTTCAGCTTTAAGTTAAATGATACATTGCTGACTATGCTGAATGGGATTCTTAACAGCATGGAATGGCAATCTTTACTAATATAATCTGCTATGAAATCGTCAATTGTCATTTATGTAGAAATGTCTTTTACATAAGCCTTGATACCACTTCTGGAATCATGGGGAAGAAGCTGTTTAAAATGTACGTGTTTTCCTCATTTAAACATTAGCAACATTCAGAGGAAAGAAGGTAAAGGATGCAGTGTTGGTGATGTGGCTGTACTTTAAATAATTGTCTGCTACTCTAGTAAGCAGTTGGTATGGGTGAGGGAGTGCATTGCACATCTCAGTGAACTGAGTCCAACCCTAAGTTGCAGAAGGTGCAATGTTAGGCTTGGGCATGCTGATGCCTTCTTCCAGAGGTATGGCTATATCTTGGAGATTATCTCAAAACTAATAGAATAGTACATAATAGTGCACAAGTGCTATCTATGAGTGGAAGGTATATCAGACATAACATGGACCTGCGGTACCTTTAGTCAGGTCAACCTGGTAATGGCATGGTCCACACGTAGACATACATGCCAAATCTCCCGGATTTTCACACTTCTCCCAGGTTTTGAGAGGTTAATGCCCTTTTAACATGTAAAATCTCCCGGATTTTGATGTGCTTTGGCCTTTTGAAGCTGAGAAAAACATTGAAAGGGTACCAAAATGCTTGATTTTATATCTAAATTTTGCCCACTAAGGGCAGTAAAACCCCCGACACTGCTCACTTAGGAAAAGTTATTACAAATGTCCGAAGGACTCCCGGTCTTGTCCCCCGAAATGTTGGCATGTATGCGTAGAACGTGGACTATATTGGTACAGATCTCATCGCTACACTATTACCATCAGAAACAACCCGACCATATCATTATGATTCACATGTGGATCTACTGTTAGGTTACTAATCTACCTCACATCTTGCCGTCCTCTGATCCCCGGGCTTTGATCCCACATTCTCATCTTGTTTGCCTGTCTATCCTTGTGGTCCTATTTTTCCAACCTCTATTCACACATTTAGTATAACAGATTCTATCCATCAGAATTCATATGGAGGTATAAAGGGACAGAGGTCGTTTCGCATTGGTGGCCGCACCCATACCCGGATGACAGGGTTGTATGGCACCAGTCATGATGTACTGTGGTAGGACTAGAGGGTGTGTGTGGAGGAATACTGAAATATCTCCTCCATGATACACTATAGCATGATGGGGGTGGGGGTGATGGTAGAACACTGATATATCTTCTACCCATGATGTACTACCAAAGGCCTTAAGAAACACAGTAATCCAACACCTTGTCTACTGTCTGCCACAGGGGCGCCTCACAGGGGCTGTATATATATGCTGACATAACACACCTTTACTTCCTTACTATTCAGAACATCCCTATGGATGTGTTGTTTGCAACAAAGAGCCACCTCTTGGGGGAAACAAAACCACACCACACTCCCCCCATAGGTTTTAGGCACCTGTTTCTGTTTACACACTGAACAATACAGGTGGGGTGAGAGTGTCCTGCCCTGACCAAGTCGAGCGTCAGGCAGGTGAGCCGTCACTTTTGTAGTAGTTTTCAGAGGAGGTATTTTTTCATAGCCCTTGTTCATCTCACAGATACCCAAAACAAGAGCTTTAAAAAGACAGTCACACAGTAAGGTACAGGTCTGCTTGTGCAATACACACTATCTCAAAACACAGCAGGTGCTTTTCAGTCTAATGTGGTGTGAACAAATTGAACTGTGCAGCAGAGCATGACTTTTCAACATGAGAGGGTACCTACTTTTTGCTCTCATTAGCTTGCATACAACACCCTCCAGGTTCACCCAGAGATGAATGCCGAGGGCTTGTGTCTGTCTGTATGTGGAGGGGGCCGGGTTTGAGGGACGTGGCATCATAAAGGGAGGGACTTGTAGTGGGAGACGCTCAGTGTCCACTCAATACGTTAAAGTGGAGGCAGGACGGGCCATGAAAGGGGCATGGTAGCCTTTGACACTCACTAGGATGGCTTATCGCTGTCCGCCTAAAGACATCTGGTAAATATTTTCAAAACATCTCCACTGTATTGATGGTATTAGAGTTCACATATTAAACTGATAATGTTATTGTGGATACGGGCCACGTAGAGGTTGTTGTAAAGGCACATTTCAAACACCAAGGGTCTTGCTTAAACTAACTAAAAGGGAAGATTTTATAATTCTAAGGAGATAAATACCACTTTTTACAATGGGTTTATTAGGCTTCCTAGATTCATAACATCCTTTTTCTCATAGTTTATTTATTACGAGCCAAGTAGCCCCTATGGAGGAGCCATGTGTTTCCAGACTTCTTGCTCATCCAAAGCATTGGTTATTGACAAATATATTTGACACAAAGCTGTTTAACTAAGTATTGATCCACCCTGTGATGGTGCAGGCCCCACATACTACATCCTCTACATAATATAGTCCTACAGTCAGCAGTTGACACAAACTCAGATCCTCCACTGTGTAGTGTGAGGTGCGGCGTGGCGGCCCCTAGTGGAGCTAGGTGGAACTAGGTGAGGAGCTGAGGTGGGTGGGTGAGGAGCTCGTCAGTCGGTCAGTGGTCGGCGTCTGGTGTGGGTACCGTGTCTGTAACACCACAATAACATATGGTTATAAACTGTAATCTCTACTTCTACCTGGAACACACCACACGGGCGACTGGTACTAAGGGCTACCAATCACACAGGTATGAACAATAAGGATGATACCATGATAAATCCCACATTAGGATCTATACACCAAATACCATATTGGAAGTTACCCCTGGTTTGACTAAAGCAGATGAGATGGTAAAGAGATGGATATCATGAACATGATGAGCAGTAACTCCTTCTACTAACACTACACTGCCTCCTGGCCTATCCCAATACTCGAGGATGGTAGTCTCAGGAACCTGTCAATAAGGCCTACCTCACGGCAGGAGCAGCTCGACGTGCGACATTACCACCCACAACATGTATGAGCTGTACATAGATGGAGGCTGGTCATATGGTGGGACATCAATCATGATGATGTGCTACTACCTGTACTACCTATAGAGGTTGGTCACATGGTGATCTATTACTACCTATAGAGGTTGGTCACATGGTGATCTATTACTACCTATAGAGGTTGGTCACATGGTGATCTATTACTACCTATAGAGGTTGGTCACATGGTGATCTATTACTACCTATAGAGGTTGGTCACATGGTGATCTATTACTACCTATAGAGGTTGGTCACATGGTGATCTATTACTACCTATAGAGGTTGGTCACATGGTGATCTATTACTACCTATAGAGGTTGGTCACATGGTGATCTATTACTATCTATAGAGGTTGGTCACATGGTGATCTATTACTACCTATAGAGGTTGGTCACATGGTGATCTATTACTACCTATAGAGGTTGGTCACATGGTGATCTATAACTACCTATAGAGGCTGGTAACATGGTGATCTATTACTACCTATTACTACCTATACTACCTATTGCACATACAGAGGTTGTCTCCAGACAGATGGATTAGATTACCACACATGAGTGCTTATCAATAATAACTATCTCCTACCTGTAGCACAAGGTGCATGGATTACAAAGACTGAGTAGAGAATCGTTATAAGCACTGCTGCAATGTGCAGCACAAAGGTTCTGTTTTATTACCTACACACCAACGCCACATGAATTAGGACCTTTACACTGTTCATCAGCTCAGAGAACCCACATAGTGTGTACCAGAAACACCTTCATGTAGTATTCATGTAGTGTTCATACACAGGCACCACACGGTCTGAATGTGGCTTGTGGAATGGAGGAGTTGCCTCACTGTTCTTATGGTTCTTTAGAGCAGCTCGGCTACCACAAGGAGCAGCTCCCTCTACTGAGAGAGTACACATAAGCGGTCCCTACACGCAGTAGTTAATAACAGAACACAATTGGCACCTAGTGGTATAAAGGCTGCAGGAGCTGCCTACCACCAGTACTAAACCCAGCCAACCCAGCCCTTACCAACACCAATTAGCTGTGATGTTGGCACCTCTGCCTCTCATAGCCACCCCAGCGTAATAGTCAATTGCTTCTCATGGTTCCTGGTGTCCAAGGTTGGCTGGTTTCTATGGGTTTGCCACTTCCCACACAGTGCTGATTCCCACGGTCTGCCCACCCCATGACCCTCTGGTTCCCACGGACCGCCCGTTCCCCCGGTATCAGACACCAACAGACCACTTCCCTCTCTCCTTTTTTGGTGTGAGTTGCTCGGCTCACTGGTTGCCAACAGCCACTACCAAACCTTATTACCAGCACACCAGGTACCAGAGGCGATAGTAGAGGTGCTCATCCCCTGTCCTGCCCATAGCTGCCCTACAGCTGCAGGAGCCTATACTGCTCTACACTGGATGCACCACTAGGGCTAGGGAGGACAAATATGGATAGTGTTACATAGCAGACTGAAATTGGTAGCGGCAATTGGTATCAACATTCTAGGTATACCTTTAACTGACTATACTACATGCACACTCTCACAAAACTTCTGAATTTTATAGTTATACGAGACTTACCTCTTTTCTATGTTGAAGTAGAATTGTAGTTATTCCGAGGGAACCAGGTCTGACTGTGTTTACCACGCGGGAATCCTTGACTGACAGAGCATGCACGTCTCCACCTCTCGTTGATTCCCGGCAACCCCGAGGGTTCCCGAGAAATAACTTAAATCAACTTGCAAAATTCACAGTCACAACTTATACACACAGTTATCACAAAAGGAGAGCTACCCACCTCCATCCTCTCCTCCACCCTACCGGAGGCTGGGTACACTACACGGAGTGACCAGGAATTGAGGCCCCCTGGTGAGAATGAATGAAAACAGACTGGGTGGCTCCTGTGTGGGGATTAGGCACTGCAGGCTGAGTGGGAGAGGTGACGGAGGACCTCTCTGCCACTGGTGACTGCAGGCGACCCCTCACCTGACTGCAGGCGACCCCTCACCTGACTGCAGGCGACCCCTCACCTGACTGCAGGCGACCCCTCACCTGACTGCAGGCGACCCCTCACCTGACTGCAGGCGACCCCTCACCTACTGCTCACTTTAACAGTACTCACCTACTGCTGTAGCTGAAGAAACCGTCCACAGTGCAGGAGCCCCTATCCATATGCAGGCAATGCTTATCGTCTATTGTAAATGAACTTCCTTTAGGTGTGCAGGGAATGCCCATTGTGAGGAAACCACTCTTTGCATGTAGGAATGGGTCAGCTTAAAGGAACTCCTATTGGTGTAAAGAGCTGTAAGAGCTCCTCATATTAACTTTGCTCATCTTGAAGGAACTTCTATCGTTTCATTGTTGCGCAGGAATTGCTTACAGTGCAGGAACTCCTGTTGATGTGCAGGGATTGGCCCTTGGAAAGAAGCTTGTAGCAATCGATCAATGTGCAGAAAGTCTTGTTGGTGTCCAGAATTTGATCATTGTAAAAGAACTTCCATAGGGGTTCAGGAATTGCTCATCATACAGGGACTCCTGAAGGTGTACATAAACTGCCCATTGTAGAGGAACTCCTATTGGTACGCAGGAACCTTTACTGGTGTGCAGGAGTGCCTTATGTGGCATGCTGGAGGGGCCCACTGGAGGATATACCGGCTCCTGGTAGTGGGGAGGGACAACTGACTGATTGACGGACTGACAAGAGATTAAGGTGAGTGGATAGTACGCATCAAACTAGAGTAATCGGGGTCGGGGCAGGTAACTAACAAGTACATCTAGGTATAGGTGAGTGGCTATTGTAATATGGAGGGTGTTGCACATAGGGGAAAAGGTAGTTTTGCCTGGAAGCCAGGCTAAGAAGTGCTGCTTGTAGGTTGTTGCACTTTGGGGAAAAGGAAGTTTTGCCTAAGAAGTGCTGACAGTCTACAGCTGACTATTTTTCGTGTAAGTACTCATGTCAGACAAGCACAAGTGCCTTTCAATGAAGATAATAGCTACTGAAAACAAGAGCACTAAACATAGAGTCACACATAGGTACCTGCTTACACTATTTTAAACAGGGTAGGTGGCTTTTCAGTCTAACAGTGGAGAGTACAAGTTGAATGGTGAAGCTGGACATGGCTTTTTAACATGAGAGGACACCTATTAAAGGGGGGCTAGCACGGCGAATTGCAACATGGGTACCTACCAAACGAACTTGAACAAATCCGTGGGACCCAGCGAAAAATTTGCGTTAACCTGATTGGTCGAGGGGTGGTCATGTGACTTGTTAACGCGGGTACGTCTTATCCGTGCTAGCCACCCTTTAAGTGCTCTCTTTGGCTTATGTGCAACAGCCACCTGCAATGGAAGGTGTAACTTACAGGTACATGTCTCAGTAGTTGTTGCTGTGGAGAAGTAGTAGAGGTACTAACTGGCACCTAGGACATGGTGGCAGTGGATGGAAAGGTAGTAACTAACACCTGTAGGATACCTGGGACATGGTGACAGTTGGAGGAAGGTAGTAACTAACACCTGTAGGAAACCCGGGATATGATGGCAGCGGAGGAAGGTAGAGGTAGTAACTGACAACTGTAGGACACCTGGGACATGATGGCAGTGGGAGAAAGGTAGGGGTAGTAACTGACACCTGTAGGAAACCTGGGGCATGATGGCAGTGGGAGGAAGGTGCAGGGGATGAGGGGAGAGGAGGGAAATGACAGGGACAGTATTTGAAATGAGCCAATATCCACAGTAAGAATGTAGCATCCCCAGAGTCGTCTTTGAGAGCAGTCACTGAGGGGCAAGTAGTCGTTAAGGATATATGATAGAAAACTACTGCTGCTGACTTTCAGACTAGTGTTAATGTCATGAACTAGATCTACTAGGCTCATTACCACCACCATGTGGCAACTGAATGAAAAGGACAGTTTACGTAAAGTGAGGGCATCAGGTTCAAAAGGTGTGATTGAGAAGATTGTCACATTTGTAAGCCAATAAAGTTCCGGTAGTCACATATTGTATAGGGTTCTTGAACTGTAATACATGAGCTGGCATAATAATCCATATCTATTCACCACCTGCTGTACACCACTGCCCCCTACCTGTAGCACTATAAACAACCTCTACAGTGCTGAGATTAGCTAGTTGTGAAAGACTAAGTTCTGTATCATTATCTGATATGAAATGAGGACGCCAATAAGGGCTGTTATTTTCTTTATATTGAAGTCCTGAGAATCTGGCAAGTGTACCATAGCCAGGAATACCAGAAATAAATACAGAGGTGTCACATGAAAATGGAGAGAAAGAGAAATGTAATAAGAATGGAAGTCTCTTTTAATTTCTGTTATGAAATTTTCTATCTCAAGGAATACTATTTATGCTGTTGTAAAATATGAGGGGTCCTTGGGGCAGTACTGGGTCATCAAATTGAGGACTCCTCACATTGATCAGTTTTTATGAGGAAGCAATGCAATCAATATGATGGGTCTAGGTAGTCAATTTGATGAGTAACTTTATTTCTAATTTCCATTTATTGTGATAATATCTGGTGTACTCTTTGTATACAGGAAATAACCGTGAAATCCATCTTCCCGACATGTGCCTGATTAGGTAAGGATGCATCACATAGAGTAGGTGCATTAATCTAAGACTTAGCCCCTCCCATTGCCAGGGCCTTTATCAGGGGTATTGAGGGTCTGTTAATCTTACTAGGCCCAGCGAGTACATGTGAACATCAGCTGACAGCCAATCCACACACTTATAATTATGCCTTTAAACACACAAAAGGTTGATGGCCTAGGGTCACCATTTCTGAAACGGGACCCAAAGCGTATAGGGGGATATGGCACTGTAAGATATCTGTATGGTATAGGGGAGGGATATGGCACTGTAGGATATCTGTATGGTATAGGGGGATATTGGACTGTAGGATATCTGTATGGTATAGGGGGATATGGCACTGTAAGATATCTGTGTAATGGTTCGTATCGACTTATATGTTGGGTGGCTCTTTGGCTCGCTTACCACTAGATATACCAACACAACACGAGTAGTTCGGGTTGGGCAAAGCCCCAGAAACCCCTACCTCTCGGGTAGGACTTTATTCAACTTGGTCAGTAGCTTATGTTGAGCGTCTGGACTGGACCAGGTCCAGTCTCCTTCTGCCGCTCGCCCGGCTTCTTAGTAGAAGCTGGACGCGAGGCATGGTGCTGCCCCCTCTTGTACCAACGAGGTATAGCAAAGCGACACCTAGCTGGAATAGAAGGAACAAGCACCACACGAACACGTCTCTCGGATGAACGGCACTAATATATATACGACGATACCGGCCCCTACACCACCCCCACTAGACTATACCTAGGGTTGGGTGTAATTAACAAATACCTATTGTTAATTTTATACAGTAATATTATACATAAATAGGTAAGTCTATATATACAGTTCGTATAGAATATAGAACATTAAGGGGCATTATAAATAATATGTACATAATGAGGCATCGTCGCATATAACCCGAAGTAATAATAACTAATAATAACAACTAGGAAGTGGCGCCTTATGCACCATCGACCTATGGTGGTAGATAGTAACAATGTTATTATTGTATACGAGACGCAATTAAAGGTTGTAGACTTGTAGTCAGATGATATGAATAAAATTTTACAGTATTAACTAACCGACCCGAGGTGGGGTAGATAACCCGAGAAAAATTTTGTTTGTTTTAATTATAAGAATATAAATATGATATAAAAATAGATTAATACAAAATAGTAATACTGATAAGTATAGGCGTCCTACCAGGGTAGCAGGATCGCCCTTACAATATACCGGACTTCCGGCGAATCTGGAACGACTGGTTTCTGCAGCTCCACCCGGCGACATGTGTGTGGTGGCAAGCCACGTTGCTGTTATGTTGTGCCCTGATGAAGATGGGAAGATGGAGCCCCGGTTAGGTGTGGTAATCCTTTTGGTGTTTCAGGTTAGCGTCCATCTTCACTGCAGGTTCCGTCCCAGATTAACGAGTCCAGTGTAAGGATCAGTGCCTCTGGCATATTAAATGCTTTTACCCTCGGGTACAAAGAGACACCATCAGATGGACACTTAGAGATCTTCCGGATCCGTGTCCATCTTCTCAGCCGACTCCACTGAGGCAGATGGAGCCGAGCTGCTGCAACTGCTCACAGAGAGCAGCGTGGAAGCCTCGCTGGGTGTGTCGCTCCCCAGGCTCAAAGCGCTCATCACCGCGGATGGACTGTCCAGTGCCTCGGATGCAGGTAGAGCAACCGTGGCAGCTGGGGCAGTCCGGGCGAAAAGAGCAGCCAGAAGTGGGGGAGCTGCCGGAACCGGCGGAGCCGCCGGGACCGGCGGAGCAGCCGGGACCGGTGGAGCAGCCGGAACCGGTGGAGCAGCCGGAACCGGTGGAGCAGCCGGGACCGGTGGAGCATCCGGGATGAAGATTAGGGACGACGGAAGGCCGTCCCACTCCTCTAGGTGTTTCCCGAATGCCAGGAAGAATTTGAGGTCAGCCTCCTTGTACCTGTGAATGTACCCGGCGTTCTCAGCGCGGTGGAACTCCTTAAGCTTTTCAGCTTCCATCTGCTGACGCCGGCAGGATTCGAGAGCCTCCTCGACTTTCTTCCTTTCCAGCTGCCTGATCTTCTCTTCCTCCCTCCTCTGGATTTCGTAAACCAGATTGAAGGTGGCTTCAGTCATCACACGCCAGTAGTCGACCGACTTCTGGCGGTGCAATGCCTGCCATTCCGCCATCAGGTCATTCTGGATCTGAGCCGTTTGGACATCGCGGTGGTCAACAAACGTGTTCGGATCCTGAAGACCTGACAGAGTTCCGGAGATTAGCTCCATAACGTGCACCCGAGGGGCCGTTGGTGGAACTATCACTGGTGGTGGCGCGGCGGCCTCCACTGAGGCAGGCGGGGTGCCTGCTGGAGGAGCAGACGGGCCCTCAACCGTTACACCACCTCGACCTCGGCCACCGCCCAGGGAAGCTCGGGTGGACTCCAGCCCACCACGGCCTCTACCACGGGGCTTGGTCCGGCCCAGGGAGGTTAGGACCTGCGACTCGGGTCCAGCCTGTCCCATAGCAGGGAACTTCGCCGCGTACTCACTATACGTGGGGCGCTTGCCGGAAGATCCCTCTCCAGCCCACCAAGATGAATACCCGGATGGGGGAGCGAAGAGTTCGCCCCCATCATCCTGGCTGCCAGAGGCTTCGCCCGGGCGTTGTTCCGCGGGTGCTGGTGTCGAAGTTGTGGCCGGGGTGGCCGCCTGGCTAACCGTCCTATGGGCCTGGTTGCTAGGCATATCCAGAGCCGAGACTTGTTGTCCCGACTCACGACGATCAGCTGGGTTGGCTGGTCTGGGCTGGTCCTTGTTACCCGAAGGGCTTACGGACCGGTCTGCTCGGGTCCTTTTGGAAGCACCAGTAGCCGTGGCTGTGCCTCCGTTAGGACCCTTAGAGCGGGCTTTGGCCTTCTCCCGTTTATCATCTCCTCTCCACTTCTTCACTTTCAGGTGCACCTCGCTGGGCATCCCGAACTTTGTGGAGGAGAAGTTGATCTGGAAGAAGGTCAACAAGTTGCCACTCTTCCACGAGCTGAATCCGGTCTCGAATGCCTGCTCCTTTATGTCCTTTACGCTCAACGAGGGCCAGTTAGCTAGGAGCTCGTTGAAGCACTTGATGGCCCGCTTCCTCGTCTTCTCCAGGCCGATACCATGGGCTTTCTGCAAGTGCAGAGCCATGTCTCGGCGCCGGTGAGTGTTGAACGAGCCATCACATAACTTGCTCGGACGGTCTCCGAGCACGCACATCATCACAGGTTTGTGGTGCATGTGATGCTCTACTATGTGCCGAGCGAAGCGGGGCTTCGTCTCGAACACCTTTTCACCCGTGAGAGCCAGCTGGCACGACTCGAATGGGCACCTTCGGCGGTTGCCGGTTGGTCCCCATCGGGTCATCGCCCACTGGACTTTTGTCTGGGCCTCATAACTGTAGATAGACCCCAATTTGGATTTCAGCTGGTCGATCCAAATGAGGTAGAATTTACCTACTGGCGTATCCGAGGGGCCGGATTTCATCCACTCCTCGTCATCGCTATCACCGTCCTTATTGACGGCGCCCGGACACATGTAGTGGACCGTGTCATAGGCACAGTCCGCGAAGCAGCGGGGAGTCCGTTCCTTGAACCCCTCGGCTGCATTCTTCCACATCCACTTCTGATTGTCGTCCTTTGGGACATCCGTGGTCATTTCTTCCCACGTTGTCACGGACTCCAAATCAGATTTGGCTGACTCGGGCAGCTCTGGGTCGCTTTCGCTTCCCTCACTGTCCGTGTAGATGCCTGCTCCCCTACGGCTGGCTCGGCTGGTGGTGGTAGTACCAGACGGAGCCTTGGTAGAAGACTTGGCGCTTGTCCCGCTGGTGCTGGCAGTGGAAGCTGCAGTAACTGAGGTGGCTACCGTGGTGGTTGTAGTGGTGGAGGCGGGCGCCTTCGGTTTGCCCTTGCCCCTCGGCTTGGTGGGGGGCGTGGGCTCTGCCGGAGACGCTTTCGCTCCATTTTTCTTTTTCCGGCGCTGAACCTTGGGTGGCTGCGCCGGCACCTCAGGACTGGAATCCGACTCCCGTGGATTCCTGTCCTCCGTACGAGGGCTCCTCCTACCGCTGACCGGGGAGTCAGAGTCGGAAGAGACCTTAGATTTGCTTTGGGCCTGCTGTTTGCGGTGGGCCCGACAAGCTGCGGTGAGCTGCTTCTGCTGCTTGGCGAGCTAGGCTCGCTTGGCTTCAACAGCAGCCTGCTGACGCGAGATGTCCTCTTCCGAGATCTCGCCAGGCGCCTCCGGAATGTCGGTACCCGGTTCCGCCTTGGTCGTGGACCTCTCGATGGCGATCCTCATGTCTTCAGCCTCCAGGTCACTCTCGGTGAGAGGACCCTTTGGCGCAGGTTTATGGGTCAATCGCTTGACCCGGTCGGTTTCCACCGAAGAGAGGGTTACTGTAGAGTCTGTCTCCATGTCGGACTCTCTTAACTCCGCGGCCTTTCGGGTGATGCCTTCGGAGATCAGCACTGCTCGGGCCAAGCTCTCATTGACCGCCATCTTCTCCCCCAACCTTTGATAGTTGCGGAGCCAAGAGACTGGCATACTGTCAGCCAACTCGTCGCTGCACGAGTCCATAACCAGAGTCTTGAAGTCGTCTGGTATGGCCTCGGGCACGCCTGGTTTCGCCGCCAGCGGTCCGTATCCGAACATGGAGGCGTGCATGGGGATATAAGTCCCCCAGGAGGTGTATACAACACCGGCCTCGCAATCGACGTGTGCCATACGTTCGATACGAGTCTTGAATCCCGGAGGATACAGGGGAATGTCCAAGACATCCATACTGCCACCCGAAGCTGCTGCCGTAGACGCGGGCTCCGGGCGCGGTGGTGGTGGAGGTGGCATCTCCCGGTCGGTGGCCTCGGCCATCGCCGAGAGCGTCCGGGCTGCCTCCTCAGTAGAAGAGTCCATAGACTCCTTGACCCGAGACGGGACCTTCGGGTCCTCGCCTTCCTCCAACAGAACGTTGGCAGTTTGACGCGCAGCGTCAATCGTCCCCTGTGCCATGGCACTGAGGGCGACTTCCAATAAAAATTGGCAAATGTGTTGGACTCCTCCCGAAGGATTCGTCCAACAAGAGGGGTGTGTTAGAACAAGCTAACTCGACAGCTAGAGGCTGTAAACCGCCAACACTAACTAGAGCGAAAACGGGTGGCGTCTAACCACCACGAGTCCGCCCTAGTTATGACCAGTATGACGTCAGACCTCTCGTCTCACGAGATCCCGCCGTGGCTATCCGGTGACCTAGTTCCGCGCTTTCCCGCCGCACCCGCGGCGCCACCTAGGGAACTAGATCCGAACTAACAATCGACTCGACATGCGAGACGCGGCCTACTACCCGAGTGCTATCGTCTGGAGCTTGGCGGTGTATACAACGCTTTAAAGCGAATGTACCGGTTAATCCGACCGCCACTCACGGGATACAGCTACCCGGGGAGGGCGCGTTCGGCATCTCCAGCTGTGGAACGTATGTTACCCGCCTACGGCGGACAACACGCAGCAGCTCGTTGTGTACTGAGTTAGGTTACAGCAGACCTCAACGGGGGACTGCGTCTAACGCCTTCGGTTAGCCTCTTATTTTTCCCGGCTTTACGTACGGCTTTTTCTGGGTTCCGCTTAGCCACTGCGGGACCTTTCCCATACGTAATGCCTTCACTCAGCGAGACATTTTTCCTTTTCTTACGATTAGGTCGTTTCCTGGCCTTCGTCTTCTTTTTCACCATAACCTCTTCTCCCGGCGTCTTTCTCGGCCGGCCTCTAGGGCGCTTCATTGGCACTACCACGCTCGGTCCGCTAGGGACAGATGCTGGTGGTTTGTAACCGAACTCCCTCTCCGCCTCTTCGCGTCCCTTCCAGGGCCGAAGTTTTCCGACATTCGTCTTCCATTTCCTACCAGTTAGGCAGTCTTCCATCATCACCGTAGACTCGGAGATGACGCGAATAATTTTTAACGGACCTTCCCAAGGCGTTACGAGCTTCAGCCGTTCTAGCGGCTCGTAGTACCTTAGTACTTTGTCCCCAACATTAAAACGAATTCGTTTAGCATTGGTGTCATAACCCACCTTCTGCCACTTCGCACTCTTCAGCAGCTCTTTCCGAACGGCCTCGTATGCCCGTTTGAACCTATCCCTTAACGACTCTACAAACAACACAGTGCAGGGCGCCTCCGGGTCTATCCCAACCACTCCATACACTAAGTCGGCGGGCATTATGATGTCCTCGCCGAACACTAGCATGTTTGGAGTGCAATTAGTAGATGAATGGACAGTGTTGTTGTAGGCATGTACTACAAACTCGCACTGTTCATCCCAGTCGTCCTGGTGGGTATTGACCAGGGGCTTTAGCACTTGTATCAGGGTTCTGTTGAACCGCTCTACCTGCCCATCCGACTGTGGTCGGTATGGGTTTGTTCGGGTCTTACAGATGGCTAGGTAATGGCACATCTCCTGCCAAAGCTCCGACTCGAACTCTCTTCCTTGGTCGCTGTGCATCATAAGGGGAACACCCAAATCCAGCACCCAGCCTTTCACAAACGCCTCCGCGCATGTGGCGGCTTTGTGATTAGGAAGAGGGAACACCCGAGTGTACTTGGTATAATAGTCGGTTATGACCATCATGCAAGTATTGTCTCGGGCGTTGTCTTGATTCCACTGATGATGTCTATCGCCACTCGAGCGAATCTGACACCAAACAATTCCTGGGATAAGGGTTGCTTACCCAGGCCGGGTCCCGGCTTGTTTTTACAACAATCCGGGCAAGTGGCGATCCACCGGAGCAGGTCGCCTCTCATACCGGGCCAGTAGTAACGCCTTTGTAGGCGCTCTATTGACCTCTTCTTACCGAAATGGCCACTCGTTTGATGGCCATGGCAATAATACATGATATCCCTCCTCATCGGAGCGGGTATCACTATTTGTAACTATGATATACCATTTTATTATTCCATAAATTCTAACATATTTTGTATTAATCAAAGAATATCTATGAAATTAATACATAGGTTGGTTCTAAGAGCTATAAGAGCGCTCAAACTTTGTATAAGAGCGTTCATGCCCCACTGCACACCAGCCAGGTCGGTTACAACACACTTTTTGACATCAAAGGCTCCGACCTAATGGTTCACTGCACAATATAATAAAAATGAGGGTCTCAGTGTGCGACCTCATGGTTCAGTGCACAAACTAATAACTTGTAAGTGAATGCAACCGGCCGTCACGGGTGCCTGAGCACCGCTGACGCCGTCATGAGTGTCTGAGCACTCTAATAACTGAACAATGGGTTACATAAGCACGACGCCATAACCGTCCGGTCGCTCTAGCGTTGCTCCTGAGCGAGCTAGGTCAAATATCAGTTATGGAAAGCCCATAATTAGACGGTCAAAATGAGCCCAAGATCAAGGCGTAACTCCCATTATTAAGGAAGTTATGCCAGGGAGACTGAATCGACCTCCAAGTGCACTACAGACGAACCAGCGCGAGTTACGCGCCTATCAAGCGGGCAGTTTAAACTTGGCATATTCAACTCCGCGCATGCGCAAAATGGCGGTTGTAACTGCGTAAACTTCCAAGATATGGGGGTTAGAAGTTACACAACCGACCAAGACAATGGGGGACACAGCGGCGCCCATGGGGGTCCTTTGTGCACCCAGTGACACATGAAAGACTCCCCTCTAACAATTGCAGAGTTAGGCAGATGCCACTGGCCCCAGTCAGTCTGGAGGTGCTTTTCCAAGATTTGCTACAAATAGCCTGGCTGCACCTCCTAGAGAACAGAACACCAAGAACCGCTCTAGAGGTAACATCTCCAGTCATCTCCTGCTACCTGCTATACCACTGCACTATGGTGAAACTATGCTAGACAGGCATTGGTTTCTATCATTAGTGGCCAGAGGGTATCTTCCTCAAGACTTCCACCAGAGGGTCAAGTTATTCATTATTTCATTATTCCTCTAAGCAGCAGGTCAGGAGCTAGGTGTGGGAACCCACCTAGAACTATGCTGGACATTGTATTATTATTACCTCACAGGTGGAGTGGAACAGAACATTATACTTTATAAATTACTGTATATTTACTGTATGTACAAATTACCTACATACTAACTACTGTATGATTGATATTTCTTACATGTTGCCTAAAGCTGAATAAACCAGTGACAACTGGAAATAACACTATTTATAAGAGCTTAATGTATTTACACTATATACCACTAGTCTTATGATATTTCTCATATGACAACTTGATCATGCACAATTACTAGTATGACATAACAGCCTACCGTTGGTGGGAGTTGTCTTCCACCTACATAGTATGCCATCTCGGATCTCTAGCTCGGTCCATTGAGCTAGCAATCGCCTTGCTTCCCTATCTTCTAGGGATACTAGCGGCCTTGCCGGTTTAATACCTGACCGTAGGTATTCCATTATGCGCGCAGTGGTGGGATCCGACTGTTGGAACTTCTTGATGGTCTCCGGGGACCAATTGAGGTAGCTACATACAGCCTCCTCCCAGGGGATACGGGGGGTGGTATAATTGAATACCAACCCGGCTACCACAGCATTGTGGGCTCCGCAGTCTTCACAAGTGGCATTTTGGCACCTTCGGATAGGTCGCCGCGACAAGGCATTCGCATTGATGTGTTTAGCACCGGGTCGGTGCTCTATTTGTTTATGCTCCAATCCGAATTCGGATAGATGAGCTAACCATCGTCCAATCATCCCCTCGGCGTCCTTAAAGTTAAGAAGCCACCTAAGAGACGAATGGTCTGTTCTTAAAGTAAAGTCACTTCCCCAGAGGAAATGCTTAAACTTCTTCGTATACACCACCACCGCGAGAAGTTCCCGCTTGGTGGTACAGTAATTACGCTGGGTCTTGCTTAGCGTGTTGCTAGCGAATGCTATTGGGACTTCGACTCCCCCCTGGACCTGAGAGAGAGCTGCCCCGATGGCATCATTGCTCGCATCGGTGTCTAAGATGAAATGTCCCTAGGGAGTGGGATATTTCAACACGGGTGTATTCCTAAACAAATCTTTTATTTTATTAAAAGATTCCTCTTGCTCGCTGGTCCATGGGAATGGGTCCCGTGCCCTACCCGGGGTCCAGTGAGCTAAGCACTGCATGGGAAAGCTAACACGAGAGTAATTCGGTATGAAATCACGGTAATAGGAACAAAATCCTAGGAATGATCTCACCTCCTTAGCACTCGTGGGTCTCTCCCAATTTTCTACAGCTTCTAATTTTTCCGGATCCGCGCTCACCCCGTTAGGGGTGATGATCCTTCCCAAGTATGTAATTGTCCTCTTAAACAAATTACATTTCTTTGGTTTCAGTTTAAGACCGTTTGATAGTATCCGATCGAGGACCAATTGCAGATTTGCATGGCATTCCTTGAACGACTTGCCGAACACGACCACGTCGTCCAAGTAGACCAAACATTTCTTCCACAAGAGGTCACTCAACAAGGATTCCATCATGGCCTCGAACGTAGCGGTGGCGTTACACAATCCGAAGGGTAGGACATTGTACTCGAATAGCCCCATGTGACTGGAGAACGCTGTTTTCTCCATGTCATCAGGGTGCATCGGTATCTGCCAGTATCCGGATTGTAAATCCAAGGTACAGAACCATTGGTTCCCGCCCAAGCTATCTAACGTCTCGTCTATCCTTGGTAGGGGATACGAGTTTTTCTTTGTCATACCGTTCAGTTTTCGGTAGTCGACACAAAAGCGGATAGTACCGTCTTTCTTAGATGACCCCTAAGTCCAACTGTTTACGTATTTCCTCTTCACAAATTAACTTCTTCTTAAGAGGAAGTCTACGATACGGGATTTTAAAAGGTTTCTCGTTGCCCACATCTATGGTGTGCAACACCTTATCGGATCTACCCACCGGTCCTCCTTCCCTACCAAAAGCACTCTCGTACTTTTGTAGGAGTTTCGCCAGGCAATCCTTATCCTCCGTATCCTGTAGATCTGATTGATCAATCAGCTTTTTGAATTCTTCATCCAAAGGATGCTTACTAACTGGGTTTAGTGGTTTATTGAACTTGGCCTCGGCGACGTGTTCAACCGAACTCATCCTACCCACACTGTCGCCTCGCTTCAAGTAGACCACCGAACCACTTCGGTTAGTCATGGGTAATACAGTCCAAGCTGCATTAGCCACCAATGTATCCACTGAGTCCAACCCGATACTCGACAAATACACCGTATCGGGTTCGTAGACTCCAGTTTCATTCCTTTGGGCCATTGATCCGCCACAAAGGACATCGCAAGTGGTACCCGGTGGGATCTTCACCGTGTGTATCACTGATGCAACCGAAGACACCTGTCTCAATACGCATTGGACATGCAAGCTATACGGGTTCCGTATACTCATCATACCATCCCTCGGGTCCAAGACGGCCCCGTATCAGCTTGCAAAATCCAGTCCGAGGATTCCGTCATCACTAACCTCTGCTATAGTCGGCGAAAGAACAAATTCTTTGCCTCCTATATGGATAGGCATAAACGTCCTACCAAAAGTATGCATACTGCTTCCGTCGGCTGTGCAAGCATTTACCCCCGTTTTGAGGTTCTCATGGCTGCCGGCCACCGAGTCGAAAAATCTTTTGGACACACAGGAGTGGCTGGCTCCAGTATCCACTAAGAATTCTCCTACCCGGCCTTCCACAGATATGGGTACATACCACCGTCTCCCCCCTAAAGGAGAGGGGTTACTGGTAAACTGGTGAAAGTCTCCCGAATCACCAAGATTCAATCCGAGTCCTCTCAAAAATTCCAGACACGGATGACTTGGGGGAAGGCGTGTCCCACACACTCGGATCAACTCTTTGATCCATCCTTCCTCTCCCCCAGTGCGGCCACTCGCCTCCATATGCTCACTCCCATACACATAAGCACTAGGGTCCCTGGCCCCGGCCAAGGTGCAGGGGTGCGCACCCACAGCCACCCGGCCTCCAGGTGTATTTGATTCGAAATCTTCCACCGGTTCGCCCCCGGTAGCATTTTGGCATTCGTTCTTCCTTGGGGTCATATCAGATGCCGTTGACACAACCCCCACTAGTTTTCCACCTTGGTGGAATCCACAGCGTTCTCCCTTCCTTCGCCGTTATCCTCGGCTTCGTAGAAGGCAGCCATTACCGGCTTAGCAGCGGTACATTCGGAAGAATAGTGTCCCATGCGCTGACACCTGAAACACTTAACCGTTCGGCGATCCACTCTGGGTCTTTGCCGACTGGTTTGGAGGGCATCTGTAATTTTCTTACACATATCCTGCATAAGTTTGGTCATATCCGGAGATTGACCCTTCGCTTTATCAGTGCTTAAGGGAGGCCTGGAGGCATTCTCGCCAACTTTCGGGTCATTCTTGACATCGGGTGATGGTCTAGAATCCCTTAGCTTGTTAAACGCCTTCCTTGGAATATACTTCCTACCTGAAGCATTTTTCCTTAGCTGCACCGAACAGAAGGTGCCGTCCTCCTGTTCGAATTCAATCAGCTCAAAGTCGTCTGAGGTAGTATTTGCCTCGGACTGCTGGACTACTGATGCTAGGGGAGCCGAGCCAGTGGCATTCGGTATGTCACCCGCTAGCATGGTTCGTTTCTTCACGGCCATATCTATACCATTAAATATGCCGTGCAACGTTATGCCTTCTTTCCAGGCATCTCTTGCAGCAATCTGCTTGTCTCGGTCTCTTAAACCCTTGACGAATTGAGTAATCAAATCGTCCATATACCAGTCCTGGTTTTCTGTACCGGGTCTGGCCTTGCTTAGCAGGGCATGTAGTTCCATGCCGTATGCTCTGAAAGCTTCGTTAGGCTTCTGCGTACGTTTTTTAAAGCGGACCATCGGATCCTCCTTGACCATGTTACATAACAGTCCGCTAGCAGATTCCACTAACTGCTCGAAACTCCCAACGAGGCCGTACCAGGTCCGCCATTGCTCTACGGCCATGCGACCTGGCCCGCCTTTCAAACACCTTACTAGGTGCGGCTTGGACTCGTATGGGGTCCACCCATTACAATTCATCACGTCGATGAAATCTTCAAACCACTCTTTCCATGGCCGAGTACCGTCATATTCCTTAGGGATGACGGCTACCCTTCGGGCAGAATTGTGAGCATACATCAATCTAGTGCATTGCTGTTTGCTCCATTCAATCGCCTTGGTTTCATTCAAGGTTCGATTGCCCCCTATACCACCGAAGCTCGTGTTGCCCGGTGGAGGTGGTGGCGGCGGCTGTGTATACGTCCACTGTGAACCACTGTGGTTCGTATAGCCCGCACCACCCTGGTTAGGGCCGGTACCCGAGGTACTACTATGGCCTGTGGTACCCGGAGCACCGCCCCCCCCTTGTGCGCCTTGGTAACCGCCGTCGGACGGCTGGTTTCCCGCTGGCTGACTGCCATCGTTCGATGGATTGGGTTGGCTGCTGTCATTACCAGCTCCCAACCCCACACTATCAGTCGGATCCACATGTATGTGGAATCCACTAGTCTCCGCACTACTGTCGGAGGCATCCCGGGGTATATAGTCCGGGTCCAAGTTGTGGACTATGGGGACTTCACTTATCCGGACTCTACTAGTTCGGCCATGCTTTTTTTTTTTTTGAGGTTTGAAAATGTTTTATTGTCAAGTCACTATTCATACAGAAAGTGGTAAAATTAGACAATAATGTGAATCCTCGTTCAGTTATTACATTAAGTGGTTGTTTGCACATAGATCAATGAATAAAGATGGAAATTTATACAATGAAGAATGAGAACAATAATATAAACAGAAAAAATAAAATCTATATAACAAACAGTATATACTATGTACACAAATAGCAACCTCTATAATCTTACAATAAAATTTCAAAAAAAGGGCAGCAGGCATGGTACACCAGTTTGTTACTATCAACAAGTTTTATACTAGCATGTATTACACTATACCAATAGGATATATATGGACAGATCAGTAGGTACAAAACATATCTTAAACAGATGATCAGCAGATATACAGTATGAGAGTATAGTCACTGTGAGCTCATGGATGAAATTCATGCGGTGTAGTCTTTCAACAGCTCCACATGAATAAATTCTAATAGAGGGTGTAGTCAGCAAACAACAGCTCCCTCTACTCAATCAGGATAAGGTGTAGTCTTTCAACAGCTCCCTAACCTGTATCTTTTTTCATATTACTCATCCAGCTCATTCAGCTCATCACCCATTAACATCATCTTGGACAAGTCTTGTATCTGCCTAATTCTTGCTTTAAATTTAAGTTTACTTTCACTGTGTTGGACATCAGCTCGGAGATTGTTCCATAACTCAACTCCTCTATATAGCGGCGAGTTGTTGAATCCCATGTTACGTGCTCTGGGAATGACTATCTTAATCTTTGATTCTGACCTCATACCTGGCCTTCTGATTTCCTCATCGACCCAATCTGGATTTCTTGATAATTTGTACATGAAGCTAAGCAATAATTCTTGTCGTCTCCTCATCAGGAGTGGGATATTAGCCCGTTCATGGAGCTCTTCTTCATTAAGATCCAAACCTCTGAAACAAATTTTCAGGCCTCTCTTCTGCATTCTGTCTAACTTTTTTAACAGGCCTTCATTAGCCCCCTCGTAGGCAAAACAAGCGTAATCAAAAACAGACATTATGGTGGTTTTATAGACTGTTACAGCAACTTTTTCAGATAACATGTTTCTGAATTTACTGAATCTAAAAAGACGGTGGTTAATTTTACTATTTAAATCCTTTAGTGCAGGTTCAAAACTCAATAGACTGTCTAACTTTAATCCTAAGTAGCAGTAGTTATTTAGAGTTTCAAGTTCTTTGTTATACAAATATAGTTTTTGGCCACTGGACTTTGGTAACTTTTTGCATGAACCATACCACACAACTTTGGATTTATCCGTGTTAGCAGTAAGCCGCTTGGTTACAAACCAGGATTGTAATCGATTTAATGCTGTTTGTAACCTATTGGTTATAGTTTCAATTTTGTTGTTTGAGCTGTATATTACCAAGTCGTCTGCATAAAGATAATGTTTACAATCAGCAAGAACATCACTGACATCATTTATATATAGTATGAACAAGAGCGGTCCCAATACAGACCCTTGTGGGACACCAAATCGTACTGGGGCTTCATTAGAAACAAAGGAACCAATTTTAGTATACTGGCTTCTCCCAGTTAAGTAACTCATTAGCCAATTGAGTGTTGTGTCATGTAAACCAAGTTGTCCTAAAATTTCAACAAGATAGGCGTGATTAACACAATCGAACGCCTTACGTAGGTCAAGATAACAAACTCCAGTCAAATGGCCTCTATCTCTATTTTCATAGATATCGCTCAGGAGTCTGAAGACTGCATCTGCAGTCCCCAGTCCTGATCGATAACCAAATTGTTTTGCAGAAATAACATTTTTCTTATTTAGAATTTCATTTAGATGGCAATACATTATTTTTTCCGCAATTTTGGAAGGTACAGGTAATAGTGATATCGGCCGCCAATTGGTGATTAACTTTATATTACCGGGCTTGGGTATTGGATTCACCCTTGCCCTTTTCCATTTTTCAGGAAATATGCCACTGGTGAAGCTCAGTTCGTACAACCTAGTAACAGGATCTAACAAAAATAACAGTGCTGTTTTCAAAATATCACATCTAATACCATCAATTCCGGAAGTTTTGTTGACATTTATTTCTTTTATGAGCATCTCAACAAAGCCTTTTTCAACTCGCACAGGAATTTCAACTGGATCAACAGGTTCAGTCATTAATACACGCTCAGGATAACCATTATCTGTGAAAACTGAAGATAGTTTAGCACCAATATTTGAGAAATAATCATTTAAATAATTTACAGATTCATGCTCTGACTTGATAAAACCATCATCACCTATCAATTCTGGAGGGGCAATTTGCACCTCTGGTTTCAAAACTCCATTTAAAACTCTCCAGAATCGCTTTGGGTCAGACTTAGCCTCCTCCAGTGCAGACTTGACCTGGTTGGCTTTTGAGTACCTGATAGCCTTATTAATTCTACAACGTAGCTGCCTGGCTTTATTGAGATAATAATCATCCTTAATTTTCGAAAACATTTCCACATTGTCCTCGCGTTCATTTATCATTGACAAGATGTCATGTGTCATCCATTTATTTCTTCTGTCCACAATCTCAATTTCAGACCAAGGACAGTACTCATCTAAGTATTCAATTACCAAGTTTTCAATGAATGACCATGCACCATCAGGGTCGTGCAGTTCATAAAAAACATCCCAGTCTGCCATTATTAGCCACTCTTTGAAAGTTTCTTCATCGTAACCTTTGTACTTTCTCACCCAAACTTTCTTTTTAATATAATCAACCTTCTCTCTTGTTTTTACAGCAAACACAGGCAGATGATCACTTACTAAAAAATTCAAGACACCAGATGTAATAGACTCATTGTAATTAGTCAATATATTATCTAAACATGATACAATAATCTTATAAGGTCTAGTGCACTGATTAATGAGTTTATGATAGCCGTTAAATCGGCAAGCATCGATTAGCTTTACAGTACTAGGTAGTTTTTCACGCAAGGTATTTATATTTATGTCCCCCATAATCCATTGTTCAAGCCCTTCTTTATCTGCAATTTCCATAACACGAGACAAATGTAGAAAAAACTTATCTATCTTGCCAGAAGGAGGTCTATATAGAGTGACCAATTGTAAAGTATGTGTCTTCAAGACTAGATCTAATACTAGACATTCAATATCCTTGTTACTACAACTAATGTCATTGCGTATCTTAACATCAAGATTAATGTCATCTCGAATGTAAACTGCTAAACCTCCGCCTTTCTTTCTTTTTCGGTCCAGCCTGAACAAATTCATACCTTCCCAGTTTATTAGGTCATCATCATAGTCTTCATGTAACCAAGTTTCACTCATTCCAACTATATCAGCACCATCTAAATGGTCAAATATTTCCTGCCTTTTGTTAAACATGCTTCGCGTATTTAGATGTACCATTTTCAAGCCCTTCATATTTAGAAAATCGTTTAATCGTGTAGTTGTTGCCATTACATAAACAAATACAAGTAGACAATAGTTTATATACAAAAAATAAAGAATTATAAATTAAAAATAAAGGAGCCCCTGACTAAATTCTAGCCAGAGGCTCAGATATCCACCAACAGAAATAACCAACTTAATGTTCTGTGGGTGGAATACAACAAGAGAGAGGGAGCTAATACCAAGTTACTTATAAGATAATCTCAGCTCCGTGACAAAAGATAAAAAACCACGCATATGCAATATTGTGTTGTGTCAATGAGTAAGTAAACTCTGAGTTTTTAACTTAAATTTATATATATTATTGCATCTTATCAAATCAGTAAATTAGTTAAATAAATTACAAATAAGCACCTAAAGAAGGAGGGAAATAAAGTTAAAGTTAGAGGTTCAAAAAGGTTGTAAGCCTTTGGTTATTTTGATTCTAGTATAGAATATTTTCTTAGTCATGTAGAATCACATGAAAAGTTAGGGATTAATATTGATAAATTAATTATTAAGTTACTACTAGTGAAGGGTTAGTTAGCTCACCCAGTGTTACCGGACCTTGTACTAGTTTGGTCATAGATCTTATCTATGTATTCGTAGCTCTCTGAGACACCACAATGCACCCACTGTAATCATTCCACCGTCACCAGTAGTAATGTTCTTACCTACAAATAGAATAGAACAAAAATTACAATACATCAATAACAGTGACACATTTTTCAATTATGAAACGATTAGCTATTTAATTAGCATTTCATTGCATCATGCCATTCAAGTGACAAAAAACTGTAGACAAAAAATAATACAGAAGTAGTACACGAGTAAATATATGTAACCATGCATTACTTAACACTAAGCGACCAAGAACATAGACCACCCTTTGTATAATCATCAATGTACCAACACCAGCTTGACTAAGCTTACAATGAGTGAAGCATGCATTTCTTTTATCGAAAGTTCCACTCTAAAATTTGGATGTGCTATGTGCATTAATTGCAACATGTTGCCTGGGGTAGAATAACAGGTCATTTTTAGAAAGTTCAGATATTTTATGAACTTATCAAGTGGTCATAATAGTCATAGTAGGTGCAATCCTCACGAATTGCTCCCAAGACAACCAGTCAGGTATCCCTTGGCTTTGTCAGTTATAGAAAAGGTGTATTAGGTGCAATCCTCACGAATTGCTCCCAAGACAACCAGTCAGTCAATGAACTTGTGTTATAATCTTATGGACAAATGCTCAGCCTAAGCATATTTTATTTATCTGAGCAGTCACCTCGTCCCATTCATACTCATCATCTTCTTCATCTTCCATTACATCATCAGCTCCAGCAACATTCTCAACCTTCTCAGGCGGCAGGATTTTCTTGACTACCTGGGCAATACGTGCTGCTAGTTCCTTCTTAACATCATCTGTGGCATGTAGGCCATCTCTCATTTTTTTAGGGCCATATTGGCATGAGAATTTCGGGGCTTTGCCAACCTTTCTCCCTTTCTTGCCCCGATTCCACCTGTTTTTGTGGAATACAGTGTGCAGCTTGATGGTGGGCATTTTATAGATGGTGTTGAGATATTGCACATCTCCCTTTAGGAGTTTGATGCTCCTATTCAATGCAGGCTGATTGGGATCTGGCAAGCTCTTGCGGTTGAATTTCTGAAGGTCCATGCCGAATATTGTACAAATAACATATTTGGTTTCAGGATGTTGTTTATTCAAGACCTGTAGCATCCGGCTTAGCCTGACTGAGACTACCGCCCTACAAGTGGCAGCATAAATGTGAGGGAAGTAGATGTCACGTTTCCCGTGAATATAGCGCCGCGCTGTAACATCGCAGGCTCCGGCCATGAACACGACCAGGTCATAAGCCTCAGTGTCAAGTTTTTTCAGCACTTTATCCTGAATTGTAGCAATGGGCCATGATTTATGAGCACACTCACCAACTTCATAATTTTCAGCATCATCTAGAGCGTCAGCTACCAGAACCCCCATTCCTTCACCACGAGAGTCCCCGGACAATAGAACCGACATTTCGACCTTCACCTGAAACTGTAGTGACAGATTATTGCATTCAAGATAGAAGCAACACTAAACCGTAGTTATTTGATACACACTAAATTATTAACTTCAGGTCTGACTATAGAATTCTCTTACACGCATCACGATCTTCCCGTGCAAGTTCTTTCCAGGGAACTTATCTTCAGTTTCATACTTCACATTGTTTACCGTGCTCCACGGCCAACCTGAAGCCCACTTGTCCGAGCCAGTTCCCTCTATTAATAGCCTCAACCCAGTATTTAATAAGTCTTGCATAATTTCTTTATTCTGCCCATATTTAGCTTTGATCAGGTCCTCCATAAGGGAGGGTTCGAGATCCAGAAACGGGTGATTCATTGGGATTTTTTTGGAGTCACCTTTCAACTTGATCAAACGTGGATCTGTCATTGAGAGAACTTCTCTGGCTTCAGCCGGATGACCTAGCTCTAACAATCTGACATGGAAATACCCTTGTTCTACGCTATTGTAGGTGTATTTGATGCCTTTGTGAATAAACTCAAGTTTGCATGGGAACCAATTTGAAAAGTGCGCATTAACACCTTGGTAAACTATGCCCATTTTGGTGTGTAGTATGCGAGTTTCACCATCTGTTTTGTTTGCCCGCCTCTTAGCAGGTTTTCCCTTGATTGGGGGTTCATAAGGGGTGTGTGCAACTTTGTGCTCGTCCGGGATACCAGAGAGAGATGTGTAGTCGTAGGATGTACCTTCAATATTTATACCATCCTTGTCAGTACCTGCAGTAAGACCCTTTTTTTTGGCAGCTGCTACAATAGCTCTGCCATGCTTTTTAGCATCTCGCATCTCTCTTGACTCATCCAAGGCAAAGCCAATCTTTGTTTTCATTTGCTTCCCTATTTCATTCAACTGCCATCTTTTTGCCAGTATGGCTGACTTGATGGCAATGTTACTACAACACACCATTATGGGCACCTTTTCTTTTGGTGGTTCCTCACCTTCTTGGATCTCAATGGGTTTTTTCATCCTAACAATCTCTACAAAATCTCCATCATTACAACGGATGTCTAGTTTTCTGAATAAGTCATACAGAACAGGCAATAGTTTCTGATTTTGTCTTGACCATAAGCCATATATGACAACATTCCTTTCAGGGGAGCTGGTGGCATGCTTAACAGTTCTCATATTTGTCAGGACTTGGCTGTAGCTTGATTGTCCAATTGTCTTCCCACTGACTAAAAGTTCACCAGTCTGTCTTGTTAAATCGTTGAGATTTTTCTCATTTCGATTGACCTTGCCCTTTATCTCATTTTCTACACTGTTTAAGGAGTCTCCAATCTTTTTGACCTCTTGGGTAATTCTGTTGTGAACATTGGTACTAGCAGTGCCAACAGAATTTTGAATTGTTTTGATTTCTTGATTTAGTTTCGAGTCAAGGCTGTCAACCCTGAGGTCAACTTTATTTACTAACTCCCTAAGAGTTTCTTCTAGTCTTTTGAATCTACCATCATTGTCTTCATGTTTGTCATCAATCTCTCCTTCTAACCTGATTATATCCTTCCGTCTGTCTAATAGCAGTTGCTCATGTCTGGTCGAGTCAGCTTCGAGTCCTGTCACTTTGGTCTCTAAGTCAGAGTGAGATTGTTCAATATTTTCTAATCTGTCAAGCAAGCCAGTGTTGTGGACCTCTAGGAGTTTTGCCATTTGCTGCAGCATGTCTGTTTTGAAGTCATTCATTTGGTTTCGTTGCTCCCTGACTAGTTCTACTTTCAGTTCATTCATTTGCTCCTTTTCTATTACAACCGATATTCCCAGTGTTTCAGATACTTTTCCTTCAACATTTTGATTATTTCCCGCCTCAAGTTGGAACATTTTACCAGAATCCAGTTTTGGTTCATTTAGATTCTTACTCACATTCACAATATTGGCAAGCGGAATGCTGCCATTGATGTTTACATTTCTAGAGTTATGCTCTGCATTAACTGCACTCTCCCCCTCCGCATCACCCATATCAGGCTGATTCCCAATATCCCTTACCGGCTCCGAATAGCCATCTCCTCCACTTTCAGGTATCCCCCGTGATGTCAGAGGATTACCCACCACATGTGACACAATGTTATTCCCCGCCTCTTGGGAACTCCCAGTGGTTTCACCAGAGTTTTCCGATAGACCTTCCATCCCTGGAATAAACTCCACTACCCTACGTAGTATACTACTCTCACTCAAATCAAGTAGGATTTTCTTATTTTCTGGGGATATTGAATTTGTGTCAGGGGATTGACTTGAATCTCCGCGACTGCGGGGTCTCTTTTGTGCTGGCGTAGTATTATCAACCGTCGTCATGACGCCCAGGCCCAATGTTATAAATCAAGTATGCTCTGAGACTACACTGTCCCAAGTTAAACAATTAAGCGGCCTGCAACTACACTGTCCCAAGTTAAACAATTTGCCAAAAATCAGTTCTGACAGCTCTAAGTTGTAAAAATTACATCTTTATATTTCTGGAAATTCAGGAAAATATACTTTGGTTCTACGAAGGATGAAGGGGCAGCCCCTCTCAACCCCCGAGACACAAGACCGCCGTATTTGCGCGGCCTGAGACTACTCTGTCCCAAGTTAAACAATTAAGTGGCCTGAGACTACACTGTCCCAAGTTAAACAATTTTGCCAAAAATCAGTTCTGACAGCTCTAAGTTGTCGTAAAATTTACATCTTTATATTTCTGCACGAAACTCATTAAATAGAACAAATCCAATAAAAAATGAAAATAAGGGTTAATTGTTTGCCTAAATTCAGGAAAATATACTTTGGTTCTACGAAGGATGAAGGGGCAGCCCCTCTCAACCCCCGAGACACAAGACCGCCGTATTTGCGCGGCCTGAGACTACTCTGTCCCAAGTTAAACAATTAAGTGGCCTGAGACTACACTGTCCCAAGTTAAACAATTTTGCCAAAAATCAGTTCTGACAGCTCTAAGTTGTCGTAAAATTTACATCTTTATATTTCTGCACGAAACTCATTAAATAGAACAAATCCAATAAAAAATGAAAATAAGGGTTAATTGTTTGCCTAAATTCAGGAAAATATACTTTGGTTCTACGAAGGATGAAGGGGCAGCCCCTCTCAACCCCCGAGACACAAGACCGCCGTATTTGCGCGGCCTGAGACTACTCTGTCCCAAGTTAAACAATTAAGTGGCCTGAGACTACACTGTCCCAAGTTAAACAATTTTGCCAAAAATCAGTTCTGACAGCTCTAAGTTGTCGTAAAATTTACATCTTTATATTTCTGCACGAAACTCATTAAATAGAACAAATCCAATAAAAAATGAAAATAAGGGTTAATTGTTTGCCTAAATTCAGGAAAATATACTTTGGTTCTACGAAGGATGAAGGGGCAGCCCCTCTCAACCCCCGAGACACAAGACCGCCGTATTTGCGCGGCCTGAGACTACTCTGTCCCAAGTTAAACAATTAAGTGACCTGAGACTACACTGTCCCAAGTTAAACAATTTTGCCAAAAATCAGTTCTGACAGCTCTAAGTTGTCGTAAAATTTACATCTTTATATTTCTGCACGAAACTCATTAAATAGAACAAATCCACCCTGTAGATGATGAAAATAAGGGTTAATTGTTTGTCAAAATTCAGGAAAAGGTCTAAATAATACTCGTTCACTCGCGCGAAGACCAAGAAATGTCACGAGCGAGTGAGCGATAAAAGGGGATTTGGTAGATTAACGGTCTTGTCTTCTTTCAAAAACAGATGATTTATCCAGAATTTCCTAAATCAAATACTCACAGACCCTCCTTATACTGATATACTTTGGTTCTACGAAGGATGAAGGTGCAGCCCCTCTTAATTTAACGAATTTTACCGATCGCCACGGAGCGAGTACGCGTACACGCTCACGCTGGCATAGCTCGCTATGGCTCTCTATGCTTATCTTGGGTTCTGATATAAACTCCCCCTTGATCTACATTCCGCGTCGCATTATCATTGACAAAAGGATTATACTGCGGATGCTTCAGCGTAGAACAGGAGACTGGGTCACCCTGTTTAACGAACGTCGAGTTCGGGTTTGTATCCTTACTCGCCGGAGGGGCATTCGCTTGCTCCTGCTCCTGTAAATAACTCTCCATAGCTGACTTATTTATTGTGAGGGTAGCTACATCTGTAGTCAGGTTTCGCTGTTCCTCCCTTAGCTGTGCGTTTTCTGATAAGATCTCGGATCGAATCTTTTCATTTTCCGCCACAGCTCGGTTTCGTTCCTCTTGAGCGGCCAACGCCTCTCGCTTAAAAGTATCCTTAAGTAGGCGGTACTTTTCACCCTTCTCTTTCTGAGACCTCTGGTACTCATTGGTCTCTTTCCTGATCTCGGCTTGTTCCGAGGCCATTTTGGCCTCTGTCTCTGGCTTGTTAAACGCCTTCCTTGGAATATACTTCCTACCTGAAGCATTTTTCCTTAGCTGCACTGAACAGAAGGTGCCGTCCTCCTGTTCGAATTCAATCAGCTCAAAGTCGTCCGAGGTAGTATTTGCCTCGGACTGCTGGACTACCGATGCTAGGGGAGCCGAGCCAGTGGCATTCGGTATGTCACCCGCTAGCATGGTTCGTTTCTTCACGGCCATATCTATACCATTAAATATGCCGTGCAACGTTATGCCTTCTTTCCAGGCATCTCTTGCAGCAATCTGCTCGTCTCGGTCTCTTAAACCCTTGACGAATTGAGTAATCAAATCGTCCATATACCAGTCCTGGTTTTCTGTACCGGGTCTGGCCTTGCTTAGCAGGGCATGTAGTTCCATGCCGTATGCTCTGAAAGCTTCGTTAGGCTTCTGCGTACGTTTTTTAAAGCGGACCATCGGATCCTCCTTGACCATGTTACATAACAGTCCGCTAGCAGATTCCACTAACTGCTCGAAACTCCCAACGAGGCCGTACCAGGTCCGCCATTGCTCTACGGCCATGCGACCTGGCCCGCCTTTCAAACACCTTACTAGGTGCGGCTTGGCCTCGTATGGGGTCCACCCATTACAATTCATCACGTCGATGAAATCTTCAAACCACTCTTTCCATGGCCGAGTACCGTCATATTCCTTAGGGATGACGGCTACCCTTCGGGCAGAATTGTGAGCATACATCAATCTAGTGCATTGCTGTTTGCTCCATTCAATCGCCTTGGTTTCATTCAAGGTTCGATTGCCCCCTATACCACCGAAGCTCGTGTTGCCCGGTGGAGGTGGTGGCGGCGGCTGTGTATACGTCCACTGTGAACCACTGTGGTTCGTATAGCCCGCACCACCCTGGTTAGGGCCGGTACCCGAGGTACTACTATGGCCTGTGGTACCCGGAGCACCGCCCCCCCCTTGTGCGCCTTGGTAACCGCCGTCGGACGGCTGGTTTCCCGCTGGCTGACTGCCATCGTTCGATGGATTGGGTTGGCTGCTGTCATTACCAGCTCCCAACCCCACACTATCAGTCGGATCCACATGTATGTGGAATCCACTAGTCTCCGCACTACTGTCGGAGGCATCCCGGGGTATATAGTCCGGGTCCAAGTTGTGGACTATGGGGACTTCACTTATCCGGACTCTACTAGTTCGGCCATGCTTATCTTGGGTTCTGATATAAACTCCCCCTTGATCTACATTCCGCGTCGCATTATCATTGACAAAAGGATTATACTGCGGATGCTTCGGCGTAGAACAGGAGACTGGGTCACCCTGTTTAACGAACGTCGAGTTCGGGTTTGTATCCTTACTCGCCGGAGGGGCATTCGCTTGCTCCTGCTCCTGTAAATAACTCTCCATAGCTGACTTATTTATTGTGAGGGTAGCTACATCTGTAGTCAGGTTTTGCTGTTCCTCCCTTAGCTGTGCGTTTTCTGATAAGATCTCGGATCGAATCTTTTCATTTTCCGCCACAGCTCGGTTTCGTTCCTCTTGAGCGGCCAACGCCTCTCGCTTAAAAGTATCCTTAAGTAGGCGGTACTTTTCACCCTTCTCTTTCTGAGACCTCTGGTACTCATTGGTCTCTTTCCTGATCTCGGCTTGTTCCGAGGCCATTTTGGCCTCTGTCTCCGCCTTCCGGAGTTGAAGTTTCTTTAGCTTCTCCTCCATGGCATGCAACTCGGATTGTAGTCTGTTTACATCCCGGGCCTTAGCAACCTCCTCGGCTCTAGCCTTTTCGATTGCTCTAAGTCTATTGGCTTCCTCGAGTTCCAACTCGGCCAATCTTTTCTCACTTTCTCGTTCGTCCCTCTCCTTTCGCTCTAATTGGTGGGCTACGGAAGTTAGACGATATTTCAGGTCGGATTCTTTTAGAATCGCCTCCTGTTCAACGGACCGTAATTTTCCGATCCGAGACTTAGTTTCCTCTTCTATTTTTGATTGGGCTGCCATGAATTGTTCATGTTGCCTCTTAGCCTGTAACTCTACCTGTTCTTTGGCTTTCAAATAGGCCGGGGTTATTTTATACCCGGGACCCATTTGACGTCCGTAAATCGACTTGCGGCTGCCTCCAGGGTTAAACATGGAGTCAGACAAGCCTTCGTCCAAAGATAGGCCTAGGTGATGTTTTTCCGAGTTTCTCGGTTCAGCATCCCGAGGCTTAGTCTTCGGATTTACTTTCGGGACCACTGGGTCCGTTATGGCTTTACCATCGTCGCTGTCATGGTCCGACGATGTCATTAATGGGGCTACTCCGTTTGCCCCCTCTGGTACCGCTCCCGAGGGGGTTGCAGTACGCTGCATAGGGCTTTGTGCTATTGGTGTACCCAAGCTGCTAGCCGAGCCTGCTGGTACAATAGGACCTAGCTGGCGTCTGCTAGTTATCACTTGGGACCAATCGCTTAAGTCCAAGGTTGGGGGTCTTAATACCCCCCTAAACAATCCTGTATCCTGTGCCCCCGTTTGAGGTGTACCCGGATACAGTTTTACGATGCCATCACCGGTGGCACCGTCCATCAGACTGGGTGTCGAGAAAACACTTCTGACACCCTCTGGATTGTACATTTGTTGTTGACCGGGTTTCCAGTCTAACAACAGATGCTGGGATGTAAAGTCATCCTCTTCGAATCCCTCTAGCCCAGAGCTGGGGGGATCCGCTTCGGGTTTCCCGAGGCTTTCGGCCAATGTGGCCGCGCACCACCCCCGAACCAACTGGTCACGGCACCAGTGTAATGGTTCGTATCGACTTATATGTTGGGTGGCTCTTTGGCTCGCTTACCACTAGATATACCAACACAACACGAGTAGTTCGGGTTGGGCAAAGCCCCAGAAACCCCTACCTCTCGGGTAGGACTTTATTCAACTTGGTCAGTAGCTTATGTTGAGCGTCTGGACTGGACCAGGTCCAGTCTCCTTCTGCCGCTCGCCCGGCTTCTTAGTAGAAGCTGGACGCGAGGCATGGTGCTGCCCCCTCTTGTACCAACGAGGTATAGCAAAGCGACACCTAGCTGGCATAGAAGGAACAAGCACCACACGAACACGTCTCTCGGATGAACGGCACTAATATATATACGACGATACCGGCCCCTACACCTGTATGGTATAGGGGAGGGATATGGCACTGTAGGATATCTGTATGGTATAGGGGGATATGGGACTGTAGGGTATCTGTATGGTATAGGGGGATATTGGACTGTAGGATATCTGTATGGTATAGGGGGATATGGGACTGTAGGATATCTGTATGGTATAGGGGGATATTGGACTGTAGGATATCTGTATGGCATAGGGGGATATGGGACTGTAGGATATCTGTATGGTATAGGGGGATATGGCACTGTAAGATATCTGTATGGTATAGGGGAGGGATATGGGACTGTAGGATCTCTGTATGGTATAGGGGAGGGACATGGGACTGTAGGATATCTATATGGTATAGGGGAGGGATATGGGACTGTAAGATATCTGTATGGTATAGGGGAGGGATATGGGACTGTAAGATATCTGTATGGTATAGGGGAGGGATATGGGACTGTAGGATATCTGTATGGTATAGGGGAGGGATATGAGACTGTAGGATCTCTGTATGGTATAGGGGAGGGATATAGCACTGTAGGATCTCTGTATGGTATAGGGTAGGGATATGAAACTGTAGGATCTCTGTATGGTATAGGGGAGGAATATGGGACTGTAAGATATCTGTATGGTATAGGGGAGGGATATGGGACTGTAGGATATCTGTATGGTATAGGGGAGGGATATGGGACTGTAAGATATCTGTATGGTATAGGGGAGGGATATGAGACTGTAGGATCTCTGTATGGTATAGGGGAGGGATATAGCACTGTAGGATCTCTGTATGGTATAGGGTAGGGATATGAAACTGTAGGATCTCTGTATGGTATAGGGGAGGAATATGGGACTGTAAGATATCTGTATGGTATAGGGGAGGGATATGGGACTGTAGGATATCTGTATGGTATAGGGGAGGGATATGGGACTGTAAGATATCTGTATGGTATAGGGGAGGGATATGGGACTGTAGGATCTCTGTATGGTATAGGGGAGGGATATGGGACTGTAAGATATCTGTATGGTATAGGGGAGGGATATGGGACTGTAAGATATCTGTATGGTATAGGGGAGGGATATGGGACGGTAAGATATCTGTATGGTATAGGGGAGGGATATGGCACTGTAGGATCTCTGAATGGTATAGGGGAGGGATATGGGACTGTAGGATCTCTGTATGGTATAGGGGAGGAATATGGGACTGTAAGATATCTGTATGGTATAGGAGAGGGATATGGGACTGTAGGATATCTGTATGGTATAGGGGAGGGATATGGGACTGTAAGATATCTGTATGGTATAGGGGAGGGATATGGGACTGTAGGATCTCTGTATGGTATAGGGGAGAGATATGGGACTGTAAGATATCTGTATGGTATAGGGGAGGGATATGGGACTGTAGGATATCTGTATGGTATAGGGGAGGGATATGGGACTGTAGGATCTCTGTATGGTATAGGGGAGGGATATGGGACTGTAGGATCTCTGTATGGTATAGGGGAGGGATATGGGACTGTAAGATATCTGTATGGTATAGGGGAGGGATATGGGACTGTAGGATATCTGTATGGTATAGGGGGATATGGGACTGTAGGATATCTGTATAGTATGGGGGGATATGGGACTGTAGGATCTCTGTATGGTATAGGGGAGGGATATGGGACTGTAAGATATCTGTATGGTATAGGGGAGGGATATGGGACTGTAGGATATCTGTATGGTGTAGGGGGATATGGGACTGTAGGATATCTGTATAGTATGGGGGGATATGGGACTGTAGGATCTCTGTATGGTATAGGGGAGGGATATGGGACTGTAGGATATCTGTATGGTATAGGGGAGGGATATGGGACTGTAAGATATCTGTATGGTATAGGGCATTAGCACATTAGGCTATGGAGGCCGCCATTAGACCCCGACTGCACTATGACTAACACCTTCAGCCCCCGTCTCCGCAGTAAATGCAAGGGATGCTTCCCATTGGACAATAATACAATAGCCATGTGCCGTATAGGGGAGGGATATGGGACTGTAGGATATCTGTATGGTATAGGGGAGGGATATGGGACTGTAGGATATCTGTATGGTATAGGGGAGGGATATTGGACTGTAGGATATCTGTATGGTATAGGGGAGGGATATGGGACTGTAGGATATCTGTATGGTATAGGGGGATATTGGACTGTAGGATATCTGTATGGTATAGGGGGATATTGGACTGTAGGATATCTGTATGGTATAGGGGGATATGGGACTGTAGGATATCTGTATGGTATAGGGGAGGGATATGGGACTGTAGGATATCTGTATGGTATAGGGGAGGGATATGGCACTGTAGGATATCTGTATGGTATAGGGGGATATGGGACTGTAGGATATCTGTATGGTATAGGGGAGGGATATGGGACTGTAGGATATCTGTATGGTATAGGGGAGGGATATGGGACTGTAGGATATCTGTATGGTATAGGGGGATATGGGACTGTAGGATCTCTGTATGGTATAGGGGAGGGATATGGGACTGTAGGATATCTGTATGGTATAGGGGGATATGGGACTGTAAGATATCTGTATGGTATAGGGGAGGGATATGGGACTGTAGGATATCTGTATGGTATAGGGGGATATGGGACTGTAGGATATCTGTATAGTATGGGGGGATATGGGACTGTAGGATCTCTGTATGGTATAGGGGAGGGATATGGGACTGTAAGATATCTGTATGGTATAGGGGAGGGATATGGGACTGTAGGATATCTGTATGGTATAGGGGGATATGGGACTGTAGGATATCTGTATAGTATGGGGGGATATGGGACTGTAGGATCTCTGTATGGTATAGGGGAGGGATATGGGACTGTAGGATATCTGTATGGTATAGGGGAGGGATATGGGACTGTAAGATATCTGTATGGTATAGGGCATTAGCACATTAGGCTATGGAGGCCGCCATTAGACCCCGACTGCACTATGACTAACACCTTCAGCCCCCGTCTCCGCAGTAAATGCAAGGGATGCTTCCCATTGGACAATAATACAATAGCCATGTGCCGTATAGGGGAGGGATATGGGACTGTAGGATATCTGTATGGTATAGGGGAGGGATATGGGACTGTAGGATATCTGTATGGTATAGGGGAGGGATATTGGACTGTAGGATATCTGTATGGTATAGGGGAGGGATATGGGACTGTAGGATATCTGTATGGTATAGGGGGATATTGGACTGTAGGATATCTGTATGGTATAGGGGGATATTGGACTGTAGGATATCTGTATGGTATAGGGGGATATGGGACTGTAGGATATCTGTATGGTATAGGGGAGGGATATGGGACTGTAGGATATCTGTATGGTATTGGGGAGGGATATGGCACTGTAGGATATCTGTATGGTATAGGGGGATATGGGACTGTAGGATATCTGTATGGTATAGGGGAGGGATATGGGACTGTAGGATATCTGTATGGTATAGGGGAGGGATATGGGACTGTAGGATATCTGTATGGTATAGGGGGATATGGGACTGTAGGATCTCTGTATGGTATAGGGGAGGGATATGGGACTGTAGGGTATAGTATAAGGGGATAGATAATTCCGGAGACTGGTGCCACTGTAGACTGGTTCTGGGACCATTTCTATTAGAAGTGGCATCACGTTCAATATGGAGGACATACAGACAGTAGGGGGTGTGGTGTGATGGTGTCCAGGGGATGAGCTCCACAGCAGGTGTGATAAAGGCCTGCAGCAGTACATTGTTCATATTGTGTACCTTGTGCTGCCACAGCCAGGCTGCTATATGGACGGCATATAATGTCAGCATAATACATACATTAAATTCATTATAAATCTCACTTTGTAGTAATCTCTATATAATTATCGCCTCCACCTTTTAACCACCCATATTTCTCCTTTCTGTACAATCAGACCCCATTAAAACAACTATATGTAGACCATACCACTAATAGTGAACAAGTAACTAATGGGTATGTCATGACTGCTATCCAACAATAACATGCAACGAGGGGGGCATTGCCTCCCTTGTTGCATGTTATTGTTCGCCCCCCTTGTTGCATGTTATTGTTGGATAACAGCCACAAGTCATGACTTATCCATTAACTACTTATTTTATTACATGATAATCAATAGATAATCAATAAAAAAATCAATAAATTCAAGTTGAAAACAAAAATCTTTCCCTCCCCGGTACTCGAAGCCAGCCATAGTGTGAAGACAGCTCTAGCAGCTGAGCACAATGCGCTAACCACTAGATCACCGGGCCGCTTCTGGTGGCATTCTAACCAATAGACCATCGGTACACACACCTCGGTGCCCGGCAGCCGTTGGTTTGGTTTGGACCCAAAAAAAAAAGATTCGCCCGGACCGGGACTCGTCCCGCCTACCTCTAGCAGCTGAGCTGGCTTGGTTTGAACGAGTCCAGCAGTTGTCTATAATTATATAGACAACTGTGCATGTGAGAGTTGTTGTGGGGGGACACAGCCATATCAATGACTTATACAGACCTGGTTCTAACCAAGTGTATCTCGTCAGTCCCTGTGGCGTAATGCATAGGGAGTTGGATTTGGGATCAGAGACTGCAGGTTTGACCCCTACCCTGGCAATGAAAAATTTTGTAGGTTTTAACATGTAGCATATGACATGTAAGGACATGTAAGGAGGCATATTATCCAAGGATAACATGCCTCCTTACAAGGATAACATGCCTCCTTACATGGATAACATGCCTCCTTAAAAAAGTCATGATTCATGCATCATGGTGTGCAATATCGACAGGTATGTGCATGGGAATATCCAGAAAAAGCACCCAAAATCACAGAAGTCGTGTAATAGTCAGAATACATGAAGAGTATACAAGTGATAACCATTAGGCAGGATACGCATTATACAGGATAACCATTATGTATGATAACCATCATGCAGAGCTATCCCATAGTGAGGCCCACAGACCGGTTCATTCCAGCATGAACCAGACCTGGCAAGCCCATGGGACAGGATATCCATATCCCCATTTTAGTAGAACCAGTAGCAGCCCTGACTGTCACCCAGCTCAGACGCAGGTTGTGGAGCGCCACCTTCCAAGCCTGGAACCATAGACTTCCTATGGTAATATCGGAGCACACGATGGAGATCATCATCACGGGACGGAAGGACTTATTTGTTATATTGTAAGTTGAGTATGGAATCTCTAACAATGGAAATGTGTATTGTCTCATTAGCCAAGCGAGAAGTATTGTTCACAATGAAACATCAATTGTTAAGCCTACACAATGAAGATATATAAAACTGTATCTACGGGTTCTTGAGTTATCTCTTCATCAATGTCATCGAGAATCATCATATTAAAAAGGATGTCTTGACCCGACAATATGTATGTAAATCTGGTCGTATGGCTTGTGGGTTTATATGGAAAATATGTGAAAAGGAGGTGCTGCTATTTGCTGCGTTTGGCACCAAACACACAATATTTATCTGATCATTGGTTTAGTTACCATGTCATCAGTAAAGAAATGAAATATAGATTACATACATGTCTATCAAAAGACCCTATTTTAGCTTTTCCTTGTAGTAAGGGTACTGTTTTATGTATGCTTTTGTGTAATCATAAAACAAAAACAGGCCAAAAGAAATGTATGAATCTACTGCAACAGATATGACAGAAGATGATGGTAGAATCCTGTTCTATTCTGTGTAGCCTTTGCGGGCTGGGACTGGTAGTCAATAGGATGGGGAGAGGGTGGGAGGGGTGGCAGAGGCAGGGGGGGAGTTACCACGGCTGCCTAGTGCAGGTGGTGAGATCTGACTCAATTACAGCCTCATCAAATGAGAACTTTTTGCTCCATGCCTTTTCATTAAAGGTTAGCCCCGGGAGACGAGCCCCAATGTTATCTTCATTTTGCTGGCTGCCAAATGGTGAATGGGCTGTGAGTGGTGAAATGGTGTATAAGGTAACAAACAGGATGAGAGCGGGCTGGGATGCCATAAAAGGACAGGAGCCTCAGATGGGGAGGTGTAAGGGTAGGAGCTGTAAGAGGGACGCAGGATGCAGCCTGAGAGCTGCGGCAGGAAGTGCCGAGTGGAAGTGGTCTCCGTGTCAATGTCACTCACTGGGGGACAATTGTAGAAATATAGAGGGAAATATTCCTCTGTAACATTTAAATCTGCAATATGTGAAGTGAATTTTACCAATGCTTCTATCTACCATTAACAAGTGTGTCAAAGACATCAAAAGGATATTCCAAACTACAGTGAGTGTCCATATTCAGGTTTCATTCATTTTGCAAAACATCTTTTAAAACTTCATAAATGGTGTGGGAGATTATTTTGTCACTAACTGTTCGTTCAATGGCAAGTGCGGGAAAGACTTTACAACTGACTGTGTCGCTTTTATAATGTTTTGAAGACATTTGAAGTTTGTGCAATATTTACATCAACAATAGGTCGTTAGGAGTGAAAAACATAATGGCGATGAAAGGTTGTTATTGTCCAGAAAAGCAATTAAAGGCTATAGACCTTAGTTATGAGAAAGGATGTGCAGCTATTTCGTGAATCTCATTAAAACAGGTGATTTGAAGATGACAAAAAAAGCTTGTTTTCAGAATCCATTATTTGAAATTCATGATAACGGCTGATCGATAAGAATGGATTGGGCTGGCTAGATTGAATTCCTCATATGAACTGTAATAGCCTGCACCAGCCTCTGTGGAACATCATATAATAGACCTTGAACTGTAATAGCCTGCACCAGCCTCTGTGGAACATCATATGAACTGTAATAGCCTGCACCAGCCTCTGTGTAACATCATATGAACTGTAATAGCCTGCACCAGCCTCTGTGGAACATCATATGAACTGTAATAGCCTGCACCAGCCTCTGTGGAACATCATATAATAGACCTTGAACTGTAATAGCCTGCACCAGCCTCTGTGGAACATCATATGAACTGTAATAGCCTGCACCAGCCTCTGTGTAACATCATATAATAGACCTTGAACTGTAATAGCCTGCACCAGCCTCTGTGGAACATCATATAATAGACCTTGTTCTGGTCCTTGATGGTAGATCCCCATGTATCAGTTATTAAGTCATATCCCTAAAGCTCCAACCTCCTCCATGACAGATATGTATGAGGCCTTGGCGTGGGCGGCCAGCAGGCATTAGTACAAAGAGGAATATTGTCCTAATCAATCACCCTGTGTATAGACCTGGGTGGATAAACAGGATAAAGACCCACACAGACTGGGGCTGCAGCTAATCCTCTAACTAATAAGACATTCATGTAAACCGTGCCAGCCTTATAGCATGTCGGCCTTTAGGCAGCACTAACTAATAAGACATTCATGTAAACCGTGCCAGCCTTATAGCATGTCGGCCTTTAGGCAGCACTAACTAATAAGGCATTCATGTTAACCGTGCCAGCCTTATAGCATGTCGGCCTTTAGGCAGCACTAACTAATAAGGCATTCATGTTAACCGTGCCAGCATTATAGCATGTCGGCCTTTAGGCAGCACTAACTAATAAGGCATTCATGTTAACCGTGCCAGCCTTATAGCATGTCGGCCTTTAGGCAGCACTAACTGATAAGGCATTCATGTTAACCGTGCCAGCCTTATAGCATGTCGGCCTTTAGGCAGCACTAACTGATAAGGCATTCATGTTAACCGTGCCAGCCTTATAGCATGTCGGCCTTTAGGCAGCACTAACTAATAAGGCATTCATGTTAACCGTGCCAGCCTTATAGCATGTCGGCCTTTAGGCAGCACTAACTGATAAGGCATTCATGTTAACCGTGCCAGCCTTATAGCACGTCGGCCTTTAGGCAGCACTAACTGATAAGGCATTCATGTTAACCGTGCCAGCCTTATAGCACGTCGGCCTTTAGGCAGCTCTAACTGATAAGGCATTCATGTAAACCGTGCCAGCCTTATAGCACGTCGGCCTTTAGGCAGCACTAACTAATAAGGCATTCATGTTAACCGTGCCAGCCTTATAGCATGTCGGCCTTTAGGCAACACTATCTAATAAGGCATTCATGTAAACCGTGCCAGCCTTATAGCATGTCGGCCTTTAGGCAGCACTAACTAATAAGGCATTCATGTTAACCGTGCCAGCCTTATAGCATGTCGGCCTTTAGGCAGCACTAACTAATTAGGCATTCATGTAAACCGTGCCAGCCTTATAGCATGTCGGCCTTTAGGCAGCACTAACTAATAAGGCATTCATGTAAACCGTGCCAGCCTTATAGCATGTCAGCCTTTAGGCAGCTCTAACTAATAAGGCATTCATGTAAACTGTTCCAGCCTTATAGCATGTGGGCCTTTAGGCAGCTCTAACTAATAAGGCATTCATGTAAACTGTTCCAGCCTTATAGCATGTGGGCCTTTAGGCAGCATAGCTGATATCAACTAATGAGCGTCTCTATCATCTTTATAGGATTTGTGTATGTCAAACAGAATTTGTGACACAGTCTAATTCAATTCCCCAGCCAAAAGATGGAGACAATTTATGGTGCCTTTTTTGTCATCTCTTCCACCTCCCTTACTGTTATGCCCTCTCCTACCAGTGCATTATGAGAGCATATACGCACATGTTCATTTTCGGGATTTTTGGATATACTTTTTTGAGTTGGGACAGTGGGGAGACACACAAGTTCAGTCTCGCCATTGTTTCAATGTGAAAAATCTACCCAACTCGTAGGAGAATTGAACCCCGGCCGCAGTGGAGGTAGGCGGAAGCCTTATGCATAGCGCCACGCTGGACGGTGAAGAAATCCAATGCGAAAGTAAATAAAATCTAACCTGTGGTCCTAGTCCTATGTTTGCACTCAGTATTCGTCTTGATTCCAACCTTGTCATGTTATAATATCAAAATCCCAAGAAGTATTCGATCCATAGATGAGGAATGCGTGCTAATTTTCTCCATTTTGTTCAATATAAATAAGAATCCAAGGATTTTTCTATCGTAAGTGAGTCGCGGTTTGCCATTCCGGTCTGCCTCCTTGTCCGACGAAAGTGTGTCAGTGGCCCGGATGTAGATATAGGTCAATACGCTGCAGTTAAAAAAGACGCTGACAATGTCGGACTGCGACTCGTTACGATGGAAAAATCAATGGATTCTTCTTTATTTGAATATATCAGACATATCAAGATGGAGGGATCATCTAGAATGTCTAAGGATGTGTATGTTTTAATATATCGACTTGTCATGGTTGGATTCCATACGAAAAGTGTGTGTAAACACAGCAGTACCTCTTCCGGCAAGGAACAATAACAATGGCTTGCACTTACAAAATGTCTTCTCGTGCCTATATTCTGTGGATATCAGGTAAGAAATTAATACAAAATGGAGGAAAAGGTGGTATAAACGCAATATGGCATAAATATGACAGCCCACGGTTTCTATATTGATGATATTGCACTTGCCTTGGGCTGTCATATTTATGCTATATTCCATTAATATACACAGACAGAGCTCTGTGGTTCAATGAGGAGGTTTCAGGGTTTGTTTCAATCATGCAGCTTGATGAATTCATAATGAAGCATGTCCGTACGAGGTCAGAATACTCGCCTATGGAGATATTGCCCCTTTATTGCTTTCCAGTACCGTAATAAGCATTGATGGAGCAGCTAGTTGGCAAACTGATATGCTCATTATTCACACAAATGTTAAAGGTTAGTGCGTTAAACAAGAGTATCCCCAGCTTATACTTCAAGTACACAATCAATCCACATGAGGCCATAAAAACTAGTTATTTGTGAAAGATCAGAATGTCTAGAATTGCCATGACATCAGGGGTTGTTTTAATATCAGGCAGTAATGCATTAAAGCTACAGTGCATGTATACAGTTACGGACGTTTAACAAACACGAGGGAGGTTTTGCAACCATGACGTAGGAAATATAATGCAGACGTGCAGCAGTGCTATGACTGTGTTAAATGAGATACGGATAATGTATACCATGGTTGCTAAACCTCCCAATAGCTCCCAATTTGATTCAGATGTAGCAATCCTGAAAGTTCATGCTGTGTTTTAGTAGGTAAGGTGTCAATGCAAAAGGTCCATATTTAATCTTTCTTGTGGTTCCCTACCTTTGTCTTGTTTAATTGTAAGCAGAGTATTGATGAGACATTGTGAATCTTTGTGTCATGTTCAGCAAACTACCCCCATCTTCTGAAAATTTGAGCTGGTTCCAATTGCCATTTTGTGCATGGGCTGCAGAGGTATATCACAAAGTTACCAGTTACATCATCAGGGTGATGTATACTGCAAAAATTCTTTTTAGAATTCCAGGGTCGAACCCCCTGGAGGAAAAAATTCCCTAAAACGATGTATACTGCACTCAACGTATCTCACTGTACTTGTAAACAGAGTGTTGTTGATAGTTAGCACTGACCTCCAGCTGCCCCTATTATACAATTCCGCCCCGTGTACATGGACCTGTCTACATCCCTCCTAGTACCATGTGTGGACACCAGGGGCCGCTGTGTATGGACCCACCACCAGGTGCCAGAGCAGGGCATGAGCAGCTCCATAACCAGGTCAATACATTGATATAAGCTCTTTGGCTTACCGTTTTAATTGCCGTGGTCTCTTATTAAAAGAAGAAGCGCTAGTGGTGTAGGGGTATTGAAATTAATCTTAAGCACTAAAAACAGTATCCAAATTCGAAAATTTTACACATCACCTTCTACAAGAACAGAACCAAGTCATTTACTCTAATGACTGGAGATATGCTGGTATGAATCTTAAGATCATCCTATAGGATCTAGGCTTGAGAACTTTCTTGAGTATTAGATGTTTTGGCGTGTCCACATTTCTTGAGATCTTCAGTAGCAAGGCTTCCCATGTATGTGTAGTGGTTTTGGTTTTACCAGCTAGGTGTGAGTCTTGTTATTCGAAAGAAATATGAAGACAGTATTCCGAGTGTATGCCAATGGGTTTATTCAGTACACCTACCGGTTACCCTATAAATGGTAGTTAGGGAAACATGGGCCTACATGGCCTCTGACGTAGCAGGTGAGCGCAGGGCTTTTATATGGATCCCTAGGTTTGTCGCCAGGTGTCCCACCGACCCGGATTGGTGCTGCCACCTACCCAGAACCTCAGGAACACAAGGCGATCTGACTCACCCGCCGTGCCAGACGGCACCAAACATTACTTGATAACTATATACCTCTACATATGCAAACCCTCTTCCTCATTGGTAATCAAAGGCGTCCGCAGTATTGCCATATAGGCTGTAAAACGATGCCGGGTCATGTCTGTGCCATTCCCTACACTCCACACAGACATTGATTATTGGTGCCATGTGAGGCTGTTAGCATGGTACAGTGCTTAGAGGGACCTGTGGGACACTGTGGTCATCTGCTGCCGGTTCTATAGAGATGGCTAGTACAGAACACTAGGTTCCATCATAATCAAACTCCCATAGGAAACATTGGACCAACACCATCAGGTGACAGCATCTATGATAGGACATGAAATGCACAGCTGTAGATGATTGAAATGAGCAATGCTATAGTACCGGTTTTACACAGTGGGGAAGAGTGATGCATTGGATTGTGAAGCATATATACGTTTCCAGTAGCCATCTTTAAGATTATTAGAAGTAGATATTCCATATTTGGTGGTACTGTCCATAAATAAGCTTGCCGTTTCGTAATTTCAACATAAAATCCAATAATCCAACAGTAAATATAGAGGATAACCATGTCCGCCGTCTTCTTCGTCTTGGCAAATGAAAATGAGGCTGACCTAGAAAGTGAGTGAGTAATAGATGTTTAATGCCATTTCGACAGCTGAGGTCATATTCATGGCGAGAACTACATTACACAATTTCACAGAGGAATGTGTCAGTGCCTGTGCATATGTGCACCACACACATCCTGAGGGGATAGGAAAGAGGAGAAATAGACCCTTTTAAGTGGGCTAGGGAGGCCCATGACCTAGAAAGACGCTGCTTCACGGAGGAGGGCGAATGCAGGGAGCATATATTGAATTTTTGTGTGTGTAATAAAATATAGAATAAAGTTTACTGGCATGTCTCTAAGGGTTGAAAAGGAATAACAGTCACAGAGTAGTAGAAAACAGAGCAAATATTATTAATAAAGATTATTTTGATAAGTAACAACAAATCATGTATGAAAATTTATGATAATAAACAAATGCGTGGGCACATCTAAATGAACAATTGTAACCCTTGCGCATAGACGCGTATAGCGTGGACACATCTACCACATTTACGCTTAATACTAATTAGTCATATATGTGTTGAGTAATACTAAACCCAATTTTATATGAAAAATCACAATTTTGTTCATGTTTTGTTCATGTTTCTTCACATTCATCTTTATATATGCTACACTATAGCAGTCGACACATACTGACTTATTTACATCGTTTGATGAAAAAAAAAAAATATATATGCTCCCTGCACAGTGCGGTCTGTGCTTTCTTATACATGTTCTATCCCACGGACTCCGGGACGGTGGAGGGGGCCAAGTACCATGTATAATCATTATTTATGTTATGTGAAAGTGATTTTTATATGAAAAGAAATGAAATGTTAATAACCTATTGAGTGAATATTGCCAGTCCCTATTTTTCCATCTCCTGATTGTGTTCATATTCACATTTGTCAAGATCCATGAAGTTATTGTACTGTTTCATTTGTGACTTTCCTTTGAAAAATCAATAAAACTTGGTCTGATCTATAGCATTATTTAAATGAAATTAGCAGTTCATTAATGCAATGAGCAAGTCCAAAAAAAAAAATGTATTTACCTTGGAATATCTTAATGCCCCAGGAGGTTTGTTTGTGTGTATTGGCTCCTTTCGAAGCCATTTCGAGGTGGTGTAAGGTATTTTGGTCTGTTTGTCTGAACCTTTTCTCTTTGTTATGGTCTGGGTTTGCAGCCGGCGGACCTTCTTTGAAATCATCGTCACCCAACAAACCTAAGTTCGACTTTTTCATGGCTCTCGCAGTTTTAGAGATGATTGTTCCATTTGTGAGGAGCTGTATGTAATATTCTCTATATCCTTTATCATTTACTTTAACTACAAATCCTTCTGTCCACTGGTCTTCATGTAGAACCTGAACAAAGTTGCCTTTCCCAAATTTAGGCCTCCACGCCATTTTTATTCCTAGCCGAGGATGAAGAAGCCAAAGTTGTGGAAATCTCTTGCTAGGGGAGGTAAAAAATATAGTCACAGGGCTACTTCCGGTTTACTTTCAACAGAGGAGAATGGCGCATGGATTGATATCATTTCATGTTGGATATGATGGATTATTTTATTAATTTCCTAATGGCGAAGGCTAAGGACTATGCTATCATCAAAATGGATATGTGATACGTCTTCTGTGAGCTGGATTCCTTATATTTCTTCTCCAAATCGTAAGAAATTCGATGTCAAACATGGAGGTCAACGCGCTGTTATGGGTGAGTAAGGATTTTAACCTTTGCTTTACCATCGCCAGCTTGGTCTAGAGGTAAGACCAAGCTGGCGATCCGGGTTTGATTCCCTGCTGGGGTAGAACGGTTTTAAATATGTTCCTCTACATGTAAGGAGGCATGTTATCCATGTAAGGAGGCATGTTATCCATGTAAGGAGGCATGTTATCCATGGATAACCACACACCTTAGAAAAGTCATGATGCAGGCATCATGCCATGCAATATCTACAGGTATGTGCATGGGAATATCCAGGAAAAGCACTCAGAATCCAAGAAATTGTGTAATAACTGCTGCTAAACCATCTGCCTTTGTGGCATGAATCGGATTCACAATTTTCCTTGAAGAATTCCCTTCATAATGGACACACAACTGAGCAGGTACTAACACAGCACCCCCTGCCTGTCATGTAGGACAAACCCCTAAATCCCACAAGGCTGTCAGCCAAAAACCACTTCTGCTTTAATGGGCGATAATAGGGCAGATCCTCTTACAAACCGGAAGCTGCTTCAGTGCCAAAATGTTGATGTGTTTATTGCCCAGATCAGGTTTTGCCAGTGTCTAATTCTAAAGCATTCCCTGTGGGGTTTGCATCTCAACTCTTTTAATCATAATGTGTGGGTGGTTTTATATTCCATTTGTAAACTAATGAGATACCTTTCCTTTCCTTTTCACACTTCACTGACTGTTTGATGGTTCTAGAGCTGTTAACAGGGGGATTTAAGACCTTCTTGTCTTTACTTAAGGGTTGATTCTGCTCTCTAAGACCTCAAGTTTAGTCAAAGGTAGAGGAGTGCAACCCCTCTTTTGTGCCTGAGGTATGACCTCTGGCAGTATGACCAAATAACCTCCTGAGTTGTAGAATAAGTGAACAAGTCCTGCAGGTGATTATAAGTATAGTTTCTGATGAGGGTCAGACACTGGTGGTTTACCCAGTATTAATTTGTATTATATAGTGTGAGTATGTCTGTATAAGCGTGTCTGGTAGGGACTAACTGTGCTGTATAGTCTAGCTGATGATGTATGGCTGTGTCCATATCATACTGGACCATGCACACATTGATTCCTGCAGCTATGTGGTGCTGCTAGGTTAAAGGATCTACCAGGACTGGGATTCCTGCAGCTATGTGGTGCTGCTGGGTTAAAGGATCTACAAGGACTGGGGATTCCTGCAGCTATGTGGTGCTGCTGGGTTAAAGGATCTACAAGGACTGGGGATTCCTGCAGCTATGTGGTGCTGCTGGGTTAAAGGATCTACAAGGACTGGGGATTCCTGCAGCTATGTGGTGCTACTAGGTTAAAGGATCTACCAGGACTGGGATTCCTGCAGCTATGTGGTGCTGCTGGGTTAAAGGATCTGCAAGGACTGGGATTCCTGCAGCTATGTGGAGCTGCTAGGTTAAAGGATCTACAAGGACTGGGGATTCCTGCAGCTATGTGGTGCTACTAGGTTAAAGGATCTACAAGGACTGGGATTCCTGCAGCTATGTGGTGCTGCTAGGTTAAAGGATCTACAATGACTGGGTATCTGATGGAGACTCTTTGTAGCATTGACTTGTGGTGTAGGTATTTAGTATTGAGTAGTATCCTGTTATCTCACATGGCAATTACCGTCACAAAATGCCAATTAATGGGTTAGACTTCACTGAGTCCATCCAAAGAGATGAACAACTGACAAGATGTAATTGTTTTTGTACTGCAGTAGCAGAGTTCTGTATGCTTATCATTCGCATACCATGCCTCATATCAGCAGTGCTTATGGTTATACACATGTAAAGGTATATTACAGAATTAGAGTGCTGGATTTCAATAAAACCATAGTGTTGTAGATTTTAATACAATAGTAGAGAATATTCCTGTAAGACATGGCGCCGCGACTTGTGTCTAGTTTCAGTTAGTGAGACTGATCATAGATAGGACATACTATCATCTGGGCTTTTGGTAGTATATAGCACAAATTCAACCTGAACTACCCTCTGCAGCTAAGTACTAATAGCCTGTAGACTGTCCATTCTGCATGCACCTCACTCAGCTGTCACAGGGACCTGTCTTATTCAATGTTCAATGCCATAGTCAACAGGTGTGTCATTATGAGTGTACACTGTCTCGGATAGCCAGGAGCCTGCTATGCCTCCCCCCCCCACACACCCAACTGCCAATCACCTTGTAATAGTCTGTACCTTGTCACGGGCCAGTGGTCAGCAAACGGCCAGATCACTCCACCTCTCTGTAGAGGGGGAGCACAGTGTAAGTACCTCTGTGTACATACATGTTTTCAGTGTTCCAGAAAATCGTTTATATAATGAAAGGAGTAATTAAATTAATGTTTCATCACCAATAGCAGATACATATTCTGAGAAAGCATTATTTCAATGTAAACTAAAAAGGTTTACACAGAAAAGAATGTAGCAGTTCCACAAGGTGTCCTTACACTTCAACCTCCTCTGATTTACAAAAATGCACATATATATGGCAACACACCTTAGCACTGATTTCTCCATAGAGATCTTTAACAGCGAATACTTTGTTCAAATACAGAAAATATGATCCAATTGTACCTTAACCCACTGAGATGAAACCTGTACTACATATATATAGTAGTTTCAAAATGAACAATTTTAAAACAAAGGTTACAGAGATGCATTTCTGAATCTTAAAATGCTCTAATGCTAATCTGCCATAGGGCTCCAAATGAGAAATGTCTTATCTGCGAATAAAATCAAAAGTATGAGATATATTCTGAAAATTCCTTCACTGATAAGTAAAGTACACACACTGTGGTTATTACATTAGAATAGTGAGCAGGAATAGTCCATAGAAGAGGAGCCACAAACAAAAATAGATTGCAAGGCCTCCCCTATCCGTTACACCGTGGCGACTGTGAACCATACACTAGTCTACTCATCTCACGAGTAGTACTCACTAGTCGCCGCACTAATTACTGACCAAGTCATTGTCGGTTAAATCTTATTTCTGTTTTTGTAGGTAGCATTCTATTCAAATGCCATCCAATGCAGATAAAGCAGATGCACTTAGACACCTCTCAGTCAATGATATTACGATGTTTCAATTTATAGCTACTTTTCACCCTTCAAGGGTCGCTGATGCATCAATGCATCATGCCCATTGGTTATCATGCTGCACCAATCTACCGAGTCTGCTTGCCAACACTTCATTGGAGCATAATGCCGTCATGCCTACCCTCCTGTACCAGAGGGTTGGCATGATGCTCCAATGAAGTGTTGACAAGCAGTCTCGCCAGCACTTCATTGGTGCATCATGACAACCAACGGGCATGATGCACTCCTGCATCAGCGGCTCTTAACGGGTTAAGGGAACATATAATGGCAAGGGGGGGGGCTTAACATGAAAATATTAAAGCATCTATGCTAAATTTGCAATCAATTAATCTCTTTCATCTCAATTGAGGTTTCAGCATTTTCATCGTATTTATATTCCAATGTTGTTTAGAGGAAGAATGTCGAGACTCCTGAGTACCTGGTGTAGCACCACATTTACATAACTTGTTTAGCATTGCTACAGTGCATATATACATTTCGATTGCATTGCACCTGTTTTTCTTTCTAAATGCTCATGTTTAGATGGGCGATACATCTTTCATCACAGTGAAAGCTGTGAGGGTAATTTAGACTATAATAACTGCAACCATAAAGCTCACATTGTGAATAGCAATGCTAATAGCTATAAAATCATCTGACGCCCCCCCCCCCCAAGACTAAACACTTCACACCAGGCATGAGACCATTTCACATGTGGTATCAAGGTGTCATCTGACATATAATTATCTATTATTACAATTTCCTGTTACAATCTTTGCCAGACCTTTTAATATATAGCCTTTACTCCTTGCTGATTGAATCATTTCAAAGGCTGGCACACCTGGTGTATAAGGTAAACCATTACAAATACTGACCTCTACTGACATCTGGTGTATAAGGTAAACCATTACAAATACTGACCTCTATTGACTGACATAAAGACAACCCTTGGATGCTTTCCCACTGCATGAACCATCGGATTTAAATAAATTAAAGCAAAACTAAAGGTTGGCTAAATATGGCCATTTATAAACTATACGTTTTGCTTAGAGTTGCTTATATTTGTTTTATACAGTTTCCGGACTCATAAATCTAACTTCAGCTCCCTCCAAACTCCCCATCCCTCATTAACATTGTCCTGAGGCCCCTGATAAATCCTTAAAGGTCTGGGACATCACCGCTAGGGTGTCCGAGCAGTACTAGTATGTGCCACAGGTCAGGAATGACGTCTTTCAACTCCCTAACACCAGTACTTACAGGTCCCCTGGGGTAACTGGCCACCTCACATCTGATAATGGCACCATAAACCATCGGTACTTTGTATTCTGAACAGGGACACGAGCGCTGCTGAATGGTGACCCCTGAGTTAAAGAAAGGACATACTGTAAAACCCCGAAGCCGAATATGTTTTGGCCCAAAATGGGTTTCTAAATTTCCCCAAACTCTACCCCCGGCTTATGACTATTTTTTGTTTTTTATTATAGATTATAGTGAAAGCCTTGAAAAAAGTGCCCCAAAACTGGCTTATAATTTTGCCTTAAACTCGGGCTTATGACCGGGCCTGACTTATGACTGGGGGTTTACAGTAGTGAAGGCTGTCCAGTGGTTCATATAGTACGGCTTTAAAGATCCTACATGGATATTTGAAGTTGAAATAGCCTTGGTACAAATACAAGCTAACTGTTTCAGTTTAGGGCATGGTCTAATAATCCAAAATCGAAGATGTGAACACCTGGGTCATAAAAAAACCCATAATATTCCTAATAGGATAGACACAACTCTCTTACAGTCATTGTCTATTTCTCTGTAGATCTCACACTTGCAGGGTCTATCCCTCACACATTACGATACAGTCATGTTGATGTCAAAGGAATAGTCAGTTGATGTGCGAAGTTGTGGATGCAGGGTGGTGGTGAGGTAAATTGGGGTTGAAGGGAAGGTATCTAGGGGACATTAGAACAGCTGCCCCTCCTGGCAGACAAATAGGAATGGTCATGTGTTCTGGTTTGGTCAATTAGGTAGTGGTGATGAAAGCCAGAACTGCTGATTACCTGACAGCAGACTGTGGCCTTGTATGTCACCAAGGGAACCAGCAGCTCTCAATAAGGGGAATGCAGTGCCACAGGAATGTGTCGAAGTTCCCAATGGTGAAGGCTATTACTTTGGTTGTTGTTTTTCCTTTCTTTTTTTTTTTTTTGGGGGGGGGGGTTGGTTCTAATCTATTCCCTGAGGCTAACCTATTAAAGAAGGTATGAAGCCTCAATGTTAATTTCATTCTTGATAGTCATGAAGGGCCACCAGAAACCCCATGCATGGTTTTCATGTGGTAAGATTTTAGCAATATGTATGGACTTCCTGATCATTTGACCTTCAGTGATATCCAAACCTATCAGAAAAAAGGGTAGAAACACAATGGTGAGTAGTTCTTCCAACATTTGAGACTCAGCCTCTCTGAAGGATCCTTGTAAGACCTATCTGGCTGAAGCAGATTGGCATGTAGCAGGACATGCATCACTGAAACATGTCAAAGACTGCCTGCACTGTGAAGCATGGTGTTCCACCAACCCACTTCCTGGAGTGACATGAAACAAAGGCATCCATCAACACAGGCTTCCATATTGTGCCAATGAAATTTAAACTGATGCGGGAATAAGAAAATGTTGCAGTCACCCCTTAAATCAGGTTTGGTTAGTTGGAAGAATACGCTCTAGGTGGAGCTTTACAATTGTCAGATTTGAATAAGTGTGTGAACACATTCAAAACATCCCACAATTTGATACCCATTAGAAATAATGGACAGTTACCAGTCAATGGGATAAATGCAGTACATGGAAATGCATCAGTAATAGAACATTCTGATTTCCTGCAGCCCTGAAGGTTTGATATACTTCTGAACAATTTAAAGTGCATGCATCATATACACACAAAGTGGTTGGGAGTTGATTGCAGTAGGTCTGTGCATCGTCAAGAAAACAAACACAACACCTTTAGACGAAAGTATTGCCTAGTTATATGATAGAATACAGAGAAAAGGGCTTATCAGTTTCATAGTGGTGCCCCTATGTCAATACCCATTTACAAACCCGCTTGAAACCAGACACTAACATTGTTTTAAGTATTGGCCAGTGATATTTTCAAAAACGACCTTGCTACTGGCCTGGGATCAAGTGATGAAGTTTATTCAGAATTGTGAATGATGTGGTTAATACATTATCTACCACACATTTCGCTATATATTTCATTAGATTCAAAGAGGTGGTGAGACCATATTCTCATCAGTCTTTCTAATCCCCTTCATCAATTTCCTGCAGCAAATTCCTCAACCCCTCATCCTTATTGGGATGCCAAACATTCTATTAGCTGTCAGCCTCTCCCCAAGGTATGTGATTCTTCAGCCTGAACCAAGCAATGACTGATCCTTCAGTCTTCCTCAGAACCATCCAACTACCAATTCTACAACAACCCAATTTCCTGTTTTGGACAGTGCCTGGTTTTCCTGCTGCATCATTGATGTCTCCTCCGCCCCTTCCTGCTTCCCTTTTTGCTTCTCTCCTTGCTCGGTCAACAACTGTACCTACCTTTGTACCCAGAGTGAAGTTCTATGATGTGTTACCTTGAACAGAGGATAATGATACTGAATGTGGATGTCATGTCGAAATGTGTGTGTCACAGGAAAGCAGATGCTGTCATATAAAAAAATAGAGCAATTTATATGTATAACGTAGGTTTAGTAACATCTTGTATACTAATAGGGCATGCTTTTGTGCTTTAATGTTATAGAATGTGTAATTACTGACATATTTTGACTTATTGCTGACTAATATAGGCACGGTCCTGATTTTTGAAGAAATTTCCGAGAGGGTGATTGAATTCCTCTTCCAGGTGGTATTTGTGAGCTACTGTAGTACTCAGTGTATATGGAGACCTAAGTATAAGGCACACCCCAACCTGATTTCATATAAGGTGCACCTGGCCCAGAATGCATATTTTGAAAAACCCTATGAATAAGGCTCAACCCCAGCCTGGGTGACAGTTGCGTGGGTGAGGTTCCTATTTAAAAGGCAAGAAAATTCATAAAAACCCACCACACACCAGCCTAGTCATGAGGTCACAGTTGCTCAGCATAGCAGTTTTGGATAGGTCTTTGATGAATACTACACTGTGCTATTTGTGGGCTGAATTGATACCATCAACAGGTCTGTCACATTTAGCTTAATTGTGGGTTCATTGTTCAGTAAGACTGAGGGCATGTCTACAAGTGTAAATGCCATCAACAGGTCATTCTAGGATGTCTGTCACAGCTGTCCACACATCTGATTGACTTGCATGTTTGGAGGTGCCAGTCTGTCTGCTACAAAGACCAATAATGTCCTTGTGAAACCTTCTTTTCAACAACCCCTAAACCACTTTTTCTGCACTCTTTATAAAAAATAAAAGAAGCATAGAAACTGGTTATCTCTCTAGTATTCCGCAATGCAGTGATTAGGCAATATATCAATGAGAAAAGGTAGATTGAGATGGATATAGAATGTTACATATTCAGGATTTAACACTGATGTGAATGGCAGCGACCCCAACTACCAAAGGGCATACTTTTGTTTCTAACATATAGAGTAATAGTAACAAAAGCATGCCCTAACAATGATTGACAACATTGATGAACATATTTATTGTGGTCTCAATTGACAATTTCAGTGTTTCAGAGATTTATCATTAAACTGTACACTTGTCAACTGGAAAATGAGCAGGGCTGGCCTGCTAAATTTGTTTTACATAGATGTAAACATCAGAGTCCTAAATTCCACTTCTGCTTTGTCTTCAAGACGCCTGCTTCTAAAGAACCTCGAAAATGGACCTCTAAATAAAACCACCATATTATTGTGGATATACAAGTGTATAGAAGGTTCCCTTAAACTCTAACTAAAACATATTGCTATTGGATCCTCCACAGTAAGCAGAAAGGACCATTGTCTAAAAGGCATAGCAAAATATAGAGCAGTCCAATTCTATAGCAGTCCATGGTACTATATGTGTAAATATCAAAACTGTGAGTGCATATGTCCATTATTAATAACCACATGAATGTCCCTTTCTACCTGCCTGCTCACACATTTGGAACTATGAAACTATAACTATAGAACTATGGAACAATAGAACTATAGAACAATAGAGCTATAATATAGAAAAATAGAACTACTCTGAGAGAATATTGACAAATATTGACTAATTGCTGACAAATAATGAGTAAGTACTGACACATATTGACTAATTGCTGACAAAATAGTGAGTAAGTACTGACATATATTGACTAATTGCTGATAAATAGTGAGAAAGTACTGACATATATTGACAGGTCTGAGCCACTGCTGGAAAGAGAGGACACACTTCTCAACACAAGGCGTCCTCATTGCCGGGGACACCCCCCCCCTCCCACTACCCCCTCTCCTCCCAGACTATACCTGTCATGGGAGCATTTTTCACAGCTTTTCCTCTCAGTCAGTATAGGGCAGGTTGCTGCAGTAGGGAAGAGGGGGGGCACTTTTGAAGTGCATGTGAAAACAGTACAAAGTGGAGTTATATGAACTATATGACAGTGGCTTCTCATGCAATGCACCTAATACATATATATACTACTGTTGAAGTTTACTGGAGCTTTCTCTCTCTTTTTGGTTTGTTGATGATTAAGAGTTGCCATATCCTACCAGCAAGGGTGCATGGAGGCATGGTGGGAAGGAAAGGTACCCATTTTGGTATAAGTATTAAACTCAATAATATATCTCTCTTATTCAAGATAGGATACCTTAGATCTTGCAGATTTGACTAGTTGATATTTGTATCCAGTAGTCCATATACATGAAATATTTCTAAACTTAACATAAAAATCACATTTCAGTTATAGTTTTATTGATGTTTTGTGGCAGTGAGATATGAGGATGCTGCCATTTCCCAGTACCCATGGTGTCCTGAGTCTTGAGGATGGCATTCTGAGTCTTGAGGACGCCCTGGGAGCTAGCCATGTCCTATGAGACCAGTGTTAACGGGACCTGATTGAGTAATTGCTGACAATAGTGAGTAAATACTGACAACAATCTACTTTTCTTTGGGGACAGTCTAACTATGCATTTGGATCCAAAAACACAGGAAATCACAAAAACAATTTTTTCGACTGTCTAAATTCATCCGCAAGGATTCAAAGGTTTTTGATTTAGATTGAGGATTTTGATATGTTATAGAAAGTAATACATCATCGATATAAATGCGGTAACTTTTCCTCAGATTAATCTTTAAAGATAGCAGACTAATACTATTACAGAGAAAAAGTGCATCATTACGGACATATCTTGACTAACTGCGGACAAAGAGTGAATAATTACTGACATATATTGACTATTTGCTGAAATATTTTGACTAATTACTGACATATTTTGACTAATTACTGACACATAGTAAGTAATTACTAACATATATTAACTAATTATATATTGACTAATTGCTGACAGATTGTGAGTAAATACTGACATGTATTGATAATTGCTGATATATAGTGACTAAGTACTGACATATATTGACTGTTGACTTGTCGAAGCTCTGGGAAAGGATAAACAAGTTGCTAACTACCATTTAGCCGACCGTCACAGAGTGCCCTGGCACTTTATTAAGAGAGAAGAAAAAAAACAAAAAAAAACAGAGTTCTTGTCCTGCACTGCCTGTCTGCCATGCGTGGCTGCTGCTTGCTGAACTGCTGTTACCCCAACTGTGGGTGGAGAGTGTGAAGGGGTAACTATTCTAATCTACACAAGGTGGAGGTGGTGCAGCATCTAAAGTCAATAGGCCAATAGATCACCCTCGGTGATCTATTTGGACCAATTGCTGACAAATTATGAGTAAATAATGACATTTTTTGACTAATTGCTAACAAATAGTGAATTACTAACATAATTATATTGATTAACCGCTGACAAATAGTGAGTAATTACTATCATACCATAGCACTAAGACTAACGTGTTATAGCCTTAAACTCAATACATGTACCATAAAAACACAAATTAGTACACAGAATGACGTCAACATTTTCAATACTACACCAGAGAATGGAGAAATGGAAAGACCTCCATTCAGTGCAAACAGGGCTTGTCCCCCAGGTGGCTGCAGGTATTGATGTGTAAAGCTTATCAACAGTGATAATGAATTGGTAACTAGCATTTGGATCTAAAATGTCTAATCATCTGATCAAGCAATGGCTGCCTCCATTGAACAACTTGATTCATGCTATAGGAAGGTAGGGGTATTCCATTTCTATTGTTCAGATTCCACTAGGTGTCAGAAGTTTATACTTGCAAGCATATGCATTCTATAAGGCTGTATGACAGCCTGTTGTCTATATAGTGAATACAGTGACCAAACTCAGTGTTTATCTACCACATATTGAAAAGTACAAAAAGTACCATCATTATGCCAATTATGCAAATGTAGGGGTATGGTAATTTGTATTGTAATATTACACTCGTAACGTTCATGTACCCATGGGACTCAGACCCAGGTCTCCGGGTGTGATGGGGGGGTCCGGATGGCAGGTGGCAGCACCTGCCTTCAGGTTCGTATCCATTACACCAGGGGGCCTTCCAGTCGTCCGTCACACGTCACGTGACGGGTCTGAGTTTCGCGGGCTTTTCCCCTATATAAGGGCAGTTCCTACCGTAGTTCTTCAGTAGTGTTCCTACCACTGTGCAGCACTCTGCTACTGTTACCTACAGGTAACCGAATGCCATCCGGCATGTAGTCTCTATAGGCTGTGATCGTATGTAACTAAGGATGAGAATAAAACATTTGGTTGCCTACCCATTGATAATTATAATCTATATCCTAATAATGTCATGTGTTAATTAACCTACTATATAAGGGACCACATGTTCCTACCTCGGAGAGTGTGTCTTAGGCGCTAAGACCTCTCGCACCTCCATACTATATCCAGTGTAACCGTCGGGCCACCCGTCAGTAAGCCTGTCGGGTTATCTGTCAATGCGACACCAATACTTAGAGACAACAACACAAAGAACTTAGAGTTTCCGAAGCTTTATTACTCTGTTGAACATGGATTGCTTAGTTCAATAGTCAAATGAACACGAACCTCCATACTATTTCCAATATCTGTTAAAATCTACTGTCTATACCTAGGCGGATAGTGCTATACGATATTACCCTATAGTATTGGTACGTGTTCCTGGCCAAGTACCAGACTGTACTTCTTATGGGATTATATAAGCAGTTCAGGGTCGTTATATGGCCTGGATATTGGACAATTAGTGCCTCCCCTACCCCCTTGCACTGGACGACCCTATTCAGCCAATTTATAAGGGAAAACTTCTTGAACCTATTGCCCCTACTTACAGTAATATGAGCTGCCACTCTGGGACATTTGGATTGCATCTGCCCATTTGAATTACATGTAGGGGCTCTGTCTCCACATTGAAGATCAACAAGGCAAAAGGGACGTCAGTGAGGTGGCATACAGAATCCTTTTTCCTTGATGATCCACATACATGTTTAGGGAAAAGGATACACCATTGCAAAACCAAAACCTCGATGATGTCCATATTAACAGCTTTCAAAAGCACATTTCAACTGAAAATTTAAGTTAACCTATCACTGTCCCTTACAGAACCATTCAATAACATCACATATATCGAGATAAATAAGACATAAAAGAAGAATTCAGAACTCTAAAGCAGAAAGAAAAAGCAGACATGATTTAACTATAGAAGTGAATGGCAAATGTATGGGGATAATGTGTGCAAGGAGGAGAATTCTAAGCAAATTTGTCCAAAAAACCATGGTCTATAATTGTATTTCTTTGCATCCACTTAGATACAATGCCATAGGACACTATAGTGAAAGAATGGAACCAAAATGTTATATGTACTGACTTAGATAGAGCAAAAACAAAAATGTCGAGGACCTCTACCTCATAGACTGTGAGTGCTAACAATACTACAGCAAATACAGAACATAACAAATACACACTCACAGAATCACAGCCTGTGTACCTTCCCTATTCTTCTGACATAGATTACCTTTCATCACAGCATTCCAGGCCAGCGTTGGTAATTGAAATTGATGTTTCAACCCCAAATATTCCCTATCAAAATTAATTCACCTTTTATCACGATACCTTCGGGGTATATTTAGACATGTACCATGACATCAATGGTTTGTTCTTTTAATTTCATGATATCTTCTTCTATTCCTTTCAGGTAAGATAATCTACAACTTATACTGGATACTGCATGGATACTATCAACATGGCCTGGTATGTTACATCATTAATTTTCAAGTTCCATATGATCATTTTGTATTACCCATGATTTGTTTAATGCACATAACATTGGATCTAACTATTGTCTCTGATGTTACTGATTTAGAACAGAATTGATCTGGGTGATAAATAAGGATTGTATTAAATCATCATCATATATATATTCTAAAAAAGTTCCTGGGGGAGTGGAGGGGAAGGCTTTGAAAGTTGACACCATATTCATGGCAAGAAAATGGAGGGGGACATCTATATGATACATCTACAAAGCGTTTTGTAAATTAAATGGACCATAATACTTCCATGGCTGAGTAAGGGCTGTAATGCTGATATTCACTCAAAGACACTCAGCCTTGCTTCATGCCTTATTGCCCATAGCCTCCTATACTACTATGGCTAAAGTTCTCGCCTCTTACTAGATCCATACTTGATACACTTGTACTACTCCTTTTCTACCCTGTTGTTACAGACATGTTCCAGAGTAATAAATGGTGGTTGGAAGGTGGAGAGTGGATTTAATTCATGTGATATTCGGTTGTCAACAGTGTCAGGATGACATGTACACCATCCCATGCTCGACACTATCTGAAAGTACAGTTACAGTTAGAGTCAATGCTTCCTATTTTAACATCTGGTAGTGATTCTTGTCACTATTTCTGTACACTAACCTGGTTTGGCCAAGACCAACATTGCACAGGAACATGGGTGGAGGCTAGGGCCACTCCAATATACATGTCAAATGCTGCAGGTTGCAGGAAATAACCTGAGGGTGAGGGTGGATGAGGAGGGATGATTAGCTCAGTCTAGAGTCAGAGTTCACAATGTTATAATATCCTGTATGTGACCGGTGGGACAGCACTCCCTGAGTAAACATCAGCAATGGATCTCCTTTTGTGTCAGTTATTGCCTCAGAAGCATTCCATTTATGATGCATTCTTATCATGATTATTCAGTTTACATGAAAAGAGTTCCAAACAAACTTGAGTGGACTTGAGTAATAGTAGCAAGGGGTGGGGCTTTGGTAGCTTAGAAGTGTAGATCATGGCCATAAAGAATGGATTCAACTCTTTCATGCATCTTTCTGATCAAGTATAGATAATCTCTACAGGAGAGAAGGTTTATTGGGTGCTTATCGATTGGGCCTTAACATTTGTTGGTAGGGAAATGCAGTGAAACAACATAATTGTCCTCTCAATTCTACGAAAGGTTCTTCAGAATTAGAGGTATAAAATATCCCCAGCCATATTTAGTGGCAGAACCAGTATCAGGCAGGATGGTGCAGCTGCAGCGTGCATTGGGAAACCTGAGATGTTATGTATGCTTACATGGCATATATCTATACATCAGGGTGCTGGGATATTATATATGTACTGTATCTATACATCAGGACGCTACCACTGTGACCCGTCCCCAGGCCTCATGTGCACATATTACACAGTCTGAGACAGGAGGAGATTGCGAGTCACTCGGTGACAAACCCTGCCACCTGGTGCCCTCCCACAGAACTAAGGGAGCAGCTCAGATAACAGTTAGTAGGGGGCCTGGGGTGTCAGCTCTGGGAGTGGCACTCATTGCAAGGGCTCAGGGCTTAAGTCCCATTTTCCTGTGCCTTACCCATGGATCCCTTTCACAACAACTTTTTGCCTGATAAAGAGAGGACTCGGTCTGGGTAAAAAGATTGGAAATATTTACCATGGCAAATGTACTCTTCCACCTTTCTACATGGATCTGACCAGTGAATTATAGCCATGTATAAGGCTTCATAGGGATGGACATGACACATTAATGTAGCACCTGAGGGTCGTAATCATGGTTCATGATGACAAAAGGACCTAGTGTTTCAATGCACCATGTGTCCATCGGGGGTTTACTAGAGCAATTCAGCAGTATATAGAGGGACATAGAGAAGAAGATATTATTTCTATGGTATATATTATGTAGTTGTAACGTATAGGTACAATTGCTCCTCTATGATGGCCAGAAATATCTGTATTGATCTGAGGAAACAGTGAATGTATGAATTTGAGGGGCTCACATAGTGAGTCAGGCCGTAAAAATTCTGTATAGTCTGGTTGAAGATGTCTGGCCATGTCGGGACCATACACACACTGATCCCTGTAGCTATGCAATGTTGCTGGGTTAAAGCAAAATGGATCAGTTGCATTGAAAAGCTTTGTACACACACAAATGAAGTTGATAAATGCAGTAGATCTACAAGTGAGATTGACATAGCAGGTATGTTCCAAAGATGTATAAATTCCTATCTGACACAAGGACAACATCTACCATAGCCTTGGATCATGTCGAATCAATGGTCTGGCAGAGTACATAACCTTAGGTAGGTTATGTCATATATTGTATGATTGACTGATGCATACTATGTAGAGTACACACTGTCTCCTCAGTGACAGCATGGCTAGCCTCGAGACATGTTCGGCATTAAAGTAAGATTATGCGATTATATTTGGGCCCATATCGGCCATGTATGTGGGACATGCACATGTATGGGTAAAGGCCATTTTACATCAATAAATGAAGCTGAGGAATGACAAAGTACACAATTCTTAATCCTAGACTCTATAAATGAATCAATATTCTTAAGTAGCATCTGATACATATGCTCCTTGATTCCAATAAAACAAATATATCTTGATTGCCCATAGTTAATTAATCATTTAATTTGATAAGGGATATCGGAGGCAATGATTAATTTAAAGAATCAATAAAAGAGGACTGGCCAGGATCTAAATCTATGGTTATAGGCTAATTATTTGTGCAATAATCTCTGATATAGAGGCAGATAAAAACACCTATACATGGAGAACTGTGAGGCTAAATGAGCAGTTGGATAATCGGAAGGTCGAGGGTTAAGTTTTATGATAGATCTAAGGGAAGCAGTAGGGCCTAAGGGAAATAGTACAAAGTATACATGATACTGATCACTTTAAAGGGTTCATGGTGTATGTATTTGCTTGGTCTGTGATAGCAGTGATAAGATAGAAATCTCTGTTTTAAAATGATTTCGAACTCTTGTTGTGTGGAACAGGTTCCCAAAGTGAAAATAGATGAATTATTTTTGAACTCTATTTCCGTACACTTCTCTTTAAAAGAGTATCATGGTCTTCTTTTCCTAGACCCCCTTACATGATGCTCAATCTACATGAAAGGTGTTTCTCTCTAGCCTGGCTCTTACCACCTTGTAACTCATTCTAAATGCCTTAAACATAGCCAAGCAGAGCCAGGTTTTGAATTTTAAATGAGCAGTTCATTGAACCAATACAAACAAGAAAGTATACTCATGAACATCCACACATGTAGTAAATGGATTCAGGGCAGAAGTAATGGAGGGTGGACAGAGAGAAATAAAACTTTCCCCCAAACACCAAACCACATGTAACATATTTGCCCACAGCAGACTAGGGACTTGTTTAGTGAGCTGGGTCACGAACCAGTTTTTATGTCTATGGTCACATGTTGTTCGCAGTTCCTGTCACTAGATGCTAAATTATTCATTTCCAAGTGTAAAACATAGGCAGAGGAAGATGTCATTAAAAACATTGGTTCCATATAATCTGACCATCAAGCCTTGTATACATGAATATCAGTCAATACTGAAGCGAGGAAGACTGGCTGATAAATATGAAACTCTTTACGCACTGCTGTTTACATAATTTCAAATTCTGGGAAATGTTGTTTGTAAAGTAATCCATAATGATAATCATCTCTATAAAACCAAAGTAAAAGCAAACCTCAGCTACTTTACCCCAATTGTTTATTCAGCTTCAGCCTCCTTCAAACACTCAAACCTTCCTCAACCCTTTAAGTGGCAATATTCAGCTTCAGCCTCCTTCAAACACTCAAACCTTCCCCAACCCTTTAAGTGGCAATATTCAGCTTCAGCCTCCTTCAAACACTCAAACCTTCCCCAACCCTTTAAGTGGCAATATTCAGCTTCAGCCTCCTTCAAACACTCAAACCTTCCCCAACCCTTTAAGTGGCAATATTCAGCTTCAGCCTCCTTCAAACACTCAAACCTTCCTCAACCCTTTAAGTGGCAATCATCATAGAGCAATAATCAATGATGCATAACTGCATATGTGACGGGTCTACTTCCCGGGAATGTTTTCATGCATTGTGCTGACTCTATGTACTTTATAATAGCCATACCCACTAGTTCCCAATTGTCCTATCGGTACCCCTGACTGGTTGGCAAATTGCATTAATTACTACACAAGCATAGATTTAAAATTTTATAGTGCAGTGCCAGTATAAGTAAGGAATTAGTAGAGGAATGAGGTCAGGTCAGAATTAACATAGTCTGAATCCCAACATGAGCTAGGGATTCCTCTTTGCAAAAAATAGCCTGTTGGGCCATCCAATACTGGAATTGTGTATTCTGGACAGAAAGATGGTCCCTGCAGAACGTTGACCCTGAACTCGAGAAGGTAAAGTGCAGTCCAGGGGCTTCTGTACTGCAGATGTTAGGGTTCTACAAGGCTGCTATATTTAGACACATCTATGGGCATGTTGTGGTGGGATGAAGTAATGGTAGGCAGTGGTTTAGCCTAATGGGGTAATGATGGACAATGGTGTAGCTGAATATGGGAATGGTGGACAATGTTCTAGCTTAATGGAGGAATGGTGGCCAATGGTGTAGCTTAATGGAGGAATGGTGGACAATGTTGTAGCTTAATGGAGGAATGGTGGACCATGTTGTAGCTTAATGGAGGAATGGTGGACAATGGTGTAGCTTAATGGAGGAATGGTGGACAATGTTGTAGCTTAATGGAAGAATGGTGGACAATGTTGTAGCTTAATGGAAGAATGGTGGACAATGTTGTAGCTTAATGGAGGAATGGTGGACAATGTTGTAGCTTAATGGAAGAATGGTGGACAATGTTGTCGCTGAATAGGACAATGGGAAACCTCCCTGGACAATCTTATCTAAAATACCATTTGTTACTGAAGTTGGACAGATGTCACATATCCTCTTTCCATAGTAGTAAATGTGCATAATACAGGTAACTTGGGTGCTGTACAGAAGAACCTATAATAAATTTCACTGGATAGCGTGAAATCTTATTCATATGAATTGATAATCGTTTGTACCATATATCCATTGATGAGGTTTATTTTATGTCTAGAGCTCCATCAATATATGATTCAGCTAAATATCCAACAAACCACTAAAATTTGTGCCCACTATAAGGTTAATGAACGTTTCGTGGGGGACCCTGCAGGCCCCTTCAGACAATTGATACAAATTTGGGAAAGCAGTTTCTGATGCTAGTACCTCTATTATCGTAATTGGACAGGTACATTAGTAGTGCAGGGTTAGGCACTAGGGGGACTGAGACAATGCAAACAAAGCAGACTGTACAAATTATGTATTCATAGCAGATGGGCCTGTAGGTTGATGGATTCCTAGTGGCTGTTGAAGATAACTAGCTTTAACTAGGCAGAGAGCTGGTGACTGTAACTAAAAGACAGCCAGAGAAAAGGGAAGAGGGTTCCTGTGAAGAGGAAGGGATTTGCTGATCCTAGAAGCCAGCAGTGTACCAAGACAATGAGATTACATTTTCTGAAATAAATATCTTGACAATAAATATCTAACAAGACTGGACAAGTGATTAACTGTCGCTAATGATGTAACTTTTAATGATCCTTTTTTCCATAATCTTGGGGAAGGGGTCCATGTGAACAGGAAGTGATGATTCAAAGGATATCATGGACAGACTCATATCCTTGTTGATGCTAGAAGACAGCTATAAATTCAGGTTTTTAAATGAAGCACATTTTGATATTGCTTATGGAGCTTGGATCATGACAACAAATTGCCATAATACAATTATATCATAAATCAATGGTGTCAAAATGCGTGCTACTCATGAGGGTTATATGGTCTGGATTGGTGATTGACTGTAAATACAAATGATCCAACTTCAAAAGATCTTCCAATTTTTTTTCATAATATTGGTGATTATTTTTTATGAGAAATTCCTTTTCTGTTTTGAAAAATAAAGTCAGTTAAATGATCTATGCAACTGTGAATTGTGGATGCCCTTCTATGTTGCCTATCCTACACTGTGACTAATTTGTATTCAATTAGGCAATATCTAAAAAGAAAGCACCAGCTCTAAATTGACATGGACAGTGATAAATAGGTTCCCCTGTCACCACCTGGTGACACAGAAATGAACTACCCTGCATCAGGTTACCATAGGAGAACGGAAAACCAGAAAGTAGCATGAAGCTAAAAGTGAGAATGGCGGGCAATACTGTGGCTGAATGTAGGTATGGTGGACAATGTTTCAGGTGAATGGAGGAATGATGTGATTGAACCTTGAAATGCTGAACAGTATGTTAGGCTGTTTTGTGGCTGAATGGTAGATAATGTTAAATGGGGAACAGATTTCTCTTCCCATTAAACCTTGGGCTGTGGTGACCAGATACCCTCGATCATGGAGATGAGTAAGTGGTTTATGGGGAAGGACTGTGAAGATGTAATCCATAGAGTTAAGACGATGAAAGCAACAGGGATGTGTAGGATGCCAGTTCAAAGAAAGGTAATGAGGTGAACAGCAGTTGTGACTAGGATGGTGATAAATGACTTTTGATAAAGGGGCATCTTCCACTGTGGGCCTCTTTATACCTATATACCCATCAGCGCACAATTTCCCTCACTTCATATGGGAAGCTAGGGAGGATAGCTGATGGGGGATTGTTGAGATGTGGTTGCTGGTACATAACAGTTCATAAGGATGAAAGAGAGGAAAGGAATCGGGCGTATGAAGGAGGTCATCTGCAGCCTTTTAAATGTACTGCCATTTGTTGCCAATAGTGGCTTACCCACCCTATCCTGTAAAGCTGATGAAATCTATAACATGTGCTTGCCTGTTGACGCCAAAGGAATAAACAGTTGATGTCGTGCGGGGGGGGGGGGTTAGAATTGTGGATGCAGGGTGGTGGTGAGGTATATTGTGGCTGAAGGGAAGGTATCTAGGGACATTAGAACAGCTATTTCTGGTAGACAAATAGGAATGGTCTGGTTTGGCCTATAACAAATTTGTGATGAAAGCCAGAACCGCTGATTACCTGATAGCAGATTGCGCCCTTTTATCAATGTATGTCACCAAGGGAACCAGAGACTCTCAATACGGGGAATGCAGTATCACAGAAATGTGTTAAAGTTCCCAATGGTGAAGGTTATTACTTTTAGATGTTGTTTTCCCTCTTTTTGGTATGGAGCATTAAGGCTTTATCCACTTTGCCTCAAAATACAAATCACAATAACCATTCCCTTATGTTAGAGACAGTGCAATATGTTAATCATTCACTGTTAGAATTTATCTAACTATAAAATGCCACTATGACCTGGTAATGGATCTATGATTATAGCATCTTTACTTTGTGCATTGCACATTTCCTTGTAAAATATATGTTGTTGAGAATAGACAGATAAGGCTTGGGCATTGTTTCAAAATCACTTTGAACCTTAACGGTCACCAGCTCTCATGTATCCTTGTGAGACCTGACTGGATGAGGCAGATTAGGATGTAGTAGCACATGCAGCCAGTGACAGAAATAACATTATGATTGCATGATACACACAGAGAGTTGGTCCTGCCCCTGATACCATCTTTGTGAAACATGTCAAAGACTGCCTTCACAGTGACACATGGTGTTCCACTAACCCACTTCCTGGGGTGACACAAAACAAGGGCATTGATGGCCACAGATCTCCATATTGTGCAAATAAAGTTAGAACCAGTGTGGGAATAAATGACTAAGATGTTGTAGTTACCCCTACACCCAGGTTTTACTAATAATTGGCCTCGGTGGAGGTATACAATTGTAAAATTTGAATAATTGTGTGAACACCTTTAAAACAGCTGATACATGTAATGCCCAGTAGAAATAATGCACTGTTGCCAGTCAGGTGTATTAATGCAGCACAGGTGAATGCATCAGTAATAGAATATAGAGAAAAGGGCAATAAACCATGATAGTTCATAGAGGTGGCCCTTTGCCAATACCCATTTATCAACCCACTGCCCCCACCTGTCAGTGGTTCTAGGGTTCAAATGAAGCAGGGAGATAAATCTTGATAAAACTAACTGACCACAGTTAGAAGGACTGTTCAGGCTGTTATGGTATGTGATGAAGTTTGTTTAGCATTGTGAATAACATGGTCTGTACATTAGCTACCACATATTTAGCTATATATTTCATTAGATTCCAAGGTGCTGAGCCCATAGTCTGATCTGTGCCTATAAATCTATTATCTAATTATTCACTTTATAGTAAAGCATTCTTTGTGTAGTGGTTCGGGCTCAATAAGTTAGATTAAATCATAACGAATAGAGGAGAAGTTTCCGGGTAGGCAACCGAGCTTTTATTGCATAAGCTTTTGTTACATATGATCACAGCCTTAAAGGACTACATGCTGCCAGGGCATTCGGTTACCCTTTCAGGTAACGACCAGGTTGAGCAGTGGGTAGGACCACTACTGAAGAGTATGGGGGTGGAACCGCCCTTATATAGGGGAAAAGCCCGCGGAACTCAGACCAGCCACGTGACGTGTGGCGGACGAGTGGTAGGCCCCCCTGGCTGCCACCTGCCATCCGGATTCCCCCACCACACCCGAAGACCTAGGTCTGAGTCCCACGGGTGCATGAACGTATGAGTGTAAATACCATACCCCTACATTTGTAATCCCCTTCATCAATTTCCCACAGCCAATTCCTCAACCCCTCGTTCTTATGCCAAACATTCTATTAGCTGTCAGCCTCTCCCCAAGATATGTGATTCTTCAGCTTGGACTAAGCAATGATTGATCCTCCAATCTTCCTTAGAACCCACCAACTATAACTTATGTCAGATCTGCTGGTGCACCCCCTGACTGTGAGGTCGTAATGTCTCAAATTAGTTGCTATCAATTAAACAAGATCTGCCTCTCATTTAAGCACCATTAATCTCATTCAAGTGTGTATTGTACCCCATTCCTCCAGTCCATTTTGGTCATTTTAAGGGTCTGAATGGCCTATGTTATCAATTGACTGCCTTCCTCCAGTAGGTCTATTGTCTTTACAACCCATTCACACAGATTGTGAAAAACTTTCCCTGCCGATTACTCTAAGTCTTTGTCAGCTAGTTGTGGATCAGCAGCCATATCACCCACATCATTTTATACTACTATAGCTATAGTTCCTGCCTCTTACTAGATACACTTGTACCACTCCTTATTTATTGTGAATAAACACCATACACTTAACACCCCAGTGGCATAACATGTCTTAATCCACACTGCTTGTCGTGTGACTAATTTACATGCCAATTTCATTAAATTTAAGCATTTTTAGAACAATATGACATGAAATAAATACAGAACTAAACTCCCAGTTGCACATTGGGGTCATTCGACCCCTCAGGGGTCTGTCTCTCTCCAGGGCACATCCTGATGGGGAGACAGGCCCCCCCAAGGGTTGAACCACCCCAATGTACAACATGGTTGTTTAGTTCTGTTTATTTCACTCCCTCATTGCTAATATACAGACATGTGCAGAAAGTACTAAATGGGGGTTGTTAGCATAGCATCCTGTGTTAGACACTATATAAAAGTACAGTTACAGTTAGAGTCAATGCTCCCTTTTTTCACATCTGGTAGTGCTTCTGGTCACTAGAGAATATTATGTCACTGTAATTTGGTGATGTCTCCTTAGCCATAATGAGATAGCTACTGCTGGACTATTAGACTGATAGGCATGAGGTCTGAGAGTTTGGCCTAGACCAACAGTGCACAGGAACATGGGTGGAGGCTAGGACCACTCCAATCATCCCTGTCATACATGTCACAGGTTGGAGGAAATGCACTGAGGTTAAAGTTGGATGGGGAGGGATGATTTGCTCAGTCCAGGGTAAGAGTTCACAAGTTGCTGCTTGTTAAGCTAAGGTCACAATATCCTGTATGTGACCAGTGGGTCAGCACTCCCTGAGTAAACATCAGCAATGTTCCTCTTCTTTTGTCTAAAGAAATGTAGATCATGTTATAAGATAATTGTAGAAGTCCTCTGCTATGATGATCAGAGACAGGCTGACCTAGTATTGATCTGTAGAACCAATGAGTGTATGAATGTGAGTGAATCAGGCTGTAACATTGCTGTATGGCCTGGTTGATGATGTCTGGTTGTGTCTCTGTCATACTGAACCATACACACATTGATCCCTGTAGCTATGTGGTGCTGCTGGGTTAAAGCAATATGGACCAGTCACATTGACGAGTTTTGTACACAGACGACAAACATTGAGCATTCTGTATTAGGTTATTTCTAACCAATTTACATGTGGAATCAATAATGCAGTAGATTTACAAGTGAGATTAACATTGCAAGTATTATCCATAAATGTATAGATTCCTACTTGACAAAGAATAACATCTAACATAGACTTGGATCATGTCAAATAAACAGCTACAAAGATGCCTGTTGGAGTTATTGTGCCAGTTCTGAAGTAAGCAGGATGTATATATGGATTGTATAATTGACTGATGCATAACATGTAGAGTAAACACTGTCTCCTCAGTGACAGCATGGCTGACCTACAGACATGTTAGCCATCAAAGCAAGACCATGAGATTATATTGACATTTGGGCTCATATTGGCCATGTTTTCTAAGACTTGCACAAATGTGGGTAGATACCAATTTTTCATCAATATATGAAGCTGAGCACTGAGGAAAGACAAAGCAAACAATCCTTAATCCTAGACTCTACCTGTAAACCAATATTCCTAAGTAGCATCCTATACATATGCTCTTTGATACCAATAAAACAAATATATCTTGATTGCCAAGAGTTAATAAAATCATTGAACTTTCTAAGGGAAATGATAGCAATTATAAAGAATTAGTAAATGAGAACTAGCCAAGATCTACCTTTATGGTTATAAGCTACTTATTTGTACAATGATCTGTTCTGTGATATATAGAAAACACCTTAGATCTGTAACAGTAAATGAGCAGTTCAAGAGTTGGAAGGTTGAGGGTTAGACCTTAGACTAGAACTAAGGGAAGTAGGGCCTAAAGGAAATAGTACATAGTAGATATGATACTGATCACTTTACAGAGTTCATAATGTATTTGCTCGGTCAGTGATAGTGATCAGTTCTATGTGAAGGTGAAAATCTGTCCACACCCTTTATTGGTGGCAGTAGTTCTCTTGATAATACTTCAAATGCATTTCCGTAGACCTTTTATCCGAATAGTATTATGAGGTTCTTTTCCTACACACACCTACATGATGCCTACACTACACTGAGAAAATATTGTTACTCACATGAGTCTAGATCCAGACTCAGGCAATGTCGCCAAAATGAGTATGATTTGAGACTCAGCCTGATCCTTGGATGATACTCAGGCAGATCCTGAGACTGATCCTTGGATGATACTCTGGCTTTGCCTGAATACCATTAAAGGATCAGGCTGAGTCTCAAATCATACTCAGTTTGGTGACATTGCCTGAGTCTGGATCTAGACTCATGTGAGTAACAATATTTTCTCAGTGTACATGCAAAGGTGTTTCTCTATAGCCTGGCCCTTACTAGCTTACAACCTTTTAAATCACTCTAAATCCCTCAATTATAGCCAAGCACAGCCAGGTTTTGATTTTCCCATGATCAGTGAAAGTACATCGAGCCAATACTACATTGAACTTATACTCATGAACATTCAAACATGTAGCAGGGCACAGTTAATGGAGACCCCCATGCTATTTGGAGGCTGGACAGGAAGAAATAAAACTGCCCCCCGAATGCAAAGCCACACATAACGTATTTGCCAACAGCAGACTAGGGACATGTTTAGTGAGATATTTGCAAGATATTTGCAGTTGTTGTCACTAGATGCTAGATTACTCAAGTGTAAAAGATAAACTGACGAAGAAGTCATTGAAAACATTTCCTGATGAGCATTTCATTAACTTTACATTAAAGGTACCATATAATCTAACCATCAAGCACATTGCATACATCGGTCAATACTGAAGTGAGGAAGGCTGGCTGAAAATATCTTAACCCATTGCTGTTTATATGATAGCAAAATCCGGTACATGTTGTGTGCAGAAGAATCCATGATGCTAACCATCCCATCTAATCACACTAAAGAAAATTAAACCTCAGCTCCATTCCCCAGTTGTTTATTCAGCTTCAGCCTGCTTCAAACACCAAGCCATCCTTAATTCTCTAAGAGCCAATAACCATTGAGGATTGTTATGGATTGGTATTTTCCTAAAGGTTTCTGTAATGATTCAGACACTGCAATTTTAAGTATAGCAATCAGAAATGATGGCAAAACTGTCGTTAATAATCACAGGAAACCTCGGTCCCTTTGCATGATGCAGTCCCCATCATGCAAAGGAACATTATGTGGAACCTCATCCATTGCAAAAGTCAAATGATGCATGAATCTAAAGGTCTGTCGTAGTAAGGAAATTGTGAATTTCCAATACAAATGACTAAAACGACATGGTGTCTTAATATTACTTCACGTTTTAATTTTAGCAAAGAGAAAATAATCATGGATCAGAAAGGCAATTGGCAATTCTGTGACATTAATAAGGACGTTGATATAGATTGTGACAGTTTGAGATGTTCGACTTTGTGTAGAGCGATTTAGATGGATTGTCTGTTCAGCCAGTTTCTCAGTCTGATCTTTCAGACAGGTATGTCTATATGGTGGAAAGAGGTTCAAAAGCATCTCAACTGTCAATACATAAGCTTGGCGTTGATTCATATTCCCTAAAGCAGACAGGCCAGAAAGGTTTGAACATTCTTGTGGAGAATGCATATATCGGTCTTTTTGTGGCATAATGACTCAAATTCTCCACATGTTGCTGCATATGGTGAAAAGGAAGGAGTGGATGTCTATTTCCATGTAGAATAAAAGCTTTTACATGTAGAAATGAAAGTGACACTGGTCCTCAGACTTTCTGACAGGATGGATACAGCAGGGCATGTGGGAAGCTGAGATATTACACATGTGCATACCTAGACTTCAGCACGCTACCATTGCTGTAACCGACCCCCGGGCCTCTCACGATCGTTTTACAAAGTCTGAGACCGGAGGAGATTCCAAGTCACTCAGTGGCAAACCATACCACCTGGTGCCGTCCCACAGAACTAAGGGAGAAGATAACAGTTAGTGGTGGTAGGTCTTGGAGTGACACTTGTGGTAGGGGTAAGGACTTCTGAATGCTTTCTTTGCCTTTGCTTTATCCATTTTGGACCGTGTAATAGACTGGCCACCTTTTTCCTTAATAGTACTAACACATTCCTATACATTTAGTCAGACCAAAGTGGATAAATGTAATCATAAAACACACCATATCCTCCGAGTTTATTTATCATGGGTGGGTCTCAGGAATGAAACGTTATATAAGGCTATTGACACAATCTTAGAAATATATGAAAATTCCATATATCCATGACACCATTTATTGGTATGGTTATGAACCGATTGATAGAATGGCTCTATACCTTTGACCTTATCTAGAAAGGTGTCAACATGAAGACCTATTGAATAAATGAAGCTGAAATGAGAATCTTGAATGGCAATGGGCTGCTTTTCACATCAAGGCTGCTTGAGAGCTTCTACTTGCAACACTTCCAAAGGTTGCTGAATGGGCATTGCTGGAACACTATGCCTACATTAAAGGCAGCATTGAGTGAAAACTGCCACCTTTAGGCATGATACCCTCGGGGTGGTGACCAACCTGTTACAGTGTTACCTCATGGAGAGTACTGCAGGTGGTGTCCAACCTGTTACAGTGTTACCTCATGGAGAGTACTGCAGGTGGTGTCCAACCTGTTACAGTGTTACCTCATGGAGAGTACTGCGGGTGGTGTCCAACCTGTTACAGTGTTACCTCATGGAGAGTACTGTGGGTGGTGTCCAACCTGTTACAGTGTTACCTCATGGTGAGTACTGTGGGTGGTGTCCAACCTGTTACAGTGTTACCTCATGGAGAGTACTGCGGGTGGTGTCCAACCTGTTACAGTGTTACCTCATGGTGGTGTCAAACCTGTTACAGTGTTACCTCATGGTGAGTACTGCAAGTGGTGTCCGACCTGTTACAGTGTTACCTAATGGTGAGTACTGCGGGTGGTGTCCAACCTGTTACAGTGTTACCTAATGGTGAGTACTGCGGGTGGTGTCCAACCTGTTACAGTGTTACCTCATGGAGAGTACTGCGGGTGATGTCCAACCTGTTACAGTATTACCTCATGGAGAGTACTGCGGGTGGTGTCCAACCTGTTACAGTCTTACCTGATGGAGAGTACTGCAGGTGGTGTCCAACCTGTTACAGTGTTACCTCATGGAGAGTACTGCGGGTGGTGTCCAACCTGTTACAGTGTTACCTCGTGGTGGTGACCAACCTGTTACAGTGTTACCTAATGGTGGTGTCAAACCTGTTACAGTGTTACCTCATGGTGAGTACTGCAAGTGGTGTCCAACCTGTTACAGTGTTACCTCATGGAGAGTACTGCAGGTGGTGTCCAACCTGTTACAGTGTTACCTCATGGAGAGTACTGCAGGTGGTGTCCAACCTGTTACAGTGTTACCTCATGGAGAGTACTGCGGGTGGTGTCCAACCTGTTACAGCGTTACCTCATGGTGGTGTCAAACCTGTTACAGTGTTACCTCATGGTGAGTACTGCAAGTGGTGTCCAACCTGTTACAGTGTTACCTAATGGTGAGTACTGCAGGTGGTGTCCAACCTGTTACAGTGTTACCTAATGGTGAGTACTGCGGGTGGTGTCCAACCTATTACAGTGTTACCTCATGGAGAGTACTGCAGGTGGTGTCCAACCTGTTACAGTGTTACCTCATGGAGAGTACTGCGGGTGGTGTCCAACCTGTTACAGTGTTACCTAATGGTGAGTACTGGGGGTGGTGTCCAACCTGTTACAGTGTTACCTAATGGTGAGTACTGCGGGTGGTGTCCAACCTGTTACAGTGTTACCTCATGGAGAGTACTGCGGGTGGTGTCCAACCTGTTACAGTATTACCTCATGGAGAGTACTGCGGGTGGTGTCCAACCTGTTACAGTCTTACCTGATGGAGAGTACTGCAGGTGGTGTCCAACCTGTTACAGTGTTACCTCATGGTGAGTACTGCAGGTTGTGTCCAACCTGTTACAGTGTTACCTCATGGTGGTGACCAACCTGTTACAGTGTTACCTAATGGTGGTGTCAAACCTGTTACAGTGTTACCTCATGGTGAGTACTGCAAGTGGTGTCCAACCTGTTACAGTGTTACCTCATGGAGAGTACTGTGGGTGGTGTCCAACCTGTTACAGTGTTACCTCATGGAGAGTACTGCGGGTAGTGTCCAACCTGTTACAGTGTTACCTCATGGTGAGTACTGCGGGTGGTGTCCAACCTGTTACAGCGTTACCTCATGGAGAGTACTGCGGGTGGTGTCCAACCTGTTACAGTCCTCCCTCCAAGTCCTCCCTTGAACAGCAGCAGGATAAAGGTTTAATCTCCCTTTGGGGTGAGATCATACAACATGCAGCATATACATAAACTAAAGGTGAAAAGGCATTTCAGCATACACTTAGATTCAACAGAGCAGAGGATATTTAGCACTAGACAAGCAGTAAATCTGAGGAATGCCGTATTGTACACAAAGTATAGACCATATTGTGAGGAGATGTAAAGGAGGGGGGGGGGGCTGCAATGCTCTCCCGTAATGCAAAGGCAGGACCAAAAGATGTAAAGATATCCATTACACATCAAACCACACATGACGTATTTGCCAGTGGCAGACTATGGACACACTAAATATGGCAAGTCATGTGACCAGTTTTTTTAACAATGGTCACATGATGCCTGCTGTTGTTGTAGCTAGACGCTGGATATCTTACCACCAAGTATAAAGCATGAATAGATAAATGTCTCATCTTTATTTCAGTATTCTGCCCGGTTATTGTTTACCTTTGGACATGTAGACTAGAAAATATCAAAGCTGGGTGTTTACCTCATGAAGTGACTTTTCTGCTACTAAAAGCATCCTTACCATGTCTTATGTATGTACTTAATAACACGCGCATGATAGCAATTAGAGTCAGTTCACATTTAATATCAATTCTGTGCAAAAATATATTGAGGTAATACTGCAACAGATTGTAGGTTTTTGACAGATCATCCAGCCAATATGAGACACATGTAGAGGAGGGACTGGATGGTGAATCCACATTTCTACCCTCACTCCTATTTGATTTTCTTCACCTTTGCATGAAGTTCTTCAATTGCTGCACTAATGGAGATGATGGGTGGATCAGGAACAATTGCCCTTTTCAACGAAGTATCTCCCAACACTCTCTCTTATGGTAGCTGTAATTAGGTAGCCGCATGACGAATGTGCATTAAGATTCGTGAACTAAGATATTGTGGTGCCTTATTTACATGACCAGGAATCAAGTTGCACCTACAGGTCCTCCTGTGAATGTGAATGTACAATGTTTCACTGTACCATCAGAATAACACAATACAGACGAGTGTGGTAGCTATGCTATTCTCACCAACTCTTAGGGTATGGGAAAGCACACAGAGAAGAAGATTCGTCAGTGAGGGTGCATGGAGATGGCACGGGAGTAAATATATTAACAGACACAGGGTAAGTTGGTTGGGTGGAATGAATAGGTTAATAAGAATTTAATCATGTGTCAAATAGTAGGCAAGTAATTTGCAGTGATAATGAAGGGGCCATGGAGTAAAATGAAGGGGATATCTGAGGTACAATGAGGTACGGGGGTCATGGTCTGATAATGGAGTTAGACCAATAAAGTGGTGGATTTTGTTTACTCGTCCTCATTGGTATACTTTCTGCAGAGCATGATATGCCTCCAAGCGTCTTGTACTCAAAGTTTATATGTATTCAAAGTTTGGTTCACCAAATAACTTGCAGTGTCAATGAATTACTCAGCAAGGCTGAACACATGTACCATGCTGATAATGTTCATTACAGTACCCTGTCCCCTAAAGTGGAAAGGATTTGCACACACACCTTCACTGCCGACACTCTAACTTTAGTTGGTTTTGTGCCATTAGTATTCTTTATTACACAGACCTTCACTGCTGACACTCTAACTTTAGTTGGTTTTGTGCCATTAGTATTCTTTATCGCACAGATCTTCACTGCCAACACTATAACTTTAGTTGGTTTTGTGCCATTAGTATTCTTTATCGCACAGATCTTCACTGCCAACACTATAACTTTAGTTGGTTTTGTGCCATTAGTATTCTTTATCGCACAGACCTTCACTGCCGACACTATAACTTTAGTTGGTTTTGTGCCATTAGTATTCTTTATCGCACAGACCTTCACTGCCGACACTATAACTTTAGTTGGTTTTGTGCCATTAGTATTCTTTATTACACAGACCTTCACTGCCGACACTCTAACTTTAGTTGGTTTTGTGCCATTAGTATTCTTTATCGCACAGACCTTCACTGCCGACACTATAACTTTAGTTGGTTTTGTGCCATTAGTATTCTTTATTACACAGACCTTCACTGCCGACACTCTAACTTTAGTTGGTTTTGTGCCATTAGTATTCTTTATCGCACAGACCTTCACTGCCGACACTATAACTTTAGTTGGTTTTGTGCCATTAGTATTCTTTATTACACAGACCTTCACTGCCGACACTCTAACTTTAGTTGGTTTTGTGCCATTAGTATTCTTTATCGCACAGACCTTCACTGCCGACACTATAACTTTAGTTGGTTTTGTGCCATTAGTATTCTTTATTACACAGACCTTCACTGCCGACACTATAACTTCAGTTGGTTTTGTGCCATTAGTATTCTTTATCATGATTCCTGTGACTCACGGTGCTTTTCATGGATAGTCCTGTACTGATACTTGCCGATATTGCCTGCACCATGTGAGGCACTGTTTGGGGAGAATATAAGGCACTGTTTGGGGTGGATATCAGCACAATTTGAAACATGTCATATGGCGTATGTCACATGTTAAAACCAAAGAGAACTTCATTGCCTGAGGTGGACTTGAACCTGGATCTGAATGCCAGCATGCTGCCAATGAGGCTACAGTGCCAGACGTTCATAGCAACAGTAGAGTTTGGTTAGTAGAATGCCACAGGGGGTGGAGCTGCCCCTTCCATAACGGTGAGAGCTTTGATGAAGATCTGTAATGCTGAGAAGCTAATCGGTAAACATTCTGACATCTAAACGGTAAATATTCACACTTTTGGATCCTTATGATTATTGACAATGACTAGGCACAGCACAAACTATGTACAATAAACAGACTACCAATAAGGCAATATCACAGAAGCACCTTGGTTTAGCCAATTAGCCTAATTGGCTTCAGGTTAGCTTTTTATCCCATTGATGTATAGACCTTCCAGGTTGAATAGACTGCCTAATAGCACTAAGTGGAGATATTCCTGGTGCAGAGAGCAATCAATGTGGCTACGTTTAGAAGGGAAGCCTGCAAGAGGTTGGGGCCAATGATTTACGGTTACAAGAACTTGTGTAGTGTACCGTGAAAAGCTAATTTGTCTGAGCCATAGCTTACAAAATATATGGATCTGAACATTTGATCCTTTGAAGAATGGCATGATGTCTCAGAGCTCACTCACCATGATGTGAAGGTCTACTGTGTCATCATGTCATCATGAGTGTATCATGGTGCATCATGCCATCATAAGTGTATCATGGTGTATCATGCCTTCATGGTGCATCATGCCATCATGAGTATATCATGGTGCATCATGCCATCATGAGTATATCATGGTGCATCATGCCATCATGAGTGTATCGTGGTGCATCATGCCTTCATGAGTGTATCATGGTGCATCATGCCATCATGAGTGTATCATGGTGCATCATGCCATCATGAGTGTATCATGGTGCATCATGCCATCATGAGTGTATCATGGTGCATCATGTCATCATGAGTGTATCATGGTGCATCATGCCATCATGAGTGTATCATGGTGCATCATGCCATCATGAGTGTATCATGGTGCATCATGCCATCATGAGTGTATCATGGTGCATCATGCCATCATGAGTGTATCATGGTGCATCATGCCTTCATGAATGTATCATGGTGCATCATGCCATCATGAGTGTATCATGGTGCATCATGCCATCATGAGTGTATCATGGTGCATCATGCCTTCATGGTGCATCATGCCTTCATGAGTGTATCATGGTGCATCATGCCATCATGAGTGGATCATGGTGCATCATGCCTTCATGGTGCATCATGCCTTCATGAGTGTATCATGGTGCATCATGCCATCATGAGTGGATCATGGTGCATCATGCCTTCATGGTGCATCATGCCTTCATGGTGCATCATGCCATCATGAGTGTATCATGGTGCATCATGCCTTCATGAGTGTATCATGGTGCATCATGCCATCATGGTGCATCATGCCATCATGAGTGTATCATGGTGCATCATGCCATCATGAGTGTATCATGGTGCATCATGCCTTCATGGTGCATCATGCCATCATGAGTGTATCATGGTGCATCATGCCATCATGAGTGTATCATGGTGCATCATGCCATCATGAGTGTATCATGGTGCATCATGCCATCATGAGTGTATCATGGTGCATCATGCCTTCATGGTGCATCATGCCTTCATGGTGCATCATGCCTTCATGAGTGTATCATGGTGCATCATGCCATCATGAGTGTATCATGGTGCATCATGCCTTCATGGTGCATCATGCCATCATGAGTGTATCATGGTGCATCATGCCATCATGAGTGTATCATGGTGTATCATGCCTTCATGGTGCATCATGCCTTCATGGTGCATCATGCCTTCATGAGTGTATCATGGTGCATCATGCCATCATGAGTGTATCATGGTGCATCATGCCTTCATGGTGCATCATGCCATCATGAGTGTATCATGGTGCATCATGCCATCATGAGTGCATCATGGTGCATCATGCCATCATGAGTATATCATGGTGCATCATGCCATCATGAGTGTATCATGGTGCATCATGCCATCATGAATGTATCATGGTGCATCATGCCATCATGAGTGTATCATGGTGCATCATGCCATCATGAGTGTATCATGGTGCATCATGCCTTCATGGTGCATCATGCCTTCATGAGTGTATCATGGTGCATCATGCCATCATGAGTGGATCATGGTGCATCATGCCTTCATGGTGCATCATGCCTTCATGAGTGTATCATGGTGCATCATGCCATCATGAGTGGATCATGGTGCATCATGCCTTCATGGTGCATCATGCCTTCATGGTGCATCATGCCATCATGAGTGTATCATGGTGCATCATGCCATCATGAGTGTATCATGTTGCATCATGCCATCATGAGTGTATCATGGTGCATTCTGCCATCATGAGTGTATCATGGTGCATCATGCCATCATGAATGTATCATGGTGCATCATGCCATCATGAGTGTATCATGGTGCATCATGCCATCATGAGTGTATCATGGTGTATCATGCCTTCATGGTGCATCATGCCTTCATGGTGCATCATGCCATCATGAGTGTATCATGGTGCATCATGCCATCATGAGTGTATCATGTTGCATCATGCCATCATGAGTGTATCATGGTGCATCATGCCATCATGGTGCATCATGCCTTCATGGTGCATCATGCCTTCATGGTGCATCATGCCATCATGAGTGTATCATGGTGCATCATGCCATCATGAGTGTATCATGTTGCATCATGCCATCATGAGTGTATCATGGTGCATCATGCCTTCATGGTGCATCATGCCTTCATGAGTGTATCATGTTGCATCATGCCATCATGAGTGTATCATGGTGCATCATGACTTCATGAGTGTATCATGGTGCATCATGCCATCATGAGTGTATCATGGTGCATCATGCCATCATGAGTGTATCATGGTGCATCATGCCATCATGAGTGTATCATGGTGCATCATGCCATCATGAGTGTATCATGGTGCATCATGCCTTCATGAGTGTATCATGGTGCATCATGCCATCATGAGTGTATCATGGTGCATCATGCCTTCATGGTGCATCATGCCTTCATGAGTGTATCATGGTGCATCATGCCATCATGAGTGTATCATGGTGCATCATGCCATCATGGTGCATCATGCCATCATGAGTGTATCATGGTGTATCATGCCTTCATGGTGCATCATGCCTTCATGGTGCATCATGCCTTCATGAGTGTATCATGACTTCATGGTGCATCATGCCTTCATGGTGCATCATGACTTCATGAGTGTATCATGGTGCATCATGCCATCATGAGTGTATCATGGTGTATCATGCCTTCATGGTGCATCATGCCTTCATGGTGTATCATGCCTTCATGGTGCATCATGCCTTCATGGTGCATCATGCCTTCATGGTGCATCATGACTTCATGAGTGTATCATGGTGCATCATGCCATCATGAGTGTATCATGGTGTATCATGCCTTCATGGTGCATCATGCCTTCATGGTGCATCATGCCTTCATGAGTGTATCATGGTGCATCATGCCATCATGAGTGTATCATGGTGCATCATGCCTTCATGGTGCATCATGCCATCATGAGTGTATCATGGTGCATCATGCCTTCATGGTGCATCATGCCATCATGAGTGTATCATGGTGCATCATGCCATCATGAGTGTATCATGTTGCATCATGCCATCATGAGTGTATCATGGTGCATTCTGCCATCATGAGTGTATCATGGTGCATCATGCCATCATGAGTGTATCATGGTGCATCATGCCATCATGGTGCATCATGCCTTCATGGTGCATCATGCCATCATGAGTGTATCATGGTGCATCATGCCTTCATGAGTGTATCATGGTGCATCATGCCATCATGAGTGTATCATGGTGCATCATGCCATCATGAGTGTATCATGGTGCATCATGCCATCATGGTGCATCATGCCTTCATGGTGCATCATGCCATTATGAGTGTATCATGGTGCATCATGCCTTCATGAGTGTATCATGGTGCATCATGCCATCATGAGTGTATCATGGTGCATCATGCCATCATGAGTGTATCATGGTGCATCATGCCATCATGAGTGTATCATGGTGCATCATGCCATCATGGTGCATCATGCCTTCATGGTGCATCATGCCATTATGAGTGTATCATGGTGCATCATGCCTTCATGAGTGTATCATGGTGCATCATGCCATCATGAGTGTATCATGGTGCATCATGCCATCATGAGTGTATCATGGTGCATCATGCCATCATGGTGCATCATGCCTTCATGGTGCATCATGCCATCATGAGTGTATCATGGTGCATCATGCCTTCATGAGTGTATCATGGTGCATCATGCCATCATGAGTGTATCATGGTGCATCATGCCATCATGAGTGTATCATGGTGTATCATGCCTTCATGGTGCATCATGCCATCATGAGTGTATCATGGTGCATCATGCCATCATGAGTGTATCATGGTGCATCATGCCATCATGAGTGTATCATGGTGCATCCTGCCATCATGAGTGTATCATGGTGCATCATGCCATCATGAGTGTATCATGGTGCATCATGCCATCATGAGTGTATCATGGTGCATCATGCCATCATGAGTGTATCATGGTGTATCATGCCTTCATGGTGCATCCTGCCATCATGAGTGTATCATGGTGCATCATGCCATCATGAGTGTATCATGGTGCATCATGCCTTCATGGTGCATCATGCCATCATGAGTGTATCATGGTGCATCATGCCATCATGAGTGTATCATGGTGCATCATGCCATCATGAGTGTATCATGGTGCATCATGCCATCATGAGTGTATCATGGTGCATCATGCCTTCATGAGTGTATCATGGTGCATCATGCCATCATGAGTGTATCATGGTGCATCATGCCATCATGAGTGTATCATGCCTTCATGAGTGTATCATGGTGCATCATACCATCATGAGTGTATCATGGTGCATCATGCCTCACACTGTCTACCTACCACCCCTTCTGCCACATTTATATTGATACAGTATTGGTGTGAAAGATGTTATCACCTTGATCAACACTGAATCAAAATTAATAAATGGGTTTCAGGGAAGTATATCATTCAAATATCTACATGTCTTTTGACTTTGCTGTAAGATTTTTCTTCCCAAGATACTCCCTATGAATGCAGTCCCAATTCTATCATTTACAATGGACTCATTTGGCACAGCAGAGGAGTGCTATGTGCCCTTTCCTTTGGGTGAAAAGAAACATGCTTGGCTGCCCATTTGCCTTCCGGGAGAGAAAAGGCAGCTGATTGAGCCAGAAATGTTTTCTGTATCCAATTTGCACCATCAAGTGGAATTACCCTGAGCTTGTCAGGTATAATCAGTTTCATTCAAGCGTGGCGCATTTCTATCATGGAAACTTCCTATTGGGAGAGGAATATTGAGTGTATGGAGTAAGTGTTTAATGTACAACTTTGGTTCATCACAGAGGATCACTATTTTCCAAAGGAACAAAATAATGTAATTGGATCAATACACACAAACCTAGATCTGGGCCCACTAGGGATCGGTGGCTATAAGGTTGAAGAAGGTTAAGAAAGTGCCAGTTCCTGGTTGCACGCAAGCCCCATCTAACCTCTTTCAGTTTATACTAGATGTAATCAAGCTGTGATTATGGTTTGGATGGGAGCTGGATGAACATTGAAAGAAATGTTGGTGTATATGGTAAAGCACAATGTAATTGTCAAAGCAGTATAGCTGGCTTTATAGGGATATCCTCTTTCCAATGCTGATATATACTATATATTGGTATGGGTGTGTTTTCCAAACCAACATAGCATAGGTTACCTAGGTCAATATGTAGGTAATTATATAGAACATTGGAGCCCTACATCTCTAATTGTGGGGCCACTGGCTGAGCAGAGGATACAAGAAAGCAGCAGGTCCGAGATAGGGACAGTCAGCATATCTACCCCTGATGGCGTAATGGTAATGGTCATGCTTTGGCCACCAAGGGAAGGAGCAGTGCACAATACTGGGAGATGCTGTGCCACAGGAATCTGTTGTCGGCTGTTTCATTTAGTTTAGTAACATAAAGAATCTTTGAAACTTTAGCCAGTACAATTACTAGGTTGTACTGTCATGTAATTATTAATGCTTTTCCCTAATGGGCGTTTTGCATCTGTGATGGGGCATAGTTTGTTGGAATAATTCTTTCTAATAGCACCCATGGCATGAACACAGCCTGGTTTGCCGGGAGAGGGAACAACTTTACCTGTGTCCAGTTCCTCAGCAATGATGGAGTCCATTTGGGGTTTGAACTCTGGTTCAAGAATGGAATTGTTGTGTTTCTTTTCTGAAATAACCTCTAGAATAATGTGGATCTACAATTCTGAAACCTTCAGAGCTACCTTGAAGTAAATATGACGCATTCTGGTCCACCCACCCTGATCCTACAGCTAAGTAAAAAAATCTGCATGGATTTAATTGGTTGGTAATGCCATCTCATTTGTGGTATAATGTACATGGACCCTGACAGAGCCTATCTATGACTCTGTTGTCAAGGCGGCAAGACGTTACCAATGGTGGATCTACGGGAAGGCTGGAAGTTTGAACTTGTTTGAGGTGCTCTAACACTGCAGAGGGGTCTAAGTCTAATTGTAAACCTTCGTCGTTATATCCCCCAACTAGGTCATCATCAACTCTGGTGTTAAAAGACCCACCTGAGGTTTCTGGAGAAGATTCATCCAAATATTCTGTGAAGTTGTGAATGGCTGGGCGGAAGTTGCCGTTGCCATATTGGCCTGTGATGTCACTATTCTTGCTGCTGGCAAGACCATCCTGGAGTGAGTCCCCAAGGGAATTCCGGGGGGGGGGGAACTATGACACATCGTCAAGAGAGGGGCAGCCCCGTCCGTATGGCGAGTCGTAACTTGGCCTTTACATAAAGGTGTTGAATTTGTTGGGGCATAAGGATCTAATTCACTGTCGGATGAGGCATAGCCTTCATCGTGGCCTAACCAAGTTATTCCCAGTGTGAATTCACAAATATCAGGCGCTGCGGGGTAAACCCCAGTTGGGGCGATCTGAGCGCCACCAGCATTGGTGGCACTTGACGGAACTAATTCTACCAGGTTACATTCTGGTTTTGGCGCCATGACCGTTCGAGCCCACTGCATCATCCTATGCGGTATAGCTAGGGCAAGTGATTCCCCTATGCTGGCCCCCGCATATTTGCAAGGATCCTCACAACAACCTTTCCTGCCATTGAAATTGTTGCAGAACCCAGCTTTCCTGAGGAGATCTCCTTTCTTTTTCTTGCCCTTATCTTTACTTTGCCCCCCAGCTGATTGTTTACTTTGGAGGGGGGAGACTTCATGTGTTCATAGCCCAAGCACTTATAGAAGTACTCATGATCGCCATAGGTGCAACAGGCCATGCCAAATAGTTCTGCCTTTTCCCTACAATAATTGTCATAAGCCTTAATTGCTTCTACGTTGTACACTTTGGTCAATTATAAATTGGATATGCTAGGCATATGCACTGGTGTCTACACCTGACTGAGTCATTAAATAGAACATACCTAGAGATACAGACATTATCTCTTCAACATTGGCTGATGTAAAAGAAGTACCCACAGGAAGATGCAAATCTAGGTAAAATATCCTACACTTATGCTTCTTGGTGTCGTGGTTTCAGCAGTGAGTTACAATGATGCTGGGTGACGACATAGAATTGTTTGTAAACATCCAAGGCGTGGCACTAACTCCTAGCTGGATAAATCCTGTATTAACACCTGAGATGTTCTGATTGGCTACTGGTGCTTGAATGTAAGTAGCCTGGCTGGCCTGGCCCTGAACTGGTGTAGACTGAGGTGTCTGATGAGGGAAGAAATTAGCATGTTGAGCGGCAGCTTGGCCGGCCTGGCCCTCAGCATACTGACCAGTGAAGGGAATACCTGGGTGATGGCGGGAAGTGTCTGAGCCCCAGCTGGAGGTCATGAAGGGGGTTGTGCGTTCTGCATTAAAGGTCTAATACCGGGTACAGTAGGAACAGGGTATATTGGCAGTAAAGGGACCCCCACTGAATTAACTGGTGGTGTAACCAAAAATGGTCCTGTAGGCACTTGAGCTTGGGCCACTTGCTGCAAAGGCACCAGTAATACTGGGTTGTTAGTTGGCTGCCCTGCTGGCAGAAAGGTCTGGGGTGCCGAAAGGGGTTCCCTCAACCAACCACATTAAAACTGTGCCATTTGAGATATAGCTGCATTCATTTGGCGTCTCTCTTCTGCTCCAGCTAGTAATTGCCTCTGGAACTCTATAAATTCGGCAGACAAGTTCTGTGGTGGGTTTGGAAGTGGGGGGGGGATACCCGGAGTTGGTATAGGCCCAGTGGTTTGGGATTTCGGGAGCCAGCTGGAGACAAGGGAGGTTCTTCCTTGCTCTTTAAATATTTGTCATTGTCTGTGGCGATAGCGTTGGAATCCAAATGTAACTTAAATTCGCCAGGGCTCCCCCCCCCCAAATCTATCGCCTTATGTCTTGCAGCAGCAGCATATTTACAAGAACTTCTGCCCCTAGGTTTATGAATCTCCCCGCATTCAGAGCAACTAACACGCTTACGCGGTCCTGTAGGCACTTGAGCTTGGGCCACTTGCTGCAAAGGCACCAGTAATACTGGGTTGTTAGTTGGCTGCCCTGCTGGCAGAAAGGTCTGGGGTGCCGAAAGGGGTTCCCTCAACCAACCACATTAAAACTGTGCCATTTGAGATATAGCTGCATTCATTTGGCGTCTCTCTTCTGCTCCAGCTAGTAATTGCCTCTGGAACTCTATAAATTTCGGCAGACAAGTTCTGTGGTGGGTTTGGAAGTGGGGGGGGGGATACCCGGAGTTGGTATAGGCCCAGTGGTTTGGGATTTTGGGAGCCAGCTGGAGACAAGGGAGGTTCTTCCTTGCTCTTTAAATATTTGTCATTGTCTGTGGCGATAGCGTTGGAATCCAAATGTAACTTAAATTCGCCAGGGCTCCCCCCCCCCAAATCTATCGCCTTATGTCTTGCAGCAGCAGCATATTTACAAGAACTTCTGCCCCTAGGTTTATGAATCTCCCCGCATTCAGAGCAACTAACACGCTTACGCATGGTGAAAGCTTATTAAAACAAGAAGCTTACCAATTCTGAATAAGTTCAGAAATTATTTTCCAAGTCTCGATGCACATGAATGGGGGACCCTCCTATGGCGGCTGCTGCTGGATGTATGGGGGCCACACACCAGGTATTGGGGGTGAGAAAGTTAGTATGTGTCAAGGGGTAGGTGGGTGAATAGCAGAGATAATGAAGGGGGTAAAAGGTAATTAAAATAGAGGGGATATTGTAAATACAATGAGGTACCTGGCCATGGTCTGATAATCGAAGCAGACCATTGAGGTGGTGGATTTTGTTTTAGAACTATTCCTTGTTGGTATCTTTTCTGGAGGGCTTGATAATTCCCAAAGCTTCTGGTACTCAAAAGTCATTATATAATCAAAGCTTTTTTTCACGAGATAAAATGCAGTATCAATGAACAATTAATTAATTCCGCATCAACCCACCTTAGGCCATTTCATGTGATACCTTCAAGTGGTTCAATTACCCATGGGATCAGAAACCCCACAAATATAAAACTTGAACATCTCAGCTCAGTATGAATGCAGCCATCTATGTACAAATATCATGGCACAAAATGCTATAGTTCATGAAATATCTTTATCACAGAAAGGCTCCCTGGACGTCATTTTAATGTTTATACGACCATATAACCCAAAGCCTTATTCTAAAATTGTGAATTTCTGTATTTTTGTACAATGTGTAGCAGACAGCACAAATTGTGTTTGGTCCCTCTGGGACTCCAACCTCTGACCCTCAAACAAAAAGGTGGTGCTCTGCAACTTACCTCCACGCCCTTTCCTACCATCTTTAACTGACCGACCACACATCGATTGATATGATACATATTGGGGCCAATAGGGGGCAGTGATTACCCAATAATCAGCCCCTGGTTCGTCTACCTGGCAGGAATTACTGCCCCGACACTCCTCCCCATTTTCCTGTACCATCCATTAAAACCAGGCTTTCCCTCCTACTGTATTTCCATTGTTGAGGTTATATCAAGCAGCTTGGGGCACTTCTGACCTCCCAGTGGATGTAACCGTATCAGTACTGAGTGGTAAAAGTGTCATCTGTATCATACTGACCCAGCTCCCTAGTCCTCAATCTATACAGGAGGTCGTTACACAATCAAAGAGAATAGACCAATTCTCGTTGTTGATACTCCAAACTGTTACACAAATGTTTTCTCGTTGTGATTTTTGGGGTAGAATTTCACAAAGAGAAAAAAAGTGTTACACAAATAAAAAGTTGTTATGGAAAAGTCGTTGTGGCTTATCTTTAATGTCATCAATGAGAAAAAAAGGCAGTTACTCCAGAGGTACTGCCTTTTCCATCTTTAGCATTGGTTCCTACGGGGACCTTTGTTGTAGCTATTTCTGACATCCTATGTTAATTCTAAGGCCTACCTTGGATATTTCTGACCTCACTTTGTTCTATTTATTTACTATTCATTTCACGATCTGTTCTTAACTCTCCTATTAATTTCACGATCTGCTCTGGTCATTTCTTATCTCTCCTATTAATTTCACGACCTGTTCTGGTCATTTCTTATCTCTCCTATTAATTTCACGACCTGTTCTGGTCATTTCTGATCTCATTTCATGACTTCATCTGATTATTCCCCACTTCTTCAAGCTATTTCAAACCTATTACATCCGTGAGATACTATTAGGTTAATGTAGTTGCACAAAGAGGTCTCTGTAGGTTCAAATAACAATGTGGAGCCATCTAGCGGAAATCGTTGGAACTACCGTTTCGTGATTTCAGAGCTGATTTTCAGAGAAAATCTACAATCTGTCACTGTTTTCTCATTGTAATTAGGTAGATTAGATGTTAAAGCATCCATGTGAAACTTTACAGCATGTAAATTGGACTAGAAGTAAGGATTTTCAACAGTAAGAATCATCAGAGATATCATGGAACCGAAAATGGGCAAAAATCTCGTTGTTGCCTAAGTAGGTCAAGTTACACTGGTTCCCGGTGCAACAATGAGAAAGCAACAATGATTCTTGTGAAAAGGCAGAACCTATTGTGTAACAGGGACAAAATAATCACTTAGTGAAAATCGTTGATTTAAGAGGATTTTCAACAACGAGAGTTCAATCTTTGTGTAACAACCTCCAGTAGGAGCATGAGGATTGGTCTATTACTGGCCTTTCAGAATATTTTGTGTACAATGTATTCTGAAAAGCCAATTACTTCAACCTCACATTTGGTTTTTGTGATATCCAAAATTTTAAAGAAAGGATAATGCCTCAAGTTCACCAGGGTTACCAGTTAATTTCTCAACACCATCTACTAGTTATCCCTTTTCCCCCAACAATACTAGTAGGTGGCGTCATTTAACCTGCATGGATATTAGAATACAGAATACTGCATCTTATATTGACTGCAGGTATCAGCCTTTAAAACATAAATCACACCCTAACAGTTTAATAGCCTGTTGTCCCACTCTGATTAAACATTAAACCTTATTTATAGGCCTTCAGCAATACCCTATCAGCAAGAAATGCAGTCACACTGTGGGTGACTGATGGTAATATAATTGGAAACTCATTACTGAACAGTCTATAAGATTTTATTCCCATTCTAAACACATTAGCTGCCAAGCTGGAAGGACTAGGTATTTAGATTCACCATTCTGATATAATCATCGTCCAATATCTATTCTAGAGATTGCTAAAAACTGACATCACTTGCCTGCATTGGTAATGCAACCAGTAGAAAATCTAATTCAGTGCATCTATCAAGATAAGAAAGGAATCAGTGCCGTTTTACGTTCTTACTTTCTGTAAAGTAATTTATATTTAAACGGTGTAAAAACATGTAACTATATACAGTACTATTGCTTAACGTACCCTTTCAGTCCATGGAGATTATATTTTAACTGTTTCTTGGTGATTAATCTGACAAGACAGTAAGCGGATTTAACTAGAGTTGGATTCTCAGTAACAGAAACACTCCTTTTTAAACAGTCATCCCGTGATAAGTGTATGTGTGTGTGTGTGTGTGTGTGTGTGTGTGTAAGGGAGGGAGGCCTTTCAATATAGTCGACTACAGAATTCTACAGTTTCTAATACAGACTATCAGAGACTGGAGATCAGAGGCATGGGATGCACATGCAATTAGAGGATAGAGGATTCATTAAATCTTAAAACATCCATCCCTAGAAAATATAACGATCTTCTACACCAGTCTGTTAAAGAGGTATCCTCATTCCCTATTTACCTGACAATCACCAGAAGGCATAAAAAATAAATCTACACTGTAAGAAATAACTGTTAAATCTACCAGGGATTCTCATAAAACTGAGGAGTACACCACCGTAATTGTATTGGAGTGAAAGACTGTACTTTGTACCATAAACCTCAGGTAGCAGCAAGGATAGTCTAGGAACCTATACTATAAGGATAGTATATAAGGATAGTATAGGAACCTATACTATAAGGATAGTATATAAGGATAGTATAGGAACCTATACTATAAGGATAGTATATAAGGATAGTATAGGAACCTATACTATAAGGATAGTATATAAGGATAGTATAGGAACCTATACTATAAGGATAGTATTTAAGGATAGTATAGGAACCTATACTATAAGGATAGTATATAAGGATAGTATAGGAACCTATACTATAAGGATAGTATATAAGGATAGTATAGGAACCTATACTATAAGGATAGTATAGGAACCTATACTATAAGGATAGTCTAGGAACCTATACTATAAGGATAGTATATAAGGATAGTATAGGAACCTATACTATAAGGATAGTCTAGGAACCTATACTATAAGGATAGTATAGGAACCTATACTATAAGGACAGTATAGGAACCTATACTATAAGGATAGTATAGGAACCTATACTATAAGGATAGTCTAGGAACCTATTCTATAAGGATAGTATAGGAACCTATACTATAAGTATAGTAAAGGAACCTATACTATAGTGATAGTGTAGGAACCTATACTATAAGGATAGTGTAGGAACCTATACTATAAGGATAGTATAGGAACCTATACTATAAGGACAGTCTAGGAACCTATACTATAAGGATAGTATAGGAACCTATACTATAAGGACAGTATAGGAACCTATACTATAAGGATAGTGTAGGAACCTACACTATAAGGATAGTATATAAAGATAGTATAGGAACCTATACTATAAGAATAGTCTAGGAACCTATACTATAAGGATAGTCTAGGAACCTATACTATCCTTGGTAGCAGTATGATTGTGCAACCAGTTGGATTAGGATGATGTTTTACAGAAGTATGGTAATTGTACACCATGCATTATCACTCAGCTTGATTTTCGATTGCTTGCTGTAGGCTAAATGATGATCTTTCACATTGGAAAATAGACAGCAGCTCCCTCCATGTAGAGATGATCAAGCTGGTCCCAAGAGCCCTCCATAATGCCATCTTAGTATATATGTATGCATATATCAGATTATCCCTTACGAAAAAAGTCTTTTTTATAAGAGAAGGTGCCAGCAGATCGTGGAAGACTTCATTATGTTTACTAGGAGAGTTAAATCTCTTTTCTTCACAATACTTCTATAGTGCGGTAAGTTCTGCCAAATGTCCCTTAATCAAATGTCAGTGAGCTGCATAGTGTCTGGTCACCGGTCATGTGACATTTACAGTGCTAGATATCAGTGGGTGTAAATGTGGGATATAAGATAGAGTCAGATATGATGTCAATTTGGAGACATAAGGAACCTGCTCTATAAGAACAGTATATAGACCTGTAGTCCTGACAATCTTTAGATTTGGTTCTGATAGGAGAAAAGAATAGTGGTTTAGAGACAGATGGCCAATTTAAGTCAAAAGAATCAATCCTATTGCATTGAATGTCATTGGTAGGCAAATGCCATGGGGACCATGAAGTCAGTTAATCATTAGTTATAAAACATGTCTCAATGTTGTATTTGACCTTTCATTTCTTTTAGATGATCATTCATACAATGTATACAATCTGCATAAACAGTTATGCATCTGGGCCAGCCGGCTTAGATTTGCCTTAAAGCTGGCCGCTACCTGTCCATGATGCCGACACTACAAGGGGACATTCATATTCACCAGGTGAGTCTTCCAGAACAAGAAAAACAGAAAGTAAAGCTACAGCTCCAAATATATACAGCCACAGTGACTAATAGATGCACCTGCCCTACCTTAATGGCTAACACACTGCATCACGTCACCATCAAAGTAAGGGGAACGGGAAAAAGGGAAGTACTAACACATATAGATCTGAATGGTAGGCAATGGTGTACCTGATGGGCAACATATACTAGTGGGTGTAGAAACAGATAGCGGGTGATGGAATGAAATCTAGCAAGCATCTGGTGGGCAACAGAAAGTGGTCATTTCTGATGGGCAACTGAAAATTGTGGGTGTAGAATCATACAATGGGAAATAGAATCTAGTGGGCATGAGACTGTTGCCACCTGACAGATATCGAAAATGGTCATTATTCTGCTGGCCAACAGACACTAGTGGGGAATGAAATCCGGCAGTCGACATACGTGACAAAACCTGTCTGACTGGCAACAAAAATAGTGAGCCTAGAATCATACAGTGGGAGATGGAACCACAGTTGCGGTCTAATGGTTATCAGAATGTGGTAATCGTCACAGCTACTAGTGGCATAGAATCATATAACGAAATCTGGTGGTCATGAGACAAAACCTGTATGAGGAGCAAGAGAAACTAGAATCATATAGTCTGCAGAGAATCCAAAGGGCACAGATTAGGAAATCTGATGGGCAAAGGAAGAAAATAGAGATGTCTGTCAGGCAAAAGTAAAGAATCGAGATAATAGAGATCTAACGGGTAAAGATGATGGGTGTGAGAAAGAGGGCCTCATGCCGTTAGAGGCTGCACTACACTAATTGTTTTCTTTCTATATTTCTATATAGGATTTGGGCCGAAATGAAATATCCCTGCTCTTCGTTGGGCTTAGCTACTATATATATATGATTTTCTTATAGCCACACATTTTTCCTAAAAGATTAGACCCGTTTGCATGGTTGCTTTGTGACTTAATTTTTTTACAGGCCATTTCCTGTGGACATCCCCAAATCATGCACTTTTGCAGTGAATATTTTGCATTAGATCAATAATTCCTTTTCACCTTAAAGGCCCAATCCAACATCAAATTCCATCTTAGATACCACTCAAACCAGCCAGGCTGACTAGTCAGGCTGACTACCCGCACAGCCACACATATGCCAGGACCGGGGAAATGCTCGATGCGGCCAGACCTACCGCCCTATCCTGAACCTGTCAGATCTCAATGAATACACACTGTACAGACACTTCAAAATGGATCATTTGTCAGTTGTGATGCAACTATTACCTGCCAACATGTTCTTAGCTTCCGTTGACATAACACAAGCATACTTTTCCCTGGGGGTAAAAAGGAGAGATGGAGACCTTCTCCAGTTTCAGTATCATGGTAGAAGGTACAGGTTTACCTGTCTTCCAAATGGGTACTCTCCAGGGCCACAGATCTTTACTAGGATAATGAAAACACTCTTCACTTACCTTAGAAAACGATTTGGGGTTAACCTGGTGTTCTACATAGATGACACACTCATTTATGGAGACACACCTGAGGAGGTGGTCAAGGCTGTCCAGATTACTCTAGCAACGTTAGAAAGGGCTGGGTTCACCATCAACTACAAAAATCTGTTTTAAACCCATCACGTTATATTGAGTATCTTGGGTTTACAATAGATTCTAACACACTCACCCTGTCACTGCCGAAAGTTAAAACAAACAAAATTCTGGACATGGCAAAGTATAGGCTCCAGCATCCACCCATGGCCATTAGAGAGTTTGCCACACTGGTTGGGAAATTTGCTGCAACCCAATCTGGAAATGATAGGGCCAAAGTCATGATCAAACAGCTACAAAAAGTGAAAAGAATGGCTCTTATTGTAGCAAGAGGGAATTTTGAAGTCCCTGTGTATTTAACAGCAAATATAAAGAAAGTGATCAGAGAATGGATCACCCATCTCCCACAGGCAAAAGCAAACTACAGGGAGAAACTTCCTCGAATCACCCTGTTCACTGATGCTTCCACCTCAGGGTGGGGAGCTCATTTGGTCGATTTTGACCTGCACTATGGAGAGCAGTGGTGTGAGACAACTCAACATTTACACATGAATGTGCTTGAGTTGTTAGCAATTCTGTTAGCATTGAAGCATTTTAGGTGAAGATTAAAGGGGAAGCATATTCACCTGTACATTGATAACACAACAGCAATCACATGCCTAACAAAAGGGGATCCACAAAATCTGATCAGTGTAACCAGATGACAGAAAGGATCTATAAGTGGACATGGTCACAAGAGGTAACTTCTCAGATGAGATATTGCCCCACAAAGCTCAATATTCATGCTGACAGGGCATCTAGGGAGTTTAATACTTCTGCTAAGTGGTCCTTGTCAACAAAAACACAAAGAGAGATATTCCGAATCTTCTCTAAGCCAAACATAGACCTATTTGCTTCAAAAGCTAATGCTATATGTGAACTGTTTGTCACACTTCACTACGAACCTGCCGCAGTAGCTACTGATGCTTTTACATTGAGCTGGTCATATCAGCATGTACTTATCTTTCCACCATTTTCTCTCATTAGCAGAGTACTCAGGAAGATTGCACAGGACAAACCAAGACGGCTACTTGTGGTACGAGACTGGGAATCTCAGCCGTGGCACCCCACACTCCGTCAGCTGCCTCACTACAAGAAGAGACTCAGCCTGAAGGTCAAAGACTACACCCTCAAGTGGCCCAACAAGCCCAACCTCCGGTTCCCCCTATCAGGGAAGTGCAGGCTGTTGGTGATCAAGCTATGAGTTATATATGGCAGGAGCTAGGACTGCCTCCAGCAGTCTGGGATACCCTGCATGCATCCTGGTCTGAGGCCACTAGAAAGCAGTATAGTGTAGCAGCAAAGAAGTGGAAAGATGACACGCAAATACACAATATAAGCCCCCCCTCAACCTGATAAATTGGAAGTATTAGCCTTTCTCCAACATGTACTAGATGATGGGTTCGATATGGCACTGTCAATGCCACAAAATCGTTTCTGTCATGCTTCATAACTGTTAATGGGTTCCAGCTAGGAATGCACCCAATGATCATCAAGTCTATGAGGGGCGTGTACAGACAGAAAACTCTGAAAACTAAGTACACAGACATATAGGACCCACTACCTGTACTTGATCAAGTTCAAAGGTGAGAACCATAAGGAATCTCAGTCTAGAGCAGATGACAAAGAGACTGGCTATTCTGTCTACAGGACAACTTCTCCAGGCACTACACAAGCTAAAGAGAAGTGACATTGTATGGGGGAATGACACTTGCAGGATAGCATATAGTGAGACGAATGACCCCTTTACAAAGCCACTTGTTTTAAGGTTCCGGAAGTATGAGAATGCATGCCTGTGCGTGTATTCCTACATCTTTGCTTACATCAAAGGCCGCAGGACTACACTAATTGAAGCTGGGGTACAAAGCCACTTTACCTCTTACAGCACCAGACACGCATCCACCAGTGCAGCGGCATGCTCATACGTGCCACTTCTACAGATACTTGCCTCTGCTGGTTGGACTACAGACTGTTCATTTGTCATACACTACAACCAACAGTCATTGATCCACTGCAAAATGAGCCTGAGACAAACCTCATACCATCATTATATCATTATATGTAAACCAGTGACATTCTCCACCCTTAACCTGAACTTAAAGACAGGATGGAAACCGTACTTTATATTAGAAATACTGTATACTGTATACTGAAATAGGCATTTGGCCAAGGACATTAGTTTAAGTCATATATAACCAAACCCTAAGGGCCAGATGGGCTATATTCTTTCATGGTAATAGTCATAAGTTTAGTTACTCACCCATGCCAAAAGGTTTAATTACACTGGGACCTAGATAAGGAATGCCTGACATTTCCGTACCAAGATTGTTCAGGGATAGTTTAGTACTACATAGCAGGTGGAGGGTTTCATTTATAGATGAGACATGCTATTTAGATACCAGGAAGATACATGTACGTCTATCTTACATTAGAAAGAGAACATTTGATGAATGTGCTCATTTGGTAAAATTTGATAAACAGCTCCTGGTGAAGAACAAAAAAAGGGGGGGGGGAGGAGATGTCTTTGTAGATATCCCCACACTGCACATCTAGAGCATACCATTATGAAAAGTAATGACAACTTATCAACCATTATACCTGTCATTTGCTGATGTAGCCTGTGTGGATTTGCTGTGTGTTTTTTAATAAAACTTTAAGCAATACTCCCACATTGAGTTATACCATCGAATGGGTTAAAAGAGTTTAAGTCTTTTAAGTCTTTTAAGTCTTAGTCATCCCACGTGACAGAGGTCACATGGGATGACTAATAATTAAATGAATTATATGGCATTTAGTTGGAGTCATCCCGGTGACCCTAGGTCACGTGAGTGACTTAACCCACCCGCGTTGGCACGATTATTTTCCCAACCATAAGTCACTTGATAATATAACTCTAAATTCACTGTTTAAGTCTGCCGTATACTTCTCTTCATGGTAACCCGAAGAGCTTAAGTCACTCACGTGAACTAGGGTCATGGGGATGACTCCAATTAAATGTCATATAATTCATTTAATTATTAGTTATTTGTCAGCAGGCTTAAGACACTTGATATGTATTATATAAGTCTGGTATGGCCGTTTGTCATAGAACCATGCTCTAAACAGTGTGTTCCAGAATGATATTTTGACCGTACATTTAAAAACACTCACATATTGCCTGCATGAGGAGGCAAAAAATTCATCAGTAGTTGTAATGATATAAAATGACACTGGTACGACTTATTAAGTCCATAGGTGGTGCTCTAACAGAACGATCAAAACAGAACTGACAGTGTGAGAGAAGCAACCCATTTCACAGTGCGCCAATCACTTCACAAAATGATAAGAGGGTCATGTTGACTTGAGTAATGATAGTGGAGCATTAATTATAGAGGGAAGTGTGATTGGATTAAGAAATGACCCAGTATAAATGAGGACTATTTGTGTCTAAATTTGCTGTTTTGTCTACAGTAATAAATATATATAAGAGGGTTGGAATCTTGCCCCATCGTTACCCAGAAGCAGAGACACCTTAATCCCCTCTATGGTCCTACATAGAAAGCTGTCCTAGGTGACCAAGGTATAGTCTTAACAACGAGAATACAGAAGCTATGTGAATATAGACCAATAATTATGTTAAAACATCTACAACCATCAGAAATGCTATCCTGTAAACATAGTAAATATGGACTGATTTGTAGTGAATTAATGAAGTGTAGAAATGGGGCTAGCACCAGGACCAAAAAGATTTGGAAATGATTTGGATAATTATATCCCAGCAAATTGTCGTCATCTGTCGCCATGATTGGTCATCAATGGTGACTCCTTTTTGAGTGATAACTCATTCCGTCATCTTTCGCCACTGTGTGTTAGACTCACGTGGCATAGCAATTGCTATTCCTGGTGATCTTGTGCTATAACGACGCCGTGTTCCATCTAGCGACATGTGTGAGCCACTTCACACAGGTTGACGAGGACTCACGACAATTTGCTGGGATGACTTACCTGTTAATAGCAGGCTAGAACTAATAGCACATTAAGCCCACAAAATGGCGGGCTGAGTAGGAGAAGGAAACAAATAATAAAAACACAAATATCTAATGTGGTGTGGGATTAGGAAAATTAAGTCCATTTTGCTATTTGTATTAAATCTGTTCATTATCATCCTTTTACAATTACCTTATTAAAAGGTTTATTCAAAATCATTTTTCGAACACTCAGTCAGAAAGATTGCATGTAACACCAACCTTTATGCTACAATTAGGACCCACTCTGGATCCTGACTGTCGTGGCTAACAGGACGTAAAGGGGAAAGTCGAATCCTAAAATCTCCCGTTCCTCAAACTTCATATTCTTTATCTTTGCAGGAAGTTGTATTTGGGGCACTAATGGAGGGAATTGGAGGGGCAGGGACTACTGTATTTGGGATAAGTAACTTCTGACATCAGTTCTAGAAGTTATCTTTTACCAGAGGCATGGGTTATGTGCACTAGGAATACTGTAACAAAATATAATGAAATAAAGCTTATATACTTTTCTTTTACTGGGACTAGTTTGACAAGAAGTTTGGCACTAATGGTAAGGGTGGAAGGAATAGATTATCTTCATTTGGAAGGATTAACTTCTGACATAGCATCATGTAGAGACTATGATTACCAGGTGCCTAGCCAATGTGCAATTAACAACTACAAGGCCCTCTGAGAATGAAAAGCCCTTTGGTACAGTAACCAGAGAGCGGGTGTGGATACCGATAGACAAATGTAAAGTGCAAATATAAAGTGGTTGGTGTGGAGTGATGTTTGATATAGAAGGGCATTGTGCATGGTTTATTAGGGAGGAGTATACCTGGTATATATAGTGCAGGGTAGGGGCTGTGGTCGATAATATAGTGAGGTGGTGGAGACGGGTGTAGTAAGAAGATTGTATTGATGAGTCCATAGGTAGTGCTCTAACAGAGCCATATACAAATGGATCCAGAATCAAAACAGAACTGAGAGTGTGAGAGAAGCAACCTAATTCACAGTGCGCTAATCATTTCACAAAATAATAAGAGGGATATGTTGACTTGAGTAATGACTGTGAAGCATTGGTTAGGGGCTGGGGAATGTGTGGCACTCACACTTTACACTATGGTTTCAAATTGGATTAAGGAATGACCCAGTATACATGAGGACTATGTGTCTAGATTTGCTGTTTTGCTTACAGTAATGGATAGATGAAGGTTGGAATCTTGCCCCATTGATAACAAGAGGCCTGAATCCCCTCTTTGGTCAAACACCATCATAGAAAGCCTCCCTATGTGACCGCAATAGTCATAACAATGAGAATACCGAAGCTATGTCAAGAATGCCGTAAGTACTGCACACATAGCAAATAGACCATGATTTGTAGTAAATTAATGAAGGGTAGAAATGATGGAGGCCAATGCCAGGACCAAAGAGATTTGGAAATTCCCATCAAACACAAAACCGTGTAAAAGACTTATTAGCTAATAGCAGGCTAACACATGAAGCCCACAAAATGGTGGACTGAGTAAGAGATGGAAACAAATAATAAAAACTCAGACATCTAATGTGGTGTCGGATAAAGGGAAATCAAGACAGGTCCCTTGTACTATTTGTTTTATCTATTCATTATCAACCTACAGTTGGGCCCCACTCTGGATCCTGACTGTCGTGGCCAATAGGAAGTAACGAGGAAGTCGAATCCTAAAATCTTCCATGCTCAAATTTCATATTCTTCTCCCTTACAGGGCACTAATGGAGGGAATGGGAGGGACAGGAACAGAAACAACTGTATATGGGAAAAGTAACTTCTGGCACGAGTTCTAGCAGTAAACTTTTAGCAGAGTTGAGGGTGGTTCGAATAAGATAAACTGAAGTGAAGCTTATTTACTTTCCTTTTTACTGGAACTAGTTTGACAAGAAGTTTGGCACTAATGGACAGGCAGGGGCGTAGGAAAAGGGGGGGCCAGGGGGTCCTGGGCCCCCCCAATCATGAAGGAGGTGAGGCCTGAGTATGTCTGGGCCCCCCCAATATTTTCCAAGAACTCATAAACACAATGGAAAAGAAGCTAAAACTTTACATCTCAAATTAGATTATTATGGTGATGTCATAGGGAGAATAGGGGTCTGAGCCTAAAGTCAGATCCAAAATTTACCAAAAATCACTTTTCTATATGAATTCTAAATGTGCATATATAGACGCCATCACGCATCAGCCGACAATTAAAGGTGGTCGCGATGGAGCCTTCGCCGGGCCCCCCCAATGAAGATTTGCTTCCTATGCCTCTGTCAGGATGCGACGAATGCGAACATCTACATTTGGGAGTGAGTGAGTAATAGATGTTTAACCCCATTTCGACAGCTAAGGTCATATTCATGGCAAGAACTACATTACACAATTTCATAGAGGAATGTGTCAGTGCCCGAGCATATGTGCACCACACACATCCTGAGGGGATAGGAAAGAGGAGAAATAGACCCTTTTAAGTGGGCTAGGGAGGCCTGCTACATTTGGGAAGATCAACTTCTGATATGGGATCCTGTAGTGACTGTGACTACCAGGTGCATAGCCAATGTGCACTAAACAACGACAAGGCCTGGAGAGAATGAAAAGCTGTGAAACCATTAACCATCTGGCATGGTAACCAGAGAGAGGGGGTGGATACTGATAGGCAAATATAAAGTGCAAATATAAAGTGGTTGTTTTGGAGTGATGGTTGATGTAGAAGGGCATTGTGCATGGTTTATTTGGAGTGGTAGTATACCTAGCAGTATACAGTGTAGGGCTGGGGCTGTGGTCAGTAATATAGTGGGGTAGTGGAGACAGGTACAATGAGAAGATTGTATATCTTCCCTTCACAGAGCTCCCCCAGCATCCTTATTCTCTTTACAGCCTGTTAGGTTTGATGATGTGAGACACTTCCTTCAGATGAATTATTATCAAAATGATTTTATGAGGTCCAGCATAGACCAATTAGAGTGCAATTTTGCAACATTGAGAAATCAGCCAACTTCCAATGGTAGAAGAAAAATGATGTTTTTGCTTCAAGGAGGGGATTAATGGAAAGGGGATATTAGATGGAAAGCATGCGTAGAATTGCGTAGAATTGAGGGTGCATGAAAAAGATTAGCTGCTAAATCTTATGGTAGTTAATAATTGTGAGTACCAAAGTCAATAAGCAATTTGTATGCCATTTTGATATAATCATACTCAACATGATTTAAGGTTGTCAAACTACCATGTTCAAATTGTGTCCCCCGCAATAGAATACACAGCCATTTATTTCACCAATTAGACTACACTCATATTTGAATTTTACCTGGTTGACATATGGAGATATTCCTGGGATAGGGTTGACCCAGGATGCATTATTAGCTTATCAGATAATTCCCTGTATTTTTTGGATACATTATGTGACACCTGGTACCCATTATGCTGGTTGTTATCAGTGCTTATCGCCTTGTCAGGCGGGCGCTGACTCTTACCTAACGGGAGAGTCAGGCTTCCTGCATAGGGCTAATTTGTCAGGTGGCTGGAATTGTAGGACATAATTTTTTTATGTCAATTTCCTCTTAAGGATGACTTCCTAAGACATGTTTGTTGCCATTTTGTGAGAAACCTTTCATACGGGGGCCCAGATTATTTGGTTCTTGCAAATCTGTTAGCCTTCATATCAAGTTTAGCTGCCACGGTCGGCCATGTTGGATGTGGTTTCAGGTCTCACAACAGAGGTGTTATTCATGAAATAATGTTATTCATTTGAATCTGCTTGGAGAGTGGAGATTCACTTCCTGTCTGGCAGAAAATGCACCTGCTGATAGCTACCCGTTGCAACCCACACGGCATGTACCAAATCTTGGAAAAGGGTGCGATCTAAAAGTTTCCAAAAAAAGACACTCTTCCCACTCACAGACAGCAAAACTAAGGTGGTACTCTTGTCAATACCATAAGCTGATTGGTGGGGATTTATTTCTGTCAAATGTTATTCTTAGAAACTTGCTGTTTCTAGAGCACCTGCAAGTTTTAGATAGGGCAGTCCCAGCGACTCAGTCCTTAACTGAGTCGCGCACAGTGACTATTATCGCCAGGTGACAGATCAAGCAATGGCCGATCCACTAGGCCTCCATACCGAGCCCTATAGAGAGCAATCACTGTGACTATGTTGAAACGGAGAGCCTGCCAAAAGTAGAGGTGCAATGATTTATTGTTAATGGAGCTTGTGTAATGTGTCATGAAAAGCTAATTCTGTGGTCCACGTCTTACATAGAATTTAATCAAGGGGAAGTTTGAAACATTTAACCTCACCAGCGTGGCATGATGCCTCCAGTCTCCATGATTGCATGATAAGTGATAAGGTGAGGCTCCACTACGCGATTTTCTGGTACATTCTCACCTAATTCTATCCCTATAGTGCCTAAGGTATAGGGTGTTGACATTCCTATATTGTAAACATGAGATTCAAAATTGTAAACATGAGATTTCAGGGGTTATTTTATGGGTGATCTATCTCCTTGTGCACCATATTTACCAACTAACCTGCACCTGCACAGACTCTGTGATTGGGTGGAAGTTCAATATGTAAACATCAACACAGCAAAATATAAATAACAACACAGCAGTCACACAGATCGCAGGGTCTTGTACTGTAAAAATCAAACCTGTCTGATATTGAGTTGCAGAGAGTCATCAGTGTGAATGTCTGCAATATTTACATTAGGTCAACTTGATTTAGTAAACAAAAACATATTTTGACAACAAAAATGTGCCTGAGATTGTACACAAAGCCTTCCCCACATAAACAAAAAGCTCTCTCAATCTTCTATTTACACCTTGAAATAATAACAAATACCACTCGATAATCTGTGTTTGTGTCTGCTTTTGTGAGAATAGCTCCGATTTTCAACAAAAATCGTGTAGTGGAGCCTCACCTATAGCCTACAGAGCTGTACCAGCCATGTCCTCTCTCTCTGATACTAAAGTACCTATTCTCTGGAGGCACGACTTGTGGGTACAACTTGACCCTTTCAAATCATAGTGGGATCCCTCACTTTAATGCCCTTACAGGTTTGCATTCAGTGGTCACTAAGAATTTCCTGTGTACGACTAACAAATCAAACCCTATGTAAGTGCTACACTAAGTGCTAACCATACAGTGCAGTTGTAGTACATTTGCTGCGATCACCCACTGTAATCCATACAGTGCAGTTGTAGTGCATTTGCTGCGATCACCCACTGTAATCCATACAGTGCAGTTGTAGTGCATTTGCTGCGATCACCCACTGTAATCCATACAGTGCAGTTGTAGTGCATTTGCTGCGATCACCCACTGTAATCCATACAGTGCAGTTGTAGTACATTTGCTGCGATCACCCACTGTAATCCATACAGTGCAGTTGTAGTACATTTGCTGCGATCACCCACTGTAATTTGGAGGCCTTCAAAACTTAGCGGCAGTGTCTAGTCATACCATGCTGAGGAATGCCTCCCTGGCCATGGTATGTGAAAAGTGTAAAGTCTATTACAATTTTGAAATGTGAAATATGGAAAGTTTTATGTCTGTACAACTACAATACATCGCTTCTAGGGAATGACTAAAAGGTTAGAGCACAATTCCTAACATTTATATTGAAACAAGAGAAATCAGTTGCAGATGATCTGATGTTGGTGAATAATTGAGTGGTAGTGATATTGAGAGAAGCAACATGGGATAAAATAGATATTCAGGGGTCTTTGTTCTCCACCCTAGTGTCTACACTGTTTTGTTGACAAAACACGATTTGAAGGTACTCCCTGTGAATGCAGCCTCAGTTCTATCAACCTCAACAGACTCATTTGGCACAGCACAGGGGAGGTCTTTTCTCAGAGGAAAAAAAATTGAGACTTGGCTTGAGGGGAAGAAAGGCAACTGAACTAGAAATGCTTTTTACATCCATTTTCTACAATCAAGGGGGCTTACTGAATGCTTGTTGGTTATAATCAGTGTCAATCATGGTTATTTTCAATGGGGTAAACTCCTGGTGGTGAGAGGAATCTTAAGCCTGTTATTAACAAATAGTGCATCCTTTTCTGTCATAATGCATTATAAAACACCCACAAATACCTTAGTACCTTACTACTGTTCTCTACTGCATCATGTGTATGAACCCTCCAGGGTGTACATACTGACAAACAGCGAGTAACTTAACATGCGCTGGAATCTACCAGGGATCCTCGTAAACGTGAAAAGTGAACCACCGTAATTATATAGCAGTGAACCAGTGTAGTTTTTATAAGAAGCCCCAGGTGGCAGTAAGGTGGTACAAGGAACCTCTGTGAAAATAACTACGGATCTCTGTCAACCTTAGGAGGAGCATTCTGTTGTTAGTTGAATGATATTTCTTTTACAGTGTGACTGCCCCCTCACAGGTTAATCACATTAAACTATGTATCTATCCATATCTCTAATGTGTACTTTGTGACCACTTTCTCACTATATCCTTTATCCATTTGTGCATATTTGTTCAGACTGGATGGATGGTTCATTATGTGCACTTAGATAATACACCACAAGGCTCCTACCATGATATGATTGTGCTGTGTCATGTAACTAGAAATTTCCCAAGGGACAAAAAGTTGCATTTTGATCAATACAAGGGAACTGTATGAACTAAGGTGTAGATCAAATGGGTATGGGTAAAGGAAGTGGAGTGGGCTGGGGGAAGGATAAAAAAAGGGTCAGTCCCTGAGTTGCATGCAAGCTCCATCTAACCTTATTCAGTTTGAATGGGAGGCAATCAAGTTGTGACCATGCACCGATTTAAAAGTCACGCACCCTTTCTGGTAGTAACAGACCACACTAACTTCAGGCTTTTATGTATATGGGTTATTAACAAACACTCCCCACTCAACAAAAAAAGTTATTTAACGTCAAAAAACCGTTTTTAACGTTTTGCCATGATAAGGAGCCATAGTGAAACGTTCTAAAAGGTTTTGCAACGTTTTTTGTTGACTGGGTCTCCTTTGGGGGTCTGCCAGCACTGTATGCTCTGCACGATTCATCAATTCACAGTTTTAAGTCACTTGTGAGCAATCAAAATGGGGGGTGCTTCATGCAGAAAGGTTAGAGTAATATGCTGTACTGAATTATATGTCGGTAATGGTCTGGATTGCAGTTGAAACCTATAGTAGCAGAACATGGCAATGTATTGCAACAAAAGTGAAATAAAGTGTAACATGCAAATCTCTTTTTCCCCCTTCCATATTTTAACTCATGGAAACAACAAAAACACAAGGAATATCGAAATATGGATAGCTCAGGTTTGGCAGTCACAGAGCTATTCATGGATATTTAAAGTGTATTTTAAGCGTGTGTGGCCTAGTTGAGGGTCATAGACCTACCCAGGTTGTTGAACTTTGACATTCTATTGATTAGAACTGAACTTTATGACACATTATGAACTTAGGTACACCTATTAGCTGCTTGTCATTATCAGGCTTTCCCTTATACATAAATTGGCCTTATACCTATGGTACTACAGTGGATGAGTATGAGTGATACTTCTGGTACATACCATGAATACTTCTCATAATAGTGCAACTGACCTCAAGGCATATTATCCACCCAGGCAACATTATGTAACCATGGTAGCATGATGACTACAACTTGACTCATAATATCGGCCATATGAAATATGTCACTTTATGGGAATAAAACTCAGATAAATGCAGGTTTTGATAGAACTGCAGTCAAACACCTAAAATTAGAGGATATTAGCTCCTAGGCCTGTGTCCACATCTGGTGTAGCAAGCCGGGGATAGAGTAGCCTAAGTAGATTGATGTAGGGATGGGTAGAACAGCTGTCCCTCCTGGTGGACAAATGGCAATGGTTGTGTGGTCTGGTTTGGCCAATCAGGAGGGGATGATGAAAGCCAGAGCTGCTGATTATCTGACAGCAAACTGCATCCTTGTATGTCACCAAGGGAACCATTAGTATACAACTATGGGAGGTGCTGTGCCATGGCAATGTGTTGAGGGTAATGGACATGGTGGCTGTTTCTGTTTCCAAATGACATTACTAATCTATGGCATCAACTTAACCACTTCTACAATAGTGTTTTACATCAAGGTAATAAAGGACTTTATAGGACTGTGAGGTTCTTGCACAATCCTGGGATGTTGTCATTTAAAATTGATGTCCATGCTGATGTGTATTATTTCACCTCTGCTTTGCTCATAATGAGTTGAACCTCCCTCTTTCACCAAATAAGCAAGTGATTTAGCAGTAACAATTGTCATCTTTTGTCATCTGTTCTTGTAGAATCAGATTTCCTAGCAATAATAGGTTTCCTAGCAATGATTACATAGCACATACACACATGAGTTATAAAAAATCCACTATAAGCTGAAACCAGCACCACACAACGTTCAGAATGGATATTAATGTGTGACAATAACCGAGACAAGGTGATACAAGGTCCCCAATTTTAGTTTAGCCAATTTGCTTTCCGGTTTGCTTTCTGGTCTCAGTGATGTAGATACCTTAATAGTGCAGTAGACTTCTTAATTTGGCTATGATAGGACTTATTCTTGGTGCATGCCAGCAACAGGGTTATATTAAGAAGGAAGCCAGTCTAAAAACAGGTCATGATAATTCCTAGCTACCTAGCTTGTATTTAAAAAGCTTGTTTACCGATTACTGCTCTTTTCCCAGACTACTTTAGTGGATGGCAGCCCACATCACACAGAGATCTGTGGATACAGACCATTGTATGGGCTGTACATTGACTGCAACAGACAAACTATGCCTCAATCATTCTTGCTGTACTGTAATTATATTGACTGCTTCTAAACTTGCTATTCTGTAGCACTCTGTTAGAACAGATTAAGCCTTATTGCGATGGTATAACAGAGCACATCCAAATCACACTGTAAGTGACTGATTGACCCATAAGTGGACAGTCTATAAGAGTTGGTTCCTTTTTCAGACCACTATAGCTGCAAAGCTGTAATTACTTTAGTATTTAGATCCCATTTCAATCTGATTATCTACCAATATTTATTTCAGTAAATAGTAAAAACTAACTTCATTCAAATGCATTGGTAATGCAATTAGCAGAAAATTCAATTAAGTGCATCTATTAAGATAAGAAAGTAGTTGATGCTGTCTTCTATTCTAAATATCTGTAGTGATTTGTATCTAAAGTGGTGCAATATATTCAGTCAGTATCTGCACTTCGCTGTCTAGCATCCTCTATCAGTGTAGATGAAGGTTGTACTTCAACTTTAATGTGCTGATAAATTTGCTGTGATAGTTAACAGATGAAACTGGGATTAGAGCAGTGAGTACATAGACCATGAGAAAACTAATCCCAAGGAGCCCAAAATACCTCTGTGTATACATATGCGAGAGTTTGACATGGGACGGTGAGTGATTTATTATCTGTGAAATGGTTGCTGCTTAGTTGTGATATGCAAATAGTCCCTTTGTATCAGTGACTGTGAGTATTCCACATTGGGTTGTTTATACCAATATACATATCGTATCATGGTTTTGGCTGCAGTACTATCAATGTAATAAATCTGATTGCAATTATTTGATTGCAATTGGAGATAAAACAAAAGATACTTCTTGAGAGTAGTTCTTGGCTGAAGTACAACATAAAACTCATTAAAGTGATTTTGTGAATGTTTATTCACTCGGTTTGGACAGTCCTAATCCACGAAGTAGTATCTTGTGTATATTTGAATCATATCTGGCCCATCATGTGCTACCTCTGATATATCAGTCTAAAAAATATAAAGTGTCACCAAATATGATAAAGTTCACCTTAACCTGAATATGAATATTCCTTCCATAAGTTATAGGTCACTTCTATTCATGGAAACTCAGTTTAGATAAGACAGTTATAATCATGAATTGTTGATAAAATTTAACTGCATTCTTCAGTAGAGCAGCATAGAAGGTCTGAAAAAACAAGAGACATGTCAAGCCAAAGGCAAGTGGCTGAAGCCCCAGATGTCAGGTTGTGTGTTGTCTGGACAGTTATCTTGTCTGATAATTTGTATCTTATCCATTCCAGGGACTTGGGATTAATGGTGATGTTTCATATTGGGTCTTGCAGAGTACAGAAGCCTGCCAAGCCTTGTACGTGAAAAGAAAAGTATTGTTCATGATTGCTGAAATCGGAAGTCATTGGATATGATGAATTCAGATGATTCATATTGCGTTTGGATTTATAAGCTACTTATATGCGCGCATATAAGTGGTGATAAATGGGCAATAGCAGTTCCCAATGTATTACCAGATGTCACCACTTCCATTCAGGTGTTATGTAACAGGTTCCTTCACTGGTGGCCTTTGTAGTCGGCCATATTGCCTAGCCCCAGGAAGGATCACCGGTCTCACATTGGAGATTTTTTTTCACTGCGGAGTCCAAAATGGCCCCCCTGTACTTCCGGAAAGCCGGCTTTCAGCCATAAACTATGCTTTAGGGCCTAATTCTAGTGTTATTGGACCCTCCGCAGGCCAATCCGGCCTTGAAACCAGCTCAGGTATGTTTGATTTACCCAACTTGTGTAAAAAATTGCCTCCAGGAGAGCGGAATACCCAAGTAAACAAGTAGCTCACCCGCGATAACAAGCCACCTTCCCGGTACAATCACCCGGTCCCCAGAGACAATCAACCTGACTATCCAGTGGGTGAAAGACATTTCCATGGTGAATTAGACAATGATTATCAGGAATTCTTACTGTGGAAACAATGGAGAAATGGTGGTGTAGCTCCTAAAAACAATGCTTCAGGCATTTCTAGTGGTATTGACAGTTCTAGTAGTCCTAATGCTACTCAGGGTTTGTTTCCATCCCAACCTTCCATGGGAAACACTGTTCCTTAGCTGTTTTACAGAGATGGCACACCTTATTCCCCACCTGTCACACCTGTTAGTCAGACTGTCAATTGGCCTGGTTTGGGTCAATTTAGGGCACCAGATGGCAGGCTAAAGTTCCCACCTACACCTATGGTATATGGTAACCCGACTACTTCTCATATGTATGGGGTTCCAGTCCCAACATCCCATCAGCAGCAGGCTTCATATCAGTTTGGCGTTATTCCTAACCCACAACAACAGTACCAGGCTGCAGGAATTCTACCTAATCAACAAACCCTGTTCCAGGCTCCTGGTGTTCAGTCTGTGCAATCTCAAATTCTACAAAACCCAACAGCATGGTATCCTAACCAACAACTACAACATCAGGCTCAAGGCGCCCCAATGGTGATATTTTCACCGAACAATGCCAGTGGCAGTAAGTTTGTGACCTATGACATTGAACAGCACATGCCGCATGACAAAGTAAAAAAACCCGCCTTGAATGATGTTATTTCTGCTAGCATGGGTCTCTTGAATAGCATGTTGGCTAGAAACTTCCCATGTAAAAACTATGGTAAACATGTTAAATTCCTAACTGACAAGAAAGCATTCTACAATGAGGATGCTCTCATTCAGTATGATCTTGCAATGCGTGAAAGGGGAGAATCGTTTGGTGAACACACATTCTGCTATTTCGATCACGACATCTTCTCAAACAGTGTTGGTCTTGAGAATCTTAGTGCCGAGCACTTATGTAATGTTCTTGGTATCCAGCCTCCATCATCTCAAAGTGGTGCTGGTACTGTTGCGGGATCGAGTAGTAAGAGGAAAAAGAACAAAAAGAAAAAGTCAGATGAAATTCACTGTTGCTATGCATTTAACGGTGATAATGGTTGTAACGCCAAAGATTGCCCTCACCCACATGTATGTCGTTCTTGTGGGGGTAATCACACAAAACTAAAGTGCACTGTGAAAAAATCAAATGATTGATATCAGGCCTTAGTGGATTCTGATTCAGGGGTCAGTGACTCCGAGGAGTCTGGCATAGATTGTGGAATTATAAAATCTTCCGATTCTGACAATACCAGTGAACTTGAATATAGTTTATTATGGGATGTCAACAAATTCTTAATTCCTTGTGGTTCAAATCATGTCACTTCTTCAGATTCATTACCAAATACGGAAGACATTATATTAACTCCTACTATCTACACTTCCAGAATTGTCGATGGTGTTGAATGGTTTAGACCTTGTCCTTTGGATTGTGATTCCGTTCATGTCTTAGATGGCATGTGCCTCCAACTCAACCCACACGCCTTCTTTGATGAATGCATGGGGTTTGAGGAAGTTGATGGTAACTATGCTTATATCCTAGACGGTGTTCGTAACGGGTTCAAAATTGTTGATGTGGATTATAATGGTTCTTATTTTCAAAAAAATTACCATTCCATAATCAAAGAAGGTGTAAAATGCCAAATGGACGATCTGGTAAGGAAGGAGTTAATTGATGGTAAAGTCAAAAGGGTTCTTAGTAGACCCCAGTGTGTACATTCACTGGGGGCTATTTTAAAACCAGATTGCAGCTTAAGACCCATAACAGATTGCAGCCGTGGTGATCCCGATGATAATCTTAAAAGTATCAATGACTTTATGTACACAACTTGCCAACCGTTTCATTATACTCAAGTAGATAGTGTTACTGATGTCATACATGAGGGCTCGTTTTTATGTGTATTGGACATCCAATCTGCTTATCGTAGTGTGGCTGTTCATCCGGACGATCGTTCCAAGCAAGGTTTTGTGTGGAGTCTGGATGGTGCACCAGAACATTTTGAAGATCAAGCCTTATCGTTTGGTCTTAGATGTGCACCATTTATCTTTACTCAACTAACCGAGTTTGTCATCCGGTGTATGAATCATAGAGGTATTTTCAATGTTTTCGGTTACCTTGATGACTTTGTCATTGTGGCTGACAGCTACGAGGAGTGTGCGAGGCGTCAGGCGATATTGGTAGACCTGCTCCTACGTCTCGGTTTCCATATTGCATGGAAAAAAATCTTAACCCCTGCTACCAAAGTCCAGTATTTGGGTCTGGTAATTGACACAGTGAAAATGGAAATCAGCTTACCCCCACAAAAGTTAGACAACTTATTAGTACTGATCGACAAGTTCTTGGGTAAAACTGTTGCTACCAAAAAAGAATTACAAGAACTGTGTGGTCATTTGGCACACGCTAGTAGAGTTATTCGGGGAGGCAGAACATTTTCACGTAGAGTCATTAACCTACTCAAATACATGGCCGACAGTGTCACAGTGGTCAAACTACCTGATTGGTTTATGGATGACATCCGCTGGTGGAAAAGGTTCAGTTATGTATTCAATGGTTCTGCCAAAATCCTACATACCTTTGATTATCATCCTATCGTAGACACTGACTCATCACTAACTGGTTTTGGCTCATGTTATAATGGTGATTGGTTAGTAGGTGCATGGAAATTACCTGCCTACAATCAGTTGTATAATTGCTTTCCATTACATCATACTGTTGAACCCCCTTGTGAATATGATGAGACAGCTGACATTAACCTACTGGAAGTCTGGCCAGTGGTTGCCGCAGTGCAACGTTGGGGAAATGATTGGTCAGATACAAAAGTTATAGTCAGAACCAACAATACCCAAGTCCAACGCATGATAAATACTGGCAGATCGCGGAGTGTTCGCTGTATGTGGTGGATAAGAAAATTATTTTGGTTATCAGTTGTACATAATTTTCATATTTTTGCTACTCGCGTTAAATCTAAAGACAATATTGTTCCTGACTTTTTGTAACGCTGTACGGATAAAAGGTGTGCAAAAGGATTGCCTTCATTTCTGATAAATGACTTCTGCTGCAGGGAATGTCTTGACTCACAAACTACGGAACTACCAGTCACAGTGGATGGCTGGAGCCATGGAGCGTACTAGGAAGAGCCAATGGAACTCTTATTTGGAATTTTGCATATTATATGGTGTGCTTGTTCCATTCCCCGCTAGTATAGAAGTTGTGTTGTTATATGTTACACACTTGGCTGAGGGACTGCGCTACAGCTCTATTAAACAGTACCTAGGAGGACTTTGGGTGTTGCACAAGGTCCTAGGTTATTCACATGTCAACCCTAATACATTTGAACTCTACATCACTATGACAGGTATTCGAAGGACCCTAGGTGATCATTTGGACCAGGCGCGACCAGCGTCAGTGCAGGACTTAAAGCGTATTTATAAACTATTGGATATGTCATGTTCTGAAGATGTGGCAGTTTGGATCACTGTTATCATGTGCTTCAGGGGCGTATTACGTAAGTCCAATGTAGTTGAACAAGGACTGGCAGTCTGCTTGTCAGATTTGAACTGGGAAGTCTGGGGGGTCTCTGTTAGACTTCGCCGTACAAAGACTATTTCATTTAAGGAGCGGGTCTTGTTCATACCCTTCACATTCATCAATGACTCTATCTTCTGCCTTCATTATTACCTGACCTTGCTGTTATCTATGGTGAACTACCTATCCAGTGACTCACAAGTAGTGGCGTACATAAAAAATGGCCAATGGTGTCGTGGCAGTTACTCATGGTACTTAGGCAAATTGCATAAGTTGCGTGCCAAGTCAGGCATCGATAAGTTGTCTTCACACTCGTTACGAAGAGGAGGTGCATCGGCCTTGGCAGATGCAGATTTCAGTCTATTGGACATCAAAAACATTGGTGATTGGAAATCATTGAGTGTGTTGCATTATTTGACAAAATCCAAACAAGCTCGTATCGATCTTGATCGGCGTATGGTTAGCGCCTTATTCGTGTAAAATCTGTTTTTTTTTTTTGTTTTGTTTTGTTCTCCATTCTGTTTGGCGTGTTGGCCTGGTTATGTATGTTTATTGGCCAGGTCCAATCAAATATTCGCCAAAACTAGATTGGAGTTGTCGTACGTCTATTTATAAGCTACTTATATGCGCGCATATAAGTGGTGATAAATGGGCAGTAGCAGTTCCCAATGTATTACCAGATGTCACCACTTCCATTCAGGTGTTATGTAACAGGTTCCTTCACTGGTGGCCTTTGTAGTCGGCCATATTGCCTAGCCCCAGGAAGGACCACCGGTCTCACATTGGAGATTTTTTTTCTTTCTTCTTGTGTTACTTAGGCCTGGTTATGTATGTTTATTGGCCAGGTCCAATAAAATATTCGCCCAAACTAGATTGGAGTTGTCGTACGTCTATTTATTAGGACATAAATCATACAATGTCTTGTATTTCAAATCCAATTTGAGAGAAATGGTACATGCGTCTGAATTATCCCGAATGATACCTGCAGTAGCTTATATGCAATTAACCCTAATGGAAAATAGATATTTATCTCCCACTGAAGATGTTTTACACTTAGTTGACTATTCCACAGAGCTACACTCTATACCCGCCCATGTTTTCACAGAAAGATCTGAGGGGGTGGGGTGGGGCTCAGTCACACCCCCACCCAGGGTCTAGGATGCACACACCCACCATGAGGTGGACAGTGAGTACAGACCTAAAGAAAAGACATACAGACACAAGTTGGTGTTGTATCCTTACTCACACAAGCTCAGCTGGCCGCACACAGCATTTTGAGAGGGCACTTTTGTGGTAGTGGTCCAGAGGCGTAGGAAGCAAATCTTCATTGGGGGGGGGGGGGGCTTGGCGAGGGCACCATTGGGACCACCTTGAATTGTCGGCTGATGCGTGATGGAGTCTATATAATGTGTATATAGAATTTATATAGAAAAGTAATTTTTGGTAAATTTTGGATCTGACTTTAGGCTCAGACACCCATTTTCCCTATGACATCACCATAATAATGTAATTTGAGATGTAAAGCTTTAGCTTCTTTTCCATTGTGTTTATGAGTTCTTGGAAAATATTGGGGGGGCCCAGACATACTCAGGCCCCACCTCCTTCATGATTGGGGGGCCCAGGCCCCCCTGGCCCCCCCTTTCCCTACGCCCCTGTGGTTGCTGGGTCTACTCAAACCATTCTCACTACACTGAAGATGCTGAATACCGCCCAAGCTGGTATTTGCACTTGTTATACTAAGCACTATGTACCTCATTGTTTTTTCCCCTTTTTTTTAAATTTTGTGATACCAGACCAGACCAAATGGAATCAACCCCCAAATTTAAATACAATATCAAATGGAGTTTGTATGCTTATGTAGTGGTCAGCGGAAAATGTCATGGAGAAACCGGGACTCGAACCCGGGACCCTCCATATTCGAAGTGGAAGTTCTACCCCTGAGCTACTTCCCCTGGCCTTACATTATCTACCTTCCAACTACACCTGATTCGGTATGATACACACACTAGGGGGCAGTGATTACCTGGTACTGAGCTCTCTAGAGATCCCCATCGCAAGGCGGGACCACTCGGTATCTCCACCAGGTACGGGAAATTACTGCCCCTACACATACTTGACAAAGTGTTTTCCATTCTTTCCTGATGGGATTACCTACCACTTACCAAACATCAACATAGACTGACATGTCAACAATATTCTTCTATTAGTTGAGTGCAATGTTAATCAAAATATTCATTCAATCATGTTCACATAACTTGGGTGCTACTCTATATCTTCTTCCTTTGAAAATTCATTGTCGTTACAGGGATAGAGGATATATTTGACCACAGCACTACATTGCAAGAGTCAATCAGCCCTGACATCTGTCAGCTGTCTGCTTGATGTCTGGCTTCCCTAGCCCACTTAAAAGGGTCTATATCTCCTCTTTCCTATCCCCTCAGATGTGTATGGTGCACATATGTGCGGGCACTGACACATTCCTCTGTGAAATTGTGTAATGTTGTTCTCGCCATGAATATGACCTTAGCTGTCGAAATGGCGTTAAACATCTATTACTCACTCACTCACTCTGCTTGTTGTGTCAGTTAGCTGGTCACTGCAACATGTGATCCCTGTCACGTTACAACAACCACTTAGTGAGGACACAAGGACAGGGTCCCACACAGCTAACATGTGGATCATTTTGCTAAGAGTGCACCTTTAGGAATTATGAAATTGTAGATGTCTCTGTCTGTCTGTCTCCTCTCTCCCTCTGTCTCTCTCTTTTTTTCTGTTTTAGAATGACACCTTTTGTTGGTGATTCCTAACACAGGCTTGGAAACGTTTGAAACCTTCCTCCGTAGGAAGAGGGAAAAACACTAGCCTTTCCCCCAACATTTCTGGTTGAATTTCATATTCTGTAAGGTTAAGAATAGAAAAGTCAATTTGTGCAATGCAATAATGATTTGTGCAAAGAAGTGAGCCTATATAGTGGTAGACCTTATAATAGCCCAGGTGTATATTATGAACAAATTCAAAACAAATTTGTGTATAATGAGATACTGTTTCAAAATGATTTCAAATTATGCATACTCCATAGCCCCTCCCTCACCTCCAGACTCACATTACTCCCACTGTTGGGGGATGGTCACACACCTGCATTATTCTCTTATCAGCCATCACTATGGCAACCAGGAGATAAGAACACATGCTGAGGGCCTAACATTGGGGAGTTGTCCAATAGTGGTCAACTGAGGGCCAGTGTCCAACAGTGGAGTGTTGTCCAACAGTGGCTCAGGCTCCTGCACTTACAGTTTTATTAGTGGAGATATGGCCAACGTTTTTCTCCAGTCCACTGTTGGCATTATGTTACCTTTTCCCAAGTGTGTAACAGTACAGATATCCTGCAGGCATCAGTCTTGTTTTTTTTTGTCAGGCAGAGTGATAATGGAGTTAGTTCCCCGTTGTAAACTGGTAATGCTTTAATGGTTATTACACCAGCAGACCTGGAGTTTGTATCGAATTATTCTGTTTTGCAGAAGGATGGGTAGCTTGTGTTTACAGTTCTCTGTAGCAATTTATGTCCTTAATTCCCTTCTCATTCAGTTAGGGGGGGGGATAAAATTAATGAGTGTCCAACATGTTGTTCAGCATGAGTTAGGCCTCCTCATCACCCATACCTGTACAGCAGCTGTCAGAGTGACACAGTGCTGTTGTGCTAGGTTTAAGTATAGGAAATTGGCCTTCATTATGTGTTTAGGTGATCCATACATGGGCGGCTTTAAACATAATTGGAATGTGTATGGTAAATCATCTGAGAGACAGCAGAGGAGAAGCTGAAGGTTTCTAGCATGATCTATTTTTCCCCAATAATGTACACTGCGTCAGTACCAGTAAAAGAGGACTTTGCAACATATTGTTATAGCTTTAGCGAGTGAGTGAGTAATAGTTGTTTAATGCCATTTCAACAACTAAGGTCATATTCATGGTGAGACCTACATTACAAAATTTCACAGGGGAATGTATTGGTGCCCGCGCATATGTGCACCACACACATCTTTAGGGGATAGGAAAGAGGTGAAATAGATCCTTTTAAGTGGGCTAGGGAAGCCCGTATAGCTTTAATACTCCAAATGTTGTTTCATGAATTGGCTATAGCTTTGTGCTTAATATGCAGGGGTGAGAATTAATTCAATCCTGATATCAGAAGAATGAGGCAAATTATTAGTGGAAGCACTCTTAGTTCTGGATAATGAAGCCTTCATTAATTAGGCAGCTTAGCTATCAACATCCAGTACCCATACATGCAGCTTTGTTCTCTTAGTAAATCAGTAACGAGTCTCCTTTAATTTACGAGTCTTTTTTGTGAATTGGTAGACAAAGATCCAAGTAAGTTCCGAGATTCTTGCTCATCTTCTGTTCATTTATTCTGCCTGTATGGCCACACTTTCTGAATGTTTAGTTACAGAGGTATAACAGATCTCTAGCTGAAGGATAGCTTCAGGCCTTCACCCAGTCAGTCTGTTTAGTGTACAGATAGCACCATTCTGCTAGCACCATAATGACCAACTGCCTTAAATCAAGGTTTAGGATGTCAGACAGTTCCCTCCAACACTGATATTTTTCCCCGTTTTACAAATCTAAAGTGCTGATTCCACTGGCCAAAGATGGCTGACAAACATGCATGTAAAGATAAATTGCTGCATTAATGTGGTGGACAGCTGACTGACCATGGCCAGTCCATCGGGCTGATACTAGCAGATCTACCTTTAAAGTATTCCCTAGTGATACCATCCAGCCCTATTACTTATGTACATCAAGATGCTGCTAATGATTTCATAATGACTTCCGATCCCCTGCTATTATATTATATTATATCTTCTACCCACTGTGTGTATGTCCTCATGCCCCAACCTAGAACCCAACAGCTTACGAGCCCTAATGTGCAGCGCTTGGTGACGAGCCTTCCTCGTTTACTTCTTGTTAGATACAGTTGGATGGCCTGGGGTTTGTGATTACCCTACCTACATCGCTAAGAAAATTGATGTTTTCTGATAAAATGTGACCACTGCGAAATTGCTTAGTTAAAGTTAGAAAAGCTCAATAGCTATATTGGCTCTTTTTTTCAGTTGCTTCAAAGCTCTTTCCATGTAGGCCTTTCTGTTCAGGATCATATTGCATGTGAGAGGCTCATGATACCGCACAACCTGTTCAGAGGAATTGGCAGAGGGTGGGTTCCTGCATGGTGCTGTGCACTCCAGTTAGATACCATACAGATTTGCATGTGGTGAATGGCAGCTAGCTCTGTAGCTTAGTTGGTAGAGCACTAGCCTGCAGTATGAGACGTCCCTGTTTCAAAACCAGGGACGTCTCATACTGCAATGACTTTGTATCACTGTTGCATATCACTGACTCGGAAGGTCCTGAATGGAAGGCCATAACAATTCCAATCTTGGGAATTCTTGTGCTATTCATATAGGTACCATACTGCCAAACTGCATGACATGCCAGGAACAAGTTTGCTGTGAGATCAGAGCCAGAAATAACTGATGTAAGCATGCTACGGGCACTAAGGGGAACCGGCCTGACCCCGATATAATGTGATATTACCTCTGCAGACATCAGAGTAAAGTATTTATTTTTGCAAATGGATGGAAGACATTTTAACGTGGGAAATATCTCCTGTTTATTCTAGTTTACAAGGTACAAAACCAGAAGAAGTGAAATAAACCCACCTAGTGATTTGCTATCCACGAAATGGACACAGATAAGGCCTTAAAAAAAACAGGTCAGTTTCAGTTTACCCGACCGACCCTAGCAAAACAGGGCTGATCCTAGAATTCTTTTTTTCTATTTTTGTGAAATTTTAACATTTTTTCGGCAATTTTTCGGCATTTTTCCTGTAATTTTCATATTTTTTATCATTTTTTCATGGAGCTTATCCAGGTCCTTATCTATTGGTAAATAGTTCATAACAGTTATTCAAATCTTTTACATGTGGTTCACATTTCTTGTGTTTTTCATAATTCTACTGTAAAATCATAGAATCCAGCATGTCTGCCCATGCATTTCTATACAAAACCAAAAAAAAAAGAAAAAAAGAAAAAAAAGGCCCCCTCTATTCTCCTACATGCCTTCCCCATGGATTAGGTTCTGTTCTAAAGTCAGCTAATTTTTTTTTCACACGATTAATCAAATATCTAAAATCAGTGTTAATGTTTGACCGGAGAAGTGGTATAAATACAGATGGCAGATTAGACACAAACATGCAGACAGTGATAAAGAACCATAACACATTATATTGCTGTGCGAATGTAAATCACAGAGAGAGTAGGGAGGGTGCAGGGACATCAACTCCTCTCATCATTTTCTGAGCTTTGTACAAGATATTTTCTGCTGATCAGATTGCTTAGCCTCCATGTCTAGATTAAGTGAAATAAGCTAGCTGTCTTTTTAGATACCTTCATACATTATGTCTTGAAAAGATTGTGCATCATATTTGTACTAATATACCCCTGGCAGTGTAAATAATGCATCAGAAAACCTAAATTTAAAGGGTTCGCATGATATGGAAATAAGGTGAATCTACTCCACACACCTTACCATGATACAGGCCTGATCACCATGGTTATTGGATATTAATTGTGAACCATTTGATGAATAATCATCTCCAACATACAAACATTGCCCTGTAAACACATCACAACTTTGATGAATTCACCAAAGTCATTTATCAGGTAGGTGTATTTGAGTAAGTGGTGACCAGGAGCATGCTGGGGGGCCTCATTCAGACATGTCTGACTGTGCGTCACTAGGGCCATTAGGCTTCAGTTAGAGCTCTCAGCCCTCACACACGTAATGGGAATATAGGGGAAGGTGTATGCTTGGATGAAGCCGATCTCAATCCTTTCCCCTCTATACCATAACTTTATTGGGGAGGGGGACAAGTAGTTTTTTTAGCCTCCTTTGATGTAGACTTATTGGGTTTAATTGATGCATAACTGCAGATATGAAGGCATTAGTATATTATATCTTATACAACGATTCTGGCACTTCCTGTGCTGATATGTGCATATCAGCCGTGCATTATTGAACAAGTAATCAATGGATAATTCATGTGGCGTGTGTGTTAGTGAAGGATCATTACACGAGGTCGTAGCCCGAGTGTAATTAGCCTTTGTTATAACACGATTTCTGGGTTACACAGTGCTTTTTGGTGGCTATTCCCATCCACATATCTGTCGATATTGCACAGCATTAATGCTGTAGCATGACTTTTGGAAGGCGTGCGGTTATCCATGGATAACCCGCACCCCTCTCATGTCCTTTTTCAAATTGAATTTATTGGTATTCTATTGATTATTTATTGGTTTCGTGGTATAAAATAAGTAGTCAATGGATAACTCATGACTCGTGTGTGTTAGCAAAGGCTAATAACACACACTCGTCATGAGTTATCCATTGTGTCAATGTCTCGTTACATGTCATGAAGTGAGGTAACAGGAGTCCAGACAATTCAGTTGATGATCCAGCTTTATTGTAGGATTGGCGTGATGAGTAACTGATACAGTGTACAATATAGTACTCGCCAGTCTGACCAAGCTATATCCTAAGCCAAGGCACCTGAGTGTCGTAGGGTCTAGGTTGGAGAAGAATAAGATGCTGAGGCTTGATCCTGGCTAGGTTATATAGTCAGGAGCAAGCCCAGATGACGTCGTGTCTATTTCTGTACTTTCTATTTTTAGTATAGGGAGCGACTCAAATATGCTGAGTCGGTGGTTCTGCTCAGTCCCAATCTGTGGTAGGAGGGGTGAGCTGCTCCTATTGGCTAGGTGAATCTAAATATAGTTGAGTTCTCCAGTGGGGGACCCGCAGGAGGGAGCCTGGGGATTTCCCACTGGAGGAGGGCAGGTGTGAACTCTTCACCCTGCCAAGCTAAAAATAGGTTGACCTTGGTTTGAACTAGGGGGTAGCTCGGCCAGTTTGGTTTGAGTATGTCGTTCATAATTATAATACATAGAATAGTCCATTGACATATCCCCACATTCCCACTCATCTCTGCATGAGGTTAAAGGGAGTATAATTATAAGGAATGAGAGTCTATATCAAGTCCATTGACATGCTCAAGTATAAAATGTCAAAGAGGGGGCTGAAAAGATGTTCAGCGCTGGATAAAAATTGATATTACCAAGTTTCTTGTGAAAAAGGGTACAATATTTGGTTCTACCGGTAGTAGTTGGTACAAAACATAGGAGCTTGGATAACAACTGATATTTTTCTTAGCTAAAACTACTTGCATCCTCTCAATTGAGGCAAACTATATGAACTAACTGAAAATAATCTGGCTTGAACACAACAAAATAGATGCTGGAAACACTAAGACTGCTCTGGCTGAGCAGGGTAGTAGGGACATGACTAGATCTGTCCTGCGGATCATACATTTATCAAAATACATTCTTGATATTCGGTATGAAAATATCTGGTATAAAATTACAAAAACATATTCTGAGTGGAAAATAGGGCAACAGTGATACTCGCTGCTATATGTTGCTATGGTTGAGTAGTGTCAGCGGTATAAAAGCACAGATTGTTTAAATAAGGTTTTAAATAAGGTGAAAATATGTACATGCTGTCCTTACATACAAGGTTTTTAACAAAATAAGTTAATGAATGAGCTGGGCAGCAGTGGTATTCACTGCTAAGCTACTTTATGTGGGCAAGGTGACGATCGTCAGTGACATTCAGTGAGATGTGACTGATGGTCCCTTTTGGACTAACTTGTACATAAAAATGATTAAAAACACAAACTTGCATGCAAGGAGAAATTGTTCACCCAGAGCCAAGAGGTTGGTGAAAATATGAAATTTCTAATAAAAAAAAGAAAAATTTGGATTTTTGGAAAGGAGCATTTGGCCCAAGGTAGTTGTCACTTGTTACTTTTGGGGCTGGAAAAATTTTGCCGAGGTGGTATTCTATAGAACTTTGGCGGTGGAAATTACGGGCTCTGGATGTTCAACTCTTGAGACAATACATATTTAAATATTTTTCACACATGGTTTTCTACTGAGGCTAAAACCCATAAATACAATGACATGGTTGGGCTTGAAAAGAGAGATGGGGGCTCTATGGCACCTGAAAGATGATCTGCCAGCCAGGTCAACTCTAAGCTTACACAGAGTTTTCACGAGTAAAGGTATGGTGATTGTTGGTTAAGATGGTACAACATGAGTTTTGGTTTTATTTTACAATCATGGAGAAAATGTAAACCTTGCAGATCGAATTAAAGATCACATACAAATGAAAGCGGTACTGTGGTTCTTGGGGGGGGGGGGTGTTTTAAATTGTGTCCCTACAATCGGTAAATATGGAAAGGAAGGTAAGAATGATCCTGACTTGTAGTTTGAATTTGGATGGGGTTTGCATGGTTTTCTGAGTATTAATGTTTCCAAGGTTTACTGTCTCCAGCACTGACACTGGAGGGGGGTAGGTTAGGGTGGGGTTGGGGGGTTCTTATGTAGAATCTGCCCCTTGCCCACTTCCTTCTGAGTGCAGCTCTTTTTATAGGAGTGCTGGGGTCTAAGTCTATGTCTCTAAAAATTTTTTCTACCGAGGCCAGGTTACCTGGTTCGGCAGATGTAGAGGTTGAAGAATCAGAGTCTTCAGACTCAGAGCTATTGTCATCTTTGTTGTCATGGTGATCTAGGTTTGGGGTGCTATTGGTGAAGGTGGTGGTGGTGTAGTGTCTCTGGGATTTTAGGGGTTTGAATTTGATGCCTGTGTAGGAACAAGGGCAGACAAAACCCTCAGGGGTACTGGAGCATAGTCTGCATCCTGCGATCAGGCATTTGGGCCTTGCTGGGGTGCGGGAGTAGCTTCCCCAGGTGTGGCGGATCTCTGGGATGGGGGTGTCGGCTCTTTTGTTGCGTGCACTTCCGCTACTGTCGGTGGGGTTCGTCCTCCCTGAGCTCTGGGGGTCGCTGGTTGCTTGACCAGGGTGTTTTCCGGCTGGAGAGGTGTTGTCTGGGTCCCAGTCATCTCGCGTTGATCTGTCAGAAAACAACATAGAGCAGAGAAAACAAGGCATTAGAGACTGTGTCAGGGTTGTATGGTTCACAATCAGGTCCACAAAAATACCAAGATTAACTCATGTTGCTAAAAATTGGTTAAGTCGACACTTAGGAGTACCATACAGAAGCAAAGGTTTAGGTTTGGAGCTAGGCGGGAGGCCGTATCCAAGGACTCTATGTTAATTCCACTGCTACACACCTGGCGGCGCCAGCGGACGGTCGCTGGGCTGTACGCTGCTCCGTCTCGGATTTTAGTTCGGAAAAATAACACCGAGAGGTGCCACTGCGCCAGCGTCTGCACAGCGTTTGGTTAATGTATGGGATTTACGCTAAGGCCTATGAGTTTACAGTAAATGAGAGATGTAGACTTGCACCAACCCTTCAGGGTTGGGACGGGGGCTGGGGAGGTTTGCTTCGTATTTTGGGTTGGGGGGGTCTGGTTTGGGTTCAAGAATTTTGGAAAACGGCTGGAAAGGTTTGGATTTTTGAGGTTTGAAAATTGGGCCGAAAAATGAGCTTAAGGTTCCCCCGGCTAGGCCTAGTATAAAAGGGGAGGACGGCGTTTTTGGCGTTAGAAGACGCTGCCTGAGGCTTGTTGAAAGGTTGTTGTGCCTGTGGGGAAATTTTGGAGGATTTTACGCTCGGCCTGATCAAGGAAAACGGAGGATGGAGGTTACCTTCTCTGTGTGCGTTTTGGAGAGTGGGGCCGTGTGCCTCCGGGTGCGGCTCGTTGAGCCTGTAAGGTAAGTTGTCGGCAATTTAGGTGACCCGGTTTGTTAAAACAATTTCTGTCAAGATTATTATATTTTCCGTATTTCCCTAAAAAGGCCCTACTGGTTTTTATTCAAGGTTCGCACCATCTTGGTGCCGATAGGATGGGTGCCCTATGCATGCCGGCGTCTCGTTGGCCAGAAGGAGGGACCTGCCGGTGGTTCCAGTGGGCCGTGCGGTGTTTGGTGCTAGGCCCTGGAGGAGAACATGTTAGAGGTGGGTTTCTTGCTTCTTTCCCCCTTTTGTCTAGAAAGAAAGACCAAAAAAAAAAAAAGGAAGGGGTGGGCCTTGAATTTCAGTTTGGGCTGTTGACGGGGCCTGGGGCGGAGACTAATGAAGGTTCTTTCATTTGCAGGACCGTGTGTCGTGCTGGGGGAACGATTCGCACTATGTGTGCTTGTACAGGAATTCCAGGGAGAAAGTTTACATGAAGAAAGACTGAAAATTTTGAAGATCTGAAGCAGGCGAGGGAAGCCAGAGACTTTACCCTGTGATTTAATATGTGATTATCCTGTGATTCGCTATATGATATGGCCTGAGGAGCCTCTAATGTGCACGAGAATTAGAATTTTAATATAAGCGTCTGTGATCACCAGTTACGGGTTTGTGTTGTGCTTGCTGGGGCTTTCCAAATTGGGTGCCGGTCTGAATTAGATTGGTATAGTGATCGGGGAGTGGTAAGTCGGGGTATGTTGCAAGTCTACTGTAATATAAACACGTGCATATGTTATTGTATTGACGTGCACACCATGTGTGGACATTTGTTTGGTTATGCATATTGTCATGTGAGCGTGATCACGTGCGAAAAATTTGCATTTGGTGACTGGTTTCGGTACTGGGGACGCGCGGTGACGTCATGACGCTGCGTTTGGCGCAAAAATGCCCAGACGCAGCGTCAGCACTTGACATCTGCGATCCACTATACAACGTCCAAAATTGGGTCAGTGGGGCTGCTATTGTATAGGTATGTGGCGGTATGTTTGTTTTAATGGGGCTTTGTTTGTTATGCTGATAAGACTGACGGGGCATGGGATGGGGGTCTGGGATGAGATGAGGCTCGGCTCAGCATCGCCGAGCTAGGTTATTGTGTGGGGGAGGGGGGGGAGGTGGGGTATCCCCACATAGGATGTGTTATCCTGTGTGTGGCTATCCGGTCGTATGCTGTGGTATGGTTGGTCGGTTCCATTATATGAGAAAAAAGGGGTGGCCGGTGGCTGTAGAACAATTTGGCTACGAAGACATGTGGGTATCCCCACATAAATCAAGACACGGTCCTTAAGGATTTTGAAAGGAGAAATAAACATACCGATTTCTGGTGGGAATTTGGTAGATATATCCTCCAGGGTGGGGTCGAACACGTACATGTCCTTAGGGGGTTGGTAATCCTTTGGTGTGAATTTAGTTAGCTCCACCGGGCTGCTGGGTTTTTGGATGCCCCTGGGCCTGGGGCTAGGGCTGCTGGGGGCCTGGATCCTGGGGATCTCTGGGATGTTGGTGTCTTCGATCGTCTCATATCCTGGGGTCAGCTGGAAATCTGGCTGGGTTTTGGATTTGATGACCAGGGTCATAACATGTGGCCTCCCATTTAGGATCCTGTAGAGAGGTAGTCTCCAGAAAAGAGGGCAGCGAGGGTATCTCTCGAGCTGCACCACTCTCAATTGGGCGCCAATTATGAAGCTGACCTTGGCCTTCCAGTGGAGATCCAGGTGACGGCCAAAAGGCATAGTGAGGCGGGGCTTTCCAATTTTGGGGGCCTTAATGAAGGGTGGCCATAGGTTGGAGCCGAAAATCATGGTTCCCACAACAAACTCGTATGTTCTTCCCTGGGAGTGGATGCGGAGGACGAACTGGGGCAGGCCATCAGATTCATCTTGTCTACAGTGTGGCCAGTGCCTGCAGCATCTGGAGATGAAGAGGCGTGCCAGGTACAGGATGATCAGGACGGAGCCGATTGCCCACATCACGTCGTAGCGGCCAGGAGTCTGGATAAATTCCAGGTTTTGTTCCATGGGCTGCTGTGTGGAAGCTGAGGGCCAGTTGTTGTTGGCCTTGTTGATCAGATCCTTAAGATTCTGCCAAGTAGCCGCATCCGCCATTCTGGGTGTGTTGAGTGCTAGATGGACTGTCACCAACTGAGCCAGGCGTGATACGCATATCTGGATCTGGCATGTCATTGCACAACAGAGGACGGCAATCAGATGGGTCCCCAAGTGGAACCAGATCGAATATTCCAAGTGATAACCAAGGTATGTTAGTGAACTTGCTGACAGAAGAGAAGACTCATCTGACAAACCTTTGGCTGCTCATCTGAGGGTGAGTACGCTTTTAATTAAGGGTACTATTTTTTGGTTGTGTAAGGATTTGAGACGCTTGAAGTTAGGTAGTTCCAGGGACCGTGGCACGGTTGTCATGGTAACGCCTGATATGTTAGCTGGAGGTGAACCAAAATGTCGCCATAGGGGTAAGTTTATGGGGCTCATGGCTATGGGTTCCAGTGTTATATTTTGTACACAGGTCATATTTGAATTGATCATAACCATGCCTGCATTTTTAATAGAGCATAGGCATGGTACTGACATAACTGAAAATGCTGCATTGATGATAGGAATTTGTCCCGCATTGTGACACTGTAAGTAAGATGGCGACCTACTAGTAATCATGAGATATGTTGACCTAGAAATGGGTTTGATCAGGTCGGGTATGGGTGCAGCCATGTGTGCAGTGAAGCTGCAGGTGTGGTGCACTGCATCAGGTATGTCCAGGAGTAGGGGCAGAGTGCAGGTGGGGTGTAGAGGTGATAGGAGGGGGAGGGGTAAGTTACAGCTGATAAAGGCATCCTGTGTGCATAGGTCCAAGTCTGCCTGCTGGAGCTCCATGAAGTGGGCGTGGCTGGGGGACATGGCTATGTAGGGGGGTAGGGGCTGTACCAGGGTGTAACCTGTGGAGTTGACGTCTGATGTGTCAAAGGGGACTGGGAAGGTTTCAGTTCTGAATAGGGTGTAAACATTATCTCCTAGTCCTATGGGTATGGGTAGTGAGATGAGGAGGGTGGAGGGGTCATTCCACTGGGCACTTACTCTCTTTTTATAGTAATGACCTATGGGTATGTCAAGTATTGATATACCTTGGTGGGCGCTACTCAAGGCGCTGGAGAGGTTATTTAGGCCTGACCTGAGGGTGTCATGGGGAATTAAGGCGGGAGGGAGCTCGCCCTCCATTAAGCTGTTTATGGCACTTAATAAAATATCTAGATCTTCCTGAAGGTCGATTAGTGATTCAATTTGTGAGTTTGCTGCCGAAAATAACATGGAATAAAAGGTGTCCTGTCTGGCTTGGGATTCTAAATTTAAAATAATGTTTGAGAAATTGGAATCTAGTGTTTTTAGATTTTGGGCCAGCAGGGACAGTGCGTCATCAGTATCATTTTGGAATTCAGATAGGATGTTTAGGGAATTGTAATTGTATTCTGAGATGTTTAATAGAAAATGGGTGGCTAATTCAACCACATGCATTTTAGTGGCCAATCTTCTGTCAATGTCAGAAATGTCAGCGTTTAGAAGGTCAATTTCAGGTTGGGTTCCCAGGCCTAGGGTTGCTCTGAGAATATCGCCAATGATTTGTCCTGCGGCATTTCTGGTCTGACGGTTCCTGGGGTTGGAAATTAAATTAATCAAAAGGTCTAAAGAATTTTGGGTCTTGTCAAATAGGGTGCTAATCAATGTGTCCAGATTGTTGGCCGTTTGGGTAATGTATGGTGGGGTGCTGGGCTTAAGTAGGGGTGACACCTTATCAGGTCTCTGGAGGTTGGGGGACAGGGAGATATTCAGACTGAAAACTAGGGGGTAGTCCATGAAATTTGAGATTAGGGGCTGTGGTAACTGGGTAAACAGCGCTCCATAATTTGGTCTGAAATCCATTGGTGAGGTTGAAGAGGATACACAGCACTATTAGAGGTACTGCGGCTCTGTAAAAGAGATGTGATGGGGGATTGAGTTTGTGAGTCATATCAGCAATTGGGTTGTGTGGTGGGTTTTTTTTATGGTCGATTGTATGGGAGGTGTCCTCCTGTAAGAGGGGACTGTAGGCACACCTAGGTGGGTGTTGTGTGGTTTGTTTAAACAGTGGGGGGTGGTTGCTTGGCGAGGGTGTGAGGGGGGTATGAGGGAGATGTGACTGGACCTGGGGTATTAGTAGGCTAAGACTAAATGGGGGGCTGTGAGAGTAAAAATTTTGTAGCTTACCCTGTCAGATTTATTTCAGCAATGGGCTGGAGGTAGGAGTTTAGACAGGTTATTGGACCACATGTGGGTCTCAAGAATGGCTTTCTGAACTACTAATTCTATGGCGTCCCTGATGACCAAGGCTCTGCCCGTCCCACTAAAGTATCTGGGAAGGTCTTTTAAAGGCTGGTCAGAGACCAGAAGCGTGCGCGCGCACAGCAAGGCTATATAAGCAGCTGTTTTAGGTTTGAAGGTGCTCCAATCTGGAGAAGTTGGCATGTCACAACAGACATAAAGTAACATCCTCTTGACGAGGGTAGAGACCAACGGGTTTGATAGCGGCAGTTCCTTGTGGACTGCGGGGTCATTCAGGTAATATGCTAAATGTCTAGAAGTCATATTGAAGACCAAATTTTGGTGGTGTACAATGAGCTGCCTAAACTCAAAAATGTCTCTTCCTTCTTTCAATAATCCAACCGGTCCCAGGAGGTCGTAGATTGTCCATTTTTCACTGAAGAGAAGTTTTAATTTGAGTAAGCTCCTTTTTGAATAAGCTGTAAACCATACAGAGGGGTGAGTATAGGGGCACAAGCAATTGAGTCAGGTATGGGGCGCGAAGTGAACAATCAAACTTTTTACAGGTATTCTAGTACTCACACTGCCATTGGTTAATAGAGGTACCTGGGTAGCATGACATCAGGTTATGTCATTGACCATATAAGAACGACTGATAAAACTAGTACTGGTTAATGGGCACATAGGACAGGCCTACCTGGGCTTATTGCACGTCGTAAACGCCATGGTGATCCCTGGTCCAGACACTTGTTCACTTGGAACGCTGATATGGTGTGATCTGGGTGATATTGTGGAGTGGCTAAGGTGGGGGTGGGCTAAGGCTTATAAACCCATATGTGAGGGTGGCTACTTCTCACTTTTGGATATCCCTATAGTGGTATGTCTTGCCCTAAAAAGGCTGAGCCTGATTCTATTGGATGGCTGCAGTTTGGGCATATGTCCCTTATGCAAATTTGGAACCTATGCCCCGGTAATAAAGTTTATAATTGGGATCCTGGGGTCAGGTTCGAGATAAGGCGGGAGTGGAGAGGTCAGTGCATATGTCTAAAAATTGCTGACCATGAATACATGTGTGTGAGAGACATCATGCATGGGGTACTGAGCTGCTCTTAATTGACAGCTCATAAATATAGGGTTCTACCTGTATCAGCGCCCTCGTGCTAAACAGAGGTACAAACATGGGTGGGTATGGGGGAATATGAGCACCTACAATAGGCGTGTCAACTGGTAAATAGGAGCCCTGAAAAGCTATCTAGCCGGTGTATGCATGATTTTTCTTTAAATGAAAAAACATGTACCAGAGGATACACTGCTGCCGTGGGCAATTTATGTGGCTACCTAACCATAGCTGGACAAAATTGTGTGCATATGCTGCCCTTGAGTGGTTGACAGTGCGGCTGGTTGAGGGGTTTGATCCTGGGGTCAAACAGTGTATAATTGGGCTCATTGGGCCTTTGATAAATAATTTAAAGGAAAAATAAAATTGGTTTGAGAAAAACGAGATTATATATAATAAAAGGATAAATAAAAAACAAAAGGCGTGCAAGGTGATAAGTTAAGAGGTGAGTGTTAGTAATCTTCAAAGAAGAGAAAAGGGGTGCCTGATGATATGGGGTGCCGCTGAGGGAATTTGTTATCATCAGGTCGGGGCTTTGAGGTCGGTTGTCACATGTGTGGGATGGGTAATTGGGCCTAGGTGTGTGTGAGTGCGGGTTGCCCTGTAGATAGCAGGGGTGTGGCACGTGGCCTGAGTGTGGGCCAACAGCCGTGGTGAGTGTTGGTGTGTGTGTGTGTGTGGGGGGGGGTCGGGGTTTTATATGTGTGGGGGGGGGTATTTGTGCTTTCTCTATATGTGATTTCAACGAAATTTCATTGCTTCCTTTTCTTTGCCCTTTTCTTGGGTGATGGGGCAAAGGTGATGATACCTTTCTTTGCCGGCCTTCCTCTCTTTTTCTTGAGGGGAGGGGCTGGTGTATTGGTATCAGCAATTATGCTTGAATCAGGGTCGAAGAGAGTTTGTACAGGACCAGTCTGGAGCCTTTTTATGATGGCTTTGGCACTGGCCCTAGTAATTGGTCTTCTCAGCCTGGATACATGTACTGCCTTTTTAAAGACATGTCCATCCTGCAACCTTTTTAAAATTACAGTCACTGATGAGGTCATCTTAACTATGATGTAAGGGCCAGAGTATGTGGGTTGCAGCTTTTTGGTGGTGTGTTTCACCAGGAGGTTGGGTATATGTAAGTACACCAACTGACCAGTATTGAAGGTGGTTACCTCTGCAGAGGCGTCTTTTTGTGGGCCTTTATCATGTTTTCTGCTGCCTTCATTTCAATTTCATCCCTGAGATTTAATAAATGAGTGGCTACATTTTCTTTTTGTGCCGGGTCAACATCTTCTGTTGCTGTGATCAGTGCTAATGCAGCCTCTGTGGGTAGGTGGGTTTGTTTTCCAAATACCAAGAGATTGGGTGAGTAACCCAAGGCGCTGGAGACTGTGTTGTTCATGCTAAAAATCACAGCTTGGAGGAAGGTTGACCAATGTTTTTGTGATTTAGACACAAAGGCTCTGAGGGATGATTCTATTGTCTGGTGTTGGCATTCACATAGCCCTTGAGATCTGGACCAGTGTGCGCTCCCCGTGACATGCTTAATACTAAATTTATTGCAGAAGAGGGCAAAGAATTTTGAGGTGTATTGTTTAGCATTGTCGGTGTTTAGAACTGAGGGAGTGCCATGAATGCAGATCACTCTCTGAAAGAAACCAAGGGCTACCTCAGCGCTTGTGTTGTCTTCTGTGCACCATGCTGTTACATGTCTAGTGGCATGATCTGTGACCACATGTATGTGGTGGGATCCATTAACAGCCTTGTTAAATGGTCCTATTGTGTCCATGGCGACGTGAGAGTAGGCTGTGAGTACAGGTTCACGGAGTGTCATTGGTGATTTTAGGTTTTTCGGCCTCTTTTTGGTGGTAAGGCATGTGTGACATGTGCCACAGTAATCAAACACCTGTTTGAACATTGAGCCCCAATAGTACCGTGACCTGATAGCTGCATATGTTTTCATTGAACCCAAGTGTCCTCCTAATGGGGAGCAGTGTGTGGATTCAATTAATGATTCTGCCCACTTTTCTGGAATCACAATTTGAAGGGAGGGGTCTAGGGATTTACCCATGACTGTGTCAGTGATTCTGAAAAGTACCTCATCTAGTATGATGAACTGATCATGATTGGCTAAAATCTGATTTGTCAAGCCTTGATCTGGTGGTAACTTTCCATCCTGAATGTAATTTAGCATTGATGAAGCAAAAAGATCTTCTTTTTGTGTTTTTATCAATACCTCTCTAGAGGGTGTGAGTGAGGGGTGCTTGCAAATTTTGGTGATAGCCCTTTCAGCCAAAGGTAACACTTTATGTGACAGCTTGGCGCGTCTGGCATTGGTTGCCTTGACTGATACCCTGGGTGACCTAGACTTGGGAGGTCGACCTCTTGGCCTTGAACCAGCTGGCTTGACCTTTGTGGGTCGGCCTTGTTTGTTTACAGCGGTTCTGGACCGTGATTGGCTGGGGGCTGGGGGTGTGTCTTCCTGGGAGTTCTGTGACTGTGCCCTGGTCAAGACGCACAGCTCTGTTGGTGCTGCTATTGAAGCTAAGTGATTTCTTTCAGAGCTATTTTTCTTTGCAATTACACCCTTGGGTGGTTTGCCTGTGCTTCCCCAGATTTTACCTCCTTTTAGAATTGATCTAGGGGGTCCCATCTGGATTGGGTTCTTGGGTACTGGCTCGTTGGACCTAAAGACTTTGGTCATGGAGATATCAGAGAAAGTTAATTTCTTGGGGGGAAGAATAATTTTCCCCTGGGATCTAATTGGTACTGGGTCATCAGAGCTGGGTGGGTAGCATCACCTGGATAGGAAATCTGCCACAAAATTTGCTCTGCCTTGCAGATATTTCACCTCAAAGTCATAAGACATGACTGTGTCTACCCACCTGGCCAGTCTCCCATTAGTAATGTTCTCTTTTTTATTAAAAAGGGAGACCAGGGCAGTGTGGTCTGAGTACACTTTGAAGTGGGTTCCATCCACATAATGGTGGAACTTTTTAACTGCAAAGACGATGCCTAGAAGTTCTTTGTCTGTTATTCCATATCTGGTCTCTTGTGGTGTCAAACCTCTACCTGCAAATTCAATTGGTCTATAGAAACCATTTTCATCTACCTGTGTGATCACAGCTCCCAAGCTGTAGTTGCTTGAGTCTGTAAACATGACAAATGGCTTGCTGTAGTCGGGGAATTTGAGGACAGCTTCAGTGCAAATTGAAGCTTTGATTTTTTTCAAAGGCGCGCTGGCAACTAGTGGTCCATTTAAAGGTCCCTTTGGTGGCTTCATATAGAGGTGCCATTATGTGGGCAAAACCTTTAATAAACCTTTTGTAGAATTGTGCCATGCCATTGAAACATCTAAGGTCGTGGATGTTTTTAGGTGGAGGGAAGGTTTTGACTGGCCAGATTTTGTCTGGGGAAGGTGACACACCGTGTTGATCTAGAGAAAATCCCAAGAAATCCATCTTGGTTGTGCCAAATTCACATTTTTCTGATTTCAGTTTGATATTTCCTTTGATGAAAAGTTTGAGTACCTCATCTAGGTCCTGCAGGTGTCTTTCCCAGGTGGGGCTATAAATAGCCACATCGTCAACATATGCCACTGCATTTCTGTATTTGCATTTCATGAGCAATTGCTCCATGACATTCATGAAAGACAAACCTGAGGTTTTGAGTCCCATTGGGAGAACCTTGGCCATGTATCTGGTTCCATTGGCTGAAAAGGTGGTAATAGGCCTAGATTCTTCTGCCAGGGGAATTTGATGGTAGGCACTATACACATCTAATTTTGAGAAATATTTTGCACCTGTTCTGCCAACTTGTTGCATGAGGTCGTCTGCTCTGGGGAATTGATAGGAAAAAGATTTGAGGTTTTGATTAACCCATCTGTAATCCACTACCACTCTCCAGCCTAAGGCTACAGATCTGTCTCCCTGTCTTAAATGTTTATTTAGGAGCTCTCTTTATGTGGGGACATTCTGTATGAGGGCCTGTTCCAGGGCTTGTAATCTGGAATTAATTCCAGCTTGACCTCATTCTCAGTGTTGGAGCCAATGGCGCTGTCATCAATCACAAAAGCCTGCCTATTCTGTTCAACAATTTTACGTACCTGCATTTTCTGAGTGTCACTGAGCTGTTCACAAATTTTGTATTGTAGGGGTTCATTACCCTTGGGGAATTGCTCCAGGGGGTCTTCACCACAATTTATTGGAAAAAGCTCGCTGGCAGGTGAGACATGGTTCAGTGAATGATGAGTGTCCAGGGGGCCTATTGGTATAGCCTTTTTCATGTTGAAAGGTTTGAAAATACCTAGAGGTGTGTGTTTCTTCTTTAAATGCAAAGGAAAATCATTTGGATTTGCCACGGTTACCGGTATTAATTTTGCACTTGTCTTGGGTTTAACCAAGGCGTGCTTAATCAAGAAAGGTAGGGCTGGTTTGATATTTTCAGTGATGCCTGTCAATTTATTTAATTTTTCTGAACCGTTGACAATAGCATTGAGAGTGGTTTCAGAGTTTGGTGGTATTGTGATGTTTTCAGCAGGCCTGATTGTGTTTATGGAGGGAAGCTTGGGGCCAAAACTAAGCTTAGCTTTGTACTTGGTCATAAAGTTTACTCCAAGAATGATGGGGTGATTTAATTTTGGTACAACATGTAATCTTGTAACAAATTCTTTGCCTTCAATTAGGAAGCTGAGTGTAATGGCATGGTTTACCTGTACTGTGGATCTGTCTGCTAGGAGGACATTCATACATGAGCGTCTTCCATGTTTAAAGTTAGGGGTGTGTATTACCTTATCTGCCATTTTTTGACTGATAAAAGATAAGTATGCTCCAGAGTCTACCAAAGCTCTATAGGGGTGGTCATTTATGTCAACAAAGACTGCACCTTTAGTTAACTCGGTATTAATGCGAGAGACCTTACCTTGCTGCCCATACTTATCTGACTTGATTCTCAGTTGAAGCCGTGCCACTCTGCTACTGCTGTCCTCGTAACAGTCTTCGCTGTCTGAAGAGGAGCTGTCACCAAAATCCAGGTTGTTGTCCTTGGATAAATCCATTTTTGGCTGCTGTAGGGAGTTGATTTCTGCATCACTTTGAATATCAGTTGGGTGGTGGCTGGCGGGGGGCGTTCCAGATTTCATATCCACTGTGGTGGGGGCGGGGTGGTTTGGTGCTTTGCATCCTTCCCCTGAAACCTATTCTTCGTCATCATAGTCTGTGTCTTCATCAATGAAGTCTTCATCACCATCGTTTTGATCATGATTGTCTTCATCAATGTTATGTAGGTCAGCATTGCCCTCAGGTTCCGTCGGATCATTTTCACTGTTATTCCTGGGGAATCTGCTGGGTGTGGGGTCTCTGGTCCTCCTATTCTGGTAAACCTGTTTGTTGTTTGCTGGGGCTGTGGCCACTGTGATGACTATTTTGTTGTCATCTCTGGAGGTGGGATTCCTGGGGGCGCTCTGTGATCTAGCTCTTTGCTGAGGTGGTTTATTTCTTCCTCCAGAAGCATCCTGAGACCTTGACCTTCTGAACCTTCTGTAATTGGGGTCAGATTGGTTGTTGGAGCCGCTTTGGGTCCTGGTCTCATACTGCTTGTTGTAGTTGCCACTGGGGTACCTGTCATACTTTTTATTGTTGGAGTATTGGTTTTCCTTTCTGGGTGTGCCACTATTGTTTTTGTTACTGTTCATGGCACAGAGGTCGGCTTGTTGGGTCCCAGCCATGGCCATCTTATGTGCTTCTATGCGCAATTCCTGTGTAAGGGCCATTTTTTCTGCATCAGCTATGGTTTTGGGCATGTCAGGGAGGATCACTGATTTAATTTGAGGCTTAAGTCCATTAATCAGGTAATCCACTTGAACTGACTCCTCCAGGTTGCTGTTTGCCAAGAGCAGGGTCATGTCTTCTAAGTACTGCTCCACTGTCTCATCTGGCTGTTGTGTTCTGTTTCTATAACCTTTGCTGATGGTTGCGGGGTCAGGGGTGCCAAAACGCCTCAGGAAAGCTGCATATACTGCCTCATTATCATACATGATGGGCTTCTCAAAAATATTGGCGAAGAACCATTGAGCTGCCCTGCCCTTTAGGAAGGTGTATAGGCAGGAGGCATGTAGGTGTTGGTGGCGGGGGTATACATTCCTGATCCAGAACTTAAATTCTGTGATGAATTTGGCTGCAGATCTGTACTCAGTTGGTTTGTCAAATGTCTCAGGCTTATTAAAAGAGCTGAGTTGGGCTGAGGAGAGTTTGTCATCACTCAAAGTCATTTGACCCAAACCACTGGCGATGTGAGATTGGCCTATCATTGGTATCATAGGGGTGGAGTGGTCGTATGCCTGTTGGGTGTGCACCTGTGCTTTGAGAATACAGGGTTTGCATGGGTATAGGCATGTTGCTGGGTGTACGAGCATGAGCAGGGATGTAAATACTACCTGCCACTGTACCTAATGTATTAGCATTGGCCTGCACCGGGGTGGTGGCTGGAGCTGCCATCTGGTGAGTGGCAGAGACACTAGGAATTTCGTCTCGGCTTGATCTGTGCTTAACCTTATGTCATTGCCAGCATGTTGGTAACCTGGCATGGTGGGTGCACTGGGGGTCTGTGGGGCGTGAGGTATGCCCAAGTTTGCCGGTGAGGAGTGGGCAGAAGGGGGCTGGAGCAAATCTCTCTTCTAACATCATCCATGTTTCTGTTGATGCGCTCAGAGATATCTGCTGCCATCATTTCAGACCTTCTCAGGACATCTGCATTATCTTCAGCAGCTCTCCTGTGTGACTGTATCAAGTCGCGCTCCATCTGAGCCCTCCAGGTGTCCATGTTGTCTAACCTATCGTTGACTCTGTTTAGATGGCTGGTGTGCTCCTGGCCTACCCTTTGGATTTCGGCTGATAGGAGATTAATCTGGCCAGTCAGTAAATTGCTTAAAGAATCACTGACTGCCTGTGTACATTCTCTTACCAGATTCCTGGCCAGGTCGTCCTGATCATACCTGGGAGGATGTGTAGTGGGTGTTCTGCTGTCCATCCTGCCTCTGCGTAGGTGAGGGAAGGTGATTTCAGGATCGTCCTCAGAGGTTAGGCTGTCTTCTGAAGTGCAATATGGGGTGGCTCTTCTCCTGAAGATCTGGGAGGTGGCTCCTATAGCACCTGCTACTGCTGAGTCTATGCTCCTCAATACCCTATAGTAGGGGGGTGTCTGCCTTCTAAGAGGTGACGTAGACTGTGCCCTCCTCCTCCTGGGGCTAAATAGGGGTGTGTGGTCTGAAGAGGTGGCTCCTGTATCTGGGCTTGGGGTATTGAGAGTGTTGGGTGGTGTTGGGGTAGCCTCAGGGGTGGAGGTATTTAGATATGACCTGAAGGGGTCACTAGAGGTGGTGGCGTCAGGCCACTGCTCCTCTAGTATTCTATTAATGCGACCTAAAAATGCTGAGGGACTTTCACCACACTGTGTACTGTGAGTGTTGGGGGCTGGTGCCTCCTGAGCTGTATTTGTCTTTACTGATCTCCACCTATTGATAGCTGATCTTATCCTTTGTCTCCAGAGATCAGATTCAGGTGGTAATGTAGGGTCAGGGGGAGTATAACTGTCCCAGGTGAGTTCAGAAGGGCTGGGGTGCATAAAACCAGCTGGGGGTGAAGTGGTGTCTGTACCGGTAGCAGGCTGCCGAGGTGACGTAGGTATGCTTTCCAAGGCGGCCTGTAATCGTGGTGACCTGGGCTCAAGGTGTGAGTCTAGGTCTAAGTGACTTGGTGAAGTGACAGGTGTAGATGATGGTTCACCTGGTAGACCAGCAAGTCTTAGGGCTGGGGATTCAGCACTTGAAAAACCAGGTAAAGTCAGATTAAGTCCTGGTGCATATGATGTGAGTGGGGTGCTGGTCTGTGTACCGGTATTATTGTCATCAATTGTTGATGAAAAAGTTTTGTTTTTACTCACAGGTGTGGGCTTGGGTGTTAGAAATGATGGTGGTAGGATTGGATCCAACAGAAAGGCGTCAGGTGACGAGTCAGATGACAGAACAGTCTGCTGCTGGTCTGGGGCTGGTGCTGGTGCTGGTGCTGGTGCTGCTGGTGGGGGCGCGTCTAGCCCTGGGGATGTAACGGCATCTTCTGTAAATGGCTCTTTGGGTGTTGTTTCACTTTGATTCATGGCTCATGAGAGGTGAAAACAATGGGACGTTACAAATAGGGTTCTCCACCATTGTCAATGTCTCGTTACATGTCATGAAGTGAGGTAACAGGAGTCCAGACAATTCAGTTGATGATCCAGCTTTATTGTAGGGTTGGCATGATGAGTAACTGATACAGTGTACAATATAGTACTCGCCAGTCTGACCAAGCTATATCCTAAGCCAAGGCACCTGAGTGTCATAGGGTCTAGGTTGGAGAAGAATAAGATGCTGAGGCTTGATCCTGGCTAGGTTATATAGTCAGGAGCAAGCCCAGATGACATCGTGTCTATTTCTGTGGTTCTGCTCAGTCCCAATCTGTGGTAGGAGGGGTGAGCTGCTCCTATTGGCTAGGAGTAGTATATACATGCAAACTGAGCGCAATGGATTAGCTACTAACTAGGTCATGACCTACTGGTAGACCGGAAGTGACCTAGTTTTAACCAATCAGAGGGCTGGATTTGACAGGAAGTGACGTCATAAGGTTATGACCTAGTTTTTTCGACCAATCAGAGAGCTGGATTTCATTTGACCTAGTGACCTGACCTAGATGCATAAATTAAAAGAATTGTGCAATACCTAGAGCTGACCTACTTGCAAACCGGAAGTGACCTACTAACCTACTTGCAAAAACGTATGACCTACGTATGAGGGTGCATTGCGCAATGCTTGTAAGAATTTACACAATGTTCTGATGCAATACTTTTATGGATTTACGCAATACTTATGACTCATTTTGTTATGTCTCTTCATTTCATGCATTAAAATAAAACACAACTCATTTATTTCACATAACAGATTATATTTTTTTATTAGACACAATATTTACAGATGAAGACAGATTTTCCATTTCCGGGGCGTGCACATATACTACAAAAACATTTGTTGTGTGTGAATTTACTTGCTTGATACCAGCTTTGGCCAGTGAGACTAGTTTTCCATGTGTTGTGGAAACAATAACTGTTAAGTTTGGCTATGTTAGATATAGCATGCTCGAACAAAGCCTGGGCCAGGAAGTATGTTTGACTGTTTTTGGGTCCAGGTAAAAGACCAGATAAAAAACCATCCTTAAAGTTTACCTCAAAGGAGAAATGATTTTTCACTCCAGGTATACTTAAGGCATGAAGTTCCAGTGAGACCTGCAGACATGTGAAACAAATAGTTTTAGCAATAGCAGATACTTCCAGTTTACAATTACACTGACAAAACACTCCTACTATGAGATTACATTCTAACTCTTGGAGAGTAAGAGCAAACTTTCTTACACTTCCTAAAGTGTACCTTGTGTAGTGTCTTGGGCAGCCAGGTTCAGTGTGCAATTGATATACTCCTATACACCAATCATGCATTATCAAGTTAACTTTTTTCACTCGACAATAGTACATGCAGTTTCTGTAGGCGTCCCAAAAAGCTGAAGAGAAATATTTATACATTTTAACACTAGTTATACAGTGGTCAACAGTGTCTGGTTCAGCTCCTCTAAAATGACCAATGTTTTCTGCAGGTATTATTTCCCAAAAGAAATTCTCTGAACATCCACATGCTACAGAACTTATATCATTGTCAGGTGTTATAGAAGAAGCTTGATTATATGAAGCAACACTTTGTAAAACTGGACGCATGTAATAGTCATAAGGTGGAGTTTCTGTGGTTTGCTCCACAAGCATAGCTTCTAAACTTTCCATGTTAAAATGGTTGCTTAAATCTAACCAGATACTAATAATCTGGTGAACGTGACGCTATGAGTTAAGAAATCTGGTACCACTTTTTTTTTCTGTTCCAACTTAATTTCTTCAGCGCCGGATTTTTTATTTTTTGTCGTGAACATGTACAGCGTTCACTTTTGTGAAAAGTTTTTTTTATTTTTTGGGTGATACAGTTCACTTTTCTTACTTTTTATTAGTTTTTTTTCATGATACAGTACACATTTTTTTTACCTTTGTTTTTTATTTGAAAAATGTTCATTTGAACAAAAAATATTTTCCAGTTTAACACTGTTTTCTATGGAAAAAAATGTTCATTTGAACAAATGTTCGTTTGAACAATTGTTCAAATGAACATTTTTCAGTTTAACACTGTTTTCTATGGAAAAAAATGTTCATTTGAACAAATGTTCGTTTGAACAATTGTTCAAATGAACATTTTCCATTTTAACACTGTTTTCTATGGGAAAAAATGTTCATTTGAACAAATGTTCGTTTGAACAATTGTTCAAATGAACATTTTCCAGTTTAACACTGTTTTCTATGGGGAAAAATGTTCATTTGAACAAATGTTCATTTGAACAATTGTTCAAATGAACATTTTCCATTTTAACACTGTTTTCTATGGGGAAAAATGTTCATTTGAACAAATGTTCGTTTGAACAATTTTTCAAATGAACATTTTCCATTTTAACACTGTTTTCTATGAAGGAAATTTGTTCATTTAAACAATTTGTTTAAAATTTTTTTTCTTTCAACGAAATGTACAACTGGAAGTGAAACTAGAAAAAGAAACCATTTTTTATATAGAAAGGGGTAGGGTGCTTACACCGTCTTCACATACTTGTCTCTTTATGTACTGATAGGTTAGACCTTGTTTCCTTTGAGAGTAAGTCGTAACGCTGTGGTTAACTACTTTAAATCCTTTGTTGACTACCGTGACAACATTTTCACTGTCCAGTACTTCTTTGTACTTGTCAGTGGTCAGGGGGTTTTGTTTTTGAATTACACCTTTGCAACTCATTTTAACGGGCACATTTACTCCTGTGCCTATGTAACATTTGGAGTTCAAGGCAGTCATTTCATCACCTTCCCACTCCACTTTGAATAACCCGGGGGTTCTCTTGTCAAACGCCAGACGGCTCTTACAGCATGGTTGAGGCAGCCACAGCTCACCCAAAACTTTGGTCTGAACATAGGTCTCTCTGTGGTGACTGTTGTCACATGATTCAGAGGGCAACCATTTGTGACGTTCTCTGAAGAAAGCTTCACGTTTTTCAGGAATAATTACGTCTTCTATTTTCTCTGCACTTAAAGCAAAGTAAAAACTGTCAGTGTCCATTTCACACATTTCAAAATCTTTCTAGTCTATGTATTCAAGGAGAAAGTCGTAATAGAAAGCCAACATTTTAAGTTTGGCATATTGGTATACCATGAACCCTATTTGAACTGGGAGGTCGTAGGTGATGGAGGTGGGCAAACAGGACAGTTCTACCGTGTTGTCACTTATGTCTTGCACATCTTGCACTGACCAGTGCATGGCCAAACGTCTTGCCTTAGAGGGGTGAAGATACTTTGTTTGAACAAAGTTTTGTTTGTTGCATATGGTTTTTCCGTATGAACCATTTCCCAAAAGTTTGTACAGATCTGACAAAATCTTACAGTCTATATTTTCGTCTCCCTTCCTCCTAGCTTTGGTTACTTCGTCCATGAAGGGTAAAAAAGTCTGTTCTGGTGTGTATTCTACGAGAAGGTGTACTGTCGTAACTACCAAACCTTTCTCCAGGTACCACTTCAAGAGAGGAGTTCCCAACAAAATTCCCTCTGCGTGGTAGCTGCCTATAAGTTGGCGTTGCCGTTGTTTTAGCTTACCTGCTGCTTCCAGGTAACGTTTCATATGTTCACCTACGTCTTTTTTTCCTACTAAACAGTTTTTGAAAATAGGTGTCATTTCACTGAATTTTTCTTTCAAGGATTCAGGTGTTTCTATGTCTACCTGGATAAGTCCAAAAGTTGTTCCTTTAGAAACCCCTCTCAGTATTTCATCCTGACTTTTTCTGCCTTGGCACAACGGTCTTTTAATTTCCCATTCACTTTTTGTTTCTCTGCACAAGTTTTCAGTTTTTTCTTTCAACCACATACACTCATACTTTTCCTCTACTTGGTAACCTAACGACTGAAGATATAGGGTAGTCAAAATGGTATTTTGGTTTTTTTCTTCTAACCATGCCTTTCCATTGGGGTCTCTCAAAACTGATTTAGTGAGGTGACATATGTGACCATGCCAGTAGCACCCGTGAAACTGGTATACTTTTTTTGAAGCTGGATTATAACCGTCCACTTTTATTTTCCTTGAACCCAATACTACTTCCCCGTAGTTGTATTGGTGTAATATCTTGACTTTGTCTGTCACAGTTTTGTATCGCAACCATTCTGTGGCTGAGTAGCTAATTTGTTGACTGCAGACAGCTTGAAAATCGTTTTTCTTTCCTGCGCACCACATAATAAGCTGTGCAGTGCTCTTCACCCATGCACTTGAGGTACAAGCTGTTAGCATCTACCCCTACTATGTGTCTGCATACTTTGCTTTGTGACCCGTATTTTTTTTGTCTTATTCTTGTTTCTCCACTTTTGTGATGTCTGTGAAAAATAATAGAGGGACCCCCTACTAAGTTGCGTCTGAGCAAGGAGTGAACATCCTTTTCTTTCTCACCAAAAAGAATGTAAGGAGTGGCATTAGGTGCAGTGTTGTTGAAAAGAAACTTCAAGGTTAAACCTGGCAAAGTTAAACCGTCTTTGAACATGTCTACCCCACGATCTATAAAAAATTTTGTGTGCTCGTTTATGGCTAAAACAAAGGGTTTAACATCCAGGTTGTTGTAATATATCAAGTAGTCCTTCATAGTTTTCATTTTGTTTTCTGTCCAGACCTTTTTACATTCAAGATAATCTTCTTTGCTTATTCCACCACCCGACAAAGAACTGTAGAAGCAGTGGCGTGGAGGAAGAGCTTTGTTGTTCAGTTTTCTTATGTTGTCCATCCACTCGTAGGGAAAAAAACCTTTTTCAGCTTTCCCTTTTAGAAAGGCTTTCAGGTAGTTTGCGTAGGAATAACCTGGTGCCAAATAGTTAAACATGTCAAGGAAAAGAAGATGGTCTGTGTACACTGCTATGTACTTGTTGCATTTTTTTATGGTTTTCATTTCTGTTTTGTCTGTGTCTATAAAAAAAGAATGAAATTCCTTTTTATTAAATTAATGTCATACTTTCCAGAGTTGAAACCTAGAACAGGGACTCTTTCTATGTAGGTAAGAAGTTTTTCCTTCACTTCAAGAACATGGGAGATTTTTTTTTTGGGATTTTTTTGTTCTTTGCTGGAAAAACTTTGCTAGCTTTATGTTCTAGTTCCTTTTGTTTTTCTTCTAGAGAGTCTAGTTCGTCTAAAACATCTCTTAAATTCTCTTTCACCTGTTCTCCTATCAACTGCCCCAAGTTGTTTATGTGTTCCAACACATTTTTAACCAAAGGATCGTCGTCCCTGTTGGAATTTCTGACAAAACACACTGGTTCTGTATGACCAGGAAAATCAGAAGCTACACTGGCAGAAAGGGGTATGTGAGTTTTTTCTATCACAGTGTTAGCATTTTCTGGGGACGAATTTTCAGGTTGGACGAAATAGCTTTCAAAGTCAAAAGCAATTTTATAGGGGTATATTTTTTTCTCAGGTGAACAAACTATTCCCAGTTCCTCTAAAACTTGAAAAACTGTTTTGGATGGATTGTATGCTCCACCTTTGTACCTGAAGCTGACTTTGGTGCAATCTTTTTTCACCCCATTGTGTTGTTTCAAAAGGAAGCTACGAGTGAAAACTTTATGACACTTTTCACAGGGGTACATTTTACCATACAGTCCCATGTTAGTTATTAAACTTACATGGTTTCTGTGTAAGTTCAAGTTGATGATTTTTTTGGATGAACACATGTTTGACCTTATAATTTTAGGTCGCCCCTTTCTTTTACCAAAAGAGGGAAGGTAAAAAATTCTTATGTTAACTTCAAACATTTTTTCTAACCTGTCTAAATCTCTTATGTTAACACCCTCAAAAGTCTCCTTGTTCACCCCTGGATAGGCTTCAAGGAAAAGCTCTTGAGTTTTTTCTAAAGATTCATACAGGAAGAAAGACAGACATCTAAAGAAACACAAGTTGTCCATGTACGCCCTTTTGGTTTTAGGGTCTCTGTGAAAGTGTTGCATTCCTCTTTGTCTTAAACCTGGTGGAACAGTTTTCATTTTACCTAAAAGATATTCTCCTCCCGTAGCCCTTATGAGTGTGATGTTGGCGTTCACGTTGCCTATTACACTCCATTTAGTAGAGGGTCTTTGAGTGTCTTCTTTAATGTTGTTTTCTATTAAATCTAAACACTCTGCAAAGTCTTTGTCGTCCCTTATAAAAATGTAAGGGTCTCTATGACTTTCACTGTCATAGAACAAAGACGAGTTGTTGGCAGAAGCATGAAAGTACATGACTTTCTCTTCTTCTTCCTCCTTAGAGGAAGACAACAACCTTCCAAAAGAGACAGCCACTTTGTAAGCCATAACTTGATTTCTATGAATAGAGGTAAGCGCCTCTGTTACCTGTTTGGCTCCCAAGTCTTTGTTGAAACTTGTCATTCTGACGTTGAAAATGGACTGAAGCTTACCAAGCACAGCCAAACCTGAAGCTATGGACTTGAAGTTGTCACGGTAACTGCTTTTATGCAAAGAATTTTTTTCTATTTCTTTTGGAAGTTCTAAGCTGTCGGAAAAAGTTTCTCTTCTACAAGAATCTGAGTTACATAAAGTTTTTCCACTGTTTTCTACAGTAACCAAACGTGGAGGTCTAGGGGTGTTACACATTGGACAGTTGACGGTGTAAAGTTGTTTTACCTTTTTGGGCGGCATTTTTTTTAAGGTTTCTTTTTCTTGTTTCACTTTATGTTCTATGTACAAACTTATAACTAAAACCTAACCTAAGTATACATGGAGTACATATGGAACTTAAACCTACGCTGGGCTATGTTGACTAAAAACGGAGCACATCTAAATCTAACTACAAATTAGCTGATATACATGATAATGTAAAAGCACTGAACAAGGAGCTGTTGACCAGACACTATACAAAGTTGACCACTTACCCAGAGTAGAAATCGGTCGTTTCGTCTAGGAAGGGACCAACTCGTGATTTTATGTCCTCCAGAATGAAGGGGGACACAGTGTGTCCGCAGTGTGTGGCTGAGGGGGGCATTCTGAAGCTGGAAGACACCGAGGCGTTCATTTCCTCCACGTAGCTGGTTGTTCCTATGTGAACTTTAGGAGTTCCCTTGTACAAGTTTACCAGGACCATAGCCCGGCCTCCACTGGGGTCGGTGCAGTCTTGGTTCAAGGACAACAAAAGATTATCCACCTTTCTCTCTCCAAGGGCAGCTAGGCGGTGTAACTCCTTGTACTTTCCTAGGATGCACTCTATCTGGTCCACTAAGTTCCTGAATTCACGCGCCTCTAGGTTTAAGCACCGCTCGTAAGGTTTGTCCAGGTAGGTTCTCAAGCATACTCCCCTGATGCTAGGCTCCCTGTATATTTCTATGCAGGCGTTGTTATCCCCTTCCGGATAAAAAACTTGGTTGGGGGCAGGTGACTTTTCTTGGAAACCAAATCGAGCAGGCCACTTTTTTACCACCAAAGGCACTGACCTAAAGCCCACAAGCTTGCTGGAAGAACTGGGGGCAGTGCCCTCCCCAAACTTTTGCCTGTGTGACTTGTCTTTAGGAGAAGGAACACCTGGGACAGAACCAATTGGCTCGGCACCATAGGATGAAGTCGCTGAGGAATCTGAAGCAGGGGTAGAGACAGGGGTTTTCTTGTGGTAGGCGCGCTTCTGTCTTTTTTTCTTAGGCTCCCCTTCTCTCTCACTGGAACAGTTTCTTTTTTCCGGCGGGCTTTTAAGAAGCAGCTCCTCTACCGGAACCGGGAGAGAGTACAGAGGAGAAGGGCCGGTTAAATCTATAACCTCTACCTGCGAATACCCCCCGCGGTGAGCAGGTGAAGGTGTCCCTTGTGTTAAGTCCACCACTTCTATGGGTTTAACTGCCGGTGATGAGGTTGTAAGGTCTATAACCTTAATTGGACTGACCTGGGGAGAAGGTTCCTCCGGAGTCACGGGTGAGTAAGAGGCGGACGTAGGTGCTTCAGTGGGGGGTTGGTAGTTCAAAGGTGCCGGGGGATTGATGTATTCCCTGATGTCAAAATCGCCGTCGCCAGCTTCCTGAGGAGAGCGATCCCGGACGCGATCCAGGAAATCAGTGATTTCGCCATGAAGAGCTGCAAGAGCGGCTTCCTGTTCTCCTGCATCAGGCACTTCAGTTGGAAGCCGAGCAGGAGTTGCAGGTGGTTTATCAGGTGAGGCTGGAGAGGTAGGAGGAGGGGCGATGCCCGATGCCTTTTCCACTGTCTGTTTAGAAGTAGTAAAAGTTAGTGGAGCCAGTTTTTTAGCTCCTCCTCTCCTGACACTAAGTCCCGTCTTCATGCAACCAGGCATTGTTCTCCTTGAAGATGAAAGGGTGGCAGGGCTGGAAGGTGCAGGAGCAGGACGGCGAACAGCAGACAAACGTCAGAAAAGGTTTGATGAAGATCGAGCAGCTCAAGTCTACTTTATAGTAACTATCCTGATACGATGCTGGGACGTTCCCTTGTCGTTCAGATAACGTACAACCACGTCCATGAGTCGTAGATAACCGTGCTTTTCCATTCATAGTATGTTTTACACTTAGTCAGTGTTGTTTTGGAAAAAAGTAAAAAAGCTTAACTCAAATAAAAAACGTGATAACGTTCAGTCAACGTTCAGGGTGAGGCTTGTAAAACGAATCTTGTTGTTACCATTCTGTAATTAACGCAGACCATTCGTCATTTATCAGAACTAGCTTCTCTCAAGCAGACATGGCTAACTTTGGTCCTTTGCCTTTGTCTTTGACCGTAGGTCACAAAAGGCGTCAGGAGGTGTTTATTTCAGACATCAGGAGGGGCGTAGAAGAAGGTAAGGTGTGGGCTGTGTGGAAATTCTGTCCTGAAAATTTGAACAGGGATCTTTACATCCCTCCTAACTGTAACTTCAAACAATGCTTTTTGCACAACCAAACCACTGCATTGGTTCCTGGTGGACCCTCTGTGAAAAAACTTATCTCAGAAAATGGGGAAAGTTTTTTTTCAGGTGTTCTTTTGGGACATGGTGCCATGGTACACTTGATGTCTAGACATTCCATTTCCTCTGGAAGTTCAAAGAAATTCATTTCAGACAGACAAAAACCCTTTTTTCTAAGGGATCAACCTTTGGGGGGAGGGCCTGGTAATTCAGTTTTCATCGATTCTACTATGGTGAAGGCTTTAATTAAAGCCACTTTACTTCACCCAGACAAAATTACACACTCTTTAGGTTCAAAAATTTTCTATGAAAGAGGATTCAGGACAGAGATTGGACACAATTACCATGGATGCTGTCATGTTGTGAGAGTTATTACTGAAATAACTACCTCCCATGAAAAAGGTCAGCTGAAGGTGGTAACAGCCTACCCCGTATCTAATTTTTGGTCCTCCTAATAAAACTGAACAAAAATAAACGATGATCCTCCGGGTAAGGCCCCTGGGCCAAACCCACCCTTCCACATGTTTTCCCCTCTTTTCAGAACGCTCAGGCACTGACCCTGACGTTTGTTTCGTCCTTGAGCAATAAATCATTTCAGGAAAGTGCGATAAGGAAAGACTGACAGGTTTCCTATAAAGGTTAAACGGGGACTAAACCATCGTTATTTGACACAACAACCTTCGCCCTACTATGTCGCGTTACTCCCTGCAGCGTGTATTAGAACAACGTCACCCCGACGACACTCAAGTTCTGACATACGTGAGGGAAAGAAATGAAATTATATGTTGCTCTTCAATTTGTTTCAGGTACGTGTGCAAATACTTGAAAGAATGTGTTCTTCACCGGAAAAAATTATACTTAGTTTTTTCTTCAGTGCAATCAAGTTTTACATCCAAAGACAGAAAAACCTTGAGGAAAATGGTTTTGAGTCATAACTTGTCTAAATTTTCAGCGGTGGAAACCTTGGGTTATGCCCTGAAGCATGGAAGAAAGGGAAAGGGCCCACTGAAAAACCCCTTCCATTTGGAAGCATTGAAAGCGGCAGAAGAGCATCACGCCAAAGAAAATCCCCGCCTACTTAACCAGCGTCTTCATTTCTTCATGTCTATTTTGGAACTTCTAGCTGAGTGCTTAGAAACCAAAACTTTGTTTTCCTCCTGCCCCATATTTCACATCCCATCATCGTCCCTGGATCGTTTCAGTGTAGAGGAGAAAGAAAAAGTTTGGTTTTATCTGGCTATGTGGTGCACCCAGCTTATCTCCCTTACTCACTGTTTTCACCACAATCAGCTCGCTTTACACTCAACGTCATAACAAATTTAAACGAACGAAGAACGATGTAACATGCTTACCTAAACAGGGGGAAGGGAATGGGAGAGATATATAGAATAGGATAGAATAGGGTAGGATAATATAGGGTAGGGTAGGGTAGGGTAGGGTAGGGTAAAAAAGGGTGGGGTTGGGTTTAAAAAACTATGGGGTGGGGGGGTGGGGGCACCCCTCAAGTATGGGGGGTTTGGGGCTTGTTGGCCCGGGCTGGCCGCCCAAATAACCCACCTAACCCACCCACCCACCCACCCACCTAAACCACCTACCCACCTACCCTACCCTACCCTACCCTACCCTATATAAGTCAACTGTATGCTTTCTAGCCTGTCATAACCTGCCTGCCTTCCTACCTGCCTACCTTACTTGCTCAACACCTTTTATTTGGACGCTATGGAGTTTCACCTTTCGGACGAGTTGTTATTCAAGGTCAGTGAAAAAATATCTGAAAAAGACTACCCTCGATTAGGGGTTTACTTAGGACTTAGACTAAGTTTAATGGATTACATGGAAAAAATACCGTCTCTTCGTTCTATGGGGAGAGAAATGCTTATTTCATGGAGCAGAAAGAACGTGCGTTGCAAGTGGATGGTATTGAGACATGCATTAAGTGACATAGGTCGTTACGATCTAACTGATTATTGTAGATGGTACATGGGATATTACAACGTAGTGGACCATTGTGAAATTCCTCCAGAACAGTGGAAAGTTGATACTTTGTTCGTCAACCTGGCAGACAAGTTCGAAATGCTTGACTGGAGGAAACTGGGAACTCAACTTGGATTGAGCGACCACGAGCTTAACCTGATATCCACCCCTGTTCCAGGGAAAAAAGGTGTCACAAATCCTGTTTTCGAAGTTCTGATGGTTTGGAAATATAGAGAAATATCTCATCCAAGCTGCCTTATAGCCAGTCTATACAACATGGGACTTTCTGATGTAGCTCTTTACGTGTAAGGTTTGAACAAGGGTTCTACTGGTTTAAAAGAGGACGAGATTGCTCCTTTGGTCACTTTGGTTTAAGATATCGTCCAACATGGATCACAAGGAAAAGGAGATCATTTTTGACCCACGTCTACAAAGCCCCTTCACAATGATCATAGCTGGACCTACTTCTTGTGGAAAAAGTCAACTTGTTTTCAAGTTGATTAAAGGTGTAGACGAGCTTGTTACTCCAAAAATACACGACATATACTACTGCTACAGTCAATGGCAAGATGGATTCGACGAAATGGTGAAGTTGGGGGTTAAGTTTAACAAAGGTCTTCTTTCAGAAGACTTTTTGTTCGAGGATGAAAGAGACGTGACTAAACATGGACTGGTCGTAATAGACGATCTCATGGATCCCGAGTACGTTCCCACCATAATGAAACTTTTCACTGTGGGCTCTCACCATCGCAGTTTAAGTGTAATTTTTATTACTCAAAACTTGTTTTTCAACAATCCTGCCTTCAGAACCTTGAGCTTAAATGCACACTACCTAGTTGTTTTTAAAAACCCTAGAGACATGAGTCAGATAGGGCACATTAGCAAACAGGCCTTTCCAGGACAGAAATCCTTTTTGACGGAGGTATATAACTCAGAAACCAAAGAGAAACATTCATACATCCTATTGGACTTTAAGCAGAGCACACCTAACGAGCTTAGGGTAAGAAACAGCATAACAACTCCTTGGAACACCTTGGTTTTCATTCCTCAAGCTTCAGCTTCGAAAAGAAAAAGATAGAATGGTGACCAAAAAATCTCCTTCTGGAGGAAAATTTAAAACAATTAGGAAACATTACCACTTGTTGAAACACATATCCAAGTGTTCCTCGGCAGAGTGTTCCCACATTATCAAAGGTCTCAGCGATGAGGTCATTAGGTTGATGAGTCAAATTTGCGTCAACGTAATGAACAAAAACCTGTTGCGTAACGAGTCCGACGCAGTCAAACGTTTATCACCCTACAAGAAAGAACTCAAGTCAGTCACAAGGCACAAGGCTACCGTTAAGCAGAAGAGGAAAACCTTTGAGCAAAAGGGTGGATTTTTGGGAACCATTTTGGGCCTCGCCTTACCCCTGATAACAGGTCTCATAGGAGCACGTCGATAAAAAATCATGTCTTATTCAAGGATGGCCCTCGTAAGGGCGGATCTTGTTCCCCGAGAAAAAAAACCTTCTTTTGTTAGTCCTTCCTCTCCTTCCCAGCCTGGACCTAGTGTTCAAGACCAGTACTACAGCACTCAACTTTTAAGAGAAGGTTTAACTCCTGATTCCAGCCTGGTTCAAGTCCTGAACCACCTTCAAAGTAAAGCACATGAGGTGCTTAACTCTCCTAACCTCAAACTGAAGGAAAAGTTAAGGCAGTACAATCAACTTATGATAAAGTCGGGAATTTTAACTAAAAAAGCCAAGGCCTTAGGACAACGTAGGGAAGGTCCCTATCCTGGTCGAGCAGTAGGACAAGGCCCTGCAGGAGCAGCAGCAGCAGTAGCTGGGGGTGTAAACAATTCTTTAGAAGACACCGACGACGGCGACGACGATGATGACCACACTTTCACAGAGACTAGAGACGATCCACCACTTCCTGACGATTCAGACGGAGACAGTGTAGACGAGTTCAAAGGGGAGGAAGGCTTTAAACCTCGTGCAAGAGACAACACAGAGGGTATGGACGCCGACATAAAAGAAAGAATACCTGCAAGTTACAGAACGACTGCTAAAAATCTCTACAGAGAATTATCTCGTCACGGAAGTGAAATTTTGAATTGGAACAGAGACGGAGAAATATATGTTAACGGGGAACGTGTGCCTGGAACTGACATAACAGATTTGTTAGCTTTTGCTGCCCGACCAAAGTCTTTGAAAAAGGACCAACCTAAAGGAAGCCAGGTTTTCATGAGAGCAGTTAAAAGGTTGAACCCCACCTTAAAATTTGTCAAAAACAAGTCGGCTTTTGCAGGGCACAGTCCTTCCTTTGCTGCCAGTCCCTTGAAAAGAGCTTCCCCTATTAAGAAGAGGAAAGTAAGTCAAAAAGGAACTGGACGTAAGTTTATATGGCGCACAAGGCTTTGAAAAAAGATGTCCTCAGGTTTTACACAGATCCTAAACAACCTGGAAGTTTCACCAGCGTATCTAAACTTCAACGTCATCACTTCAAGAAAACAAAGAAAAAAAACATAGAACAAGCTTTGGAAGATGTAGACGCTTACACCAGACACAAACCTTACAAGAGAAGATTTCCAAGAAGAAAAACACAAACATGGGGGATAGACAAACAGTGGCAACTTGACCTTATAGACATGCGAGAATTTTCAAAGGAAAACAAAGGATACCAGTACATTCTAGCGGGAATAGATGTTTTTTCAAGGTATGGTTTTGGACAACCTGTGAAAAGTAAGAGAGCTGATGACGTGACAGAGGCTTTCAAAAAAATGAGCAAAGAAAGAAAACCTCAACAAATTCAAACTGACAAGGGCAAAGAGTTTGTCAACAAAATTTTCAAAAAACACTGTGAAGATCAAAAAATCAATTTTTTCACAGGAGAGAACGACGACGTGAAGTGTGCCTTAGCCGAAAGGTTCAACTCTACTTTACAAGGAAAAATGTGGAGATGTTTTTCTCATTTCAATAACTACAAATGGGTTGACTTGCTGCCCGACTTGGTTAAGTCCTACAATTTGACTTACCACAAATCCTTAGGAGCTGCCCCTTCAGACATAAATAAAGACAACTCTGAAGTCTTGTTCTACAGGTTGTACGATCAACCTCAAAAGAAAAAAGTTCCTGTCCTTCAGTTGAAGAGAAAAAATCAAGTGCGAATGTTGAAAACAAAGAAAACATTCAACAGAGGGTACGAACCTAACTGGACTGAGGAAATATACACAGTCGACAACATTTCGCCCAAAGGGTACCACCTGAAAGATCTCCTTGGAGAAGAGATAAAAGGAAGCTTCTACGAACCTGAAGTTCAGAAGGTGCAAGTCCGTCACGGAAGACGCTACAACATAGAAAAAATAGTAAAATACAGAGGAAAAGGCAAGAAAAGAGAAGCCTTGATCAAGTGGAAGGGTTATGGAGAGAAGTTTAACTCTTGGGAACCTGTCAAGAACATAAACAAATGGCGTTTACCTTAACTTTACCTAGTAACTCATCTATGAACGTTTTTCCTGACAACACTTTAACTAGTTACAATACAATTTTGGCAGAATACATTAACTCTCCTACTCAGTTAGAGTGTGCTCTTCAAGAAATAACCTGTCCTACCACGTGGTACAACGTCAAAGAAGAACCCATTCTCTTGGTACAGGGAGAAAACGACCTGACAAACAACCTCCGCTCTGTAGTAGCTTTATTGAACAAACGCAGAAGAGAATTTTTTCCTCTGGAAAAACCAGGAGCCCATAGTGTCTTCAGTAGAGCTTCAAGCTCTACATCAAATTTATCAGCCCAATGTGCTTTGAAGAGAGGAGTAAAAATAACAAAAAACCTACGTCATGTCAACCCTGTGGGATCGACTGAAACCATTCCTCCTGCTGGTCCTGCAAGTGAAAGTCCACCAACTCCTGCTGCTGCGACTGAGACGCCATCTGGAGGATTCACTTTTAACCAACCCACGCCAGAGAAGGAGGAAAAGGAAGAGGAGGAGGCTGAGAGGGAGCGTGACACGGCAGGCAGAGAGAAAAGGGAAATATCGTCGGCTGTGGCTGAAGTGATGTCTATGGATGACAGGGAAAAAAGGTCTCTTTCTTTTTTTGAAGAAAAGGCCGTCTTCACAGACTCTGCTAATGTTTCTCCGCTCTCTCCCAGTCAGTTACAGGCTGTGAAAATATGTACACGCTTCAAGGAAATTAGCAGATACCTGTCTAAGTATTACTTCAAGGAAGGTAGTATCTACAATGTGTTTGCCTTAGAAGGTGTGAACCTGGAAAGCAACTCAGAGTTGATAGGATACTTGAACAGGACCATAAATAAACTACAGAGCATGTTGGTGAGAAAACTAAGAAACTACAGGAAAAACAACAAAGCCACCGTGTTTCACTACAACAAATACACAATGAAAAGTGTAGTTTCCTTGCCTCCTGGTGTGGTCATGCAACTCCCAGAAAACTTAGGGAAACAATTAGGTTTTGACGGAAGTGTTTTCCTAAGTGGAAAAACACAAAGCCCCTACGTGGTAGACCTTCAGTACAAAAGTCGATGTGCTTTCGTGTACTCTGACATAGTCAAGCACAGTCTTGTGGGTGACTCTAAAGCACCCCTTCTGAGGCAAATCAACATAAATCGCTACAACGGTGACATGCAGACCATAAGTTTCCAGAACTTGATATATCTGCCAGTCACTAAAACCACCTTCAGACAGATAGGGATATACTTAAGAGACAAGACTGGGGAACCTATACCATTTGAAAGCGGATCAGTGTCGGTGGTACTTGCCTTCAGACCTCTTCAAGGATAGGAGTATATTACCATGCTTCACTACTATGGAACACCTCCATACCTGGCCCCTAGGGGTCAGTACGCTGAATACTACAGAAAATCACAGTTTGGGAACGGTGCTTTACCAGCGTACGGTGGCAGGGGCAGACAAAGAGGGCACGGACTTGGTTCGTTAATAGGTGGTTTACTGAGAGGAGCTGTTCCCCTCTTAAGTAAAATAGGACGCTCAGCTGCCAAATCTGCAGGCAAAGCCTTGCTTACTACAGGAGCTGGAGTCTTGTCCAACGTGGTAACAGGAAAAGGCTTCAAGAAAAGTGTAGTTAGGAGAAGTAAAGCTACAGGGAAGAACTTACTCAAAAGGGCTGCTTCTTCTGCTCAAGGATACATAAAAGGTACATCTGAACCTCCTCCAGTCAAACGACGAGCAACCGGCAAGCGCGGAGGACGTAAGGGGCAACGCGGCAGAGGCAGAGGACAAGCTAGAGGAAGGACCTTGTTCTAGTCATGAGTCTCCTTCATCCCAAGGGTCAGGTATGTGCAGTAGGTGAACTAGACCTACACGCCTTGCCTGTCACTCAAAAGGACATATTAAAGTGTCAAAAAATAACCAAAACTACCAACAATGCCCTGACTCCACACACTGAATCATTTGACTTCACCTTCGAACCAAGCAACCTGTACACAGACCTCTCAGAAACTGAGCTGTACATGGAACTGGAAGCCGTGGCGGCAGACGGAACAACTCACCTTGCCGTAGGCATAGAAGCTGCTCCAGTCAACAACTTGGCACACGCTCTCTTTGCTTCCTGCCAGTTGCTGATAAATGGGGAGAAAGTCACCGGCAACAATGAAGACTATGGTCTCAAGGCCTACATTTTGGACACAATTTGTTGCAACAAAGAAGACAAAGAGACTCAGTTGAAAGGGTGTCAAAAGTACATGAAAGACACCTGTGGTCACATGGAAGCCAGAGCGGGCGAAAATGCTGGATGGACGGCACGGAGAGCAGAGTTCAGTGCCCGCAACAAGCATGCCTTAGTAATGAAGCCGCACCTGGATTTAATTAAACAGTGCAAGGTGCTGCCTCCGAACTGTGAAATCAAGTTCATATTCGAAAAAAATCAGCCCAATTACTACATGATGCAAGCAGCCGATCAAAACTACTGGGTCAAAATCACCAAAGCTGAAATGACACTTCTCCAAAAATGTGTCGACGACGAGGTGGTGAAAACTCACGTCAGCAGTGTCAGGAATCCACATTGGGGCCCTTTCAACTATCACATAGCCAGGTGTAAAGTAACTAAACACACTTTGGACGGTGGCTCACAAGACTACAGTTGGACTCAACCTGACACTACTCAGATCCCCACCAGGATAGTCTTGTGTATGATAAAGGAAACAGCAGCTGCTGGGACTAAGACAGAAAATCCTTTCAACTGCAGGCATTTCAACGTGAAGGAAATATGCGTGAGATATGACGATCAAAAGTTTGAGTTGAAGACCGACTTCGAAACAGGCAACTGCATCAGAGCCTACAGTCAAATGTTCATAGACAGTGGGCTGTCGGCTTTGGGGCAAGACTGTGGCATAACTTTGGAAGATTTCAAAGATGGATATTCCTTCTTTGTTTTCGACCTCACCCCAGACAGAGCACCTGAAGACAGTCGTATAAATCTCATCAAGCAAGGAAAGCTGGGCATTTCCCTTAGGTTTGCCGCCCCGACTACTCACGCCATATCTGCCGTCTTGTGTTCCTTCTACGACAACAACATACAACTAACGGCTGACTGTCTTCCTGTCACAGACTACCACATGAACTGAGAAAAAAATGAGAACTTCAGACATAACAGGTGCACTGGGAAACCATCCACACACAAGGCGTTTCTACCTGGGAACTTTTGCCAGTAATCAATGTCCTAAAAAACCAATTCCCTCTACATGTTTCGTCAGTAACACAGATCCAAGCTCTAAACCTGGTCAGCACTGGGTGGCATTTTACGTTTCTCATAACGGGAATGTATTCTACTTTGATCCCTATGGCTTACCTCCGTTTACTATATACCACCAGAGGTTCATGCAAAAGTCGTCAGATGGTCACGGGTCGTTCAGCAGAAAACAAGTGCAAAACTTTTACGCTAAAACGTGTGGAGCCCACTGCATTAACTTCCTCATAGAAACATGTCGGACCAAGGATCCACACCACACTGTGAAAAGGTTTTCTCAGGTCCCCTTCAACTTAATGGACAAAATAGTCAGGCCCTTCCTGAGAAAAAGAGAGAAGAAGAGGCAATGAATTTCGAGATGAGTCCAGAAGAAGTAGCAGTCAAAGCAGACGTGAGCAATCTTTTGGTGAAAGGAAAAGTTAAACGTGAACTGGACGTGATAGACGGGCTTCAGAGCACGGCGGAAGTAATAGACAAGATTCTCATCATCATGGCCGAGTTAATGGACAAAGTGGTAGCCCTGGAGGAGAACGACATAGGAAGAAAGGCCTTGAAGGATTTAATGGAGAGAATGCGGGCCTTAGAGGACCGTAGTCAAAGTCCTACTCCAGCCAAGACCGGGTGCAGTTGGTACTGCAACAAGAATTCATTTTCCATATAATATCCATGTACTCTGCTTGCAAAGCATATCTGATTATAATGATTCATACCTAGCATGTACTCTGATAGGAAGAAAAAATAAAAAGATTGAATTAAAAAACCGAGTTGTGTCTTTGTTGCATTTAATCTCATATCAAAATAGTGAGTCATAAGTATTGCGTAAATTCATAGGAACATTGCATCAGAAAATGAGTCATGGTTATTGTGTAATTTCTTTCAAGGATTGCACAATACACCCTCATACGTAGGTCATACGTTTTTGCAAGTAGGTTAGTAGGTCACTTCCGGTTTGTAAGTAGGTCAGCTCTAGGTATTGCACAATTATTTTAATTTATGCATCTAGGTCAGGTCACTAGGTCAAATGAAATCCAGCTCTCTGATTGGTCGAAAAAACTAGGTCATAACCTTATGATGTCACTTCCTGTCAAATCCAGCCCTCTGATTGGTTAAAACTAGGTCACTTCCGGTCTACCAGTAGGTCATGACCTAGTTAGTAGCTAATCCATTGCGCTCAGTTTGCATGTATATACTACTGCTAGGTAAATCTAAATATAGTTGAGTTCTCCAGTGGGGGACCCGCAGGAGGGAGCCTGGGGATTTCCCACTGGAGGAGGGCAGGTGTGAACTCTTCACCCTGCCAAGCTAAAAATAGGTTGACCTTGGTTTGAACTAGGGGGTAGCTCGGCCAGTTTGGTTTGAGTATGTCATTCATAATTATAATACATAGAATAGTCCATTGACAATTGGTTACTTGTTCACTAACACACACAAGTCATGAATTATCCATTGACTACTTATTTTATACCACGAAACCAATAAATAATCAATAGAATACCAATAAATTCAAGTTGAAAACAAAAATTATTTCCCCTCCCCGGGACTCGAAGCCAGCCATAGTGTGTTTACACAGGTACATACACCTCGTCGCCCGGCAGCGGACAGGGACAGCGCCTGTCTAGGCTAGGCTTGGCAGCGGCGAAAAATAGCGTTTCTACACGATCGGTACATACACCTCGTTGCCCAGCAGCGGACAGCTATAGCTTTTAATGCGTCTCGCGGTTATGTTTGTGTATAATACACCTCGTCGCCTGGCAGCGGACAGCGATAGCGCACACGGCGCCCGGACCGGGACTCAACCCGCGTACCTCTAATGGCTGAGCGCAATGCGCTAACCACTAGACCACCGCGTCCCCTCCTTCAGCGGCCGTCTCGGCTTGGATTGATTTGAAGGCGTCCCATGGTTATGGTAGCGGACAGCCCGCAGTCGGCGCCCCACAGTTGTTATGGCAGCAGCAGCGACAAAGCTGGGGGGGTCACAACCCAGAATGTTGGGGATTTTCACACTTTGAACGTATAGAAGTTATATGTGAGTGACCTCCCCGGGCTTTGTATCATATCCAGACCTGGTTCTAGCCAGCCACCACCAGCCAGTCCCTGTGGCACAATGCATAGGGAGTTGGACTAGGGATCTGAGGCTGCAGGTTCGAGCCCTGCCCTGGCCTTGAAAATTTCGTGGGTTTTAACATGTAACATATGACATGGAAGGACATGAGAGGCGTGCGGGTTATCCATGGATAACCGCAAGGCATGCAGGTTATCCATGGATAACGGCATGCCTTACAAAATTGATGTTACAGCCTACAGGGTCTGCAATATCGACAGGTATGTGCATGGGAATATCCAGCAAAAAGCACTAAGGAACCCAGAAATCATGGTATAAATAGGTATATACCACCCATGTGCATTTTTTAAATTTTTGGTATATGTATACTTTTTCGAGGTCAAGTTGGACTTGTGAAAAATCGTCCAAACTTGTAGGAGAATTGAATCCTGGCCGCAGTGCTGGTTGGCAAGGACGTTAGCCATAGCGCCACACTGTACGGTGATGAAATCCAATGTGAAAGTAAATAAGTTCTAACCTGTAGTCCTAGTCCTATGTTTACACTCAGTTTTTGTCTTGATTCCAACCTTGTCATGTTATAATATCAAAATCCCAAGATTATTCGATCCATAGATGAGGAATGCATGCTAATTTTCTCCATTTTGTTCAATATAAATAAGAATCCAATGATTTTTCTATTTTAAGCGAGTCGCAGTCCGGCTATTCCCACCCGCCTCCTTGTCCGATGAAAGTGTGTCAGTGGCCTGGATGTAGATATAGGTCATCTTCTCGTCATACAAGAAAGATGCTGAAAATTTCGGACCGGTTTGAAAAATCAATGGATTCTTCTTTATTTTGAATATATTGGACATAATAAGTATGGAGGGATCATCTAGACTATCTTAGGGTGTGCACCTGTTAATTTCTCGATTTGTCATGGTTGAATTCGATATGCACTTACAAAATGTCTTTTCGTGGCTATATTCTGTGGATATCAGGTAAGAAATTAATACAAAATGCAGGAAAAGGTGGTATAAATGCAATAGATCATGGATATCGGTGCCCATGGGCTGTACATTCTGTATATACCCTCGCCGCTGAGTGGCTCAGGTATATACAGAATGTACAGCCCTAGGGCACTGATATCCATGATCTATTAGCTTAATGTTAGCTGAATATTTCCATGAATGTCTATAGATCTGATATCAAAGTTGCAGTTAGGTAGATAACTTTGCCTTGTTCTTCCTCTATGCCATAACAAGCTGAGGTAGAGGTGGATCTGTCAACTCTTCAAAAATGAATTTTGATTGTTCCTCTTGAACCTGTAATGGAGAGGGTCCTATTCATTTACTCAAAAAGAATATGATGCCTTGATGTTCATTTATATTGTGCCTTGATGTGCCAACACAATATCAGTCAGTGACTTGAAACTCCCTCCATCATGCAGACCCTTCATCCAAATGCAGTGTAAGTAAACCACTTGCTTGAATCATGCCTTAATTCTCCTCTCATCCAATGTTCCAATGTAATATTGCTAAGTGGCTGAACTTCCTAATCTATTGTAGATTGTCAATGTTCTGCTTGCTTATAACTCTAAACAATCATGGATCCCTCACCCATATCAGATGACAACTGCTCCACATTCAATTCACAAAACTCCGGAATCAATTTTCCTGTTTTGCTCTTTTTTTGGTTTGTTTCCTTTATGTTTTCTTTCTGATTGAGAGAGGCAGTACAATGGTAATCATTGTAATTAGCTTTGAAACAACAAAGAGGGAACAAGAAGCAAAATTCATTCCGTCTGCCGGAACAGTGTTTTATGTCTTATCTTTGTGGCACCTTCACTAATTATTCATTAATGCTATCTATCAGTCTCTCAGTAACATAGAGCACAGACTTAAGTTGTAGCTTGTATCATACATGTTGTAAAGAATCAGCCCGATGACATGAAATTGCAAGGTACTGGGTCAGTAATCTATCTTAATTTAGGTCTTCTAAGTAAAGAATGGAGAATGAGATAATGTTGCATAGAAGAGCTTTGTCTGACCCCCTACAATCAGGCAGCAAAGGCATCGGCAACAGAATGAGAAGTGATAAAGCAATTACCTAACAATTACATCTACAGTGCACCACTCAAACATGCAGTATTTACCCTCAAATAAAACAACATTGGGTTCATTGCATTGTCTAGTTAAGCAGGGTGGTATTGTTTTTATTTGCTGTAATGGGAGTATCAGTTATTGTACATGTTGCACCTTGCTGTCTTCTAGAGGTAGAGGCCTCAATAATGAATAAAACATATCCCAGCTCACACAATATTGACACCACTTTCATCGTTAATACCATCATGCTATCATGTCTCTATATAAAAGTGAATATTGAAGCCTAAATATGTACTTTGCACTCTATACTGAGCAGATCAAGGTTCATCATTATGACAAAATTCACTCAGTGGTCAAGAAATGTAAGTAAGAGTATATTGCAATGAATGTCAACATTGACCCTAACAGATATAGATTTGGTGGCCTGGAACCTGTAGTTACCCATTAATGATTCCAGTATAGAAAAATAGATAAGTAGGCACTAGTACAAAAATTACCAAGTTTCAATGGATGTTCAATCTCTCCCCTACCACAGGTCAAAGGCTACTACTTTCTCATCTACATCAGTCCTGGTCTTGTTTGGCTATTGCTGTAATATCCATATTTAAGCTTTCACTGTTGCCACTCCCTCACATAGTGCCAGCTAGGACTGTTTCTTACATTTCTTATGGCATTCACAGGCCCTGTAGTTTGGTCCATAATGATGTTGGTTTTCCCCTCTAATTTCCCATTTCTCATATACATACCACAATCAGCTCAAATGTGCTCAGGGATGAAGCAAGGAGGTTCGGGTTTATACACACTTATAGGACTGTCTTACGAGTTCTGACTTGGTTGCAGATGAGAACAGCCCTCAACAGCAGATAACAGACTAAAAGATATTGAACAGTGTGCTAAAAGTAATAATCCAATTCAACCTGATGGATGACAAATAGAGCTGTTCTTCTCAAAGGGTATGTAATTAAACATTTGTGCATTATCGCCTAAAATTCAAGATTAGATTTTAGCACAAAGTAATGATTGTCCTAATGCTGCCCCTGACAGGTTAGTGACCAACTATGACACGCATTTGATTATGCATCTATTCATATCCCTGATTAATTGTACTCTGAGCCCACTTTCTCAGTATATCCTCAGTATTTTTGCGTATTTGTTCAGACTGGAATGGACGGTTTATTATATGAACCTAGATAATACATTAGAAGGCTCCTACTATAATACGATTGTGTTTTGTAATGTAACTAGACATTTCACAAGGGACACAAATTTGCACTTGGATCAATACAAGTGAACTGGGGAAGGATATAAAAAGAAAACTGTCAGTCAGTCCCTTATATAGTTGCATGCAAACTCCATTTGTGAACATCAGAGTGACCCTTATACTGCCTTTACCTTAATTGTACCCATTGTACTACAGTGAACAATATGAGAATAAACCATGAATACTTGTCATGATAGTGTAACTGACCTCAAGGCATATTAGCCCCACTTTAAAAAAATGTTGTCGAAATTATGACCGAATCCTTACAGAGATCCGTCACTATTTTCACAGAGATAGGCTTGTGTCCATCTCTCGTGTATGTAGCAAGTGGGGGATAGGGTATCCTAGGCAGGTTGACGCAGATATGGGTAGAACAGCTGCTCCTCGTGGTGGACAAATGGTAATGGTCATGTGGTCTAGTTTGGCCAATCGGAAGGTGGTGATGAAAGCCAGACCCACTGATTGTGAGATGTCAGACTGTGTGCTTGTATGCTATGAAGGGAACCAGTGGCTCCCAATAAGGGGAGATGCTGTGCCACAGGAATGTGTTGTAGGTAATGGACATGGGGGCTGTTTCTGTATCCTAATGGCGTTACTTATCTATGAAATCAAGTTAACACCCTCTTTCATCAAATAAGGAGTTCTTTAAGACGTAATAATGACCCACTATTGTCATATGATCCTGTTGAATCAAGTTCAATGATAAGTTTCTTTGCAATGATAACATAGCACATACACAAGTTTAAGCTGCTCCTAGCAAGTTTAGGAAAGAATGATGTAACAGTGACTAAGGCAAGGTGATAAAAGATCTCGGATTTTAGTTTAGCCAATTTACCTTCAGGTTTGTATTCTCATCTACGTGACATAGAGACCTGAGTAGTCTGATAGGCTGCCTTACTTAGCACCGATAGGAATTATTCTTGGTGGATGCAACCATCAGGGGTATGTTTAGAAGGAAGCCAGCCTAACACAGGTTAAAGCTACCAAAGCTTGTATTTATAAAGTTGACTACTGTCCAAGCCTTGAATTAACTGTGATGAATTATTGCGCTTGTATACCAGATAACTCATAGGTGGATGGTACTGTACATCATGCATAGATCTGTGGGTACAGACAACTGTATGGGCCATACCTGACTGCAAAAATAAGCTTTGTAAAATACTGATTATACCTTAATTATTCTTGCTGTACTGTAATTAAATTGACTGCAAGACTGTTCTAAAACTTGCTGTTCTGTAACACTGCGATGGTTTAACAAAGCACATTGCAATCACATTGTGAGAGTGACTGATTGACATATGAATAGTAAACTCATCATTGAACGGTCTTATTGAATAGTCTATAAGAGTTGATTTCTATTTCAGAACACTGTATTTATACACATAGCTGCAAAGCTGTAATGATGTAAGTATTAAGATCCCCATTTCAATATGAATATCTACCAATTATTATTTCAGTGAGTAGATTCTAACTTTGTTCAGCTGCATTGGGATTGCAATTAGTAGAAAATCTATCAAGATAAGAAAGAAGCTGGTGCTGTCTTAAATTCTCACTTTCTTTAGTGATTTGTATTCAAAGTGATGCAATAATGAATTGGCGTCTGCACTACACTGTCTAGCATCCTCTATCAGTTTATGGAGGCTGTATTTAAACCTTTATCTGGTGATAAATGTGCTGAACAATTAGTTAACAGATTAAACAGGGATGGGAGCAGTGCGTACATAGACCAGAAGAAAACTAATCTTAGGAGCCCAAAATACCTGTGTGTATGAAATAGGCTGGTGAGTGAGTTGTTTAATATCTGTGGACTGTTGGCTGTGAGAGCAAATAGTTCCTATAACTCTTTATCAGTGACTGTGCGCATGGTGAAATGGGCTGTTTCATCAATATACACATTGTATCAGATGGCCATTGATTAACTCTATTGTCCTAATTAGGATGATAGGCTTCAGATTCAAGATCTAACACAATACCTTGTCAGATGATTGGTCTCTCATCCTTTACAGTAAGCTGGGGGTTTATGATGACCTGTCATATTGCGTCTTGCAGAAGGTAGAAAGCTGATCTGATTCTATGGCGTGGGATGGGATTATGCCTGCCTGTTGTGAGATTCATCACTTTATTGTAATAGACATTTATGGTATTTGCATTTGTTATACTTAGCACTTATACGCCTTATTATGCTTCTTGCAAAATTTGTTGAAATCTACTGATGGAAATCATGTGACTTGTTGAATAAAACCACACCGCACCATATTTCACTGTACCATACATAATAGAGACATAATAGTTTCAAAACTCCCGAATTAAAAAAAAAAAGGAATTTTATATTCATACTTGATGAGGTGTTTCCTATTCTTTTCAGATTGGATTACCTAACACCTACTACTAGTTACATCGAACTTTCAACATAGAATAACAAGTCTGCAATACTCAGCTGTGGTGAGTACAATTTTTATCAAAATATTCACTCATGTCTTAGTTTAGTTCACATAGCTTGGTGCTACTCTGTATCTTCTTCACATGAAAATCCATTGTCATCACAGATATTGATCACAGCACTTAATAGCAAGAGTACCATAGGATCAGTCCTGACATTTGTCAGCTGTCTGTTTGATGTGTCTGTTAGCAGGTCACTGCAACATATGACTTGTATCTTATTATGATATTCACATGATGGGTACATGAGGACAGTGTTCCCATAGGGGTAATGCCTGGCTCATTTTGTTTACTGTTTTCTGAGGCTTCAACATAACCATCAGTATGCTTCACTGTGTCACAAATATATGTTAAATGCGACGCAGTTTATGGAGATGACGCACAGATCCAGCAGTCAATTCTTAGAGTGCAGCTTGAGTTGTGAAATTGCAGACAGATGGCTCTCTCTCTCTCTCGCTCTCTCTTTTTTTTCTCTGTGTCTCTCTTTCTCTGTGTCTCTCTCTCTTTCTCGCTCTTTCTCTCATGACACCTTTTGTTGGGGATTTCTAACAGTACAGATAAAATTTATATCCGGCATATATCAGTCCCGTTCATGCTCAGGCAGAGGGATTGATAGAGCTAGTCCCCCAATTGTAAACTGGTAATGCTATAATGGTTATAAGACTAGCAGACTGGAAGTTTGTATAAAATCATTATAGAAAGGTGTTTGACAGAAGGATGGATGGCTTGTTTTTACAGCTTTCCTTTGCAATATTTGTTTTTGATTCCCTCCCTGTTCAGTTGGGTGGGGACACAATTAATGAGTGACCTGCGGGGTTTACATCCACCATGTTGTTTAGCATGAGTTAGGTCTATGCCTCACCCATACTGGTACAGCAGCTGTCAGAGTGACACAGTGCTGTTGTGCTAGGTTTAAGTACAGGAAATTGACTTTCTTAATATGTTATGGTGATCCATACATCGGTGGCTTTTAACGTGCTACCTTCCTGGAGTTACCAGGGTTTGGAAGTTTGGATTCTCTACAAATTATATTGTTGATTTCCCATTTCTAGTGCAGCTAAGTAAAGGGAGGTTACTAAATCTCCATAAAGATAATAGATAGTAGCATTCCAGGTCAATGCAGAAAGTCATTTCAGCCTCCTGACAGGCTACAGTGTTTTTAAGTAGAAGTGAAATGACAGTCTCATAATGAGCCTCCCATTATATACTTATCATTCACTTACAGTTCAAATGATGGGATTGGCTAAAGCCTCATAAAAAAGATTTAATGTGCTCTAGCAGAATGGTGCACCAGGCTTTAAAACCTTTTAAGGTGCCACTCATCATTTACATTAGATTTGATGGTTACTATCTAGGGAAGAGTATACCATGGCAGGATCTAATTTTGAAGAATGAATGAGTGAACTACTTTAGCATTTCTGGTATATCCTATTTGTTATGTATTCCTTTCCATTATAAGGGAATTATTGAATGCACACAAAAGGGCATGTATCTATCCCTGCCAACAATGTATATATCATGACCTCATGAAACATTATCGTAAGGTGAGGATTGATAAAAAGTTCATTTTTCTATTGAAAGCAACATATTCTCATTCACTTTCTGTTTTGATGTGTTGGATACCATCATACATTGAGTGATAACACAGCCAAAGCGAAAGGGAGATGGTACCTACTCCTGATGTTTTCTTTCTAATCAGGAAAGGCAGGATAATGATAATTATATGGAATTAGCTTCATTAAAGAGGGAATTAGAAGCAATTACATTCTGTCTACCGGAGCAGTGTTTCATGTGTCCTCATTAGGCACCTTCACTAGTTATTTATTAATGCTATATCCGGTCCTTCAGTAAGATACAGTGCAGCTTTACAGTCTGGCTTGTATCATACATGCTCTAAAGAATCAGCCCAATGACATGATAGAGCAAGTAAGCAGTTATCTATTATCATTTCAATCTAGGTCTAAGATAGTAGAGAATGGAGAATGAGATAATGTAGCAGTAGAAGAGCTTTGTCTGACACGTTGCAATCAGACAGTAATCAGAGGCATTGGCAACCAAATAAGAACTAATGAAGCAATTACCTAATAATTACACCTGCAGTGCACCCCTCAAACCTGCATGCGGTATTTGCTGTCAAATAAAACAAAACTGGTTTCATTGCATTCTCTAGTTGACCAGGGTGGTATTTTCGCATTTGCTGTGAACAATGTTAGTTGTTGTTAGTTGAAGGCATTGGGTGTGGAGCAGTCAGTTGTTGTACAGGATCATGAGTGTTGTGCCTTGCTGTCTTCTAGAGGTAGAATACACAATAATGAATAAAATGTTAATTATTCAAAGGTACCAACATGCAATGTCAAGGTTATATGATGTGAACTGAGGGTAGACACAGGGAGTGAGCAGAGACAAAAGGTCCAAAGTTAACTCCCCATTCCTTGGCCTACACTTGTTCCACCAGGCAATTCATATAATAATATTCATATATCCATGTACTTCTGACTGCATGAATGTCAGGGCATTCTTTATAATATTTATGGGCTCTGTACACTGGCCCTGATTGATATTGGACTCTGGGTTCATAGCAGCTAATACATAGCACCACTAAGAGGGACCACACAGAGGTTGTGCAGTTCCTCAATTCATTCAGTGCTGTTGTTGGTGAGTAGTGAATGTTTGTACACTGTTGGAACGTTTGACCGTGGAACCTTTGAGGTACCAGTGTTAACAGCACTGAGAGGCCTATTCCCCCCACACCTGTGGCACACATCAGTTATCTCAGTGGTCGCCATCCCCTTAAAAGGGGTACCCCAAGTCAGACTACAGAGCCAAATCCAGCCTAATGCATGGCTGCCATTGTATGGTGCAGATCAGAAGGTCGGTACCAACAGGTAACACAGGCAGTTATGTAAGGGATCAGTTGATTTAAGACTTTTTTTTTATTGAAAAAGAACATTGGTTCTTAGAAGCCTGAGCTACATTTGGAAATCATATAAAATCAATTGAGCTGCAGTCCCCAAGGCAGATCTATACAGGAGGTTTTTTTTTATGAAAATGTATCTAACATACCAATCAAAGGGCACATAGCTCATACCTTGAAGAGCTAAAATACTCTGTATGCATACTGCTGTATTATCATCTCTTACATTGTCCAAGTCACTTTGTAATGGATCTATTTTCTCAATTGTCCTCTAGGTAAATACATGGACCTACATGACATGCTTTATTCCATAGATCAATAAGTTAATTTTGTTGTTGAAGATCTATAGGCGATTATACCTGGTACAGTTAAAGTCTGTTAAGCCTTACATATAATTAATCACTTCAATTTGCTGACTGTGTAAAATGTCTTAAAACAGATGGCAGCAGGCTATTGTTGGTTAGATACAAACATTGGGAACCATGATAAAGAACCATAATTCCTTACTGTGCGACCTTGATATAAAGTCAGAGTAGCAAGGGTTCAATGATATTCTGTCTGGTTGTACTAAGCATTATTGGAAATACTTTTTGCTGATTTGCTTGCTTAGATTCCATCAGCTAAATGTCAGTTTTGATTAAGTGTGTTTAAATCTCTACCAAGTATATGCTGATGAGGCTGTGTTCAGTACTTTAAAGGCAAGTCACGGAGAAGAACTCCTTACAAATGATTGCAACATGCAAGGTTCTTTCAGAAAGTCATTTAAGCCTGACAGGCTAATACTCTGCATCTTTCTTATGTGAAAATTCATTATAGTCACAGGTATTGACTACAGCATTAAATAGCAAGAGTACCCGGGTAGATGCAACAGTAACCTCTTAGAGTACACCTTGAGTTGTCAAATTGTAGTCAGACAGCTGTCTCTCTCTTTCTCTCTCATGACAACATTTGTCTGTGATTTCTAACAGTACAGATAAAATTAATATCCTGCAGGCATTAGTTCTGTTCATGTTCAGATAGAGTGATGATGGAGTTAGACCCCCGGTTGTAAACTAGTAGTGCCTTAATGGTTATTAGACAGGTGGACTGGGAGTCATTATAGAAAGGTGTTTGGCAGAAGAATGGATGCTTTGTTTTTACAGTTTCCTTTTGCAATTTCCCACTTGTTCTCAATTCCCTCCCTGTTAGGTTGGGTGGTGACAAAATTAATGAGTGCCCTGCAGGTTTTACATCCTACATGTTGTTCAGCATGAGTTAGGCCTCCTCATTACCTATACCGGTACAGGAGCTGTCAGAGTGACACAGTGCTGTTGTGCTAGCTTTAAGTACAGGAAATTGGCCTTCATAATGTGTTAAGGTGATCCATACTAGGGCGGCTTTCAACGTAATGGGAATGTACATGGTAAATTATCTGAGAGATGGTAGAGGAGGAGCTGAAGGCATGGGCAATATTCCACCAACATATATTGTGTCAGTATCAGTAAAGGAGGACTCAATAACATATATCATAGCTTTAGTGCTCCAAATGTTGTTTGATGAATTCGCGGTCAAGTAAAGTTTAAAATTTTTGTTAATGAGTAGACACAGTAATATCACAGTTACAACAGTTCAATATTTATAAAAAATATTTTGTTGATGCTTGGTTGATCGACGTTTCGGATATCTTGAATATCCTTTATCAAGATGGTTTGCTTACAAGATGTATGTACTGAGGTGCATGAAATGATCCATTTTTAAGAATGGTTGTCATGGTTATTTATGCTATTTATGCAGGGGTGAGAATCTTTACATTAATTTGATCCTGATATATCAGAAGAATAAGGTAAATCATAAGAATAAGGTAAATCATTAGTGGAAGGAGACTGAGGTCTGGGTAATGAAGTCTTCATTAATTAAGCAGGTAATCCATCAACCCTAGGCCAGTACCCATAGAGACAAATTTTCAGATTCTTGCTACCGTCTGTTCGTCTATTCTGCCCTTATAGTGTTTAAACACTTATAGGCTAATAGCTATGGTGGTATAACAGGTGTCTGGCTGAATGATAGCTTCAGGCCTCCATCCACTCAGTCCACTTAGTGTACAAATAACACAGGACACTCTTAACTGTTGTGTAATTCTGCTAGCACCATACTGACTGACATCATAATGAATAGTACATGGTTCTTACCAGTTTTCTGTTTGTAATTGCAGACTGCAACTGTTCAATAACTATTGCATCTAGGCAAGGTTTAGGATGTCAGACTAAGAGCAGTTCCCTCCAACACCAATATTTCTCCCTTTACAAATCTAAAGTGCTGATTTCACTGGTCAGAAATGGCTTACAAACACACATTGTAAAAAGAAATGACTGCAGTCGGATGGACAGCTGACTGACCATGGTCATTTAATCAGGACATTAGCAGATCTACCTTTAAAGTGTTTCCCGGGTAATACTGCACAGCCCCAGTACTTATGTTCATCCATTAAGAGGCTGCTAGCAATTTCAGCATGACTCACCAGCCTTTGCTTTCACATAAGATGAGGATTAGAAAGCTCTAAGTGTGGTGTCTTACATCCACTGTGTGTAAGTCCTTATGCCTCCAGGCTAGAACCCACCAGGATGCAAGCTCTAATTGAGATAAGATGTGCAGGAGTTGCTGACGAGCCATTGTCATTTACTTCTTGTTAGATACGGTTGGAGGATCCGAGGTTTGTAATTACCCTACCTACAAGGCAAAGAAAATTGATATTTTCTGATAGAATGCGACTGAGGCAGAATTGATTAGTTGAAGCTAGAAAAGCTCAGTAGCTTTTTTAATCTTTTCAGTTGCTGCAATGCTATTTTCACATATCTACTCAGGATCATTCTTCATGTGACAAGCTTTTCACAGGATTAGAAACTGTATCAATAAATATAGAGTAAGTGGTGGAAACCAGCCAACTCTGTAGCCTAGTTGGTAGAGTACTAGCCTGCAGTGTGAAAGAGAGCTGGTTCAAAGTCTGGCAAAGCTTGAATGCTTTTCGCTGGCCACTACACCGTTATGCATTAAAATGTCCTGAAAGATACAAATGTGGATCAAGGTGCTAGCACTTTGTATGGATGTTGTTGGAAGGCCCTGTATTAAAATTTTGGAACTTCTTACATTATTCATATATTGGTAGTGTAATGGTTCGTATCGACTTATATGTTAGGTGGCTCTTTGGCTCGCTTACCACTAGAAATACCAACACAACAAGAGTAGTTCGGGTTGGGCAAAGCCCCAGAAACCCCTACCTCTCGGGTAGGACTTTATTCAATTTGGTCAGTAGCTTATGTTGAGCGTCTGGACTGGACCAGGTCCAGTCCCCTTCTGCCGCTCGTCCGGCTCCTTAGTAGAAGCTGGACGCGAGGCGTGGTGCCGCCCCCTCTTGTACCAACGGGGTATCACAAAGCGACACCTAGCTGGCATAGAAGGAACAAGCACCACACGAACACGTCTCTCAGATGAACGGCACTAATATATATACGACGATACCGGCCCCTACACCACCCCCACTAGACTATACCTAGGGTTGGGTGTAATTAACAAGTACCTATTGTTAACTTTATAAAGTATTATTATACACAAATAGGTAAGTCTATATATACAGTTCGTATAGAATATAGAACATTAAGGGGCATTATAAATAATATGTTCATAATGAGGCATCGTCGCATATAACCCGAAGTAATAATAACTAATAATAACAACTAGGAAGTGGCGCCTTATGCACCATCGACCTATGGTGGTAGATAGTAACAATGTTACAATGTTATTATAGTATACGAGACGCAATTAAAAGTTGTAGACATGTAGTCAGATGATATGAATAAAATTTTACAGTATTAACTAACCGACCCGAGGTGGGGTAGATAACCCGAGAAAAATTTTGTTTGTTTTAATTATAAGAATATAAATATGATATAAAAATAGATTTATACAAAATAGTAATACTGATAAGTATAGGCGTCCTACCAGGGTAGCAGGATCGCCCTTACAATATACCGGACTTCCGGCGAATCTGGAACGACTGGTTTCTGCAGCTCCACCCGGCGACATGTGTGTGGTGGCAAGCCACGTTTCTGTTATGTTGTGCCCTGATGAAGATGGGAAGATGGAGCCCCGGTTAGGTGTGGTAATCCTTTTGGTGTTTCGGGTTAGCGTCCATCTTCACTGCAGGTTCCGTCCCAGATTAACGAGTCCAGTGTAAGGATCAGTGCCTCTGGCATATTGAATGCTTTTACCCTCGGGTACAAAAAGACACCATCAGATGGACACTTAAAGATCTTCCGGATCTGTGTCCATCTTCTCAGCCGACTCCACTGAGGCAGATGGAGCCGAGCTGCTGCAACTGCTCACAGAGAGCAGCGTGGAAGCCTCGCTGGGCGTGTCGCTCCCCAGGCTCAAAGCGCTCATCACCGCAGATGGACTGTCCAGTGCCTCGGATGCAGGTAGAGCAACCGTGGCAGCTGGGGCAGCCTGGGCGAAAATAGCAGCCGGAAGTGGGGGAGCTGCCGGAACCGGCGGAGCAACCGGGACCGGTGGAGCAGCCGGAACCGGTGGAGCAGCCGGGACCGGTGGAGCATCCGGGAAGAAGATTAGGGACGACGGAAGGCCGTCCCACTCATCTAAGTGTTTCCCGAATGCCAGGAAGAATTTGAGGTCAGCCTCCTTGTACCTGTGGATGTACCCGGCGTTCTCAGCACGGTGGAACTCCTTAAGCTTTTCAGCTTCCATCTGCTGGCGCCGGCAGGATTCGAGAGCCTCCTCGACTTTCTTCCTTTCCTGCTGCCTGATCTTCTCTTCCTCCCTCTTCTGGATTTCGTAAACCAGATTGAAGGTGGCTTCAGTCATCACAGAAGTCGGTCGACTACTGGCGGTGCAATGCCTGCCATTCCGCCATCAGGTCATTCTGGATCTGAGCCGTTTGGACATCGCGGTGGTCAACAAACGTGTTCGGATCCTGAAGACCTGACAGAGTTTCTGAGATTAGCTCCATAACGGGCACCCGAGGGGCCGTTGGTGGAACTATAGCTGGTAGAGGCGCGGCGGCATCCACTGAGGCAGGCGGGGTGCCTGCTGGAGGAGCAGACGGGCCCTCAACCGTTACACCACCTCGACCTCGGCCACCGCCCGGGGAAGCTCGGGTGGACTCCAGCCCACCACGGCCTCTACCACGGGGTTTGGTCCGGCCCAGGGAGGTCAGGACCTGCGACACGGGTCCAGCCGGTCCCATAGCAGGGAACTTCGCCGCATACTCACTATACGTGGGGCGCTTGCCGGAAGATCCCTCTCCAGCCCACCAAGATGAATACCCGGATGGGGGAGCGAAGAGTTCGCCCCCATCATCCTGGCTGCCAGAGGCTTCGCCCGGGCGTTGTTCCGCGGGTGCAGGTGTTGAAGTTGTGGCCGGGGTGGCCGCCTGGCTAACCTCCCTACGGGCCTGGTTGCTGGGCATATCCAGAGCCGAGACCTGTTGTCCCGACTCACGACGATCAGCTGGGTTGGCTGGTCTGGGCTGGTCCTTGTTACCCGAAGGGCTTACGGACCGGTCTGCTCGGGTCCTTTTGGAAGCACCGGTAGCCGTGGCTGTGCCTCCTTTAGGACCCTTCGAGCGGGCCTTGGCCTTCTCCCGCTTATCATCTCCTCTCCACTTTTTTACTTTCAGGTGCACCTCACTGGGCATCCCGAACTTTGTGGACGAGAAGTTGATTTGGAAGAGCAGAATCCGGTCTCGAATGCCTGCTCCCTGATATCCTTCACGCTCAACGAGGCCCAGTTAGCTAGGAGCTCGTTGAAGCACTTGATGGCCCGCTTCCTCGTCTTCTCCAGGCCGATACCATGGGCTTTCTGCAAGTGCAGAGCCATGTCTCGGCGCCGGTGAGTGTTGAACGAGCCATCACATAGTTTGCTCGGACGGTCTCCGAGCACACACATCATCACAGGTTTGTGGTGCATGTGATGCTCCACTATGTGCCGAGCGAAGCGGGGCTTCGTCTCGAACACCTTCTCACCCGTGAGAGCCAGCTGGCACGACTCGAATGGGCACCTTCGGCGGTTGCCGGTTGGTCCCCATTGGGTCATCGCCCACTGGACTTTTGTCCGGGCCTCATAGCTGTAAATCGACCCCAATTTGGATTTCAGCTGGTCGATCCAAATGAGGTAGAATTTACCCACTGGCGTATCTGAGGGGCCGGATTTCATCCACTCCTCCTCGTCGCTATCACCATCCTTATTGACGGCGCCCGGACACATGTAGTGGACCGTGTCATAGGCACAGTCCGCGAAGCAGCGGGGAGTCCGTTCCTTGAACCCCTCTGCTGCATTCTTCCACATCCACTTCTGATTGTCGTCCTTTGGGACATCCGTGGTCATTTCTTCCCACGTTGTCACGGACTCCAAATCAGATTTGGCTGACTCGGGCAGCTCTGGGTCGCTTTCGCTTCCCTCACTGTCCGTGTAGATGCCTGCTCCCCTGGTGGTGGTAGTACCAGACGGAGCCTTGGTAGAAGACTTGGCGCTTGTCCCGCTGGTGCTGGCAGTGGAAGCTGCAGTAACCGAGGTGGCTACCGTGGTGGTTGTAGTGGTGGAGGCGGGCGCCTTCGGTTTGCCCTTACCCCTCGGCTTGGTGGGGGGCGTGGGCTCTGCCGGAGACGCTTTCGCTCCATTTTTCTTCCTCCGGCGCACAACCTTGGTTGGCTGCGCCGGTACCTCAGGACTGGAATCCGACTCCCGTGGATTCCTGTCCTCCGAACGAGGGCTCCTCCTACCGCTGACCGGGGAGTCAGAGTCGGAAGAGACCTTCGCCTTGCTTTGGGCCTGCTGTTTGCGGTGGGCCCGACGAGCTGCGGTGAGCTGCTTCTGCTGCTGGGCGAGCTCGGCTCGCTTGGCCTCGACAGCAGCCTGCTGGCGCGAGATGTCCTCTTCCGAGATCTCGCCAGACGCGTCAGGAATGTCGGCACCTGGATCTGTCTCGGTTGTGGACCTCTCGACGGCGATCCGTACATCTTCAGCCTCCAGGTCACTCTCGGTGAGAGGACCCTTCGGCGCAGGCTTGTGGGTCAATCGCTTGACCCGGTCGGTTTCCACCGAGGATAGCGTGACTGTAGAGTCTGTATCCATGTCGGATTCAGACTCTCTTAACTCCGAGGCCTTTCGGGTGATGCCCTCGGAGATCAGCACGGCTCGGGCCAAGCTCTCGTTGACCGCCATCTTCTCCGACAACTTTAGGTAGTTGCGGAGCCAGGAGACTGGCATATTGTCAGCCAACTCGTCGCTGCACGAGTCCATAACCAGAGTCTTGAAATCGTCTGGTATGGCCTCGGGCACGCCTGGCTTCACTGCCATCGGTCCGTATCCGAACATGGAGGCATGCATGGGGATGTAGGTCCCCCAGGAGGTGTATACAACACCGGCCTCGCAATCGACGTGGGCCATACGTTCGATGCGAGTCTTGAATCCCGGAGGATACATCGGAATGTCCAAGGCATCTATACTGCTACTCGAAGCTGCTGCTGTAGACGAGCGCTCCGGGCGTGGTGGTGGAGGTGGCATCCTCTCCCGGTCGGTGGCCTCGGCCATAGCCGAGAGTGTCCGGGCGGCCTCCTCGGTCGAAGAGTCCATAGACTCCACGACCGGAGACGGGACCTTCGGGTCCTCGTCTAGCTCCAACAGAACGTTGGCAGTTTGACGCGCAGCGTCAATCGTCCCCTGTGCCATGGCACTGAGGGCGACTTCCAATAAAATTGGCAAATGTGTTGGACTCCTCCCGAAGGATTCGTCCAACAAAAGGGGTTGCGTTAGAACAAGCTAACTCGACAGCTAGAGGCTGTAAACTGCCAACACTAACCAGAGCGAAAACGGGTGGCGTCTAACCACCACGAGTCCGCCCTAGTTATGACCAGTATGACGTCAGACCTCTCGTCTCGCGAGATCCCGCCGTGGCTATCCGGTTACCTAGTTCCGCGCTTTCCCGCCGCACCCGCGGTGCCACCTAGGGAACTAGATCCGAACTAACATTCGACTCGACATGCGAGACGCGGCCTACCACCCGAGTGCTATCTTCTGGAGCTTGGCGGTGTATACAACCCTTTAAAGCGAATGTACCGGTTAATCCGACGCCACTCACGGGATACAGCCATCCAGGGAGGGCGCGTTCGGCATCTCCAGCCGTGGAACGTATGTTACCCGCCTACGGCGGACAACACGCAGCAGCTCGTTTTGTACTGAGTTAGGTTACGGCAGACCTCAACCGGGGACTGCGTCTAACGACTTCGGTTAGCCTTTTATTTCTCCCGGCTTTACGTATGGCCTTTTCTGGATTCCGCTTAGCCACTGCGGGACCTTTCCCATACGTAATGCCTTCACTCAGCGAGACATTTTCCTTTTCTTACGGTTAGGTCGTTTCCTGGCCTTCGTCTTCTTTTTCACCATAACCTCGTCTCCCGGCGTCTTTCTCGGCCGGCCTCTAGGGCGCTACATTGGTACTACCACGCTCGGTCCGCTAGGGACAGATGCAGGTGGTTTGTAACCGAACTCCCTCTCCGCCTCTTCGCTTCCCTTCCAGGGCCGAAGTTTTCCGACATTTGTCTTCCATTTCCTACCAGTTAGGCAGTCCTCCATCATCACCGTGGATTCGGAGATGACGCGAATAATTTTAAAAGGACCTTCCCAAGGCGTTACGAGCTTCAGCTTTTCTAGCGGCTCGTAGTACCTTAGTACTTTGTCCCGAACATTAAAACGAATTCGTTTAGCATTGGTGTCATAGCCCACCTTCTGCCACTTCGCACTCTTCAGCAGTTCTTTCCGAACGGCCTCGTATGCCTGTTTGAACCTATCCCTTAACGACTCCACAAACAACACAGTGCAGGGCGCCTCCGGGTCTATCCCAACCACTCCATACACTAAGTCGGCGGGCATTATGATGTCCTCGCCGAACACTAGCATGTTTGGAGTGCAATTAGTGGATGAATGGACAGTGTTGTTGTAGGCATGTACTACAAACTCGCACTGTTCATCCCAGTCGTCCTGGTGGGTATTAACCAGGGGCTTTAGCACTTGTATAAGGGTTCTGTTGAAGCGCTCTACCTGCCCATCCGACTGTGGTCAGTATGGGTTTGTTCGGGTCTTACAAATGGCTAGGTAATGGCACATTTCCTGCCAAAGCTCCGACTCGAACTCCCTTCCTTGGTCGCTGTGCATCATAAGGGGAACACCCAAATGCAGCACCCAGCCTTTCACAAATGCCTCCGCGCATGTGGCGGCTTTGTGGTTAGGAAGGGGGAACACCCGAGTGTACTTCGTATAGTAGTCGGTTACGACCATCATACAAGTATTGTCCCGGGGCGTCGTCTTAATTCGGCTGATGATGTCTATCGCCACTCGAGTGAATCTGATACCAAACAATTCCTGGGATAAGGGTTGCTTACCCAGGCCGGGTCCCGGCTTGTTTTTACAACAATCCGGGCAAGTGGCGATCCACCGGAGCAGGTCGCCTCTCATACCGGGCCAGTAGTAACGCCTTTGTAGGCACTCTATTGACCTCTTCTTACCGAAATGGCCACTCGTTTGATGACCATGGCAATAATACATGATATCCCTCCTCATCGGGGCGGGTATCACTATTTGCAACAGCCTACCATTGGTGGGAGTTGTCTTCCACCTACATAGTATGCCGTCCCGGATCTCTAGCTCGGTCCATTGGGCTAGCAATCGCCTCGCTTCCCTATCTTCTAGGGATACTAGCGGCCTTGCCGGTTTAATACCTGACCGTAGGTATTTCATTATGCGCGCAGTGGTGGGATCCGACTGTTGGAACTTCTTGATGGTCTCCGGGGACCAATCGAGATAGCTACATACAGCCTCCTCCCAGGGAATACGGGGGGTGGTATAATTAAATAACAACCCGGCTACCACAGCATTGTGGGCTCCGCAGTCTTCACAAGTGGCATTTTGGCACCTTCGGATAGGTCGTCTCGACAAGGCATCCGCATTGATGTGTTTAGCACCGGGTCGGTGCTCTATTTGCTTATGCTCCAATCCGAATTCGGATAGATGAGCTAACCATCGTCCAATCATCCCCTCGGCGTCCTTAAAGTTAAGGAGCCACCTAAGAGACGAATGGTCTGTTCTTAAAGTGAAGTCACTCCCCCAAAGGAAATGCTTGTACTTCTTCGTATACACCACCACCGCGAGGAGTTCTCGCTTGGTGGTACAATAATTTCGCTGGGTTTTGCTTAGCGTGTTGCTAGCAAATGCTATTGGGACTTTGACTCCCTCCTGGACCTGAGAGAGAGCTGCCCCAATTGCATCGTTGCTCGCATCGGTGTCTAAGATCGGTGTCCTAAAAATGATCTCACCTCCTTAGCACTCGTGGGTCTCTCCCAATTCTCCACAGCTTCCAATTTTTCTGGATCTGCGCTCACCCCATTAGGAGTAATGATCCTTCCCAAGTATGTGATTGTTTTCTTAAACAAATTACATTTCTTGGGTTTGAGTTTAAGACCGTTTGATAGTATCCGGTCGAGGACCAATTGCAGATTCGCAAGGCATTGCATGAACGACTTGCCGAACACGACCACGTCGTCCAAGTAGACCAAGCATTTCTTCCACAAAAGATCACTCAATAAGGATTCCATCATGGCCTCGAATGTAGCGGGGGCGTTACACAATCCGAAGGGTAAGACATTATACTCGAATAGCCCCATATGACTGGAGAACGCTGTTTTCTCCTTGTCATCGGGGTGCATCGGTATTTGCCAATACCCGGATTGTAAGTCCAAGGTACAGAACCATTGGTTTCCGCCCAAGCTATCTAAAGTCTCGTCTATCCTTGGTAAAGGATATGAGTTCTTCTTTGTTATACCGTTCAGTTTTCGGTAGTCAACACAAAAGCGGATTGTACCGTCTTTCTTAGTGGTCATACAAACAGGGCTGGACCAGGGACTCGAGCTAGGCACGATGACCCCTAGGTCCAACTGTTTTTGTATTTCCTCTTCACAAATTAACTTCTTCTTGAGAGGAAGTCTACGATACGGCATTTTAAAAGGTTTCTCGTTGCCCACATCTATGGTGTGCAACACCTTATCGGATCTACCCACCGGTCCTCCATCCCTACCGAAAGCACTCTCGTACTTTTGTAGGAGTTTCGCTAGGCAATCCTTATCCTCCGTATTTTCTAAATCAGACTGATCAATCAGCTTTTGGAATTCTTCATCCAAAGGATGCTTACTAACAGGGTTTAGTGGTTTATTGAACTTAGCCTCGGCGACATGTTCTACCGAACTCATCCTACCTACACTGTCGCCTCGCTTCAAATAAACCACCGAACCACTTCGGTTAGTCATGGGTAATACAGTCCAAGCTGCATTAGCCACTAATGTATCCACTGAGTCCAACCCGATGCTCGACAAATACACCGTGTCGGGTTCATAGACTCCAGTTTCATTCCTTTGGGCCATTGATCCGCCACAAAGGACATCGCAAGGGGTACCCGGTGGGATCTTCACCGTGTGTATCACTGATGCAACCGAAGACACTTGTCTCAATACGCATTGGACATGCAAGCCATACGGGTTCCGTATACTCATCATACCATCCCTCGGGTCCAAGACGGCCCCGTATAAGGGTCAGGTCGCCAGAAAGCAGTAGATTTTGTGTTTTTGGGTCATTTTGGACTCTTATGGCTCTAGAGAAAGAAGTTGTAATTCAATCTTGTTTTACATAGACTCATTTGATAGACAACACTTAGGGCTATCAGAAAGATGTAAATTTGTGGCCATTCATCAAAAACTCTCAGACTTATAGCTTGCTGAAGTGAGAAAAACAGTCAAATTTGTTCTTTTTTGATTTTTTGTACATTTTACAAATGTTCTGTATTGAATAAAGAACATCTGGAGTAACCCAAAGTTATTTTTTGTATTGTATATGATCATAGGTATCATTTCCATCACGTTTGAACATGTTACTGAGTGAGGATTTGTCATTGTGTGTCTTTGAAAATGGAAATCTGTAATTTGTAACGTCCGATACCAAAATCTAAATCAGTTATAAAACATGGAAAAAATTAATCTTTATAATCTTTGTTATTACCCATATGAAGGGCTTTATTATCCCCTACTTTGGCGAAAAAATTGTGTGTCCAGCAGCATTCGTCTCCATGTGAGAGCAGCTTATGTGAAATAATTCTGATAAAAGTACCGGACGTTACGTAACGTCCGGTACTTTTATCATCATGTAGGAGGCAGTCTACTGTACATACATAACTCAAATTCTGTTCCATTCTGTAATTGAAGTCAAAAATAGACATATTGGCCTTGTTAATTAATGTGTTTGTTATGCATAATGGGACATTCTTATATTACTGAGAGCAACTTCAATTACCTCTATATTTCATTATTTTGGTACCGGACGTTACATGACACAAAATAAGCAATAAAAATGGAACCGGATGGGCTAGATCGGTATTTTTTGGTTTTCTGAGTTGAGCGGAAGTCCCTTCACAATTGTGTTAAGGTTATATAAAGGAATTAGAAAATTAATTTTAAAGGCCCTTCAAGGGCAGAATCTTACACTTTCTGACGACCTGACCCATAAGCTTGCAAAATCCAGTCCGAGGATTCCGTCATCACTAACCTCTGCTATAGTCGGCGAAAGAACAAATTCTTTGCCTCCTATACGGATAGGCATAAACGTCCTACCAAATGTACGCATACTGCTTCCGTCGGCCGTGCAAGCATTTACCCCCATTTTGAGGTTCTCATGGCTGCTGGCCACCAAGTCGAAAAATCTTTTGGACACACAGGAGTGGCTGGCTCCAGTATCCACTAAGAATTCCCCTACCCGGCCTTCCACAGATATGGGTACATACCACCGTCTCCCCCCTAAAGGTGAGGGGTTACTGGTAAACTGGTGAAAGTCTCCCGAATCACCAAGATTCAATCCGAGTCCTCTCAGGAATTCCAGACACGGATGACTTGGGGGAAGGCGTGTCCCACACACTCGGATCAACTCTTTGATCCATCCTTCCTCTCCCCTAGTGCGGCCACTCGCCTCCATATGCTCACTCCTGTACATATAAGCACTAGGGTCCCTGGCCCCGGCCAAGGTGCAGGGGTGCGCACCCACAGCCACCCGGCCTCCAGGTGGAATTGATTCGAAATCTTCCACCGGGTCACCCCCGGTAGCATTTTGGCATTCGTTCTTCCTCGGGGTCATATCAGATGCCGTTGACACAACCCCCACTAGTTTTCCACACCAGTGGAATCCGTAGAGTTCTCCCTTCCTTCGCCGTTGTCCTCGGCTTCATAGAAGGCAGCCATTACCGGCTTAGCAGCGGTACATTCGGATGAGTAGTGTCCCATGCGCTGGCACCTGAAACACTTAACAGTTCGGCGATCCACTCTGGGTCTTTGCCGACTGGCTTGGATGGCATCTGTAATTTTCTTACACATGTCCTCCATAAGTTTGGTCATGCCCGGAGACTGACCCTTCGCTTTGTCAGCGCTTACAAGAGGCTTGACCGCCTTCTCGCCGACTTTTGGGTCACTCTTGACCTCGGATGATGGTCTAGAGTCCCTTGGCTTATTGAACGCCTTCCTTGGAATATACTTCCTACCTGAAGTATTTTTCCTTAATTGCATCGAACAGAAGGTACCGTCCTCCTGTTCGATATCAATCAATTCGAAGTCGTCTGAGGGAATATTTACCTCAGACTGCTGGACTACTGATGCCAGGGGAACCGAGCCGCTGGCATTAGGTATGTCCCCAGCTAACATCGTTCGCTTCTTCACGGCCATATCTATGCCATTAAATATACCGTGCAGTGTTATGCCTTCTTTCCAGGCATCCCTTGCAGCAATCTGCTCATCTCGGTCTCTCAGACCCTTGACGAATTGTGTAATCAAATCATCCATATACCAGTCCTGGTTTTCAGTACCGGGTCTGGCCTTGCTTAGCAGGGCATGGAGTTCCATACCGTATGCTCTGAAAGCTTCATTAGGTTTCTGTGTACGTTTCTTAAAACGGACCATCGGGTCCTCCTTGACCATGTTACATGACAGTCCGCTAGCAGATTCTACTAACTGCTCGAAACTCCCTACGAGACCGTACCAGGTCCGCCATTGCTCTACGGCCATGCGACCCGGCCCGCCTTTCAAACATCTCACTAGATGCGGCTTGGCCTCGTATGGGGTCCACCCATTACAGTTCATCACGCCGATGAAATCTTCAAACCACTCTTTCCATGGTCGAGTACCGTCATATTCCTTAGGAATAACGGCTACCCTTCGGCGGAATTGTGAGCATACATCAATCTAGTGCATTGCTGTTTGCTCCATTCAATCGCCTTGGTTTCATTCAAGGTTCGATTGCCCCCAATACCACCGAAGCTCGTGTTGCCCGGTGGAGGTGGTGGCGGCGGCTGTGTATACGTCCACTGTAAACCACTGTGGTTCGTATAGCCCGCACCACCCTGGTTAGGGCCGGTACCCGAGGTACTACTGTGGCCTGTGGTACCCGGAGCACCGCCCCCCCCCCCTTGAGCGCCTTGGTAACTGCCGTCGGGCGGCTGGTTTCCCGCTGGCTGACTGCCATCGTTCGATGGATTGGGTAGGCCGCTGTCATTACCAGCTCCCAACCCCACACTATCAGTCGGATCCACATGTATGTGGAATCCACTAGTCTCCGCACTACTGTCGGAGGCATCCCGGGGTATATAGTCCGGGTCCAAGTTGTGGACTATGGGGACTTCACTTATCCGGACTCTACTAGTTCGGCCATGCTTATCTTGGGTTCTGATATAAACTTCCCCTTGATCTACATCCCGCGTCGCATTATCATTGATAAAAGGATTATACTGCGGATGCTTCGGCGTAGAACAGGAGACTGGGTCACCCTGTTTAACGAACGTCGAGTTCGGGTTTGTGTCCTTACTCGCAGGAGGGGCATTCGCTTGCTCTTGCTCCTGTAAATAACTCTCCATAGCAGAGTTATTTATTGTGAGGGTAGCTACATCTGTAGTCAGGTTTCGCTGTTCCTCCCTAAGCTGTGCGTTTTCTGTTAAGATTTCGGATTGAATCTTTTCATTTTCCGCCACAGCTTGGTTTCGTTCCTCTTGAGCGGCCAACGCCTCTCGCTTAAAAGTATCCTTAAGTAGGCGGTACTTTTCACCCTTCTCTTTCTGAGACCTCTGGTACTCATTGGTCTCTTTCCTGATCTCGGCTTGTTCCGAGACCATTTTTGCTTCTGTCTCCGCCTTCCGGAGTTGAAGTTTCTTTAGCTTCTCCTCCATGGCATGCAACTCGGATTGTAGTCTGTTTACATCCCGGGCCTTAGCAACCTCCTCGGCTCTAGCCTTTTCGATTGCTCTAAGTCTATTGGCTTCCTCGAGTTCCAACTCGGCCAATCTTTTCTCTTTTTCACGTTCATCTTTCTCCTTCCGCTCCAAGCGATGGGTTACGGAAGTTAGACAATATTTCAGGTCAGATTCTTTTAGAATCGCCTCCTGTTCAACGGATCGTAACTTTCCAATCCGTGATTTAGTTTCCTCTTCAATTTTCAATTGGGCTTCCATGAATTGTTCATGTTGCCTCTTAGCCTGCAACTCTACCTGTTCTTTGGCTTTCAAATAGGCCGGGGTAGTTTTATACCCGGGGCCCATCCGACGTCCGTATATAGACCTGCGGCTGCCTCCAGGGTTGAACATGGAGTCAGACAAGCCTTCGTCCAAAGATCGGCCTAGGTGATGCCTTTCCGAGTTTCTCGGTTCAGCATCCCGAGGCTTAGTCTTCGCATTTACTTCTGGGACCACTGGGTCCCTTATGGCTTTACCATCGTCGCTGTCATGGTCCGACGATGTCATTAATGGGGCTACTTCGTTTGCACCCTCTGGTACCGCTCCCGGGGGGTTGCAGTACGCTTCATAGGGCTCTGTGCTATTGGGATACCCAAAGCTGCTAGCCGAGCCTGCTGGTACAATAGGACCTAGCTGGCGTCTGCTAGTTATAACTTGGGACCAATCACTCAAGTCTAAAGTTGGGGGTCTTAATACCCCCCTAAGCAATCCTGTATCCGGTACTCCCGTTTGAGGTGTACCCGGATACAATTTTACGATACCATCACCGGTGGCACCGTCCATCAGATCTGGTGTCGAGAAAACAGTTCGGACACCCTCTGGATTATACATTTGTTGTTAACCGGGCTTCCAGTCTAACAACAGATGCTGGGATGTGAAGTCATCCTCTTCGAATCCCTCTAGCCCAGGGCTGGGGGGATCCGCTTCGGGTTTCCCGAGGCTTTCGGCCAATGTGGCCGCACACCACCCCGAACCAACTGGTCACTGCACCAGTGTAATGGTTCGTATCGACTTATATGTTGGGTGGCTCTTTGGCTCGCTTACCACTAGAAATACCAACACAACACGAGTAGTTCGGGTTGGGCAAAGCCCCAGAAACCCCTACCTCTCGGGTAGGAATTTATTCAATTTGGTCAGTAGCTTATGTTGAGCGTCTGGACTGGACCAGGTCCAGTCCCCTTCTGCCGCTCGTCCGGCTCCTTAGTAGAAGCTGGACGCGAGGCGTGGTGCCGCCCCCTCTTGTACCAACGGGGTATCACAAAGCGACACCTAGCTGGCATAGAAGGAACAAGCACCACACGAACACGTCTCTCGGATGAACGGCACTAATATATATACGACGATACCGGCCCCTACAGTAGCAAACTGCATGCCATGCCAGGAGCAAGTGTGGCATGAGATCAAAGCAAGAAGTAGCAGATGTAAGTATTCTACTGGCACTATGTTGAACCAGCCTGATCCCAATACATTTATTTTGCAAATGAATGGAGGAAATTTTAACATAAGGAATATTTCTTGTTTATATAACTTGTGATTTTCTTACATGGCAGTATTAAGTATAATCTTTTCATGCTCCTGAACAAGAGTTTCATTCAGTTCTTGCCATGTTCTTCGTAGTCCTAGAACAACCAGAAGATCCATTCAGAGGTTTTGTCTCTATATCTGTTTGCATAAATTTACTTCAGTACCTATAAAACAACCTGCGCACAGGGATTTAAATTAATAGGCTTTGGAAGATCAGTAAGTCATGAAGGCTAAGTCCAAAATGGCCACTTTGTTACCTTGCCTAGGTCTATTTTTTTTATCCTTTCAACTCGAGATGGACATGAATAAACCTTTAGCCAGTTCTCAAGTAAAAAGAATAAAGGGGAAATAAAACACACAAAAATGGAAATGGAACTTTCAATGTTATGGGTCTGGGCTATAGAATGGATCTAAATGCCACACAGCATTGCCTGTGCCTGTCATAGAAAGGCCATTTGTGAAATGTGATGCCAATTACTCCTGAGGGAAATCACTGATCTACGATTCACCAGTTTGCCTTTGGTAATGGCTCATCTAGTATACATAACTTTATAGCGGTATACCTGTGCTCCTAGCAAGTCTTCCCTGTTTTTTCCAAATCTGGGTAATTCAGCTGCTAATCTATTCTTCATACCATGCTATTTTGATGAAAACTGATTTGGATATGGTCAATGTCATTTGCTGTTTATCATTAAAGCAGGAGACATTGTCTTCAAACAAGGTTTTTCTCACTACACATTCTTTTGCTACTGAAGGGCAACCAATACTTCCCATGTTGACGCTTATCTCAGGCTGTCTGCATTGTGTATGTAAGGTATATACAGCACCTACAGCCCATTTCAACCTGCTGAATACAAATACACTCTCTTCATGCATCTGAATTATTCTACCATATCATGGTGCAGACACATACTGAAGTCAGTTTGAAAAGTAGTAACCTCTAAATGATAGGGTCCGCTGAAGATACAGCGGTAAAGTAGGGTAAAAGTAAAATTCTGGCTGAAAGCATAAAGGACAGAATGAACAGATCACACACAGGAAATTGACGTTTGCTATCATAGCAATGACTATTTAGATATGACACTCATCAATTTCTAGATTTAGGGAAATCAAAAAGCTTTCATTTTTATATTAAGTATACATTGGAAGTTCTTCTCGGTGCCAAGTGTCTCCTGTGTTGTAAATACAATCACTGCCTGAGTTATGCCATCTCCTCAACTAAATATAGTATTTCTCTCTCATTTCCAGTGCAACTAAGTGAAAGAAGGCTAGTAAATCTCCATGAAGATAACTGATAGCAGCATTCCAGGTCAATGTAGAAAGTCTTTTCAGTGCATGACAGGCTACAGTGTTTCTGAAGTAGAAGTGAAATGAGAGTCTCATAATGAGTTTCCCATTATATACCAATCATTCACTTACAGTTCAAATGATGGGATTTGTTGAAGCCTCATAAATAAGATTTAATGTGCTCTAGCAGAACGGTACACCAGGCTTTAAAACCTTTTAAGGTGTCACTTATCATCCATTTTAAATTTAATGGTTTCTATCCATGAAATAGTATAGCATGGCAGGATCTGATTTTGAAGAATGACTGAGTGAATTACTTGAACATTTACGGCTATACCGTGATTGTGATGTATTGCTCTCCATTACAAGGGAATTATTGCATACACACAAGGGACACCTGTTTATCAATGCCAATAATGTATATATCCTGAAACATTATCGAATGGTGAGGATTTACAAAAGGGTTCACTTAACTATTGAAAGCAAGAGATAATCTTTCATTTTCTGTTTTGATGTATTGGATACCTTTATACATTATGTCTTCAAGAGATTATACATCCCATTTGTACCAGTATATAAACCAGTGTCAATTTATGATGTATTGAAATACCTAAATATATCCCATTTGTACCAATATATAATATCAGTGTCAATTCATGATGTATTGGAAAACCTAAATATATTCTATGAAAGGGTTCACATCGTATGGAAATGGGGTGAATCAGGTACATCATATAATATAGAATATTAACAGTGAAGATGTATTGTGAATTGATGAGTCTAGCAGAACCTGACAATAAAGGTAATACTCCACACACCTTACCATGAGATAGGCCTAATCACCATGGCTTGAATAAGGCCAAATTGACCCGCATAACACATATGGACTGCCAGCCCCCCCTGTTTCGAAATATCCGATACGTCCATACCAACCATGGAAACCAAATCTTTCATACATCCAAAGTTTAACAATGGCTCCATTTTCAACAAATGTCCAAGAAAAATACAGGTTGAAGAAGCAATAAAATTACCCTTTGCTCTCTTAACTCCCCCCAATATCCATAGTAATCCCAGCGATTGACACGTCTCAACAGGATAACCTAACATAGAGTTAATTGTCAATATCACCGACACATATTGTTGAATAGATGAATATTTCAAATCTTTACACAAGTGAGCAATGTACTTTTTCATAATCATAGAGTCAAGTGGAAATGGGTTGAACGCATACAATTCACAAAAATTTGTATAACACCTATATTGTACATTCCTTGTCTTAAAAGTGTTGTCAGAATAAAAAAGATCTCTTTAATCTTCACACTTCACCTCCATTGATCTTTTTCATTACATCTTTGAGCGAATAATACAGCGTTTGTTTGTATGATAACTGTTTGCGCTTTTTATTTTTTGGCAATAAATTTTTCAAATCAAAACTCATTTGTTCATGAACTACTTGAGTCCAACTCTGACTCACTGCTACTGCTATCTTTCTTTCTCTTTTTCTTTTTCATGGACTTGCGCTTTTTCTTCTTGGCCTCTTTCTTGACCTCGTTACGCTTTGACTCGCTCTCGGATGTAGACTGCTTTTTTGACTTTTCCTTGAACTTCTTCTGCACGTTCTTGCGGGCATCGCCAGTCACGCCTTTCACCTCATCCTCAGAGTCGGTGTGGGCTTTCTGCAATTTACTAACAGGATCAGAATCAGATTCAGAATCAGATTCAGATTTAAGAGAATGATCACTTGCATCCTCAACGTCACCATGCAGTGCTGCCAAACGACTCTCATCCTCTCTTTCTTGACTACGCCTCACAACTTTCTTGACTAATTTTTCCCTTTTCTCTTGTTTCAACTCCAAATCATGGGTTATTTCGTCAGCCTCCTCATCTAATTTTACTCTAGACATTTCAGCATCTAAAGCCTTTTGAAGAGTTTTAGCAACTTCCACTTGCAGCCTAGCTATCTCCTGTCTCTCCTGGAACTCTCTCAATCTAAATTGTTCATATTCGAGCTCACTAAGTAGACTCAAAATTACAGGGTCTATAGTGCTTCCATCCTGGCTTGTGCTTCTGCAAATTCCTGACGTTGCACCAATTGAAGCTGAGCCCGCAACATAGCTGCTGTCTCTCTCTGTATCATCAAAATATGATTGAGAAGATCCACCTCCATCAGTGGCATTTCTTCCATCCATACCATCTTGTTCCTTTCTAACCAACTGTCCCGGTCTGGCCAAATTTGACATCTCATCTCCAATTTCATCTGTCTTTCCCTGTGATCTATTACTCTCACTATAGTCTCCAATTCCTTTTCCGTCACATAACCTACAAAATGTACTCCCCTTATTTGTACGTCCATCATAATCAATACCACATTTTTTGCAAATCATGTGTTCCCGTTAATCACTTAGACAATACTCAGAGATTTAAAAAATGTAGGTCACTCACTGATCACAGATTCAAAATATTGTCATTCACACAGCACAACAGTGTCATTCAGTCAGCACAGCGGTTGTCAAATTCAGCTTTCAGGACCTCTCTCACTCCCAAATGATCATATTCACTCCAGAACGTCTCCTGTCTAAAATTTCTTACATTTTAGATAGGCCCTGTTTTTTTTTGTTTCAAAACAAGATGGCGCCGACTGGAAGTCACCGGGTGACGCACGCATGCGTAAAACATCGAAGTTATTTTGCCGCTTAATTATAACGTAGTAAGACGCACTTACTGTGTCCATTAGTATTGGTGCATGAGATTGGGGGTACATGTGTACGTAGATGTCCTGGCCCTATCACCTGAGCCATGTTGTATATTATAAGACCCTGGTACATTTACATAACCCTGAATAATGGAGTGCACTTGCACCTTGGTAGTGCTGGGTGTACCAGGGTTATTCAGAGGGTCCTTGTTGTTGACTGGATGGTCAGGTGATGGACTGGCCAAGCATCTTGTGACCATCTTGTGAGAGGAGCCCTGCTCTCCTATTGGCTGCTGGAGTTGGTGCCATGACCTAGGGGGCAAGTTTCAGGTCCTGGTACTCACATGGAGGGCATGGGGCAGGACTAAGGTCCTCTCATGGCTGACATAAAAGAGGGTGATCTGGGAGGGCTAACAACACTTTGAGAAGTACATTGTTATGCTGCTGCTGTGAAAAAAAAAACGCTCCAAGAACAACATCTATGTGTTTCCTATGCTACATACAGCAAGGGCTTAAACTCTTAATAATACACCATCTACGTTCTGTATGGTGCCCACATCCTGTGCTTATCTCAGGCTGTCATTATTGTATGTAAATAAATCATGCAAAGAATGGGGAAGTATGTATTCATCATATACAGCACTTACAGTGCCCTTCAGCCTGCTGAATACACATGACACTGTCTTTATGCACCATTCATTGAACATTTCATCCCTCGGACATTTCCTCTATCCTGTTTATTGTTGTCATAGCAAGCAGTTTTTATGGATATACTTGTGATCTGTCAGGACTATCTAACCTCAAAAGATAAGTTTCATCTGATGCAAGAGTCTAAACCGCATTTGCAACTGTTTACTGTGTACAATGGGGTTCTTTACACTATTTTACAACTTGAACAGATGGGAGATAAATGTAACTGTAGTAAGAGGATGAACCAGATTATGCTACCCCAGAATGATAATCATTCCCAGAATACATAGATAGAACTAAACGACCGTGGTGTACGAGGTGGTCGATCCACCACGAGGGAGTTGTCTCCCCCGAGGGCATTAGCCCGAGGGGGAGACAACTCCTGAGGGGTGGATCGGCCACCGAGGACACCAGGGGAGTTTGGTTCTATATTTATTTTATGTTTTTAGAGGTTTAAATAAGGAAAAATTATCAAAATCTGTTACCGTAGTTCACCGCACAAGCGCCGGTCCGCCATTTTGAATGTTTACACGCAGCCAGAACGAGGCTGCAGTGGTGGATCTGCCGCTGTGGTGGATCGACACACGTTACGCCACTGGGGGTGTGGCGATTGGCTCCGCAATGCTATCTCTACGGGAAGAAGTTATTCACATAAAATAAAAGCCCAAGGTTGTACGATATGACCTTATGGTAGACAGAAGGAGCTAGGAGAGGTAGGCAACCAAGGTTCAAGGTTAAAATTCAGAAGTCTGCCTGTGCCTACACTTGTTCCACCAGGACTATGATATACATTATCCAGGTGTCCATGTAATTCCTAGCTACAGGGAAATCACAAGGCCCCTATACAGATGTACACTATTGATTGATTGATTACTTTGTTTAACATCAAAAAGTGGGATCCCACTTCATGGGACTGCCTCATTAGTTTGTGGACATATGTACATTAAAACAAATAAAAAAAGCAGACAGTAGCCTCAAATGACAAGATTTGCTGCAGATGCTCTCAAGGTACAGGTGAATTCTGGGTAATACCATCAAGAACAGAACAGCTCCTTTGGCAGCTCTGTGATCAGAAGGAGCAGATTGGAGACACACACTAAGCTGACATTTCTTACACATGTACGCCTTCACTAATTGTTACCACAGGAATGCTCTTTAAATCCTCGCCTCTTCTCTGAGTTTCCTCAAAGGGTATAAAGCTTTTCATTAGCACTTTGAAAGCACATCTATGACGATTTCACTGCTATCTCTATGAGCAATGACATTGGACCATTAAAAGAATATAGTGCTTCAATTTGCTAAGTGCTGTTGTTGCTGAGTAGTGAATGTTACAATGTATTGGAACCTTTACCCTCCAACCTGTATAGCAGTATTAACCTGACCCCACCACACCTGTGGCACACATCAGTTATCTGAGTGGTCTCCATACCCTTAAAAGGGGGACGGACCACCAGTCAGATTAGATACAAATCCAGCCTAATGCGTAGCTGCCATTATATGGTGTGGACCAGGATGTCAGTACCAACAGGAAACACAAGTAAGGGACCAGTCATTTTTTCATTGAAAAAGATTTTTGGTCCTTAGATGTCAGAGCTGCATTTGGCCATCATATAAAATCATTTGTCATGAATGTGCACAGCAATTGAGTTGTAGACCCCCAAGGCAGAACCATACAGCAGGTCTTTATGAAAAATCAGTGGTATGCTATCTAACAATCCTATCAAAGGTCACATAGCAAATGCTCTTCTTACCTTGAAGAGCTAAAATACTCTGTATGCATACTGCTGTATTATTATCTCTTGCATTGCTTTTACTTTGTAAAGGATGTATTTTCTCAGTTGTCCCTTACATATACATGAGTCTACATGACATGCTTTTTTTCATAGATCAATAAGATCATTGTTTTGTTCAAGATCTATAGGTGATTATACCTGGTACTTGACCATTATCCTTAACAACAGACACCTTCCTCAGGTTCCTTCTATTCTAAAACAGATAATGTTAAACCTCACAGATGATTAATTGCCCATTTAATTGCTGACAGTGGAAAATATCTTAAAACAGATGGCATCTGGCTATGGCAGAATAGACACATACATGGTGAACAGTGATAGATTACCATAATTCATTACTGTGCTACCTTGATATACATACAGTCAGAGTAGCAATGGTTCAAGGATATCAACTTCTCTCTTAGTGTACTGAGTATTGCCTATGACACTCTCTGCTGATTTGCCTGCTTAGCTGGTGTTACTAGAGATTGAAAATCTCCACCGATTATATTACAGATTTCCCATTACAGTGCAACTAAGTATGAGATATTTTCATCACACCATGTAGGTAGATGAATGATAGCTACATTCAAGTTCAATGTAGAAAGCCATCTCAGCCTGACAGGCAATGATGTTGTAGGGGTTCGTTCCCCCGTCGGGTGCGCAGAGCCTTCAGAGGGACTGTTCACTTGGTTGTGTCACTCCCCCTATGTATACCATACCGATCCAGGGTAGTTGGAAGGTGGAAATGTCAGTGGGGCCGTGTTGGTGACAGGGTATGTCAGACCAGGGGATGTAGCTCAGCGGTAGAGCACTCGACTTGCAAGCGAGAGACCCGGGTTTGAATCATGGTGTCTCCAGAAGACGTTTTCACTGACCACTACAATGTTATTGAGTAGATGTAAGATGAAAATCACTGCCTATCTCATAATGAGCTTTAAACTATATACCCCGATCATTCACTTACAGTTCAAGAGATGGACTTTTTTGAGGCCTGATAAATAAGTGTTAATGTGCCCTAGCAGGATTGTGCACCAGGCTTCACAACCTTTAAAACTGTCACTCATCATCAATTTCAAATTTTATGTTTTCTAAGGTGAAAATAACATGACAGAATGTAATCTTGAAGATGTTCTAAGTGTCTTGCTTAAGTGATGCTTGTTTTACCATGATTGACTTGCAGTAGAATAGACTGAAGACAGCATATATGATAAAGAAGGATCTAGGCTATAGTTATCCTATACATTCTATGAAATGGTGATCATCATGACCTGAAAACGAGGCTCACCAGTGCTCACAGTCATCAGCTGCCTGTAGCTGTCCCCTGATTGCCATCAGCTGCCTGTGACCCAAACAGTGATGAAATTTCCCATAGCATTAAGTTCCATATTGCGTCAGTGCTGCAGGATTAAGGCGTATGATGTTTGTCCGAGGGGCTGGATTCTAAATATAACCTAAAAATTACATTAATGTTGAGTCAGAGATATGTTATGCCTGGGCTGACCTTAGTTTGCAACTTATTTCATTACCCATAACATCCTGCCTTTAGAGATCAATATATCTGTTAAAAGACTATTTAGGCAAGTAGGCTGAGCCCCAAATGGCCACTTTGTTGACTTGCCAGGACCAAATGTCTGTTTGCCTTATCCTTTCAAGTTGGAGACTGGCCAACCTTTTAGCTCTGCTCTGGAAACATTAAAAAGGAATAGTTTATTTTATCAGGCTCGGGACATTACCTTAAGAAGACGACGCATTCAGTATACGGACCTAGCTGGTTTGATTATCAGCCAATGAAATGACACCAACTATTCACTGTGGTCCTCTCGGGGGCCAACTGGTACCCATCTGATAGGTGTTACCAGTAGAACTCGCTGATAACAAGCTCCAGTAAAGGCAGCGCCCATGGGACAACCTGCTACCTTGGAATACTGCACACCGTCGCCAAGCCCAGTAGGGTTAGGATAGGGTGATGGTGTGTGTGCACTGCATGGCCTCTATTGTTACAACACAAAAGGTAGCCTCACTCACACTACAGTGTCTTATCTGGCACCCCTGTGGCGGTGTAGTATTAGACTATGAATTTGAATGGAGGTTCATAGTTAAACTGTTCAAGTTGATTAAACCATTAATTACAAAAACACTAACCATTGCAATGAGAAGCCCATGAGCATACACTTAGGTGTAAGACACATTTTTACTATCTTTCTCAAATGAAGATTAATTGTCTCAAATCCATTTTTCTATGCGCGTGTATCATTGGATATCATCAATATTGCTCCTAATCATCATCAATGTACACACAAAGCTGGTAAATAATGTTAAAATATTGACCTTTTATAGAACAAATATTCAAGCGTGTATTAGTGAGAGAGCAGAGGTTTATTTCTGTCTTAAAATGATAGATAAGATAGAAAATTGTAGCTGACAGAATTGTCCACCCCAACCCCAGGTGTATGATAACACGTCGTTCTGCCATGCCACATCAACGTATTTTCAAAGTAGTTTATCAAACCTGTTTATGTTAAAGGCCTTGGTTATTGAATGGATTTACAAGCAACATAGCATTTACCTGTGACTATAATATAACAAGTTGGTCATTTCTGTTATGTAGTGCATAATGACCACCAAGGAAAATCACCAATCTTCTTCCCACCAGCCTGACCTTTGAGGTAATAATAGCTGCAAAATGATTCTTTGTACCATGTGACTAGGATGAAAACCAATGTTTCTGATGCGCATTTCCATTTGTCACTGATGTAGATTTCATTGTTTTCAACAAGTATGGCGTAGTTTATTGTCACCACACACTCATTGGCTACTGCGAGGGCTCAACCTCTGTAGAAAAACACCCTCTACTTCCTGGATGGTGACCATGCCAACATCAGTGCTTATCTCAGGCTGTCTGCATTGTGTATGTATATATCATGGGAACCGTTGGAAAGTATGCTTTCATCATATACAGCACTTACAGCGGCCCTCAGCCTGCTGAATACAAAGGACACTGTCTTCCTGCACCATTCATTGTTTCATCCCTCAAACATTTCCTCTGTCTGTGATATGTATGGTATGCTAATCCTGAGCTTTTATTCTTTTATCAATAATAAACTCTAGTTTTATCTTATGTGATCATCATTGTCAACATAGCAGTAACTTTTTTTTTTTTTTTTTTTTTTTTAGAAATGTACATGTGATTTGTGAATACTGTCAAACCTACACTGATGTGTTTCACCTGATATAAGAGTCTATATCACATGGGTAACTGTTTTATGGAATTCTTTATGCTATTTCCCAACCTGAGCAGATGGGAAATACATTCTACCTAACAAATTTTAGAAGTAAGTGTGCCCCCTGGCTGTACCTTCATACACCAGAACCAAGATGTACATTGTTAATAAATATCCATGTAGTTCTGCCCTTATGAATTTGTAGAGGTCGGCGAAAACATACTTGGAAACACCGGGTTTCAAACCCGGGACCTCTCAACTTGCAAGCGAGCACTCTACCACTGAGCTACATCCCCAGACCTGACATTCTCTACCTTCCACCTACATCTGGATCGGTATGACACAAGGGGGCAGTGTTCACTGGCTGACCAGCCCCTGGGGGCTGGTGCAACTGGAACAGGGACAGATAGCATACTGCCATGGACTCACAGCCAGAGCTGGCCCCTACACATGTCTGCCTGGACAATCTGCATGACATCCTTATGGTTCTGTAGTTTGGCCCTCATTGATGTTGGATTTCTCTCATAATGCCTCCTGTCTCATACAAACCAGTCTCAGTGGGCTTTAGGGTTTGTAGCAGGGGATGGTCCTTACAACAGGTATGAAGGTTTTACAAAATAACATTTCATCATGCTTTCGTTAGTGTTTGTGTTAAGTCACATGGGCTAACTGCAGATACACACTGAAATACATAACAAAAAAGCAGAGCAGTAGCCCCTAAATGACAGGATTAGCTGAAGATTCTTTCAAGGTGCAGGTAAATCCTGGGTGACACCATTAAGAACAGAGCAGGTCCTGTAGCAGCACTGTGAGCAGAATAAGTAATGGAAAACCTCTGCGGAGCTGGAGGATTTGCCAATGAAGCTTCGGAGGTTTTGTGGCAAATCCTCCAGCTGGAAGGAGGTTTTCTTACTTATACTCCATCCACAGAAGTTTATACAACAGTAAAACCCTGAATATAAGCATAGTTTGACTTCAACTGTTGAGGTCTAGAAGAGGATTCGAATCTTCTACACTGGCTGTGATACAAAGCTATGATAAATACATGGTGTTCCAGTCTACAATCACCAGCACTCTCAATAGATAATGGTTAGCATGTCTGACTTTGAATCACAGAATGTGGGTTCAAGACTGCACGGGGAAAATGTTTTTAACTTACACATACAAGGTGAAAGGAGTCTTTGTGAAAGGCCCCCCTGAAGCCCCTTTATCATTTTGGCAATCAGAGAATGTTCATTATAATACATTATTTTTAAGAATCTCCCAGGTAGCACAAAAAAATTTGCCAACATTGGCCCGACGCATCGGGCCAATGTTGGGCCAACGTTGGCTGCCCATCGGGCCTACGTAGGCCCGACCAGTGGCATTTGCCAACCAAATGCCAACATTGGCCCAATGTTGGCAGGACATCGGCAAATGTGATGTGTTTTCACCTAACCAGTCATAAGTCGCAAAAATGGATTCCTGGGTTATTGTGCATCCATATAGAATACATAATAAGCTATCTTTTACTTTTTAATTCATTTAGATATCATTACTTTTGAATTTTTAGTGAATTTTCAAAATTTTAAATCGGGCAAAGCTGAAACTTAGATATACAGGCCTAAAGGCAGGGCTTTTATCAGTCCAACCAGAAGACACAAGAGTACATGGTTTGTGGGTTTAGTTCCCAATTGCCATGTATTAGGCATAAACCTAATAACCTTGATACCAAACTAAAGTAAAGAGGTGTGGCTTTCTGATGTCATTAAGAGTTATATGGCATTAACTAGTGATTATTTTGTAATGTGCAGCCCATTTTAGATATATCAACTAAATTTTAACCAACATTCTTGTGACAATAATCAATCACCACAAACAAAATGGCTAGTTTTGGTGATTTTCACCCCATTTTTGTCATAAAATCCTCTACAATATTGCAGGAGAGATATCAATCTCATCAAACACCAAATAAACCTATTTTAATGAAAATCATTATTTTACCCTTTAGACCTCATTACCTCAGCTCTAGAATGTGCGAGATATGACTGGTTTGGTGAAAACACATCACAAATGGTCGGCCCCTGGCCGACCATTTGCCGATGCTAATGTTTGCCGACCAAAAGCCAACGTTGGGCCTACATTGGCATTTGGTTGGCACCATCGGGCCTACGTAGGCAGGATGGGCAGCCTATGTAAAGCCAATGGTTGGGCCAACGTTGGCCCAACGTTATGCCAATGTCTCTGTGCTACCTGGGCTATTGCAAAAATGACAGTGGTCATCCGAGAATAAAACAAAATCACACCAGGGGTTTAAACCTGTGTAGTCTATATTTCTAGTCCCAGGCCTTAACAACTACACTAGATTGGCCAGTCAAACTTTCAATGTGAAATTACCCTGTTTATCTATAATTGATTACTCAGTCATAGTAGTAGCATATCACCATTCAGTAGATGTTCTATCACCCACAGTATCACCTAAGGACTCATGGTGTAATGGTTAGCACATGGGACTCTGGATCCCAGCACTGTCTGTTGCATGGGTACAAATCCCATATGGGACAGAATTTTCCCAAGAATTACATCTGCTGTTCAAAAATGACCTTATTCATAGAACCTCCTGCTATGTTGGCCTATTTCACAAAGCTTCCTCCCAGACCTGACCCAATTCACAAAACCTCCTGCCAGAACTGATCTAATTCATAAAAACCTCCTGCTGGCCACCCAACTGTAGAATGTGAAAATAAGCCTACAGTAGGAACAATAGGGTGCAGAGCCAGGTGGATAATAAGATCAGAGACACACAGGGAGCTGAACTTTCTTACACATGGCACTCACTAATCATTACTACAGGACTGCTCACCTGTCCTGATAGATATCACCAATTTCTACTCTGGAGTCTCCTCCAAGGGTAGGAAGCTTTTTATTAGTATTTGAAAGGACATCTATGATAATTTCACTGCTGAATGAAACTGCCATCTGATACATAGAATAACAGGTTTGTAGTTGTGTTTTTGCTTATGTATTGACAGAGAGAATTTATCTCTAGGAGAAATGAATACGTGGGACCACTAAGAGGTTGTGTAGTATTTCACTTCACTAAGTGGTGTTGTTGGTGAGTAGTGAATGTTTACCTACTGTTAGAACGTTTTACCTTTGAGGTACCAGTGTTATCAGCACTGAGAGCCCTATTCCCCCCACAACTGTGGCACATATCAGCTATCTCAGTGGTTGCCATCCCCTTAAAAGGGGGACCACCATTCCAACTACAGATACAAATCCAGCATACTGCATGCCTGCCATTGTATGGTGCAGAACAGGAGGTATGTAGTTGAATAAGGGACCAGTTGATTTAGGACATTTTTTCATTGAAAAAGAACAGTGGTTCTTAAAAGCCAGAGCTGCATTCGCACATCATGTAAAATCTTATTTTCATGAATTGAAGGAGGTTTTTTTCTTTTTTATGAAAAAGCAGTGGTATGCTATCCAACATACCAATCAAAGGGCATATAGTAGACACTCAGCATGCCTTGAAGAGCTAGAATACTCTGTATATATACTACTGTATTCTCATGTTTTGCGCTGTCCAAATTCCCTTAGATATACATGGGACTACATACTACATGTCTTATTTCATAGATCATCATATCGTTCAAGGTCTATATGTGCCCCCTGCTCTAAGTTTGTTAAACGTCACAGATGTTTAATCACCAATTTAACTCCTCAATTTGCTAACTGTGGAAAGTGTCTTAAAACAGATGGAAGCTACCTATGCCAATTAGACACAAACATGTTGAACAGTAATAAAGAACCATAATGCATTACATGCTACCTTGATATAGATCACAGTCAGAGTAGCAAGGCGTCAAGGATATCAACTCCTCTCCTAGTGTTCTAAGCATTATCAATCATTGATGATACCTTTTGCTGATTTACTTGCCTAGAATCAATCAGCTAACTGTCGGTATAGATTAAGTGTGTTTAAATCTCTCCCAAGTGTATGTTTATGGAGTTGTCTCAGTGCTCCAAATGCAAGTCACTGAGAGGAGCTCCTTTCTTGAGTTACTAGAGATTTGACATTAACATATTGCAGTGGTTAAATTGTGGATCTCCCATTTCCAGTGCAGTTCAGTGTAGGAGGGTTATCACTTCCCCTCAAAAACTAATTGATAGTTACATTCAAGCTCTATGCAGAAAGTCATTTCCACCTGACAGGCAATAGTGGGCAATGGCGTTTTGGAGTAGATGCGAAATGAAATAGATTGCCTGTCTCATAATGAGCTTTCCATTATATACCAATCATTTACTTACCATTCAAGTGATGGGATTTGTTGAAGCCTGATAAATAAGTTGTAATGTGCTCTAGCAGGATGGTACACTAGGCTTTCGAACCTTTTAAGGTGTCACTCATCATTTATTGCAAATTTGATGCATTCTATCAGGCAAAGATAGCATAACAGAATTTAATTTTTAAGATGGGCTAAGTGTATTGCTCACGTTATGCTTGTTTTATTGTGATTGACTTGCACTTATTCTCAGTAGAATGGATTGAAGACAGCATATATGATGAAGAAGGACCTAGGCTATAGTTCTTACTATACAGCTATAGTTATACTATGCATTCTATGAAACAATGATCAAAGTTGACTTTGAATTCAACCAGAGTTGATTTCTTAAGGTTGTTTGAAAATAATTTTATTGACAAATCACAGGTTACATACTTGTGGTATAGTTATGTCAATAAATGGTTGATACCCCCTTTTCCCTTGTTCCAATCAAGTCACTACACATATTCATGATGAGCAAAAACATACAACACATAACACATAAATAAAATATATGTCTCCCTAGAAAAATACATAAACATAAATCAAACAAGAGATTCTGAATTGTTGATGTTTTCCGACATACTTAATGCCAGTAATCATCTCCAACATACAAATATTACCCTGTAAACACAGCACATCTATGGACAGTTCCTGAAGGTTGGAATATTTGAGTTTACAGTGACGAAGGACATGCTGGCAAAAAGCGCATTTGCCACCGTGGATAAGGCTTTTGCATGGCTTCACGCACCTCAGATGCAGTTGCTATGTAAGCCTCCTGTGTGACACACAATTTAACTCAGTTTGGCAGAAGAACTCTGAAAATTGATTGTGTGTAGAATTATCAGCGACTGCCGCAAAATGGGGATTCCTGGCCAGCTGAGGGGTTCCCCACGCTTTTCCCGGATACCTCTTTACCAATACCTTTAATTCATACAATATATTCTTTAATTGATATATCTGATGCCTTGCCTGAGGTTTTCTTCTGAAAAATTAAAATTACAATTAAAAATCAACTGTTTTAACGACCCTGGTCCTACACCATACAAGGTGCCGCACAAATTGCTGAAGGCACGTCGCTTGAAGGCTACAGCCACATGCCACGTTGCTGGTGCCCGTAGCACTTCTTTGGAATCTTTCTTCATGTCTGACTGTGCGTCACAAGGACCATTAGGCTTCACTTAGAGCTCTCAGCCCTCACACACGTGATCTGAATATAGGGGCAGCTATATGCTTGTCTAAATCCCCTCCCTTTTAAGCTATTTCTGGACGTAGACTTATATGGGGATGGGACAAGTAGGCTTCTTAGCCTCCTTTGACATGGAATTCTGTGGTACCATTAGATCTAATTAAAGTGGAACTAGAGGTGTGAGGTATGTGATATCATTAGGATGTTGTATTTCATAAATGAATACTTCCTTGGATAGCTATGGATCTGATACTCATATTCCTTAAACAAATAACTTTGCCTAATTTAGCCTCATGATTTTGCCTATGAAAGATGTTGAAGATGAATTATGTTTTTTCACTCTAGGCCTCTAATGTCCTATTCATCTTTTCAATGAGGCCATGATGCATCAATGTTCATGTTTATCGCGACACTGCCGTAAAATCTCAGTCATAAGCTGATTATGTTGCTATTTTTGGTTAAAATCAGCTTCTAATTTATTGCCAAAGTCTACCCCCAGTTTATGACTGAGATTTTATTACAATAGATTAGAGGAAATGGTGAAAATCTGGCCCAAAATCGGCTCATAACATTTTACCAAAGTGTACCCCGGCTTATGACTGAGGTCGGCTTATGAAAGGGGTTTTACAGTAGGGCATGGCCTCACTGCTGCAATTGACACCGCTCTGACAACATGCTCTAGTACAATGACGAGTGTGGGGGATCATGTATCCATTCCTCGTGTTTGTATATAAAAATAAATAAACATACGGCCAATTGAATTAACACTGCTTAATACTGTCTTCAATTCTCCTCCACCTAGTTTTCCTCACTTACTGTAAAGCCTTGGTCATAAGCCAACCCCTGTCATCTATAGTAAAAGAGAACCTCAGTCATAAGCCAGAGGGAAACTTTGGGAGAAATTTAGAAGTTGATTTTGGTCAAAAATAGGGGAAAAAATCTGGCTTATGACGGGTTTTACGGTAATATTTTCAACTGATATTGTTCTGCTTGCTCCTACCAAACTATACACAATGTTGGATTCCTAAGCCGATATTGAACAATAATTGCTCAATAATTCAAACTAACAACAATCCAACCAATCTCCCCTTTTAGTCTATTTCTGATCTACCTCCTGCATGTTTTATTATGCCTCAATTTCCTCCTCTGACAGAGTGCAATGCCCGCTCCTACTGAATTATATTGAAAATAAGAACTGTTTCTGAAATGTTTAAAAGTTATAAAATCCGTTTCCAAAATACTGGAAGGAAGTCAGTGAGTGATTCAAAAAGAAAAAAAAACAGATGCCCATCATGCAAGCGAGGATATTGGTCACAGTCTTGAATTAGCTTCACCAATGACGGACCTATTTCTTTATATTCAACTTTTAATAACAAGCAAATAGATTCTAGATGTCTGGAGTCGTATTCTGTGTATTATTACTAGGCACCTTCAATAATTACCCATTGCTGCTATTACTAGGTCGTCACTAAAATACAGACTTACAACTGTTCTATATATCTGTATACAGGCTATAAACAATGTGCAAATTTAGATGATATAAGTAGAGTACTGTGAGCAAGCCATGTATCTTTAGCACTGTAATCATCACAACTCCTACTTTGCACTATACACTGATAAGATCATATGTAAAGTGAAGTGAATTTGAAAATGCAAAATAAATTACTCAGAGGCCAAGAAGTTGAAATAAAATATTCCCTAGCATGGCTCCTTCAACCACCCACATGCAATACCTAGTGAGCTTAGACTGCACACCAGAGGGGGTGTGTATGGCTTTGTCCATGTTCAATCTTTCCCCTACATACCAGCCACAGGTAGCAGGAAATGAAGGTTCAGACAGAGAGGATGCGGTTCTGGAAGGGATCACGGTTGACCATATCGAAGGGCCCAACATTCTGCCTGTAGGCTATCAGCACTTGCTAGGCCAAGGTTACGATAAATAACTGAATGTCCCTGCAGAGAGAGAGTGTATGAAAACTGCCTTATTCAACGGTGGCTCTCCACATACACTGGTTGTCTTATCAACACTTGTGATTAACTTTAAATGGATTCTTACACACCTTTCTCATTAATTCAAATTGTGCAATATTCCTTTTTATCTCATGGTAAATATGTAAGAATACAGGCATTATGTGACCTCTTTGATGACATCATAGATTCAAGATGGCATTTTAAACAAAGTGCACGGCTGATACGCGGCCGCTATATTGCCGATACATGGCCAATTTTTGTTATGAAAAAGCTTTTCACAATATCAGGTTTATGTTTAAGCTATGAACATATTACAGCATATATTTTTACTCAGCATGTTCACTTATGTCATATCAGACGATCATGACATTAAGTTAGAGATGACAAGAAGTTGGCCATATCCAGTGGGGATATCTTGTGTTTATTGCCTTCTCTACATGGCTCCCTGGTAATGAGTGCTGCTGGAAGCCTACCAGCAAGTACAATGAACATTGGTATTGATTATGCATACAGCTACTCCCCAATACATAACATCCTTACCATTTTGTTTTCCACATTGTCTCATGCACCTTTAACAACCTAATTAGAGATTATGTAGAACACAACTTTTACAATCACCCATCTACATTTTTATTCAACTTCTCATTAGAAATATAGTGTTCTTATCAACAGTCAAAGGTACAACTATCCGTAAGGTGAAATCTCGATGTCTAAGGTCACACTAGTTTAGAACCATCAATACCTTGCCATTTATAAACAAACATTGACTAGGGTTGCTCAGCCAAAATAGCCCTTAGAGCTTGAAGCTAGAGGAAATACGTATTGCTCGAGCCATTCAGCCAAAGAAATGCTTTTCCACTTTAAAAGAGGGTTTTATAGCTCAGACCTTGAACCATATCAATGAGACACGCCCTCCTAAGTCCCCTTTTTCCTCATTGGTATTGATTTTTTAAAAGAATCCCTGGTGAGTTGAGGGAGAGTATGCAATGGATGATGAATGTGGCATTAATCAATAAATGTGGCATTAATCAATATAGTGAAATCTAATCTAGTGAACCCAATTGTATTTTGATGGCTGGAGGAGTTTCTTTTGTATTTGATGTTTAATTGATATAACTAATGTATTATAAGTGACGTTAGATTATTGGGTCTGTGCCACATTATCCAATTGGGACCTCCTATTTTGTGCACGAGCCAAATTTTATAACCAGCTGTTTGTGATAACTAAAATGACAGCACTCAGTTTGAAATGATGTATAATATGTTGATTACCATCAGTTGGCAAGTATCTCCATGCACTTCATGTTAGATCCGTCATATATATTGTAGAAACATGATGGGCCGAATCACAATGCACGATGAAGGGTCAGTAATGGTCAATCTAGATACACTTAATGGAATGCAGACCACAAAATGATCTTAATGACCAGCTTATCAAGGAAGATCCCTATTCTTCTTTATACTGACCTACACTGAAAACATGGAAGATCCAGACTAGTCAGCGGTGACCACTTTAGGTCCTCAAGTTGACGATACCTAAAACTACAACTTTAGGTAGTCAAAATGATGATCCGGATGACAATACTGACAGTACAGATTCATCATATTGACGACCTAAAGTCGTCATTTTGACGCCCTAAAGTTGTAGTTTTAGGTATCATCAACTTGAGGACCTAAATTGGTCACCGCTGACCGTTTCAGATCTTCCATGTTTTCAGTGTAGCCAGATACATCATTGACCAATGAGATTATTTCCTTCATTCAGTGCAGACCTTTACGGTGCATTACATAAGAGCTGTTACCCATCATGCTGGTTGTTATCAGTGGCTATCTCTCCAGTACCAGATCAAGCAATGGTGCCCCCTCTAAAGTAATGTTTTCTGAGTAGAAAGAGCAGCTCAATACCAGGCTGGCATTTCTCATCACACTTAGACATGGCACTCATCAATTATTACCACAGAACTCCTCACCTCTACTTACAGTGGTCATTAATTACATTCTCACCTGCTGCCTCTTGAGGTAACAGTGGTCGTCAATTACATTCTCACCTTCTGCCTCTTTAGGTAACAATGGTCATTAATTACATTCTCACCTTCTGCCTCTTTAGGTAACAATGGTCATTAATTACATTCTCACCTTCTGCCTCTTTAGGTAACAATAGTCTTTAATTACAGTCTCACCTTCTGCCTCTTGAGGTAACAATGGTCGTCAATTACATTCTCACCTTCTGCCTCTTTAGGTAACAATGGTCGTCAATTACATTCTCACCTTCTGCCTCTTTAGGTAACAATGGTCGTCAATTACATTCTCACCTTCTGCCTCTTTAGGTAACAGTGGTCGTCAATTACAGTCTCACCTTCTGCCTCTTTAGGTAACAGTGGTCATCAAATACATTCTCACCTGCTGCCTCTTGAGGTAACAGTGGTCGACACTGCCAGATTCTTACTTTACAACAAGTAAGGTGTCAACATATTTTAGCACTGAGAGGACAGATCCCACCACACCTGTGGCAAACATCAGTTATTTGAGTGGTATCCATCTCGTTAAGAGGGGAACCACCAGTCAGACTACAGATACAACTCCTACCTGATGCATGGGTGTCATGTTATGGCACAGACCAACTCGGTCTGAACTAAGGGTACCCGTGGCGGTTTAGTAAGAAGTCACGCTGACTCTTTTGGATGGTTACACCCCTGCCTAAGGAGTTTGCTTAATGGCACTGCTGCAGAGCTGGCAAACAAACTCATCAACACAACGTAGTTCTTGATATAGGACCTGTTAGTAGCTGTGTATCACGCAGTGTGCTAGGTCCCCACATGTGGATATAAATGTCCTACAAGCTGTGTACCACACATTGATTCAGTGTGCTAGGTCCCCACATGTGGATATAAATGTCCGACAAGCTGTGTAGCACACAGTGTGCTAGGTCTCCACACGTGGATATAAATGTCCTGCAAGCTATGTACCACACATTGATTCAGTGTGCTAGGTCCCCACATGTGGATATAAATGTCCTGCAAGCTATGTACCACACATTGATTCAGTGTGCTAGGTACCCACATGTGGATATAAATGTCCTGCAAGCTATGTACCACACATTGATTCAGTGTGCTAGGTCCCCACATGTGGATATAAATGTCCTGCAAGCTATGTACCACACATTGATTCAGTGTGCTAGGTCCCCACATGTGGATATCAATGTCCTACAAGCTGTGTACCACACATTGATTCAGTGTGCTAGGTCCCCACATGTGGATATAAATGTCCTACAAGCTGTGACACATTGATTCAGTGTGCTAGGTACCCACATGTGGATATAAATGTCCTACAAGCTGTGTACCACACATTGATTCAGTGTGCTAGGTCCCCACATGTGGATATAAATGTCCTACAAGCTGTGTGTGCTAGGACCCCACATGTGGATATAAATGTCCTACAAGCTGTGTACCACACATTGATTCAGTGTGCTAGGTCCCCACGTGTGGATATAAATGTCCTACGTGATCACCATGATACATCAATACTGCCATGCTGACTTTACTTACTCACCCTATATAAAAGGGCAAATCACACTCAATCACTGCATGTCTCCAAGGGCCTAAATACTCATAAATAAACCTATATATTGCTGCATCAGTTATAATTTGCAACAGTCAACAAAGGAAATACCAGAAACAAATATAGGTTGAAGTCTCAATATGTTTGATCAATCTGTACCATGCTCCCTATCATCTTGACCATTATCTACATTTTTGTCAGTGTGAAAAAACACCATGGGTTAACTTCTATGTGTTATAACTACTTAAATTCAGATGAATATCACATGTGATTAATTGCCCATTAAAATTTAGAATCTGTGCTAAGTGTTCATTATGAAAAGTGTCATAAATACAAAATGGCAGCTTGCTACGGCAGATTGGAGGCAAACATGACATTATAGTGCTGTTTTGATACAAATCACAGTTATAGTTGCATAATTATGAAAACAGCAGTTTCACCCTTATCATACTAATCCTTAGTAAAGTCATTTTCTGCTGATTGGATTGCTCAGCTATAATTTTTAATCCATATGAAATCAGCTAGCTCTCATTTATTTCGGATTGTGTGTGTTAAAATTTCACTGACATCTATGCCAAGTGTTTGCCGTTGTTGCTGTCATGGAATTACATGAATACCACAGAACTGCAGGAAATATGAATCACTGCCTTAGTAATGAAAGTCCTTTCTTGTGTTACCGGCCCATTAGGGAATAGCATCCTCTAACCAACTATAAGCATTCCCCAGTAATCATATGGTGGATATTCCAATTTCAATGCTCCAAAGTAAAACAGGTTTCCCCTAATCCCTTTTTAAAGGGTAATGAATTGGACTATGAGTCTCATTAAACGTTTTCAATTGTGTCCCTATCGTTCACTTACAGATGGAAAGGTGGCATCTATTGAAAAATAATTGATAATGTGCTCTGGGAGGATGACACACTTGGCTTTAAAAGATGTCACTTAATATTCATTTTGAATTTGATGCTTTCGATCAAGAAATAAATATGGTATGACAGAATCTAAGATGGGTTAGATGTATTGCTATTCCTGGTTTCCTCGTAATTGTGATAATCATATTCCTTTCTATTGGAACTAAAGCCAAAACCCATTACCCGATTTAGCAGTAATCGGTACATTTTTTGACTGAAAATTGATTAGATATTGCACATTTTGAGCTGACAGGATGTTGAAATCTAACAATAAGCAACTGATTCTGTGGCTAATTGTGCAACACAATGCCAATTCTGTTGAATATTTTCATAATTTTAACATATCAAACATGTTAGAAATATCTGGCAGGTAATGTATTGGATTGTACTATTATCCTTGGGGTACTCGAGGAAATATTTTGTGGCAGTTTTGATTCCAACCTGATTCACATCATATGGCACATCTGCCAATATAATCTCCAACATACAAACATTGCCCTGTAAACACAGCACTGCCATGGGAAGTAAGTAGTGACAAAGGACAGCCTGGCAAGCCTCATTCAGACTGTCATGTCTGACTGTGTTCACCAGGACCATTAGGCCTCAGTTAGAGCTTTCAGCCCTCACACACGTGATGAGAATATGGGGACAGGTGTATGCTTGGATGAAGCTATTCTCAATACTCTCCCTTTTAAAACATTTCTGTGAGTAGATGTATTGGGAGAAGGGGAGAGTAGGCCTTTTGTCTGCTTCTCTGGTCTCCATTAGATCTGATTCAAGTGGATCCAAAGGTGTGAAATGCATGATATTATTGGGATGCTGTATTTTATTAGTTGATTACTTTCTTGAATATCTAAATAGATGTGCCTCATTTAGCTTTGTCATTTTGTCTGTGAAATTCCTCAGGAGGTGTTGGGATGTATAATACCATATTAAACAATTTCTAGAGTTATTGGGTGAGACCAATCCACTGATTGGTCTACGTATTGATATGGTCAGTACCACTACTCACCCACCTGCTACTCCTACACACACACACACACTGCTGCTGCTTACCTGGACATACCTGTGGGCAGTGACCCACTACTGCAGCTTGCTAGCCTCAGGGCACACTCATGGGACTCTTCCACTGGTTCAATTTTTTGTTTTTTTATGCATCATGGTGGTTTGTTTAGTATGCCAACAGTCATACCATGGCAACAAGAAGCACTGTCCAAATTGTAGGGTGCTGAACCACAAATTTACAGAGGAGACCAGGAGTAATGCAGTTTTTCATGAGGAAGAGGGGGGAGACCAAGGAGCTTCCAACATGGCCACCCCCCTGGGAGAGAGAAGGCAGAGCAACACACAGCCCTCTAAATCACCAGAAGCTATCCTCCAGGAGAAAATTGCAGTAGCAGAGGAAAAAGCAGGACTATTAAGGAAAAAAGGTAATCTTTTAGCTCTAGAAGAGAGGCTGGCTTTAATTGACTTAGAAAATGCAGAATTAGAGGAGGAATATAGGAAATCTCTCAATGACATACAGCAGAAGCAGCAGAGTGCTGCACACAAGAGAAGGGGTGCATTCGTAAATTTCAGTGATTTGGCTGCACCTAATAGCAGCAATGGTCAAGGAAATGCGTTTAAGAATGCGGCGGGTGGCAGCAGCAGATACGCCGACGACCGAGGAGAGGAGTACCGCGTGTTTACGAATGCAGCCAGCAGCAGGAGGAATACCGAAGACTCACGGACCTTGCCGAGCGTGCCCGAAGGTATATCCAACCCGAACACGGCCGGAGACCCACGGAGTTTCCCGAAATCCACCGAAAATGAGCTCGGAGAGGGTCGGGGACGGTCGGGAGGCCCACGGAAAATACCGAGCGCCACCTCGGGGATCTTCGGAGAAGTAAACATCAACAGCAGCAGGAACAGATACAAGGCCTGGATTAAGATATCTACCCGAAAACAAACGCGAGCAGCAGTATATTCACGGCTTGGATCGGAAGCATTCGGATTACGTTGGCTCGGACAGGTTCGGCAATGTCCGGAAACGCTCGGGAATGCAAGATGGCGCTATTTCCGCTTTCGCTGAGGGAGACAATTTGCAGCACGAGTTTAGGCAATTTCTGGCCAAAAAACAGCAAAGACTGCTCAATCAGGCCAAACAAAGCCCAGTAGGCAGTGTTACAGTCCCAACCACAGCAGCACAGGAGGTACCCCAGCTGTATTACCTGGATGGGACCCCCTACACTGGGTCTTTGCCTGACACACAACATCAACAACAGAGGATTACACCAGCCAAGCTTCCCCCCTCTGCTACCATTCAGGCTGGATTATCAAATGCAGGCCTGACAGCTGAGAATATGGGCGTGGAGGGGGACCTTGCCGGCTACCTGGATGCAAAGGACCAAGGTGACTTGTTATCCACTTTATTTAAGATAGGTGAAGCTTCTAAGAAAAAGAGGTCACAACACTGGTTAAGGCCAGATTACCACATTCCCACTGATAAAGTATATTCTGATATGACATACAGAGAGTTAATATACGGTATGACATGTGTGCAGGGGAAGTTAGCTATTGCTAATTTACCACAGTGGTCTGCAAAAAGTTATGGTGACCATATGAGATTCGTAGCCAGGAAGGGTCTCAATGCTACATATACTTCTAGTGCACTAGCTAAATACGAGCATGATCTCACTACTAGAGTGATTTCAGGGGAGTTACCTGGATTTCAGACAGCTGAACACGCATTAGTTTCTGATAATTTGGGCTCCGATAACCTACAGGTGGTTCAGGATTTGAAGGCTGAATTAGCCAAATTAAAAGCAGGTAGTAAACAAGGCACTAAAGGTAAAGGCCCTTCTACTCAAAACAAAATCCACTGCCCCACGGATGTTTGTGCTTTGTTCAATTTCACTAGATGTTGGTATAACCCGTGTAACAGGCAACATGTATGCGCTGTATGTAAAGGCCCCCACCCAGCGAAAGGGGGGTGCAGAAATCAACCAGCAACCACAAGCAGTGGATCAAGCGCTAATGCGGGAGGGGGGTCAACTTTATTCGCCCCACCAACCCACTCTCGCGTATCTTGATGTAAAAATACTATTGACGGTGTGCATGATATTCCAGATTCCCACGGTCCCTCGGTCAATGTAACAACCAATAATTTACCAGACATTTATTGTGGTAGGGACTCGCTTGTGTGTACTTCGGATATATCAGAATTATTGTCAATTTATGAAAACTATGCTCCATTGTGGGATATTAGCTCCACCCATATTCTAAAAGGGGTCAGATCTCAAGTGAAGCCCGCCGGCTGGTTATCAATGCTTAGTGGAGGTCCTAATTCAGTTTATGGTACTGATGGATGGGATTACGACGCTAGTTTCCTAATGGACAGCATAATGCACGGGTTTAAAGTAGTAGACCCAAACACACACATCAGTGAGTACAGTACTAAGAACTATGTACCGCAAGAAGCAAGGGACTTCATTGATAACCTTCTAAAGACAGAAGTAGAGCAAGGCAAATTGTCTATAGTCACAGCAGCACCTACCTGCATCCACGCCTTAGGTGCAGTTGAAAAAAGAGATGGCGGATACAGACCGGTAACGGACGCGAGTAGACCAGAAGGTCTACCTATTAACTCACATATGAACGAGACCTTCCAGCACTTTAGCTACACTAGTATCGATGATGTAACTAAGGTACTCTAACCCGGTATGTTCATGGCAGTCACAGACATATCTGCAGCGTACCATTCTATTATGATAAGGCCAAGTGATAGGCAATTCCAGGGCCTACAGTGGATATTCGACTCACAGAAAGTGTATTTAGTGGACAACTTTGTGTCTTTCGGCACTAGAATGGCTGCATTCCTCTTTAATAGGATTACTGACAGCATAGCTCGTTATATGAGAGCTAACGGTTATTATTACTATCTCGATGACCTACTTACCATGGGCAACTCATATGCTGAGTGCCAAAAAGCACAGTTGTTTCTACATAGCACATTGCACTCGTTGGGATTTTTCTTATCCTATAAGAAGGTTCTTTCACCTGCACAAGTTCAAATATACCTAGGGATAGAAATTGACTCACTACAAATGCGCCTCAGACTACTGGAGTGTAAGATCAATAAATTGCACAGTGAGCTACGTTTCTTTGTAGGTCGCCGAAGGGCAACCAAGAAACAGCTGCGCCGTTTATGCGGGATCTTAGCACACTGCTCAACTTTAGTCAGAGGGGGAAGGACATTCTCACACAGAGTCATAGGCATGTTATCTGCTTTCACGAGCACTAAAAGGTACATAACTCTCTCTACCGGGTTCTTCAAAGACCTAGACTGGTGGTTAAGATTCGCAAAGTGGTTTAATGGCGAAGCGAAAATTGTGAGCACGCTACCATCCACACAAAGTGACTTATACATGGACGCATCAGACAAGGGCTATGGTGTCAGTTACGGCAAGGACTGGATATGTGCAGGTTGGGGATGCAGGATTAGTATGAACATAGACAGTCATGGACACTGCCTCCCACCACCTAGTCAATTTGTGCCTGAAAACATAAACATCAGGGAGCTATACCCCATCTTAATGGCAATTAATAGGTGGGGACCTTTATGGCGCGACAGGAAAATTGTCTGTTACACGGATAACACTCATGTGGTAAGCGCACTGAATAAGGGTAAAAGTACAAATACAAGAGTGATGGACTTCCTGAGAGAACTGTTCTGGCTTACAGCTCTTTATAACTGCCATATTGTAGCATCACATATCTCAGGACGACTTAACGTCCTTGCAGATGCTTTATCAAGAGTGTTATATTACCCGCATAACCTTCCTATGTATTTATGTTGTAGCGGCGGCTAAGCTATGGGAAGAATTGGACATGAAGGTGGCAATAGCGAGAGCGTATGCCTGGAGCGTTTCCACCTGGAAAACTAAATGCAGTCAATGGAAAAGATTTATTGTGTTCTGTACCATCTCTGCCTCTATAGTCGTACCCACTTCAGTTCAGACCATGTGTCGATATACAGTGTACCTGTCTTCGGACTTGAACTATAGCACTATAGACAATTATGTGAGTGCAGTGATAAGTTTAAATGCACATTATGGCTACGACGTAGCTTGGATAAGGACAAACTTTATGTTTAAGTGTACTATGTCAGGTTTATGCAGGATCCTTGGTGACCCTATACCCATTAGAGTCACACTGTCAGTTTCGCAACTCCTGGACATGTTTATAAATGTGAATTTATCGGTACCTGACCATTTAGCTATGTGGGCGTGCATCGTTACTAGCTTCAGGACCCTTCTCAGGAAGAGCAACCTAGTAGTAGACAACGCAGCAAAAGTATCACCACACTTTCTAAGAAGAAAGTCAGTATCATTCACTAGCTGGGGAATGATTGTCACGGTTTCAAGCTCAAAAACAATCCAATTTGGACAGAGAGTCCACCACATCCCGGTGGTAGGAGTTCCTAACTCACCACATTGTGCAGTATCTTTACTTAGGAGACACTTTGACAGTACTCCAACTACATACCCTGAAGCACCCGCCTTCCTAGTGCGCAAAGGGAATTCACTGGTCCCATTGTAATACTCAGCACTACTTAAGTTTCTGAAACGCCTACTAAGTTCTATTGGCATGGATACCAACAGAGCAGGAGTACATTCTCTGAGGCGTTCAGGCGCTGCCTTTATGCACCTATGCGGTATCCCACTAGAGGATATCAGATACACCGGGGACTGGACAAGCTTGTCTGCTCTTTTGTATTTAGCCAAACCATTCGGAACCAGGATAAAAATAGACAATGTGGTCGCCAAGGCACTGAAAGCTACTTTTTAGATGTGTAGAGTAACAGGACTATATCATTGTTCTGGTGGTGCCGGGTCATTTGGACTCAGCTTAGGCCAGACCGCAGCTACTCGTCCTTCATTACTGTTCCAGAATCAATGGGTGAGACCAATCCACTGATTGGTCTACGTATTGATATGGTCAGTACCACTACTCACCCACCTGCTACTCCTACACACACACACACACACACACACACTGCTGCTGCTTACCTGGACATACCTGTGGGCAGTGACCCACTACTGCAGCTTGCTAGCCTAAGGGCACACTCATGGGACTCTTCCACTGGTTCAATTTTTTTTATATGTAATTTCTCTGTATTAATATGTTATTACTTGTTAATAAATAAGGGCCGGGTCATTTGGACTCAGTTTAGGCCAGACCGCAGCTACTCGTCCTTCATTACTGTTCCAGAATCAATGTCTCGGACACGTCAAGAAAATGGCTTACTTCTGATTGTTCATGAATAAAAACTACTGTTTCTAGAGAAAGCCAGTCCACCAAGGGTTTTCATAGAGCTAAGATACTAGATTATCAATATGATAAAGTTCCTTGTGCTATTTTGACTTTTGTTATTCTGCACTGTGTGCCCCTCATTTGTACACTTTTTCTGACTTAGACCCTGTGGAAGGTGTAGTATTATTAGATTCTAAAACGTCACTTTCCTCGATCACCTATACTATAGATCTCATATTTAGAACTCTGTTGTGAATATTCATTCATTCTGATTGGTTTGGTCCTCAGTAGGAAGGAAAGATGGAACTCTAGTTATCTTAATTCACAGAAGGTAAAAGGTATGTAGGCTCCGCTCAGATACCGTTTGTATTGATCCTTGATATCAATTTAACCCTTTAATTACAGTGCAATGTCAATCAGTCCCAAAGGTTACCTTATGATGTACGTCAAAGGTACATCTTCAAACCATGGGCCCTTGACACAGTACCTTATGATGTACGTCAAAGGTACATCTTCAAACCATGGGCCCTTGACACAGTACCTTATGATGTACGTCAAAGGTACATCTTCAAACCATGGGCCCTTGACACAGTACCTTATGATGTACGTCAAAGGTACATCTTCAAACCATGGGCCCTTGACACAGTACCTTATGATGTACCTCAAAGGTCCATCGTCAAACCATGGGCCCTTGACGCAGTTCCTTATGTTGTAACTCAAAGGTACATTGTCAAACCATGGGCCCTTGACACAGTACCTTATGATGTACGTCAAAGGTACATCTTCAAACCATGGGCCCTTGACACAGTACCTTATGATGTACCTCAAAGGTACATCGTCAAACCATGGGCCCTTGACACAGTACCTTATGATGTACCTCAAAGGTACATTGTCAAACCATGGGCCCTTGACACAGTACCTTATGATGTACCTCAAAGGTACATTGTCAAACCATGGGCCCTTGACACAGTACCTTATGATACACCTCAAAGGTACATCATCAAACCATGGGCCCTTGACGCAGTACCTTATGATACACCTCAAAGGTACATCATCAAACCATGGGCCCTTGACGCAGTACCTTATGATACACCTCAAAGGTACATCATCAAACCATGGGCCCTTGACACAGTACCTTATGATACACCTCAAAGGTACATCATCAAACCATGGGCCCTTGACACAGTACCTTATGATGTACCTCAAAGGTACATCGTCAAACCATGGGCCCTTGACACAGTACCTTATGATGTACCTCAAAGGTACATCGTCAAACCATGGGCCCTTGACACAGTACCTTATGATGTACCTCAAAGGTACATTGTCAAACCATGGGCCCTTGACACAGTACCTTATGATGCACCTCAAAGGTACATCATCAAACCATGGGCCGTTGACACAGTACTTTATGTTGTACCTCAAAGGTACATCGTCAAACCATGGGCCAATGACGCAGTATCCCTTCCTGAATAGTTTAAGATCCATGCCATGTGCATTGCAAGTCATGTTATTGACAGAAGAGTGCTTCAAGGTTTCTCTATGAAACCCTTGAGCTTTGTTCATTATTATGGCAGATGAGCAATAGACAAGTCCCCTTCATGTGCAGTGGAAAGCATGTTATTGGCAATGGAAAATCAGGTCTAAGGCAATATGGGGGAATTCCCGCCCGATGACCTGACAGAACTGACACCATAACACATCCTGTGTGTGTCATATGGACCAATTACTAGAGTATTGCCGGGGACACCCTTCATCCTGGGAATGGTAGTGCTCAGATGGCCTCTCACCTCTCCCACACTGTAAGAAATAACTGTTGAATCTACCTGGAATTCTCAACTAAACAAGAGAGCCGCCACAATTAAATTGCAGTGAAGCAGTGTAGTTTCTACAATGAAGCCCCAGATGGCAGCATGTGGTACGAGGGATCTCCATGAAAATTGCAATGGATCTCTGCTAACTTTGGGGCAAGGGTTATACTGTTATTTCAGTGACAATTCTTTTTTTTTTTACAGTACAACCACTATATATGACTTACCCATCTTCTCTTTCCCATATTACCATTTGTATACCCTCCTCTGTTCTACCCGTTGGGGACCATACCTTCTCCATTTACCATCTATGATGATATTATCAAACCACAAATTGCAGGGTTTTATCATTTGTTTAGGTGAGAACTATCTTTAGGAAAATAGAATCTTAATGCCAAATGGTCATATAAGCAGCCACTGAATATATTTTTCTAGCAAGAACAGGCATCAGAGCTAGAAATCATCAGAATAAGATAGCAGCCAGTGGATGTCAAGTAGCTAAGCTCTGTATGATCAAATGCCTATTCATTTTCTACCTTTGAAAATTGAAGATCATAGCTAACCTTCCATCCAGATACTAAACGCTAAAGGAAATGGCTGCTTGCCTCTTCCTATCTGGTAGACTAGGGTCACTAAGTGGTGTGGTGAAGCCTGATAGTATTATCTCCACCTCTTGTGACAGCCACTTAAGGAAAAGCCAATTTCATTTCCATTTTGAGAGAGACTTTTTTTTTGTCTCAGATATCCTATCATATTAATGACAAAATGACATCCAACCTTCCTCTTGGCCAACTCTTGCCTTAACCATTTATGCCTTTAGGGCCTTTTTCTATTTTTTTTTCTCAGAATGTCCTAGCAGAATGAACTGACCGTGACATCAAATTATTCACCCACTAAAGGCTGACCTCCTTAACTTACATTCGATTGTGGTGAATCTCATAAAGCAAATAGCAGTTGGCTATGAGAGGTTGGACACAGACAGGGCAGACAGTGATAAAGAGCCGTAACTCATCACAGCACTGCTTTATAAATAAACAACTATATATAGCTTTAGTAACACCATTAACGGGACAAAGTCTCATTAAAGACCCTCCTACCCCTTGCCAATTGGCATTCCCTGCCACTTTCAGCACATTTATAATATGACACAAATTATATATTCCCTCACAAATGTATCAAACTGCAGTCATAATTCAATGTGATACCAGATAGATATAACAAGAAATAGGGGGATCTGTAACTATGGAAAATCGTCATCAAACACAGAGTGATCATGTTTTGGGAGGAAATGGAGTTAGGTAATTGGGTTGACAATACCCAAATGTACGGCTTTAGGTCATCAAAATGGCAACTTAATGACATTAATCTGATGACTTTCTATAGTCAGTATGAAGAGTTGAGGTCATCACCCTATACTCATCTGCATTGACGACTTGCACAGGCTTGGGAAAAGGTAACACAACACCAACAGTAGTCTAGAGAAAAACGTTGGCCGTATGTCCAACAATAAACCTGTATGTGGAGGAGCCTGGCCTACTGTTGGACAACTCTCCACTGGTGGACAATGGGGACCTCCACACTGTTGGGCACTGCCCCCCAGTAAGTTTTCTTATAATCTCTCGGTTGCCATAGTGATGACTGATAAGAGGTTAGTGCAGGTGTTGGACCATCCTCCAACAGTGGTGGCAATGCAGGTGGGGAGATGAGAGAGGGGGTATGGAGTCCATGGAAAATGCATAATTTGAAATCATTTTCATGAAGTAAATGCAGCATATCTCATCATATACAATTTTGTTCTGAATGTGTTCATACACATCCCTGAATAATAACAAGGTCTACCCCTATGCAGGTCAACCTCCTTGCACAAATCATTATTGCCTTGCACAAGTTGATTTATCTATTCCTAACCTGACTGCATATGAAATTCAACCAGAAATGTTGGAGGATAGGCCAACGTTTTTTCCTACTCCTAAGGAGGAGGCTTGCCAATGTTTCCCAAGCCTGTTTCAAGCGGTGGCAGGTTTTAGAACTTTGTTGATGTGGTCCTTTACAGCTGATATAAATGTGGTGCAGTCTCAGAGCACCATGGTGTACTATACCAGAATCTAAGACTGTTAGTGCATCATTATCCAAACCACAATGTAGCTTCAGCCTGTGATGCCCTGCTACGTTATGAACACTCTTACAGGGCTAAGAGCCACGTCGGACTAGGTGGGAATTGTCAATGTAAATCTGACCTAAAGGGATTGTCACTTTCCATCTCCACAGGACCCACATTCACAGGGCTTGTGTGTGTCATATAGGTCGATTCGCACATGACGATTTAGGGCTCAAATATCCTTTGTCCCTTGTATTCTTGGGGCCTTCCTGATCCTACCCTAGATTGCAAGGATAATTGCCGACTTGGTCTTAATTCAATATGGGACTCGGTATAAGTCGAACAATCCTTGTGAACTAGTGACAAAATTGCAGAGATATTTGTGCCCTAAATCGCCATGTGGGATTCGACCTATTGGACCAACTATTGCAGTATTACCTGGGACACAATTCATGCAGGTGCAGGTATTAACGAGTGTTGAAGCAACAGATATCGCTGCTAACTTGGAAAGTGGAAGACTCACCTTTTTGACACTATAGTGACAGCAAAGAGGAAACGTAATCCTTACATATTGCACGCTCTACTCACACCCGCTATATTGTTTTCTTTGTCATCATTTGATGGGCTATGTTTACTACTGTGGCAAATTTTCTCAAATAATTTCAAATCATTTTTATTATGCCTGTTTTTGCATGGATCCATCTTCTTCTCCCTTCAGTCTAACATATTATCAAATTTAATTCAATAACCACCATGGTTGTATCGAAGTGAGACGCAATCGAAATGTCATACAAGTTGTGCCGCTCGTAAGATTTTTGGCAAAAACATGCCGAGATGAACATGAATCGTGTAACCGAGGATTATAGCACCAGATTGAATTAATTGTTATATTTTTAATGCGTATACAGAGAGAAATGTCCAAAAGAACCATAGAAACAAGATTAACATGCAATATATCATTTTCCATTATATTCTCATCACGTCCGTGACAGCCAACCCACCCGGAGCTGACACCCAAAATGACACATCCATAGAAAAGCATTGAGTTCACCAATCATCTAAGTTGGACTTCAGGTGACCTACTTTTTTTCAAACCTAAATTTTACAAAGATTAGAATCTTATAAGAGGTAAATAGTACACCTCCATGACCTTGAACATGTACTCTATCACATGACAGGTTTCATTTCATCTCATATTTAATGGTTTTCATGTAATTTGAGATCAAACTAGCTACACGCCATCCATTGTGGAATAGCATACTTATTTAATTATTGTTCTATTTGTTATTAACAATTTCTCCACAATGCCCAATCTGCGGGTTGAAGCAATGGCAACCCGGTGAACTAACTTTCTCAAGGAATCCAATTTCCTGTTTTTGATCTTCTTATGCAATGGCTTCTTCAGATTTTTTTTCCATTTCATCACCCCCTCTTCCTTTCACAATAAAAAAGCGTTGTCAAAATGATTAGTCCAATTTCGTCAGCTTGGATACTGAAATATAATTAGATTCAAGTCAATGATGCTATCAAGAAATCCGCGTGCAGCAATGCATTCAGCAAGAAAAATCGAGATTGTCTCGACGCTTTGTTTCCAATTAAGCCAGGCTTATTGATTATTAGCTAGAATTAGCGTCAGCTGGAAGACCCATTTGACGTTGTCTCATCACAACAAAGGGCCAAAGCAGCAACTTTACCAGATAATAGATAAGACGAAAATCAATGCACCAGTCTTGAATGTCTTATCAGTATTCACCTTTACTTGTTATCTATTAATGCTACTCTCAGCCTCCCGTGTTTTGTAACTCATTCTACAAAGGCTATATGCACTGTGATTAACATGATGGACAGGTAAAAATTGTATGACAATTATTATATGTAGTCAGGAATAGTAATCCATGTACAAGACAATGTATCATACCAGGCACCAAACTATAGCTAACATTCTGTTAGCTTATTTACCGCATTTATCCATTACAAGGCAAATTAGCACTGACTGGTAATATGTGTTACCAAGAATATCATTATTAAATAAAACCCATAGTTTTCATGATGTGTCATAATGAATTACACGATAAATAATCATGATGATTTAACAGTTTTCTTGGCAAGTATGAAGGAAATTGAACGTGTGTGGAAGAAGGACAGGGTACAATGCATGACTGCCCCTGTCAAAGGTAGCAGGAAATAAGGGTTAGGCAGACAGGATGTGGCTCTGTAATGGGTCAAAGTCCAAGATATCAAAGTCCCCACCTTCCCGCCTGTATCTGCTGAACTTTGGCCAGGGTATAATATCGTTATTTGTACACCCAGGATGAGGATATCACCTGCCTGGGTGCCAGCTAGGACCTTGTTTATGACATTCCCAGGGCCTGGATTTGGCCAATATTGATATTGGATTCCTCATACGATCCCCAATTTCTCATCTATGGACGCCCAGGCACCGATGACAAGAATGGCGGTTATGGCCACTGCCGCATATTTGGACTGGATTTAACAAGGATCATGATAAATTGAGATCCTGACAATCGGATTGTTAAGGGATTGATGATGCTTGGACAAGGATAAAAAGTCAAAAGTCAAAATACGTTATCACTTAAAATGTGTTATGATAAGAGAGTAATGAATGGGTTAACGGGCACCGAAGTCAGTGTTCATAGGATATTGTAATGAGTGGCCTGAGGCCACGAGTTATGATATCCTACGATGCACTGACTGAGGTGCCCATTAGCACACGTATTCCTTACTGTCTTTATTACACAATTAATCAATATTGCTTTGAATGCGGCTCGCGGTTATGGCAGCGGACAGCCGGCAGTCGTTGCCTCGCCGTTATACGAGCAGTAACGTCAAAGCTGGGGGGGGGGGGGGGGGCACAACCCAGGTATTTTCACACTTTGAATGTATAGTAGTTATATGTGAGTACCCTCCCCGGGCTTTGTATCATATGAAGACATGGTTCTAACCAAGCTTTTCTTGTCAGTCCCTGTGGCGCACTGCATAGGGAGTTGGATTTGGGATCTGAGACTGAAGGTTCGAGCCCTACCCTGGCAATGAAAATTTCGTGGGTTTTAACATGTGACATCAGCACTCTTAGGAGTGCCAATATCCATGGATATCAGCACTCCTAGCACATGCAATATCGACAGGTATCAGAATGGGAATATCCAGAAAAAGCACCCAAAATCACAGAGGTCGTGTAATAATTACCAATAATAGACACTTTAAGAAATAACTGTTGAACCTGCCAAGTATTCTCGAAGATTAACCACTAGCACTAGCATATGGGGGGTTTTGATCCTCATTTAGCCCCTAATTTTGGCTAAAATTTGAGCTGGAAACTAGTAGATAAACTCTTAACTACAACAGAAAAAGAAGAGGACACGGGCCATCTAAATCCGCCACTGATTAATGCCTGATGTAATGGTGAAGGGTGACAGACATATCCCATGGACTGATACACGACAGGTCACTTATTTAAAGTACAGTATATAGTATCAGTTCAGCAACCTTGAGTCCTTAGCACTTGGGCCTCAAAAAATGTGTTAAGGAAACCGGATTGAAAAAATAAAATAGATTAGATAGGTAGGGATTTTGAGAGAATCCTTTTAAGGTCGGTTGTGATTTTTCACGCCTATATATGACGTGATTTTGACATTAATTTCCCCCCCACACAGTCCTATAAAAAGGGAAGGGCCAAAAACAGCAGGGTACTTAGCATTATGTGACCTATTTAGGCCTTATTGGAGATGCGGTTACTTATCAGTGCTTATACGGACCAGTACGTTAACCCTGCCAACATCTACAGTGTATAAATGGGGAATTCATCAATTTGTTCCATTAGGGCGGCATATATGTGTTGTAAGTAATGAAGGACGTGCCGCGGGGTTCATTCAGACATACGGAACTGTGCTTCACTAGGACCATTAGGCTTCAGTTAGAGCTCTCAGACCTCACACACGTGATGGGAATATGGGGAGAGATGTATGCATGGATGAAGCTGTTCACAACCATTTCCCTTTCAGCCATAACTGAAGTAGATTTATTGGGGAGGTACAGGTAGACTTTTTAGCCTCCTTTAATACAGACTTATTGGATCTCATTGATGTGGAACTGCAGGCATGAAGGCATCAATATATTCTATCTTGTTAGGTCAATACGTCCATGAATATCTATGGATCCAATATCAACGTTTCTTTGGAAAAGGAATGACTGCGCCTAAGTAAGATAGGCACCTCTGCCTTGTTCTGCCTCGGTACCATAAGCAGCTGAGAAAGAGGCAGATCTGTTAACTCTTTATTTCAACCAGGATGAATCCTAGTAGTTCCTTCTGAACCTTCAATGGAGAGGGATCAAGTCCTCTCTATTCAAACATGTCTAGAGTAGTAGGAAAGGTATATCTTTTTCAACATCCCTTGACACAAAACTAGATGGTCTGTACTCAAATTAGAAACTTATCAAAGCAGGACCATATGACCACCGAGTGTGTACATAATTAGAAGAAGTGCTATTCTATTAGTTAGATCCGTTAGGTACCTTCCCTTGAGCACGCACAGATCTCGTGATGTTATGACTCTCCATTCATTCTACTTGGTCAAGTTTACAGTTTCTGGTAAAGACATAGTTGTAGTCTATTTCATTCATTGAAGGGAAAACAAGTCCATTTCTAAACCCTGAATAAAAGCATATTGCCTCAAAGTCCATCTATAAACCCTTTACCATTGACGATTGGCGTGCTGTACTTCACATGTACATTATGATGGCAAAAAGACAAAGCCCTGAGGCAGTATAATGTCCTACTTCGCATGACACACTATGCAATTTGAATATTGCTATTGGTATGTGGGGTGAACTGTTAACATGCTTTACTGGCCGATAACATGTCTCATCTATTGATCTAGATTTGCCTAAAGACACAATAAGAGATAAGGTATGTGAATATAAATTAGGTTTGGCACAATATGTTCCAGATTCATGGTTTTGACAGTACAAGGAGAGATTGGGCTGCCAGCCCTACAATCAAACACTTATCACAAATGCTGACAGCCAAATTTAAGGAATAAGTAAGTAATCACAGAACAATTCACTGGAACTTGTGTTATTGCCACCCAATCTGATAAAGCGGTTCTGATTGCATGCTCACGGATCTGTAGTCATCAAGGATGGCAAAGTCATCATTTGGAATAATTCTCGGCAATTTGTACATTGGTTTGTACTATACATATTGAAGTAGACAATTTCTGGCAATAGTCACTCATTCCCTAGTTCACAGTGTCATACAAGTTCCTGTATGAATGTTAGTGGATTCTTGCAGAGCTGAAAAGAAACTCATGAAATTCAACTGGAGAAAGATCTAGAATACCCTATTTACACTGGTTTAGTAAATATTGTGTTTTGTAATATTTAAATCAAAAATATTTTAAATATCAAATTCAATACCTGTTAAAGAAAAGAACAGTCCATTTAAGTCAAGCGTCTATGCCCAAATGTCTGCTTCCTGGAGGTTCTTGCCAAAAGAAAACGAGGAAGAACCTGACTAAAAACTTTCAGAGATTACTGATCTGTGGGAGCATGGTCTAACTCGTTTGGACTGCATTGCCAAAAAAAAAATGGTATAACACACTACATTATAGCAACCTTCACTCTTTGAGGATCAAGCATCCATGCACGTTTTCACTTTTTGATAGACAAGAATACTTTTGGCAAGGCGAAAACGTGCACGTTTTAAAAATCTAAAAATCGTTTTCTTTTGGCAAGACCCTCGTGGTCTTCTCTGGCTTGATCAAACAAATTCTCTTTTCATCCTTTAAAGCGTAGATCACAGCTGACCTTTCCTCCAGGTCCTACAGCTGAAGGAAGTGGTTTTTTGCCTCTTCCTATCTGATAGTCTAGTGCCATGGAGTACTTCCTATCTGATAGTCTAGTGCCATGGAGTACTTCCTATCTGATAGTCTAGTGCCATGGATTAGTGTGGCGAATCTCATTATAGTCAAAGCTAAATTCTTTTCCAGGCTGCGGCTATCATTATGTACGGTACTGTACAAAGTATTTTCCTCTACACCCCTCTCTGTTCCGGTTGCCACGTAAAACCTTTCTGCATTGGAGACCTTATGATTTTCCCAAATGGAAACCCAGAAATCTCCTTTCTATGTGTGATATTTGCATCAAATATTTCCGCAGTAAGAATTGAAGTCACCTACTCTTTAACAAAATGTATTCTTTTCTAACTTTCAGATTGGATTAAATACTGCTACGTTTGGATGCTTTGAATGGTGTTCATATCAGATGTTTTTATCTTCCGTAAGTATTTCTATTATTCTCCAAAGCACAGAGTTGAATCCATATACCATGATGATAAGTGTTACTGAACATGGAAAGTAATAGCTGAGCCAATCGCAATGGACCGGCATAGCTGGTAACTTGTTGGCATTGCATTGCTGTATTTAGAGAAGGGAAATGTGCAGTGCAAATTGGAGTTGAAACCCTTTTGTAAAAGGGCCAGTAATCCATATGAAAGCACTGCTCTCCCAATCACTGTACAAACCAATGAGCGGCTCTGTGAGCAGTATGATCAGCTCTGTGAGCAGAATGGAAAGCTCTGTGAGCAGAATGGACAACTCTGTGAGCAGAATGGACAGCTCTGTGAGCAGAAGGAGCAGCTCTGTGAGCAGAATGGACAGCTCTGTGAGCAGAAGGAGCAGCTCTGTGAGCAGAATGGACAGCTCTGTGAGCAGAATGGGCAGCTCTGTGAGCAGAATGGACAGCTCTTTGAGCAGAATGGACAGCTCTTTGAGCAGAATGGGCAGCTCTGTGAGCAGAATGGACAGCTCTGGGAGCAGAATGGACAGCTCTGTGAGCAGAATGGACAGCTCTGTGAGCAGAATGGACAGCTCTTTGAGCAGAATGGGCAGCTCTTTGAGCAGAATGGGCAGCTCTTTGAGCAGAATGGGCAGCAGAGCACAGAGATGAAAATAGTGCAGGACTCAATACAGCTCAGGGTAAAGAACAGAGGGCACCACACATAATATCACCTAGATAAGTGCTCAGATTAGGGACCACAGAGGAAAAGTACTTTCTGGATATAGAACTGCCATATTCAATGGGGTATGGAATATGATGCACACATACTCAATGGCAGCAATCACGTAACATATATACCGTTATACCACGATTTCTGGCTTACACAGTGCTTTTTGGGGTCGCTGGTCTAGCGCTTAGCACGTCGCGCTCAGCCGTCAGAGGTACATGGATCGCGCCCCGGTCCGGGCGCATCTTTTTTCGCCGTGTGTGCTGTCGCTGTCCACTGCAAGATGGCTGGCATCGAGTCCCGGGGAGGGGGAATAATTTTTGTTTTCAACTTGAATTTATTGGTATAATATTGATTATTTATTGGTTTCATGGTATAAAATAAGTAGTCAATGGATAACTCATGACTTGTGGGGGTTATCGACAATAATAACACTCGGCCTACGGCCTCGTGTTATTATCCGTCGATAACCCCCACGCGTCATGAGTTATCCATTGGTTACTTGTTCAATAGTTTTTACTTATCAATCACTTGCTATCATTTATAAATTAAAATATTGTCTTAAAATAAACTAAATCTCACATTACATTAGCCAACGACTGAGCAATTCACATCTGCTGCCGCCATTTTGGTTGTTTGGTGCTATGTGTCTTCTATCGTATGACTAGTCTATTTGTTCTTAAATGAACTAAAACTATAGGAGAGTGAAAATCTATCGCATGTGCGCATTCCTATGTGCTGTTACACTCTCCAGCCTGATCTTTTGTTTCTTTATACCAGCAATGCAACTTCTAAACCTCTGCTGGTTGAGTGATTTAGAATTTACAAGATGTTGATGACAATAACCATGAGGACTTATGTCCTCTTCCATGGAACATTTTTTTGCATCGCATTCACCTCAGTGAGTCAGCACCCCACTTTAGGACCGTTGCTTTGATACTTCATGAATCAAAATACGTAAATGCCTAACAGAATTTTACAGAGTAAAGCAAGGAACATGCACATTCTGTTTAAACATATGAGTTTATGTTTAAAATACTGCTCGCTAGGTACAGGCACCCAACACATATAAGTAAAACAGTATTTTACAGAACCTGAGAATTTGAATGTACAAAGCAACACACAGAATATAACGACACATCAAGATCTGTCACCCTGTGTAGTCCTACTGCAACAACACACAGAACATAACGACACATCACGATCTGTCACCCTGCCCAGTCCTACTCCAGCAACACACAGAACATAACGACACATCAAGATCTGTCACCCTGTCCAGTCCTACTCCAACAACACACAGAATATAACGACACATCACAATCTGTCACCCTGCCCAGTCCTACTCCAAGAACACACAGAACATAACAACACATCACAATCTGTCACCCTGCCCAGTCCTACTCCAACAACACACAGAACATAACAACACATCAAGATCTGTCACCCTGTCCAGTCCTACTCCAACAACACACAGAATATAACGACACATCAAGATCTGTCACCCTGCCCAGTCCTACTCCAACAACACACAGAACATAACGACACATCACAATCTGTCACCCTGCCCAGTCCTACTCCAACAACACACAGAACATAACAACACATCACGATCTGTCACCCTGCCCAGTCCTACTCCAACAACACACATAACATAACAACACATCAAGATCTGTCACCCTGTCCAGTCCTACTCCAACAACACACAGAATATAACGACACATCAAGATCTGTCACCCTGCCCAGTCCTACTCCAACAACACACAGAACATAACGACACATCACAATCTGTCACCCTGCCCAGTCCTACTCCAACAACACACAGAACATAATGACACATCACGATCTGTCTCCCTGCCCAGTCCTACTCCAACAACACACAGAAAATAACAACACATCACGATCTGTCACCCTGTCCAGTCCTACTCCAACAACACACAGAACATAACGACACATCAAGATCTGTCACCCTGTCCAGTCCTACTCCAACAACACACAGAATATAATGACACATCAAGATCTGTCACCATGCCCAGTCCTACTCCAACAACACACAGAACATAACGACACATCACAATCTGTCACCCTGCCCAGTCCTACTCCAACAACACACAGAACATAACGACACATCACAATCTGTCACCCTGCCCAGTCCTACTCCAACAACACACAGAACATAACGACACATCACAATCTGTCACCCTGTCCAGTCCTACTCCAACAACACACAGAACATAACAACACATCAAGATCTGTCACCCTGTCCAGTCCTACTCCAACAACACACAGAACATAACGACACATCACAATCTGTCACCCTGTCCAGTCCTACTCCAACAACACACAGAACATAACGACACATCAAGATCTGTCACCCTGTCCAGTCCTACTCCAACTAACTTATTCATAAAAAGCTTTAGTCTTTCTTCAATCTTTAGGCCTGCATTTTGTAAAAAAAGCTGTCCAAGATTCTGTTGCGTGTTTGTTTGTGTGAGTAAAGCTGACACGGATCATCCATCACCAGTTTTAATCTTCTCACCGTTATAGTTGAAGCAGAATCAATTAACTGTCACTTGGTTTAATTACCTTTTAAAAGGTTTAAGTCTTTGCTAATGTGTTGACTGTAGAGAGTTTCATAAATACAAAATGACAGCTGGTCACAGTAGATTAAATGGAAATGTGGCACACACTGATAAAGAATCATAACTCATTACAGAACTGCTTTAAACAAAAATCACAGCCTTGCCGAATCATATTGCCTGATAAAAGATAACAGTGTGAAGGGGGAATCATGGAAGTTCATTTCGAATTGGCAGGTTGAAATATTGAAATTCTCCAGAGAGTTTCATGCTGAGTTCCCTATCATATGCCAGTAAAGCACTTAAATTACATTAATGTATTTCAGGATTTGTAGAAGACTATTGAATAAATGTTAATGCTTCAAAGTTGGTACACTAACATTAAGAACCCTTTAATCTGCCACTTTTCTGTAATCCCTCATCCCTCTCATATCCCTCTTACTCACTATCAGATTCCCATACCTAAACCAGCAATCCAACATAGCCTTTTGACCGTAGATACTATGGAATGTGCCAATTCATAGATGCTCCTAATTGATTTTTATAGTACTCTATAAACACATATTCATATAATTTCTATCTACAATATTGTGCCCATTGTGAGGCTATAGGCGATATTGTCACCAGGCTTCAACAATTGCAGAATTCCTATGTTCTGTCTGCTGTCCGCAAACTCCCCATATTGACATTGTTAAAGCAAGTAATGGCTGATCCATTAATGTCCCACCAACCTGTGAACTAATAGCGCTCCAAGAACCCTCTGTCTTCATCATGCAGAAAAATGATATTCCTCTTCCATCAAATTTAGTCAAGAAGTCACATTCATCAATCAACGTTAGTATGAATGAGTTAACTGGTGCATTTGAATAGATAGATTAAGTATGGAGAGTGGATGATGGCAGCAGTGACTTCATCATGAAAATGATGTCACGCCTAGATTATAGTGTCACCAATCGCTTCAGGATGGAAACTAAGGAGTGGTACTACCATAGTGGCCTGTTTAAGCGACGGGTCTCAAATAAGCGCCGGTCTCGAATAAGCGACGGGGTTAAGGGGGGTATTGAAAACAATCTTAAGCACTAAAAACAGTATTCAAATAAGCGCCTGTCTCAAATAAGGGCCGGGGGTACAGAGGTATTGAAATTAATTAAGTGCCCAGGTGGTTAAACGGGCCACTACGGCATATACCATATTCACATATGGGAACTAGATGACTTTGACTTTGATATTTCCTTACTCGTATTGTGTATGACATTGTGTGCACTATGTGTACAAGATACCACAGACATCCTCATTGAAAGTAAACAGTGGAAATTAAAATTTACCCTGCTACCCTGGTGACTAAGAATAAGGTAACATTATGAGGTGTTGGGGAGATGAGTATGGTAATGTACTTTTAATGGCCCAATAAGTTAGACAAATGTCCCAATGGAACCAATATCAAGGATATGTACAGGCTGCTGTGGGGGGCTGCCAATCTCGTAGTCTGTTTAGTTATGCATTAATTGGGGAAGAAAATGTGCCTGTTTTCAATTTAGGAAGCCAGGATTATTGATCATTATATAGATTAGCTTCAGCAAGAAGTATTTGTCACTGTCTAATCACAACAAGGAGTTAGCCAATTCCCACCTAACAATCAATGAGAAGTGAATGGATTCTGTCTGCTTAGAGCAGTGTGTCATGTCTTATCAGCAGCACCTGGTTATCTACTAAGCCTATTCTCAGGCTGCTGATAAGAAATATGGAGTGCCATTGACAGACTGTGTTTATAGCACCTTCTATAACGGCGGCAGACAATGTGTCTAATGAGATAGATCAGTGACTAAAAGTGTAGCTATAAAACACATGACGCAGGCCCGGCTAAATTAAGACCAAATGGATATTGCACGAGATAACATGTATAGAATGTTTTAATGAGGTGGGAAGGCAAGCATATCAACACACAATATGTTAGATTATTAAGGGATGTATCCTGATTTATCATTCTATATCATTCATTATAGACGTGAGCCTGAACAGCTCCCATATGTTATGCAGCAGAAGGGAATTAGAGGGTGACATACTTGTTTACCCTGGCATGCAGGCAATGGGACACAATTAGAGATGTTAACAACAGAATGAGGAATGTTTGAACAATTACCATAAGATTTATTCTGTAACCACCAGGTACAGTTATTCATCATCATGAAGGACAAGACAGGGGCATAGGAAAATGGGGGGCAGGGGGGCCTGGGCCCCCCCAATCATGAAGGAGGTGGGGCCTGAGTATGTCTGGGCCGCCCCCCCCCCAAAAAAATTTGCCAAGAATTCATAATGACTTGTACAAGAACTAAAACTTTGCATATCAAATAAGACTGATATTGTAATGATATAGGGAAAATGGGGGCCTGGGCCTCAAATCAGATCTAAAGTTCATAAAAAAATTCTTTATATAGCTATGTGTAGGCGCTATTGCGCTTGAGCCAACAATTCAAAATGGTCGATGTGAGGCCCCCACTGGGCCGCCCCCAATGAAGATTTGCTTCCTATGCCTCTGCAAGACATGGTTTTATTACATGAAGTTGCCTGTTCAATTCTAATTTGCTATTGCTCTGAACAATGTGGAAATGCTTTCTGCGTCGTTTCATTACAAATATACAGTATCATTTTGATGTTTTGATGTTTGGGAAACACAGGGATGGAAAGGGTTAAGTGCAGCTTTGCTTCCTTTTCAATGTACTGCTTCTGGAATGATTAAACAGTTCAGGTCGATCCACTTTGCAGATATCATTCTTAATAATGGTTCATTTTACAAAGAAAGGATAAAGGGGTACCCCTACAATTCATATTGGTTCAAACCCTCAGTACACTGGCATGCTGGGTGCAGGAGGGCATTTCTGACCATGTTATGACTAAACGCTGACATGGTTACGTCTTTCAGGGAGAAGCGCTAACATGGCGCCATTTTCGCTTGTTAAATATGAGCAGTAAACTTTCAACTTTCGCCGGTACCAGGGACACACTTCCGATCATACCGTTTCTCCTCGAAAGGGTTCACGCGCCGACATAACATCCCACAACGCCCCCTGTTGTAATGAGTAGTAACACCAACAACACTCAGCTGTAAAACACAGCTGTAAATTCATTTCTGCTTTGAACAGAACAGCTAAAGTCATAAAGCAGTAAATAAATAAGATCCCAGACTTTACAGATATTCACACATCCAAACATCCCATGGGTTCCTTTTAACTTGTGACATTCCATCAGACACCGGACACCTGACAACAACTTTCCCACACTGGGGGGTAACAGGGCTGAGAGAGGAGGAGGCAATCAGGGATAAGTCCTACCACCAGGTGCCCTCTCACAGAAGTAAGGGAGCAGCGCAGATAATAGTAGTGAGAAATTGGAGTCTTGGGATGGAATCTCTGAGAGTGACACTTGCCAGGGCGTAGGGCTCAAGCAATGTTTGCTTGTGTCCTGCCTTTATTAGACTATATGTGTAGGGTATTGAGGCCTGTCACCACTTGGAAAATAATATTTCATTATAAGCTTGGATGTTTAGGCACTGCAGCTTCCTGTCCTAATGTGCTGAGAAAGGCACATACCTGGAGTGAGCAGCTCTTTGAGCAAAAAGAGCAGATCAGACACACACCCAGCGATCTGACGTTTCTTGTCACACTTAGACATGGCACTCATCAATTATTACCACATACCTCCCCACCTTTATGTACTGTAGTCACCAATTAGGTTCTCACTAAGACAGAGTGTAGGGAAGAAGAACACAGAGCACCCTACAGAGCAGTCATTGCAGCTCATAGTGCAGAACATAGGTCACAGGAAAAGGTAAAAAAGAAACATCTAACAGTACAAAACCACCAGATAATTTACATAAAACATCTATAACTCACACATACAGCCCTTCCAGCATCTCAAGATTCACATATTTCATGTAACTATACAATGCTACCAGTTATATAGAAATAAAACCATAGTGTTGTAGATTTTAATACAATAGTAGAGAATAGTCCTGTGAGACATGGCGCGGCGACTTGTAATCTTGTGTCTAGTTTCAGTTGGTGAGACAGATAGGGCATACTATCATCTGGGCTTTTGGTAGTATATATAGCACCAATTCAACCTGAACTACCCACTGCAGCTAAGTACTAATAGTCTGTAGACTGTCCATTCTGCATGCACCTCACTCAGCTGCCACAGGGACCTGTCATATTCAATGTTCAATGCCATAGTCAACAGGTGTGTCATTATGAGTGTACACTGTCTCAGATTGCCAGGAGCCTGCTCTGCCTCCCCCCCCCCCCACACACACCCAACTGCCAATCACTTGTAATAGTCTGTACCTGTCATGGGCCAGTGGTCAGCAAACCGGCCAGATCACTCCACCTCTCTGTAGGGGGGGGGGAGCACAGTGTAAGTACCTTGGTGTACATACATGTTTTCAGTGTTCCACAAAATCGTTTATATAATGAAAGGAGTAATCAAATTAATCTTTCATCACCAATAGTAGATACATATTCTGAGATAGCATTATTTCAATGTAAACTAAAAATTTTACACAGAAAAGAATGTAGCAGTTCCACAAGGTGGCCTTACATTTCAACCTCCTCTGATTTACAAAAATGCACATATGGCAACACACTTTAGCACTGATTTCTCCATAGAGATCTTTGACAGTGAATACTTTGTTCAAATACAGAAAATATGATCCAATTGTACCATAACCCACTGAGATAAAACTTGTACTACATATATATAGTAGTTTCAAAACGAACAATTCTAAAACAAAGGCTACAGGGATGCATTTCTGAATCTTAAAATGCTCTAATGCTAATCTGCCATAGGGCTCCAAATGATGAAATGTCTTATTTGCGAATAAAATCAAAAGTATGAGATATATTCTGAAAATTCCTTCACTGATAAGTAAAGTACACACACTGTTGTTATTACATTAGAATAGTGAGCAGGAATAGTCCATAGCAGAGGAGCCACAAACAAAAATAGATTGCAAGGCCTCCCTATCCCTTACACCGTGGCGACTGTGAACCATACACTAGTCTACTCATCTCACGAGTAGTACTCACTAGTCGCCGCGCTAATAATACTGCATAAACATATTGACAGAGCGACTTATGTGACAGTGCACAGAGCAACTCACATATGTCACTAGGCATCAATAATCAGATCTATTCTTATTACTATACAATCAAAGCATAATAAGTTATTTGTTTTGTCAGGTAAACCTTTAAAGGTTTAAATCTCGCTATGTGTTGACAGTGAAGAGCATCAATAATACAAAACGGTGGTTGTCTAACTGCCAGATTAGACACAAACATGATCATACTCATGATCCGTTAAAACAAATAAACCATAAAAGGGACTTTGCATTTTGTGCTGATTGCATAAGAAGTGCTCTCATCTCTTATGAAATCAATTGCGAGCTTGCGCCTATTCCTGAAAAATACAGAACACTGTTACATATGGGTAGTTTTAATGGAAAGACACCTTAGATTGGCAAGCTCTAATGTCTTACAGTTGTAATGAGATGCTTCAGGCAGTCTACATAGAATGTTCCATTGTAGACTTACACTGCTTCCCTGTGAAGCAAAATGTATAAAGTAACTGGACACTTCGGAAGCAGGGACGTCTTCGAAGCAGACGCCTCAGAAGCAGGGACACCTCTGAAGCAGATCTATAGCTTTTCTAAATGATTGTTTTAACAATTTTAAAACTTCTTTTCACCATTCCATGATTCTATAGCGTAGAGTCAGTATCACTAGGGTAGTTACACAAGAAGAGAGGGATATTAATATAGTTTTATTTGTACCCAAAATGGCCTGTTTCTGAGATTTCCCAATGCCTGCTTTCAAGATATCCCTGCTTCCTTGATGTCCTGACATATTTGAGCTGTACAGTGGGTTAGAGTGTCAGCTACATGTGGTCAATTAATATTGTAAGCAATACTGGATCAAATCTCGGGCAATATTGAATATTTTTGCGATTCAGTCCCACAAAACCCAAATTCACACAGACCTATTGCCATAGAAACCCATAATCATTACTAGAGACACCTGTCATGCAGGAAACTGTAATGAATATAAAACCCCTCGCTCCATCCATTCTGTCTAATAATGCAATGCCATACCTATACTGGAAAATCTACCTTAGTCTCTTTATGGATATTGGATACTATGGAATGTCTCAATTACAGATGCTTCTTTTTTCAATAGAACCCACAAACATAGATGAATTCATATAAATTCTATAAACACTATTGTAGCCTTTGTGAAATTATATTCTTGAGGTAAGAATTCACCAGTCTAGAATACCTTTCTCAAAGATCCGATACAGATTATTTTGGAGACTGCTTACAGTCCTCAGCCCAACTATCTCTAATTTAAAAACCTAATTATCCATGCCTATTTCTCCCCTCTTCTGAGTCTTTAGTATAACTAGGCCCCATGCAATCTATGTTCATCTACTTTCCCATTACTGAGTGTATTACAGCCAAAATTGTCACCAGACTACAGTCTCTCATCCATTGTGGAATACCTTTGTTCTGTTTGCTGTCCACAATGACAGATCTTTGTGTCAAAGTAAGTAATGGCTGATCCCCCAACCTCCCACCAACCTGTGAACTAATAGCGCTTCAAGAACCCAATTTCCTGCTGTAAGCTCTTTGTGGTCTGGCTGCTCTGTATTTATCATGTCTCTATTTCTCATTCACCTCTTCCTAATTTGCCAATATTGCTTTCCTCCTTACTGGTTAATACTGGGGTGAAAATGATAAGCAGCTGAATTACCTTTCTTGAAAAACAGAAAGTTAAGTGATCCCAAAATCTCTGCGTTTAGTGATACATTCAGTGAGAAAGGAAATGGTGTCTTTCCAATTAAGGAAGAAAGGATTACTGATTATTATCTATGATTAGCTTCAGCAAGGAGATGTATTTGTCACTGTCTAGTTGCAACAAAGAGGGGGCACCTTCACTGGTTATCTATTAAGTCCGTTGATAAAAAATGAAGCATTGCTTGCAGGGTGTGTTTTGTAGCTCCTTCTACAAAGGTGAGACACAATGTGTCTAATGAGATGGCTCAGTCCTTGCTGTAAATCATCAGGCACAGGCTTTGATAGAATAAGATCTGATGGGCATTACACAAGACATCTAGTTCAAAATGATATATTGCGTCAGGAATATAAGCATATCAATGCACACTACAGTAAGCCCTATCTGTTTTCAATCCTGATAAATTATCCCGTATCATTCATTACAAAAGTGAAACTGAACAGCTCTCACATGCAAATTACTAAAGAAAATGGGGAATGATTAGGCATTACCTCTGGGGTGCGCAGGGGTACCTTTTACCATGTTGATCCACAAAATTTTATGATTACAATCAATATTCTCAACTGGTACATTGCCATGAACAATGCATTTCCTGGGGGAAAAATCTAGATAAATATGACTCGAGGTCATCAAATGCTCTGTATGAACAGCTGATGTCATAGAGCATTAGTAAATATACATGTATAGAAGTGAGATCCTGGACCAGGCTCCACAGACATTCACAACTGCCATTAGACCTGTACACACCCAGGCACCAGATAACTTACTACCAAATCCTCTGGGCCTAATCCACCAAGTTGAGAAAGGAGAGAGGAGCTGAGAGAGGAGGAGTCACTCAGGAACAAACCCTACCACCTGGTGCCCTCCCACAGAACTAAGGAATGGCTCAGATAACCCTTAGTAGCAATATTGATCCTGCCAGTGGAACTGGCACTTGTTCTCTGGGATCAGGGCTCAAGCATTGATTGTAGTTTGATTGTGTCTTGCTCTTTCTCACTTTTATGTGTTGGAAATGTAGCCATGTCCATTAAAAGATGTACTTCACTGTCATAATCCAATATAGACCCATTGTTCAAAACAATACTTTTGATAACATATCAGACTGTAGTATACCGGTAAATGACTTGTCAAATGAATCATGATGACAGCTGCACACCTAAATCATTGTATCACCCTCTACCAGTCTCAATCCACCTGACTGCATCAGGTGATATCTTATTTGCTATTGACACCTTGGACCTTACCCTCACAATAACCGAGCTCAAATTAGACCACAGTGCTGTAGCACACCATAGAACAACACGACACAGATCAAGAAAGGAGAAGAACACAGGACATGTAGAGAACAAAGGTTGGCTATACACCTGTACACATAATATTAACCTATCATACACGAAATTATAGGCATTTGATCAATATTACATGTGTGCTGCCATTCAGGTGTCATGATCACATTACACCTACCCATTCTACTTTCAAAGTCTACAAGATCAATATGACTGATGCCTTCTTCTCATCTTGCCTTAACCATCTGCCTGTAAAAAAGCTATAATAATGCCTTTGTTGAAGCAGTACTTGGATCTATATTAGGGGATGTGACTGAATGGCATTCTTTCATTTTCAACAAAATATGCTAGAAATGTTTTGAGTATGCCTCATAGCTAACCACCTAATTGCTCTTGTCATATGGAATGAGGTTCCACTTCATAACATACCTTTTTCTATGGTAAGAACAAAGCAAGTATCAACCATGTTTACATAAAGGTAGATAATATGGTTGTAAGACCTGGGCTGACTGCCTCCCAGCACCCACTGAGCCCCAAAGTAATACCTGACAAACCTGGCATCATGATTAGCCTGGTGATGCAGTCAAACATTCCGCGGATGTCTCTATGTAATTAGTGTCTTCCTGTCAGTCTAGTAGCTGGTACCTCACAGGTAGGGTCAATAGTTTACCAGACTTAAATAGTCATAGCTAGGTAGCGCAGAGTGCATTTATTTGCAAGGTGCAAGGCTGGGGGACACTTCATGACAAACTAATAGTGATTCAGGTTTTATAAGTAGCTAAGATGTTTTTTGACAAGGGGAAGAAGGGTGTTCTATCATTGCCACCATGAAATGATGTTGAGCTGATGTAGCAATGATGCAATGAAGCTTTGATTTTGCCTCTAGCCATCTAGCCAACCATAATGTTTCAATGACCAGATTATGAGCCAAATATGATTAAACCCATTGAGCATATATCTGACTGTAAGGAACCATTGTTTTATACACAGACCAACATATGTACAACATTTAATTACCAATATTAGTAGAATATGAAGGATTTCATTATTTGGAGTTGTACCAATGTCGGCAGACCAAACAGTGAAGTACTGACATTTTATTCATTTGCCAATACTTCTGCCAGTGTAGGGGTTCTTTACACCGTCGGGTGCGCAGAGCCTTCAGAGGGACTGTTCACTTGATTGTGTCACTCCCCCTATATATACCATCCTGATCCAGGGTAGTTGGAAGGTGGAGAATGTCAGGCCAGGGGAAGTAGCTCAGGGGTAGAGCTTCCGCTTCGAAGTTGGAGGGTCCCGGGTTCGAGTCCCGGTTTCTCCATGATATTTTCTGCTGACCACTACAGTGGTGGAGAAACTGAGTAGTCCAGCCTTGCAAGGGGGATCTTTAGAGAGCTTGGTACCTGGGCTAGTATGGTATAGACAAGCGCTTCAACCTGCTAGTACTGGGGGACTTGGAAACAGGTGGCACCCACAGCTTTCCTGGGAACAGGAAAGCAACACTACTGTGTGTGACTCAGTACTGGTACCATCCAGACTGGACTGGAGGACCCTTTGTGGCGGGATACCGTTGAAGCTGGTTGGGACGAGTGTAGGGGTTTGTTCCCATATCGGGTGCGCAGAGCCTTCAGAGGGACTGTTCACTTGATTGTGTCACTACCCCTATGTATACCATACCGATCCAGGGTAGTTGAAAGGTGGAGAATGTCAGGCCAGGGGTAGAGCTTCCGCTTCAAAGTTGGAGGGTCCCAGGTTTCTCCATGACATTTTCTGCTGACCACTACACCAGTAACGGTTTCAACCATTGCCAAAGTTAGTGCCATATGTCATTGTTTGCTTCTGTGCTGCATATAGCTTATATCTTTACAAGGCTTAACAGCATGGTGAGTAAGTAACAAACCACTAGTCTGGGTAATTGTAGTCCCTATGCCATATAGGGCCTACACTGTGTAATTTGGCGTGTTCTGTGGGTTGGCAGGGCAGCATCTTAGTATGCAAAATCATAAGGATGTGAGGGAAGGCAGAGGGAAGACGCAGATACCTGGTAATGGTATCAGCCTAACTCTTAGGCTAACAAATTTGAGTAATTATATGGCAATAAAGCAGCTTGCAAATGTTCAACTCACAAGGTATACACATAGTGCAGGAGTAAGGGAACCATCTCTGTATGTCCCTGTAACCATAACTGAGGTATATATGATAAAGGCTAATTGTAATCACATCACTGTTTGAAGGAGGGGAATTGATAGCTTTTTTTTTGCCATGAACACTATCCTATGAGCTTTGCTGTTATTATGACTGATTAAAGCACAAAAAGTGAAAAATGATTCTTGATAATTGGGAAAGAGTACACACATTAAAAAGCTTTCAATGGTGAAAAAAATAACCTGCAACTACTATTCAGCTAGTGTAATTACTGTAATCATATCATTTATGAGGAAGGATTTCATAAGCATCTAACAGAAGAATAATGAAGCTTACATTTGTATGTTTTGCTGATTAGACTGAATAGCATAAATTCTCCATCCCAGTAAAGCCAAGTTTACTGTCAGTTCAGATTAAATGTGTTTAAGATGAAGCCTGTGCTAAATGTAAAGGCTGTCATAAATACAAAATGGCAGCAGGTTGGTGGCAGATGAGATGCAAACAAGGCAGACAGTGATAGACAAATTATTATTGTAATGCTTTAAATAGAAACCAATGCAGGATTAACAGAACTTAGAAGATGCCTGTCAATTTATCATAGCTTGATAAATATGCATACTCACTACTGATTGTATGCCATCGCTTCCCCCTGCTATACAATCAAGTGAAGTCTGAGAGACTATTAAGTTTTACCATGCATGTGACATGATACAGACTGACAGTCTCATAATAAGTCTCCTATTGTATGAAGATAATTCACTTACGTTGCTTCCTGAAGCCACAGAAGTCAGTGTCAGTGGATATTAACAGAATGTAAATGACTGATTTTAATATATCTTTGATATGATTGTACAAAACTGACAAGGTCACGCTTGGTCAAGGACATTATTAAGAGTGAAATGTACATCACAGATGTAATGGCCCATCGATCGTAATAGAGATGTGTAATTACGAAGTGATTGGGAGGTCTGGGTAAGGGGGGGTTACATAGAGGTGCGACTAGAGGTGTATCATGACGACATCTATGCACTACTATAGAGGCCCTTAAAGGGTTAAGAGGTGTGTGAGGCCCTAGTACAAGGTGATTAGGTGGAGGAGGTGGGGGGCGGAAGGGTGCTGTAGGCATTTCCTATTCAATAGGCTGTAGGGGAGATCTGATAGGGTAGGTGGATAGAGACTGTCCAAGGTGTTATAACAGCATAGACTTACTGCATATTCATCACAGTGAGTGATTTTAGTAGCTGATCAATAGAAGAGGCCTTTTGGCTGTGTTTGATATGACGTGCTATCCCCCTCTGACATGATGTATTAATGGCCGAGGAAACAAGTCTCTCAGCCAACAAGGGCATATATACCTGACTTTGACCATTTTAATTTTTTTTTGTCTACATAGCATTTTTGAAAAAATATATATGTAAGTTTGATGCTCTAATGAGATGGTGAAAATCCTTCCAATATTACTTTTGCTATTCACTCTGCTTTATGAGTCATCATACTGATCATGGGTACTTACTGTCATTACTAACATGTTGGTGAGGGGTGGGTGGGGTTTGTCAATACCATTCATTAGGTTGGGTTGTAAAAGTCAGCAGTTCCTCATAGACAAGCTGCAGCGCTTCATTTAAACACACACACACATCCATGCACTACAAGGATCATTGAAGACGAGAGCTGTCTGCCAGCAAAGTCTAGGTCGGTCTATAATCAGAAGGACCGAGTCATGTTCTCCTCCTTTTAAACATCTAGTGGTTTTGGTGGGCAGAGGCAGAGCAGCAGATGAGCCTTTCAACTACATTTGCACAGATTTCTATCGGCTGTAGTAGATCCAACCTGAAGTTACCATTAGAACTCATTGGAGTGGATTTTGAGGCATGATGCGTGTGAAAGTAGATTTGGCATCATTTTACTTTTATCTTGAGATTATCTTCACCTTGAGTTTGGAGTAACATAAAGATCCTCACAGAAACACCTACACCTTCAGGTTAGTTTCAGATACCTTGTAGGCATTCTTATTTGGGGCTCTACTGGGACTTTAGGCCAGTCCTTTTTTCCATTTTACTCTGTGTTCTTATCAATTGACACAAGAGCCTAAATTAAAGTTGATTAAAATATATATCAATTTTAGCACAGGCTTCATCTCTAATTTAATAACCTAGTTATCCATGCCTTTTCCTTATTCCTTTTGTATATGCTCCCATTCCTCCCCTCTCCCAGTGTCCTTAGTATAACTAGGCACCATGTGATCCATGTTCATCAACCTTCCCGTTATGGAGTGTATTACAGCCAATATTGTCACTAGACAACACTCTCTCAACCACTGTGGAATGCCTTTGTTCTGTTTGCTGTCAGAATCACAGGTCTTTGTGTCAAAGTAAGTAAAAGCTGATCCCCAAATCTCCCACAAGCCTGTGAACTAATAGCGCTTCAAGAACCCAATTTCCTGCGATAACCTCTCTGTGGTTTGGCTGCTCTGCATTAATCATCTCTCTATTTCCCATTCTCCTCTCTTTCTAATTTGCTAATATTGCTTTCCTCCTTACTGCCCAATACTGGGGTGAAAATGATTAGTTAAATTAATTTTCTTGAAAACTTGAAATCTCTGTGTTTAGTGATACATTCAGTTTAAAAACAGTGCTTGTCTTCATGCTTTGTTTCCAATCAAGGAAGCCAGGATTACTGATTATTATCTAGGAGTAGCTTCAGCACTGTCTAATCACAACAAGGGAGCCTATTTCCACTTAACAATGAATAAGAAGTGAATGGATTCTCTCTGCCTAGAGCAGTGTGTCATGTCCTATTTGTAGGCACCTTCACTGGTTATCTATTAAGTCTGCTGATAGAAAATAAAGCATTGCTTGTATACTCGTGTCTCTACATTGTGTAATAGGTATATACTTTATACTCATTTTGAACACAAGATGTATCGCACATCAGGTAAACAACAAGCTGCAATACAAAGACTGACTTTGACATAAATAGCCTTCCAGTCTGTACTGCCTTGACTGAAGAGATTCAAATCAGTAACTGTCATCAGTAAAGACCAGTCAGCCAGTCAAGTGGCCAAGTCTCTAGTTACACATTTCTCATCTAGTCTAGCCAAATTCAAATGAGTGCTTTTTTTTTGTGACCCATTAAGGTCATGCCTGACCTTTCAGCTGCATCCTTAACCACAAACAAATAGCCAATTTTTCTTCTGATATGGTAGTGTAATGTTTCCAACTGACATCCTGGAACACTGCTTTTGCCTATTTTGTGTACCTTCATTTTGTTTTCGAATGACTTAAACACTTCAAGTTGTACCATGTTAAGAAATGATCTACTCCACAAAGCGAGTTCTTCTATATCATATTCCCCTGATGAACAGAATATGCTAAAGATGACTTTGGGGCTTCTGCCAATGATTACCTGCAATGCTGTGATAAGTATCCACGGGTAAGTGTAGCCTAAATTAAAAAAAAAGTCACAAAAGGCTGATTTAAAGGATCAAGGAGCACCCATACTATTGGTATCAGTTCTAGTTCTCAGTGTGGTACCATGTGTCAAATGCTGAGTGCAGGGGGGTATTTCTCAACATGCTGTGACTAAACACCGACATTTCAACCCAAAAGGCCTCCCTTTTGTACATTGCACAGGAAGGATGGGCAAAGTTCAAGGAAGGCTAAAGAAATATGAATTGAGGTCCCACAACTGCTCTGTGTGAACAGAACAGCTCAAGTGATAGGGCATTAGGGAATTACATAGAAGTGAGATCCTGGACCTAGCTCCACAAACACTCACACATCCAAGCTCTCCATGGATTCATGTTCCCTTTAGCTTGTGCCATTAGATCTGGACACACTCAGGCACCAGAGGCTTAACTCCAAATCCCCTGGGCCTAATGCACTGGGTTAAGAAAGGAGAGAGGAACCGAGACAGGAGGAGTCACTAAGGAGCAAACACTGCCACCTGGTGCCCTCTCACACAACTAAGGGAGCGACTCAGATAATAGTTAGTAGCAGAATTTGGCCTGTAATTGTATCCCTGGGAGTGGCACTTGTTCTCTGGGATCAGGGCTAAGGTATTGTTTGTTGTTTGCTTGTTCCTTATCTCCTCTAGCCTTTATACATAAGAAATCAGGCCTGTCATCATTAAAAAAAAGTATTTCATTGTAACAAAGAATCATTCTATGAAACAATTAGAATACTTGAATCCCAAGAACACTGGCATACCTACAGGTGTAATCCACCTGACAGCATCAGGTAATATCTTATTTTCTAAAGACACCATAGCACCTTACCACTCACATTAAGGGAGCACAACTTACAGAAGGTAAACTGTGAGGATACCAAGCAAGAAAGGAGGACCCCATAGAGCATGTACAGGACAAAGGTTGGCTATACACCTGTACACATAATATTAACCTTTCATACACCACATGACATTTATAGGCATTTGATTAATATTACATGTGTGCAGCCATTCAGGTGTCATGATCACATTACACCTACCCATTCTACTTTCTATCAAAGTCTAGAAGATCGATATGACCAATGCCTTCTTCTCATCTCACCTTACCTTGCTATCTGTAAAAAGCTATAATGAGGTCTTTGTTGAAGTGGGCATAGATCAATATTAAGGGATGTGACCAAGTCAAAAAGCATTATTTCATTTTCAACAAAATATGCTAGAAATGTTTTGAGTATGCCTCACAGCTAACCACCTAATTGCTCTTGTCATATGAACTGAGGTTCCACTTCATAACATACTATGGTTGTAAGACATGGGCTGACTGTCTCCCAGTCCCCATCTTGTCCCCAAATGATACCTGGTGCACCGATGCCATTATGTGTATTTCTGCTTCTATGAACCTGACATCATGATTAGCTCGGTGATGCAGCCCGACATTCCCTGGATGTCAGTATGTAATTAGTGTCCTCCTGTCAGTCCGGTAGCCGGTACCTCACAGTTAGAGGTAAGGTCTATAGTTTACCAGACTGAAGTAGTCATAGCCAGGTAGTGCTTTTATGTGCATATAGTGCAAGGCTGGGGAAAACCTAATGACAAACTACTATTGTCTCAGTTTTGATAAATTGCTTTTCGACAAGGGAAAAGGCTGTTTTATCATTGCTTCCATGAAATAATGTTGAGCCGATGTAGCAATGAAGAAATTAGGCTTTGATTTTGCTCCAACATCTAGCATACCATGTTTTTCATCAATCTACTACCTGAATATGACAAAACCTATTGAGCATAGCCAAAGTTGGTGCCATATGTCGTTGTTTGCTGTGGTACTACATATAGCCTATATATGTACAAGGCTGAACAGCCTGGTGAGTAAGTTACAAACCACTAGTCTGCATAATTGTGGTCCCTATGCCAAACAGGACCTACACTGTGTAATTTGACGTGTTCTGTTGGTGGGGGGCAGCATCTTAGGATGCCAAATTATAAGGATGAGAGGCAAGGCAGAGGGACAGATGCAGACGCAGATAATACGTGGTAATGGTATCAGCCTAACTCTTAGGCTGACAAATTGCTGTCCTTTGACCTGTAAGTGTGTCATGCTCTGACATCCGGTCTACTTTCAGAGTATCAACACGGCCCGGCTTGGTTTTCGCTTCGATTTATAAAGAATCTGTTGGCTTTTGGCCTCTATATAGACCAGAATGGCATTGAAACATGGCAATAATAATCATCGGCACCATGTAGTATAGAATAGATCATAACAATTCAACGTCAGAAATTGATTATCCCCATGCCGGGGCCCTGAGGGGAAGCGTAGGGAGAATATGGACAAGAAAGCACAGGATGTCTTCTCCTCGATTTATTATGGGGTTATAAGGTAAGAAATTGATGTAAAATGGAGATAAACACATTAATATATGTTTAACCTAGGACTCGGTGAGGTTAGCTGGAAATATTCACCCTCCTGCTGTGCGGTCGGGGGAATATTTCCAGCAACCCTCACCGAGTCCCAGGTTAAACATACATTAATGGCTTATTACTATATGGCAATGAAGCAGCATGCGAACCTGGTAATGGTATCAGCCTAACTCTTAGGCTGACAAATAAACATGTTCATTATATGGCAATGAAGCAGCATGCAAAAAGGCTTACACAAATCATCCTGATCATTGTGAAAGAGTACACATATCAAAAAGCTTTCAATGTTGAGAAAAAAACACCTGCAACTACTAATTGGCTATTGTAATATGAGGAGGAATTTCAAAACCATCTAACAGAAGAATAATGAAGCTAACTGTGTGTAAATGTTTTACTCTGCAATCATATGACGGACCTCTTGATGAATATACTGAGATCAAATATTTGTATATTTTGCTGATAAAGACTGCTTAGCATAAATTCTCCATCCCAGTAAAGCTAGTTTTACCATCAGTTCAGATTAAGTGTGTTTAAGATGAAGCCTTTGTTAAATTTAAAGGCTGTCATAAATATAAAACAGCAGCAGGTGGGCGGCAGATGAGATTAAAATAAGGCAGGCAGTGATAGACAAATAATTATTGTAATGCTTTAAATACAAATCACTGAAGGAATCGCAGAATTGAGAAGATGCCCCTCAATTTATTCTAGCTTGATAAACATGCATGCACTCACTACTGATTGTATGCCACTGCTTCCTGCTGCAATATAATCAAGCGAAATTGTTCATGTTAGTCTGACAGACTATTAAGTTTTACCGTACATGTGACATAATACACACTGACTCATAATGAGTCTCCTATTGTATGTAGATAATTCACTTATGTTGCTTCCTGAAGCCACACATGTCAGCGTCAGTGCATATTAACACAATGTAAGCAGCTTATTTTAATACATCTTTGATAATAATCTACAAAACTGACAAAGGTATAGGCCCAACGTTGACCATTTTTGAATCATTCTTTCTTTGACTTTAACACACTTTTGAGGACCTGCCATTTTGATGGTCAAAAGAGAATGTGGTGAAAATCCTGCTACTTTTACTATAATCCCGTCAGTCACTAGGTTAATCTTATCTATATTTCAATTTCACTTTTTTGATTAGTCACAAGAAATCACCTGTTTACGTTATTACAAATCACAAAACAGACTGATTAATGGGGAGTATAGATTGAGGGGTCTTGGAGAGGGACTGGTAAAAAACAGCATACATGATGGGGGTATGGATGGAGGGGTCCTGGGGAGGGACTGGTACAAAACAGTGTACATACTGGGGGTATGGATGGAGGGGTCCTGGGGAGGGACTGGTAAAAAACAGCATACATGATGGGGGTATGGATGGAGGGGTCCTGGGGAGGGACTGGTAAAAAACATTGTACATGATGGGGGTATGGATGGAGGGGTCCTTGGGAGGGACTGGTACAAAACAGTGTAAATACTGGGGGTATGGATGGAGGGGTCCTGGGGAGGGACTGGTAAAAAACAGTGTACATGATGGGGGTATGGATGGAGGGGTCCTGGGGAGGGACTGGTAAAAAACAGTGTACATGATGGGGGTATGGATGGAGGGGTCCTTGGGAGGGACTGGTACAAAACAGTGTACATACTGGGAGTATGGATGGAGGGGTCCCGGGGAGGGACTGGTAAAAAACAGTGTACATACTGGGGGTATGGATGGAGGGGTCCTGGGGAGGGATTGGTACATGTGTAAATTATGATAAGAGAATTACAGCTGGCTAGGAACTCTGTGTACAGAAAAAACAAACGGATTACCATCATGAATATCTAGGGCCATTTCTTTCTCTGAGAGAACTAAAATTAATTGAAATAGTAATTTATAATTACAACCGAGTGAAATACTTAAACAAACCCAAAGTTGTGCATGGTTTTACAAAATGGGGGTGACATCCTTTCTTTGTCTAATAACACCCAGCATTTTTGGACCATTTCGTGCTTTTCCCTGAATTGGAAATATACCATTTAAAGGAGTTCAACTTTTTTTGAATGTTCTTAAAGGTGGCACTGGCACGATTTGAATTTAACAAAATGTGAAGGATTTCGAGCAAAATGTCAGATGAAACTGGGAAAATGCCCGATTATAAGTTATAGTAAGAATCAGGATAGGTAGAAATACTGCTTCCAAAAGTACACTTCTTCATATAGATCTATATTTAGTCAAAATAAAGAATAAAGAAACATAACCACTGTTTCAGTGAAGACCACCTTAAATCAAGTCTTAAGAATGATATATCCTTGTTATTCTCTCTCTCCTACAGCCAACACTGACTATGTCTATGGGGTGGGGGATGGTTGGGATTTGTCAAATACCATTCATTAGGTTGGCTTGTATAAAAGTCAGCATTCATCACAGACATGCTGGAGGGCTTCATTTAAACACACATGAGGCCATATATATATATATATATATATATATATATATATATATATATATATATATATATATATATATATATATATATATATATATATATATATATATATATATATATATATCCTGCACAATGACCATTAAAGATCAGAGCTGTCTGCCTTTAAGTAGCCTACATGATGAGAATATAGGGTCTGTCTATAATCAGAAGTACCTGGTCATGTTCTCCTCCTTTAAAACATCTCGTGGTTTCAGGTGGGCAGAGGCAGGGCAGCAGATGAGCCTTTCAACTACTTTCACACAGATTTCTATCGGCTCTATCAGAATTTAGATCTAAAGTTTTGTTTCCATTAGAACTTATTGGAGTGGAATTTGAGGCATGATGCATGTAGAAGTAGATGTGGCATCCTTTTACTTTCATCTTAAAATTACCTTCACCTTGAGCTAGGAGTAGTATAAAGATCCTCACACAAACACCCACGCCCTCAGGTTAATTTCAGATATCTGTAGACGTTCTGATTTTGGGCTCTATTTTATCCCTCATGATCTTTGTGTTCATACATTGTAAAGATGACTGTTGAATCTAGCAGGGGTCCTTATAAAACTGAGCAGTGAACCACCATAATCATATATATAGCAGGGAGCCAAGGTAGTTTTTACAAGAGGCCCCAGGTGGCGGTACAGCAGTACAAGGAATCTTTGTGAAAATAATGACATCTCTGTAAATATAACAATGGATCTCTGGAAACTTTGGGACGAGGATTCCACCTTTATTTCGACTACATTTTTTTACAGTGTAAAATTGCTTCCATTTCCCCTTTGATGCTCCATAGACCATAGACCACACTCCTTTTTCCAATTTTACTCTGTGTTCTTTAACAAGGCATGGCCCATGCCTTTACTGAATGCACTAGTGTCTATAAATAGACTTCGACTTGCCTCTACCCCGGTCATTATTCATGGCTGGTGTTTATTCAAGACTTAATTCATATTGTAGTCATTGAGTACAATGATACTACGCCCCTGGTCCTTATTCAAGACCAGTGCTCATTAAGCCTGTTCCCTTTTCTCCAATCATCCAGCTCCCCATTGTCCACTGGGTATTGTGATAAATCTAATGACTGCTGGTGTTGTGTGCAGAACTTATCATCCTTCCCTCTGTCCTCCAACCCAATCACTCATCCCCCCTGTCAGTCATCTACCTGAACCAACTTCTGTATGCCCCTATGTCACCTAATTATATTCCTTTCCCCCTCTCCCTGATTACATGGTTTCAAAGATACTTCTTCAAACCCCTCAAGCACAGCCAATATGAGATGTAACTCACTGTTACTTACTATATTACTTGCGCTGCATGTAGTTGACTCTCCTACCCACTCTGTACTTCTTGAATATGTCAGGAAGGTACAGGTCAGTAGCATTCTTGGTCTAGGCATTTAACTATGGCCTCCATAGAGTGAGCTTCAGGCACCAAAAAGCGGTGTTACCTGATATGTTAAATTACAGCTGTAGATAGTGAAGAGTAGTTTATTATCTTCTCAACCTGTGAATCTGATACATTGAGATCAGTTACTACAGCTCAATGCAGCAAGTTGGGAGCCTAAAGCTTAGATTTTCCTGAATTTTCACTAAGAAATGCTGTAGTTTAGCCAAAAATTATCCGATTTACACAATATTTGCAGCAAATGAAAGATGAAACTCATTGCTTTCAAGCCAAGGTAAATGGTATTACATTAGTATAGTGCACAGTTTACCACTGAAGTATAAAGTATAAATTTACAAATCATTAGTTTAAAATGTTTGCTGTTTCTCAAAGTTTGGCCCTATATATTTTGTGAAAAAATATTCTAACCATCAGTTTTCCATAGATATTGCATAATACTGACCCATCAAGTTTATAAATGATTATGCTTTATTTTCCTACCTCTATGGTGGCTCATTACACAATAGGAGACATGCGATTTTTGTTAGTTTACAAAAACTATGATTTTCAGCACAATTTCTGCTTGGTTTTTGATGTGAGACCACATAGATCACCATATATGGACACATGGTCATCCACTGATACCAGAAATATCCATTTTTATGTTCTACTTGATCATCTTTAAAGGCATGTGAAACATCTAAGTGACACAATAAGTGTGAGAAGAATAAGGCACATCTCATGATTCTAGTCTTTGGTGATGACAATGCTTTTGTTGCTATTTACAGCTAAATGGCTCAATAGTGCATCATAGTAGGGTTCTAATAGCTTTTCAATATGAATTTTTTAATGAATCATCAGGTCAAAACAGCAATTGATGATGGACTTTAATAGAAACAAAAGGGTTTTGCACCATGGACCTGTTCATATTGTTCAGGTCTTCAAATATTCTTACCTTGGAAATCATAAAGAAATTTATTAGCAGGGTGCTTTTCCAGCCCGTATGGGGCCTACAGAGGGCATTTTGGATAGTCTGACATGTATTATGAGGGAATAATGCATAGCAAATTATTCTATTTTCATATTTTGTTTTGATTTTTGAGATAGAATCATACACAAGACTTGTCTTCTGCAGCATATTAAAAAATGTCCCTTGAATGCAGACATTTTACATGCACAGCTGCCTCCAAAACTGGAAACACCCAGGTTCCCAACTTGCTGCATCGAGCTTTAGTTATGTTATTGTGACCAGGTGTTAATCTCTATTGTTATCAACAACTCATATCCTACACTCATGTCACCTTACATGTCACATTGTACACCGATATCCCCTAAATCCTAGTAGACACAGTCATCATTTGACCCAATCCGACCCATCCCAACTCAACTGACCCAGTTGTTTCAAGTTGGGTTGGACAGCAGTCAGCAGTCGGGGACATGTATACACTACAAAGAAACTACAGCCCACTCTGGTTGGGGATTCAACATCACTGAGTACCTTTTCTCAATAGAAAGCAATGATTATGTATCCACATGACCAAAAGGCTCTCCCTGATTGGTCTACACACTCCCGACTGGAGCAGACTGAGTCAGAATCAAGTATACACAGGCAAACCAGACCTGTCCCATCCCAGTCAGGCCCAGATATCAAACACTGTCAGATATCTCCCGACTGGCCCCATCCTGACCCAACTCAGTTGGGAATGAGTATACACAGCCCGACTCTGTCCATCTGGCAGGTCGGGATGGGTTGAGATGGGTCGGGACGGCTGAAAAAGTGCCTGTGTATACCTAGCTTTACTTGTACAACAGAGCTCTGTTGTTCACCTTAATCTATGGCAAAAACGATTACCCCAGTAGGTTATTAATACAATTGGAGAAGCAAGAAAAGGAAAAGAAAACAAGTGTTACACATCATATTAAGGTGAGAATAGTAGATTATGCAAGAGGAAGCCAATAGGTTTTATCAGTCAAAATTAAAATAGGATGATCTGTAGTTGCCTGGTATATGCTATCATCTATGTGCCATTTGCTAAATAGAAATAATGCTGTTCTTTTTCTTTTCAGATCAGATTAACATTTACCTGGATCTTATAATCACTATGGAGGCCTAAAAACTTGAAGAAGCAGATGATAATTATAGAACTGTAAGTACATGTACAGTCTGTTCTATCATAAACCAATCATTTAATCCCTTCTGGCCCTAACTGAGCCAGGGTAGTGTGTTTCGGCTGTGTGTATGACTAAGATGTTAATAGTTTATTGTAAATGAACCCTCAGTGAATGCCTACCTAGTCACGACAGACCATACCTTGATATAGTCCTAGGAGGGCCTATTGACCTTGTATCTTGGGTCTTAGACCTTACATGTGTCATGATGTAACATCATTTTCATTGAGTAGGAGTGCTGCACAGGTATGCAGTCACTCCTTAGGGAAATCAGAGCTGTATATACATAATTCCCACCATACCAGTGTTCCCTGTATGACCGGCTCACTTCATGCTCATCCCCCTGTGAGGTTACACCCTCCATCCATAACATTGCTCACATTGTATTGCGTTCTCATAACGATGCATCGATTAGGCCCGATAATAACAATGTCGGCAATGCTGTCTGCATTCTGATTGATGATTTTGTTATCATATTACTAAAATATGATGATATAAAGTAATATAAAGTGATAATTGTTTTAAAGCAGGTTGTAAGGGTCACTGACTGCTGAAATGCATTGTGCCCTGGAACGTCTTGCCAAAGGATAACGAGGAGGATAGTAAAGAAGTGATCAATAGAAATGTCTGTGGCCTAACTCGTTTTCATACTATCGAGAAAACTTTAACAGCAGAAAAATGCACGGAAAAACACTTTTTGAGTTGTAAAAAGAAGTGCATGTCTCATCTAAACGAGTTTGTTAAAAATCATTTTGTAATACACAAACTTGCACGTTTGGGTCTCTATTCCTTTTGGCAAAAGCATCCAGTGATTATTAAGTGCATGTAACAAATACAGAGTGGCACTCAATCAAGGTTGTAATCTGATGAACCTGACCCGCATGATGCAAATCAATTCAGAATTACCTCCCTGTCATGTCACTTTATCTATATGTATCACAAGGTTAGAGGCTGATGGAGGTCCAGCTCATAGATAATGCCATGGACAATCTCCTCATTTGGTATATGTATGGTTTCCACCTCTCACAGGATGCTTGTCTCAGAGTGAATTGTATAGTGAATAATTCACATAAAACATGGAGGAAGTATACATTCATCATATACAGCACCTTACCCCTCATCCTTCTGAATACAAATCATACCCCATTCAGTACAGTCTGTCCCTCTTATACTGCCTGATGACTCCTACCCCATTCAGTACAGTCTGTCCCTCTTACACTGCCTGATGACTCCTACCCCATTCAGTACAGTCTGTCCCTCTTACACTGCCTGATGACTCCTACCCCATTCAGTACAGTCTGTCCCTCTTACACTGCCTGATGACTCCTACCCCATTCAGTACAGTCTGTCCCTCTTATACTGCCTGATGACTCCTACCCCATTCAGTACAGTCTGTCCTTCTTATACTGCCTGATGACTCCTACCCCATTCAGTACAGTCTGTCCCTCTTACACTGCCTGATGAATCCTACCCCATTCAGTACAGTCTGTCCTTCTTATACTGCCTGATGAATCCTACCCCATTCAGTACAGTCTGTCCTTCTTATACTGCCTGATGAATCCTACCCCATTCAGTACAGTCTGTCCCTCTTATACTGCCTGATGAATCCTACCCCATTCAGTACAGTCTGTCCTTCTTATACTGCCTGATGAATCCTACCCCATTCAGTACAGTCTGTCCCTCTTATACTGCCTGATGAATCCTACCCCATTCAGTACAGTCTGTCCTTCTTATACTGCCTGATGAATCCTACCCCATTCAGTACAGTCTGTCCCTCTTATACTGCCTGATGAATACATTATTTTGGACATGATTTGGCCTCATGAGGCTTTACTACCGATTCAGTATAATATTTAAATGATTTAAACCTTTTAGATAGCAAGTAGAAGGAATTGGGCCATGCTAATTCATGTTTTCATACATTGGTCCTGTTGGATTATTCTCACGTTCCCTTCCTGCAATCATTGGATAAGGCTGCAAACTAGGGGTAGATACAAGGGTCACACCAGTGAATTTCCGCCATGTCCCGAGTGGCTAATATCCTGGCAATTCACAAAATTAATGGCACTCAAGCCAGGATAAAAAATCATAAACAGCCGTGTAGGTCATATCTGCTTGTAAAGGAGGGACAGGATGTATGGGGCAATGAATGAAGAAGGCATTTTTATAGCTTACTAAATGGCAAGAAAATATCTAGTAGGCTTTTAATGCAGGGCAAGGGACTAAAGATTAAAAGCAAAAGTTATATTACATTATATCTATGCATCATTCCCTGAATACATACTAGGTCAGCGTGTATAGGTTCTTGGGAGTTATACAAAAGCCAGACTTTGAAGGATACAGGGAGTAAGAGGAGGGATTTCCCAACTTCTACAGCACTCAAAGGGGCCTGTGGGCCAAAGCAAACTGCTCTGTCTTTTATTCTGAAGATCCATAAATTAGAAGAAAAAGGTTTTACTTTTGTCAAGTCTACAGACTCAAAGAATAAGGACTAGTTTTAACATATCATGTTACATTTTCTATGAAACTGATGACCATATCAAGGTCAATATATAGAATGATGGTGGCATTCACTTCCCATACATGATGCTGCTACAGTGTTCCACTACCAGTCGACCCAAATTTGGCCTTGTGATCCGTTCAATTTGACCACTGATGGCCAAGGTTCTTGCCAATATTGAGGTCAGGAGATGTCATGTTGCCAATTTGCGTCCAGAATAGAATTTCAACTCCATGAACAAGCCACTATTCTGGTCCATTTTTTGGTATCTGGTTGTTTTGTGTGTTCAGAAAACACAGTTGGGTAGATCACAGTTGAGCAAATGAAGCTTTGTATTCTGCATTTACAGCGTGAAAAGAGGAGTCCTATATACATATATATCTTTCTCCACAACTCAACAGTCCAAGTATACATACACTAATTGTTATATATACAGTATACACCTATCTTCAAGAAGTGTTTCCTTGACATACTACGAATACATTCCTTAACTAATTTGAGGAAAATTTTACTGAAAATCATTGTTGGAAAACAGAACCAAGTTGTTATTTAGGTTTTTAGCTGCCTTGAGGAATCACTTTTCTATCACATGGGTCTACCTAGATCACATGGGTTCACCTTCCAATGACAGTATACATTATTGAATATCATCATTGTTAAATAGAAGCAAGTTATCTTTTAGATTTTAGCATCATTCTGACAGCTCTTAGGGAGGTGTTCCACCATGTCCAGGTCTCCCAAATGATGCCTTTATCAGTTGTTGTTGTATAGACCGTTCAAGTTGGACGATTGGCAGGACCCAAACCACCAGCCTCCGGCCCTATCCCTGGCACAGTTACCACCCCACAGGTCGTTATCACGGTCGATGGTGGTAAATGGCAGGCCATTCAGAGAAAACATTGAACCTCCTGTAACATTAGATATACACAAATTTAGAGACCTGAGATATGTAAACATCACACAAAGACCCAGTCACCATTAGGAGAAAACATATAGACTCAATGAACTGATCAATGTGTTCAATCAATACCCAGGTAGAAAAATACTATAGTAAAATTATAATACTACTATAGTATACTATAGTAAATTTACTGTAGTGTTCTCACGGACTATAGTAAGTACACTATAGTATATTATAGTATATTTACTATAGTATATCATAGTATACTATAGCACATCTTCTGTAGTGTCCAATATAGTGAACTAGGGTGTTTACTGCAGTTTCCTATAATAAATTTGTGTATCATAGTATACTGTAGGGGCAGTAATTCCCCGTACCCGGTGGCAGACCCCCAGGGGCGGGTGTCTCGGTAATCACTGCCCCCTAGTGTGTATCATACCGATCCAGTTGTGGTTGGAAGGTGAGAACGTCAGGCCAGGGGAGCCACTGCAGCCACTTGGAGGGTCCCGGGTTCGAGTCCCAGTTTCTCCACCAATGTAGAGGTTGGTGAAAACATTCTAGAGAAACCAGGACTCAAACCTGGGACCCTCCAACTGCAAAGCAGCTGCTCTACCTCTGAGCTACTTCCCCTGTCCTGCCGTTCTCACCTTCCAACCACACCTGGATTGGTATGATACACACTAGTAGTGAACAAGTAATCAATGGATAATTCATGACGAGTGTGTGTTAGTGAAGGATAATTACATGAGGGCATAGCCCGAGTGTAATTAGCCTTTGCTAACACACACAAGTCATGAATTATCCATTGACTTCTTATTTTATTCCACGATACCAATAGATAATCAATAGAAGATCAATAAATTCAAGTTGAAAACAAAAATTGTTCCCCTCCCTGGGACTCGAAGCCAGCCATAGTGTATACACGATCGGTACAAACACCTCGTCGCCCGGCAGCCGACAGCGACAGCGCCCATCTCGGCTTGGCTTGCTTTGAATGCATCTCGTGGTTATGGCAGCGGCACACAGCGAAAAATAGTATTTGTACACGACAGGTACACACACCTCGGCGCCCGGCTAGGCTTGGCTTTGCTTGAATGCGTCTCGTGGTTATGGCAGCGGCACACGGGGAAAAAAACCGCCCGGACCGGGACTCGATTCGCCTACCTCTAACGGCTGAGCGCAGTGTGCTAACCACTAGACCACTGTGTTTCTCATTTCGGCGCCCGGCAGCCGTTGGTTAGGTACTGTGCCCGACTGGCCTGGTTATGGGTCAAAGTGCTGGACACGTTCACACTACACTACTGCTGGGGGGCTTTATATCATAGAGACATGGTTCTAACTAAGCTTCTCTCGTCAGTCCCTGTGGCGCAATGTATAGGGAGTTGGACTAGGGATCTGAGACTGCAGGTTAGAGCCCTGCCCTGGTCATGACATTTCATGGGTTTTAACATATAACATATGACATGTAGGCCATGTAAGGCGTGCAGGTTATCCATGGATAACCGCATGGCGTGCCTGTTATCCTTGGATAACCACAGGCCTTACAAAATTGATGCTACAGCCTGCATGGTGTGCAATATCGACAAGTATGTGCATGGGAATATCCAGGAAAAGCACTGAGAATCCCAGAAATCGTGGAATAAGGGGCAGTAATTCCCTGTACTTGGTGGAGATACCGAATGGTCCCGCCTTGCGAGGGGATCTCTAGAGAGCTCAGTACCAGGTAATCACTGCCCCCTAGTGTGTGTATCATACCGATCCAGGGGTAGTTGGAAGGTGGAGAATGTCAGGCCAGCGGATGTAGCTCAGTGGTAGAGCTTCCGCTTGCAAGTTGGAGGGTCCCTGGTTTGACTCCCGGTATCTCCATGACATTTTCTGCTGACCACTACAATACTCTCGTATATCATAGTATACTATAGTACATTTACTATATATATTTGTCCACTATAGTAAACTAGAGTGGTTACTGTAATTTACTATAATGAGTTTACTATAGTGTTTTCAGGGACTGCAGTAAATACACTACAGGGTACTATAGTATTGTAGTGGTCAGCAGAAAATGTCATGGAGAAACTGGGACTTGAACCTGGGACCCCCCAACTTCGAAGCGGAAGCTCTACCCCTGAGCTACTTCCCCTGGCCTGAGATTATCTACCTTCCAACTACCCTGGATCGGTATGGTATACATAGGGTGAGTGACACAATCAAGTGAACAGTCCCTCTGAAGGCTCTGCACACCCGACGGGGTGCAGCACAGTATGTAGTGCAGCACAGTACAAAGTGCAGCCTAGTATGTAGTGTAGCACAGCGCATAGTACTGTGCTGTACTATGTACTGTGCTGCACTACATAATGTGCTGCACTATGCACTGTGCTGCACTATGTACTGTGCTGCACTATGTACTGTGCTGCACTATGTACTGTGCTGCACTATGTGCTGTGCTGCACTATGTACTGTGCTGCACTATGTACTGTGCTGCACTATGTACTGTGCTGCACTACATACTGTACTGCTCTATGCGCTGTGCTGCACTATGTACTGTGCTGCACTATGTACTGTGCTGCACTATGTACTGTGCTGCACTATGTGCTGTGCTGCACTATGTACTGTGCTGCACTATGTACTGTGCTGCACTATGTACTGTGCTGCACTACATACTGTGCTGCACTACATACTGTACTGCTCTATGCGCTGTGCTGCACTATGTACTGTGCTGCACTATGTACTGTGCTGCACTATGTACTGTGCTGCACTATGTGCTGTGCTGCACTATGTGCTGTGCTGCACTATGTACTGTGCTGCACTATGTACTGTGCTGCACTATGTGCTGTGCTGCACTATGTACTGTGCTGCACTATGTACTGTGCTGCACTATGTACTGTGCTGCACTATGTACTGTGCTGCTCTATGCGCTGTGCTGCACTACATACTGTACTGCACTATGCACTGTGCTGCACTATGTACTGTGCTGCACTACATACTGTGCTGCACTACATACTATGCTGCACTATGTACTGTGCTGCACTACATACTGTACTGCACTATGCACTGTGCTGCACTATGTACTGTGCTGCACTACATACTGTGCTGCACTACATACTATGCTGCACTATGTACTGTGCTGCACTATGTACTGTGCTGCACTACATACTGTGCTGCACTACGTACTGTGCTGCACTACATACTGTGCTGCTCTATGCGCTGTGCTGCACTATGTACTGTGCTGCACTACATACTGTGTTGCACTACATACTGTGCTGCACTACGTACTGTGCTGCACTACATACTGTGCTGCTCTATGCGCTGTGCTGCACTATGTACTGTGCTGCACTACATACTGTGCTGCACTACATACTATGCTGCACTATGTACTGTGCTGCACTACATACTGTGCTGCACTATGCGCTGTGCTGCACTACATACTGTACTGCACTACATACTGTGCTGCTCTATGCGCTGTGCTGCACTACATACTGTGCTGCACTATATACCATGAAGGAAAGGCAGCTTGTAGGATAGGTAAACTCAAGGACATATAGCATGAGTGATAGGTAGATGTATGCGTGAGGTAGACTGTTAAATTTGTTCCTTAGAAGAGATAAATATGAAGGTTGGTTGTGAGCTATCCCAGCTGAACAAGCTGTGATAGGTAGGAAAGCTATAAAGTGAGCATGAGGGATAGGTATTGAAGAGGATGGGTAGCATGGAGGATAGGTAGCATGTGTAATAAGCAGTTTAAGAGATTGGCATAGAGAGTACCTTGTGAAGTAAGCATATTCAAAAGATACATTGGTGCTAGGTAATATCACAGATATGCCAGTCAAAGATGAGGGATGTGAAGAGTTGGGGGATAGTCACCATGAGAGATAGGTAAAGTGAATGATAGGCAGATTGAGGATAGGTAGACTAATGATAAGAATGTACAGAGAAAATTAGGTACAGAGGTGAGGGGTAAACTTTAATCCTTTAAGCCATTTGAGGGAAAACCTAATTAAACTCTAGATGTTTCAAGGGATAGGTAGTATGAGTGATAGGTAGACTGAGGGATAGGCAGTATGTGGGAGAGGCAGAGCCATACACAGGTAGAGTACTTGTCAGGTTGAGATAGGCAGACATTGGGATATGTAGATTGAGGTATTGACTTTGATTAGCACGTTGCATCTGTAAAAAGTTCCAATCATTTTCAATATAACTTTTGTATATTTTTAAAATATTCTCATCATCAAACCTCCTTTTTAGGTACTTTTGGTCAAATTTTAAGATCAAGATCACAAATTTTGGATTTAGCAGGATTTTTTGGTATAGGTGGCCCCTTGTTTCTATTTGATATCACTCTGATAAAGATTCCTGACATCTTTATAAACCCTCTTATCCTACATAGGACTCTATACTGAACACAAAAGGGAGCCTACTTTTAAGGGGGGGGGTAGAGGGGGGGGGGGGCTCTTACACTGTGTCCATAGGTAAAGCTCTGAGTTTAACCTCCTATCTATTGAAGCTTCTTGGTGAAATGACGTAAATCTAAGGATTGGTATGTAAATCCAAAGGTAGACCTGTCCAATTCAAATTGGATTTACCCTACATGAAATCTACCCTAGATCAGACATTTGACCACACATAGTTTAGTGGAATTTAGGCATCAATATATTACCTATATAATGATTCTTGTCTGGCCAATGCATTGTGACACAATGTTAGACATCAGAAACTATTTAACCAAAACAACATTAAATGTCTGCTCTGGGGTCTGTAAATAAGCCTGTAATCCCAACATATTAGCATGTTGAAATAACAGAATCAATAGTAGCATTGATATTATGCTGACATGGTTTGACTGATGCCAAATATGGCCAACTGCTATCAAAGTCTTGGTGCACCTATTTTGCCACAGAGAAAGATGAACATCTTCAATGACTTTTCCTTTTGATCTGATGCAGATGGTTATGAGAAACAAGTGGCCTTATTAAAAGTAGTAGCAAATAAAACACAGGCTTGGAGGGCAAAGCATAAGAGAATGGACTACAAAGAATGGTTCTCACTTGACAGAGGAGGACCAGTGGGATCAGAGAAGAAGTTGTTAATGGGAAACCTAAAAGTAGAAGTTTAAAACCCTTTAATGACAGATGGTATTTTAAAGCACTTTGCACCCTTTGTAATCATGATCCTTGCATGACACCATATATGTGGATGGTCCACTGGTAAGCAGGATGTAGGAAAGTAGTCCTAGTGAGTAAATATTGGTACTGCATTGATGATTGTACTTGAGCACACAATCTTGCAGTCCATATTGGGATATAGATGGGAGAGGCAGATCCCTGATTGGTGTGCACATGACATATATCAGATTGCAGAAGTTCAATTCGGGAGATGGAGCCGTATTTCTGTTCCTCTCCTTGGTTTACAAGGCCATAAATAGTACTTCCTCAGGTTTTCACTCCCATTAAAATCCATCCTGAAATATCAAATTTCTTTGATGTGAAATGCTGCAGAATGTTGGAACACTTTGATTTACTATCAAGGTGCACAGACAGCAGACATTTCTCATCAGGCAGTCTTCATGTCGTGGGATTTGTTTCTAATCAGCAAATATACAGAGCCTGAAACAATACCACCTGGTGAATGTCTAGCATGTCACATCACCAGCAGTCTTCCTGCCAACGTACTGTACAAGCTTAAACAGCAAAGTCCGAAGTAAAGACCATGGGGTTACTTCAACATGCAATGTGGCAGAACCAAATATTACACCAGTATTATAGTGGATAGATAGACGGGATCGAGGTCTCACTGTACTGAATCATCAAGACAGCATGGCTAATTAGTAGTTGAAGGTATCACCTGGACAATCACCATCATCTCACTCCTAATTAGTAGTTGAAGGTATCACCTGGATAATCACCATCATCTCACTCCTAATTAGTAGTTGAAGGTATCACCTGGATAATCACCATCATCTCACTCCTGATTAGTAGGAGAGGGTGTCACCTGGATAATCACCACCATCTCACTCCTAATTAGTAGGAGAAGGTATCACCTGGATAATCACCACCATCTCACTCCTAATTAGTAGGAGAAGGTATCACCTGGATAATCACCACCATCTCACTCCTAATTAGTAGTAGAAGGTATCACCTGGATAATCACCATCATCTCACTCCTAATTAGTAGGAGAGGGTATCACCTGCATAATCACCACCACCTCACTCCTAATTAGTAGTAGAAGGTATCACCTGGATAATCACCACAGTCTCACTCCTAATTAGTAGGAGAAGGTATCACCTGGATAATCACCATTATCACACTCCTAATTAGTAGAAGAAGGTATCACCTGGATAATCACCATTATCACACTCCTAATTAGTAGAAGAAGGTATCACCTGGATAATCACCACCATCTCACTCCTAATTAGTAGTTGAAGGTATCACCTGGATAATCACCATTATCTCACTCCTAATTAGTAGGAGAAGGTATCACTTGGATAATCACCACCATCTCACTCCTACCTCAGAGGCTCACAGATGTAAAGCCTAGTTTAAGATGTTTTATGATTAATGTCTGCCTTTATAACCTTCCCTTCAAATCACAAGATACTGATTAGGTGTGATTTATCATGCATAGAGCAGTAAACTTCAGCTCAGTTTTTGACATAGTCGCAACTGGTCACTGTATGTGGATGATTCATTTGGATAATTAATGTTGATCAAAGCCTGCAATACATTAGCAATAAAAAGTGGGCCGACTAATCATATACAGAAGATTAAGAATTTTATGAAACTTAGGTCATGTCCCTTCTTTAAAACAATACCTACTCAATTTTCATCAAGATTGATGTGAGTAGAAATAAATGATAGACAAAGAGTTTAAAACTTTAAAGTAGAACTCTATTTTCACTCCCTCAAAGTAAAACATGTTGCTGGCCTGGCATCATACGTTCTGATGTGAGTACAAATATAGTCATAGGATTGCCATTGCCTCAGTCTACTAGTGCTGTCTCCAGCCTCCAGGTGCTGTTACTGTTTATTATCAGCAACATAGCATCTTGTCGATGGCTGTGATTGGATATCTTGATAGGCATATTTGGCTTGGGTATAATCTAGCAACTACTTGAGCTTACAACCTCGGTTCTCTTGGTGTGCCGAGACCAAATCAGACTGTACATAGATTCACCAAGAAAGTCTGAATATTAGGCTTTATTCTATAAATTATGAGTGTGACAGCTCTATTACTCTAGCCAAGAACCTGTATATATACGAGACCCTTTAGAAATAATCCTAACCAATTTCTAACCTGTTAATTTATTCACTCTGCATTTCGGACCCTTGGTATTGAGCTATGCCCCAAAACCAGTGTTCTACAGCATGGCTTATATATCCCTAGTAAAGTTTTTGGCTACAAAAACCTTATAAAAATAAATTTTGGAGCTACATTAATTGTGTCTTTTTGGTATATTGTTTGCATATTTACATGATAGATGATAGATTATCTGCCACCTTGAGACATGAAGCACTGCACTGTAGTCTACTGTAGCCTCACAGGAAGCTTTATTGTCACGTGTCAAGTCACATGACATCTTACATGTGTCACATGATCGATAACAGTACTTCAACAGCGGGAATTCTTGTAGCAAGTCAGAAATGTGATAACTAACAGATAGTGGCTCTACTACATGATGTATGGTTAAGTACATAGGCAAAGGTTCACGAGTATTGGGACTGACTGAGGGTTAACTCGGGAGATAACCCTCAGTCAGACCCAAAGACCCAATACAAGTGAACTTTGTATTCATTTCATGTCATTTTCGGAAGAAATGGACAAAACTATTTTAAGATAGCATAAAATGGTAATTATTTACATTTTTCTTATGGGCATTTTGGGTGCTGATACTGGCTATGAGATATATGGGGTTGTGAGATACGGAGCTCCTAGGTTAAACCTATGGGGCAGAGCATCTGTATCCCACTGTTTCCAGCATGAAATAAATTTGATTCATTATCTGTGTCAACATGATACAGCAACACACTGCCAGCAAGTAACTCACCAGTTCAGAACTTTGGTGCATCTGTCAGCCCATTAGGGTTTCAAGACTGCAGCATCAGCTAGATTAGCAGATCTGCATTCCTGACAACTAATGAACATAACATATTGAATCATACTGGAGTAACTGGCACATAGCTAGTCTCTGTATGTCTCATAATGAATGATAAATCTGAGAACTAGCACATAGTAGCCCTATGTATAGGCCTTTTAATGATGTTATTGTTGTTTTTCCATGAGTGAGTGAGTGAGTAATAGCTGTTTAACGCCATTTCAACAACTAAGGTCATATTCATGGCGAGAACTATATTACACAATTTCACAGGGGAATGTGTCGGTGCCTGCGCATATGTGCACAACACACATCCCGAGGGGATAGGAGAGAGGAGAAATAGACCCTTTTAAGTGGGCTAGGGAAGCCCGGTTTTTCCATGAGAGAAATATAGAAAATTAGCTGCAGAATAAGACTGCATATCAACCAGGTTGGGAAAAGGTAACACCATGCCAATAGTGGACTGGGAAAAAAACGTTGATCATATCTCCACCTATGAAAGTGTATGTGGGGGAGCCTGGGCCACTGTTGGACAACTCCCCACTGGTGGACAGTGGGGGCCTACTGCTGACTGCTAACATTGATCTCAAAATGTGACATTTACAAGGAAAGGTCTTGTTGTCATCCTCCATTACATTGCCTTGCTAGAGTCACAAGTCAGGTTTCTAGGCTTCATTTAAGTGTGGATCTACAGCCCTAGAGGTGTACACATTACAAGAACTAATTTCCATTAAGTGCATGACGAGAATATAGGGCCCCTATTTATACTTGGTGGGACCAGGCCTGGTTGCGCTCTTTTTCCAAATCTTCTAGATATAAATTTCAGACTGAAAGGTAGACCTAGTATTGGGGGAAGATGCTGAGCCTTTCAGCACATAATTTTTTAGGCTTTGGTAGGATATATGAACTCTTTTAGGCTGGGGACTGATAGGGCCTACCATGCACCCCCCCCACATCCCAACGCACCAGGTATTTTTTTTATCCTTAGGGTCCCCTGAAAAAGATTCAAGATGTTAACATTGATTATCTTGGGATGCACTACCAGTTTTTGCTCATTACCCATGTGCAGGTTCAGACCACCTTCGAGTCAATTTTGCTACCATGTTAATCAAGGGGTATGCTCAACCCCTAAGCTCTAAGACTATCTTACCTTGTCTGGATCCTGAAGGTATTGGTCTTGTCGGAAAGAAGACATGATAAGCTTTTCATTAAGCCCTAATACATGTGTAAGGGTTTGTGGCCTTATGGACCTGGGGGTTCGGGTCTTACGATTCGGAAAGAAAGAGTAAGACAGTATTTCAAGTGTATGCCAACGGTTAATTTTATTACTTAGTGCACACTCACGGCTGCCGAATGGTATGGAAGAGGCAGCTAATATTGATGGATAATGGTCTACATGGTGCGGAGGCCAGAAGGGCCTCTGACGTAGCGGCTGAGCCCTGGGCTTTATATAAGGACCCAGGTGTTCGTCGTCAGATGTCCCCACAGACCCGGATCGGTGCTGCCACCTATCCGGAACCTGAGGAACGTCCGACGACTCGACTCACCCGCCACGTCAGACAGTGCCCAACTTTATGGTTTAACAATGCGTACCTCTACACCACTCCCCCAGACATTTAGGAGGGTGTTATAGTTATAGTAATATTACTAGGATAACATATCTATATGTCTAAACTATTAGTAATAGAGGTACAACCATAGATATAACGTTAACACCAGATTAAGTATGATTTGGATGTCACATACATATATTTGATAGTGTATGTAGTTAAATAATAGCAAGTTGAATGTTGGAATATGATACAAATTACTTGAATTAATAACAGTTGTACGTATCGAAACTGTTAATTAGCGTATTATACCATAGGATAACATATCATGTTTACGGTATAAGTAATAGGACAAGTATCATAATTCGTATACATGTGATAGTAACAGTTATGTGTAACGGAACTGTTAACATTAAATACATCACGTAATAACATTCATATGCGTTTGTAGTTATTAATACCACATTTCATTATATAGTCTTGAAAAAGACTGTAAGAGTAACTACACTATCTAATGACAAATAATCTTGTAACATCATCATATGATATAACCTTATGAATCCGTCAGACGGTACCCAACTCCTATGGTTTAATAACGTGTACCTCTACACCACTCCCCCAGACATTTAGGAGGGTGTTATAGTTATAATAATATTACTAGGATAACATTTCTATATGTCTAAACCTTTAGTAATAGAGGTACAACCATAGGTATAACTTTAACACCAAATTGAGTATGAAACGAATGTCATATATATATATCCGATAGTGAATGTAGTTACAAATAACAATTAGGATGTCAAAGTATTATACGAATTACTTGAATAAGGGACAGTTATGTGAAACGGAACTGTCAGTTAAATTACTATACCATATAATATCATATTATATCTACGGTATAATCAATAAGACAAGTAATATGAATCGTATACATGTGATAATGACGGTTATATGTAACGGAACCGCCGATAACAAATAAATCACATAATAACATCCGTATGTGTGTTTGTAGTTATTAATACCACATTTAAATACATATAGTCTCGAAGAAGACTGTTATAGTAACTTCACTATATAATGACATGTCGTATATTATTAACATACGAATCCGTTAAGGATTCCGTGAGTAGTACGAATAGAACCATTTATATTATACACTTGAAAAAAAGAAAAAAATCACGGTGTAGTAATGAATATAATAATATATATGATATCACCGTGTACCAAATAACCTTTATAGCACCAGATTAATATATTTATGATACAACATGTCTCGCAGGACAATAATACGTATGTTCTGGTGTAGTTTACCGGATCTTATATTATAAATATGAACAGTAATCTGAGATCCGTACCAACAGATATATAGATATCCGTATCATAATATATAGTAAGTTATGACCAGTGTAGTGGATATGCACATACAAATAGTATAATAGAAAAATAGACATATAATATTATATACAATATGGTAATGGTAGATGCTGCTGGAGTCTTCTGCTGTAGTTTTCCGGATACTAGGAGGTAAGTGTGGTCAGCTAACCACGGGATGGACGTGCTAAAGTCTATGATTTCCTTTTATAGAGTGAACACGGTAGATGAATTTTGGGGCAGCTACCCACAATCCTCTAGAAGTGCTATAGTTCATAAGTATATCCGAATGGTGTAGAGTGTAGAAGTAAGGTGCCCCAGTTTCTGGCATCTGAAACATCTCCTTTGAGATTTATCAACTCTCGGTCTCTTTAGAGCTTCTGTTAGTCCGGCTATTAATGTTTCCATCACATTAGTAGGAGCAACAGTGGCTGCCACAGTTGGCTTCGCCGTAGAGGCTACATTGCCAGGTTGAGTTGATCCGGAAGCTGTTTTACCAGTAACAGATCCTCCCCTCCCTCTCGAATGTACCTTCCTATACCGTTTCTGTCGGTAATACTTTCCAGCTACCTGGACTGATCCAATATATTCTCCGTTTTCATCGGAGACATATTCATCCCCCTCATCAGCCTCATACGAATCGACCGGGGCTAATTGGGAATTTTCATATATCGGAGCAGGTGTACTTTCGTATTGAAGCGGAGCTGCTCTTACCGGGTTAGGTCCTAGACCTACCAATCGTTTCTTCATGTCATGTCCATCTATTGATATGAACAGGTCACTGAAGGAAGTATCATCTTTCCAAGAATCCCAAACTACTTGTTTGTGATCCGGATCCCGCAATCCATTGTAGAATTGTATAAACAACTCTTGTAGGTAACAGTCATCGTCATGAGCCCAATTCGGACGCGCTTTTGATAGCAGGTCCTGTAGCTCCAAACCAAAGACCTTGTGAGATTCTTTAGGTTTCTGTGTCCTTTTCTTGAAGCTTACCCATGGATCTTCCCTAACGATTGATCCAAATAGGTATGCGGCACATTCGACCAATTGATCATAGGTGCCGTATAATCCGTAAGCTGCTCTCCATTGGTTGAGGGCTACTTTTCCACCTTTATTCAACCAACAGATCAAATACGGCAGAGCTTCTTCTTTTGTCCAGCCACTGCAATTGACTTCGTCGACAAAAGCTTGGTACCTGTCCTTCCATGGATCATTAGAATCATATGGAGGGGGTATCCGTGCCTGTCTACGTGCCGGATTATTACATCCGCGTAGTCTATCTGCTTCTCGCATGCTCCAGTTCATGACTTCCATGCTATCTGCTCCCTTTCGGTAGCAGTCAATGCCAAGGTTTTGGATACATTGGCTCCTATCAAAGATGGTTTGCATCCCTGCAGGCATGGAAGTTCTTCTATTTGGCTTCCTGCCATCTCCTCCTGATCCTGATCCTCCTGATCCGGATCCTCCTGGGCCGCCTGGAGGGTTCCCTCCTGGTGGACCATTATTATGATAGTTTCCGGATGAACCGCCAAAGCATCCACCATTGGAACCGGCGTTTCCAGAAGACGTATACCTAGGGTAAGAATTATTTTGATTCCATCCCTGGTTATAGTTATTACCATTTTGCTAATTACCACTTCCTGATGGATTATAATTATATCTATATCCATAGGAAGATGTTCTTGGTTGATACGTACCTCTGTCAACATTGTTTTGTGGCGGATTTGGTCTTGGAAAACGTCCATCAGTAGGACCATTACCGGGACCCGGAGGTGGGTTCGGTAGTCTCGGACCTGCTGGTGTACTGTGGCTGGGTTGGGAGAAATATGAAGGTGGTGTTAACATATGCCTCGGTGGTCCCGGTACTCTTGATTGTGCCACGGGTGTATTATTGTTAGTTCCAGTAGCACTATCGTGAGTCGCTTTAATTTTGTGACTCAAATCTGGTATTGGTGGTGCCGGACCTATTGTATCCAGCACAGGAGTTGCTGGTGTAGGTGCGGTTCCATTACCTGCGGTATTATCCGGTTTCTTGTAGATTCCGGAAACTACATTCTTATCAGCCCCATCATCAACGAATGGGTTGTATCTAATTGGGGTTGCATCTTTGGATGTTTTTCCCAACATTGTAGACACCACAGCTGGATCTATATCACCTATAGTCAACTGGGCGGCTTCTACATATTTGTCTAAGGTTATTGCAGTAGTCTGCAATTCCTGAAGCTCATTCGTGAGTTTCTGTCTATCTTCTTCCAGTTGTTTATTGTAAGCTATAATGCCTACCCGGATGGTTTCATTGTCTTCAGCTTGTTTACTACACTGAAGTTTCAATTTCTCTAACTCGCTCTGATAATGGCATATTTTGGATTCGAATTTTGCCTTATCAAGATTTAGTTGATCGTTCGTATCTATGTATGTTTGGATGCGAATGTGTCTATTGTCATATTCCTTATTGAATGACTCTCTCATTTCCTGAAGTTTTAATTCTTCATTCTCGAGTTCCTTCATGTACTCACTCCTTCTGGCTTCGAATTCCTTCCGCATGCCAGTTAGGTCTTCTTCCAGCTGAAGTTTTTCATGGAATACTTCATCTTTAGCTTTGACCAAGGTATTTAGGTTCTCGTTCAAAGTTACATAAGTTTCATTTAACAACAGGACATCCGGTCGTTTAAATTCCTCACCTTCCGGTACTGCATAGGATAAGTCGCCATCTATAGCGCTGTAATCTAATATTGGTAGTCCGGGTCTGGGTAATCTATAAGGTAGTTCTCCGAATGTTACCCTCTTTGGCATTGGTGCCGGATGTTCTGGATTAGTACTACCACCAACTTCGAACGTCGAATTACTTAACTCGTCAACAAGTGATTGTTGGCCTATTAAGTTACCCTGTCTCTGTATGGACTGTTCACGTCGTACAGAGTGTGGTAGATTTTCCTCACTATCATTATAGTGGGGTTCGGGATCTCTCCAAGATACAGATTCCGCATCTTGGGAGTTCGAATGGGTTTGGAGCACTAATGATCCATTTCCATTCTCCTGGGCAATTAATTGCCCTGCTGGGTTAGCTTCCGCGAGGCTATCTAACCCATGTACTAGCCGTTCGGACGTTATAACGTCCGGGCTATACACCAGAATTAACTGGTCACGGCACCAGTGTAAGGGTTTGTGGCCTTACGGACCTGGGGGTTCGGGTCTTACGATTCGGAAAGAAAGAGTAAGACAGTATTTCAAGTGTATGCCAACGGTTAATTTTATTACTTAGTGCACACTCACGGCTGCCGAATGGTATGGAAGAGGCAGCTAATATTGATGGATAATGGTCTACATGGTGCGGAGGCCAGAAGGGCCTCTGACGTAGCGGCTGAGCCCTGGGCTTTATATAAGGACCCAGGTGTTCGTCGTCAGATGTCCCCACAGACCCGGATCGGTGCTATCCGGAACCTGAGGAACGTCCGACGACTCGACTCACCCGCCACGTCAGACGGTGCCCAACTCTATGGTTTAACAATGCGTACCTCTACACATGTTTTTAAGTTCTGATTTGAGTGTGCCAGACGGTCGGGAAGACGGAAGATTGAAATCACAAAGTTCCTTTTTTAACTGAAAATTTTAAATGCATTCCAGATACATGTATAAAACTTGTTCTTATTCCCATCTAACCACAATATCTAATATGATTCATGTAGGCCTAACCTTTCTGAGTAATATGGAACATTTTGCAGCATTCCTTGTTGACTATGACCCACATTATTGCCTTGGAAGCAAAGACACTACCTTGAGCCAATACGATGCTGTTCCATTTCAATAATCAATTTATCAATTCTCCTGACTCTTATGTAAAAAAAGGATTAAGAATATACTTGTTTCTACTTCATAATGTTTAATGGCAAGGCTGTATATAGCTGAAAATCAAAATGGCCGACAAATGTCACTTTGAATTACATATATGTGCAGTCTAGAAAGTGTCTGGTGGGTCCTATCCCCTATAAATCAGATTAATAAAATACAGTGGTGCTTTTCTTTTGTTGCTAGGTGGTGTGGTTGCCTAGCAACTGTGGCTTTGCAAAGCAACCAAGCCTGAAAATATGCTGGAATGTGCATATATGCATGGTTTCCTTTCAGCTACATACTCCCCTGATGTAAACTTGCATATAACTCTTCTGTGACTTCCATCATAGACTAGGAATATACGTGATAAAAGGTTGCTAAGTTGTGTGGTGGCCTAGCAATAGCAGTTTTGCATAGCAATAATGCCTAGATTCATACCTTTAGGCACATACTATGTCTTGTTCATAGTCTTCCCTCAAGGACATAGTTCACTGATTTCAAAGTGCATATAGCTCCCTTGTGCACATCATACAGTATGAACATAGGTAGTAAATGGTTGCTATGTAATGTCATTGCCTAGCAACTGCAGCTTTACATAGAACGCTATGTCAAAATCTATGCAGATAGTCACAGATTACTTTTATCATATAGTGAACTGTGATCCACCAACTGAATTTCAAGTCAAAATTAAATCCCTTGGACCTACTCAGACTCCCTTAAATATTCACATATTCAGTTAAATTTTAGATGTATGCCCTGGCTGTAACCTTTTTGTGTTGTAAACATCCAGTTGTTAGTCATCACAACAAAGGGGGTATCCCAACCTTATGTTCTCAGCTAAAATTACTAACAGGGTATGATTATCTGATCACTGCCTTGATAGGACTTATTATCTCTCCATCCCCGATCTTCCAGTCCGTCTCAACCACATCCAAATATCTCCTCTCGGTGCTAGCTTCCCATTAACCCAGCTGTACTTGCCTTCATTCCCTATCTCTAATTAGTTTCTGATTAGTTTCTGAGGTACATGATCTTGTCCTCAGCCTCAGCCACTAGGTGTACTGTCACTAGGCTACAAATCTCTCAGCTACTCAGAATATTCTTGTTCAGTTATCTGAGGTGAAACCCTTAATTACAGATCCCCGATTTTGCCACCAACCAAACTGGCAAATAACACCATGAGGACCCAATTTCCTCCATCAGTGTGGCTCCTATTTTATATTTCTCCCAATTTATAATTATTTTGTTTTAACTGCCTGTCTCTAAAAGACCACAGTTCCTTATTACATCAACAATAGTAAAATTGATTAGTTCGATTTGTCTTGAAGAATACTAGAATATGAGAAAAGATGAAGCTTCACTGAAGTAAAGAACAAAAGTCTATGTAGGAGGACACTGTAGAGTGCAGCAATTGTTAACCTTATTATTACTTCTCTTCATCTTTTCATAGTGCTCCAGTACCAGCAAATAAGAAAGTGGCTCTGATTTTTGTGGGTAATTAGAACAGGTTCTCCATCTTTTGTGTCAAAGATTGGATATGGTTAAACAATAAATGGTGTTCTCCACTAATTTTGGATTAACAAGGTCCCAGCATGCGGTAAAAGGTGAGGTATATCGATTAGATGATCAGACAGTGAATTGATTCTAGGCTGGTAAGCCAAGAATTAGGGATTGATCAGACTTGTCGACGAAGGAATTGGTGGAAAATGTAATCATTGGATCTCAATCACATCACTGCTGAATTTGAATTTTGAATTTATTAGGTACTTTTCATTCTAAAAAGAACGTTTTTTTTTGCGTACCATCGGCGCTTACAATACTCCTTCAGCTAATGGCACATCCAGGCAGTGAGGAAAAGCAAAAAAACTGATAATAATTAGGATCAAGATTACTTACTGCAACTGTGGTGTTAAAAGTTATCAACATCAATATCAAATTGGCATGAAGTGGATAACAAAACATAACATCATCTCTGCCTGTTGTGAGAGTCAAACCTTTTATTTACTTACAATACTCCATTACCCCAAACAAAAAGAGAATGAGATTAAATGGAGAAAAAACACTGATAGTAAAACATGATGTTTAGATAGAAAATCTGAATTTAGAATTATTTTTCTCATAATTGTTTGTGGAGAGAATAGGACAATAAAATGCACTTATCCAGTTACACAACCAGGATTTGACATTTAATCATGGCATGATATCTGACATGTTCAATTATATTGAGTGCTCCTGTGGCTGTTTTAGTGTACCCCATATTGTGAATTCCAGACGTTGGGATCAGTTATGACTCTAAAACAGCCACAGGAGCATAAATAATTAATGTTTATGCAAAATAGAATTGTTTCATATTGTTATCAGCTGGTTTAAAGGTCAACAAGTGGTGTTCAACTACTCATGTCATGAAATGTGTTATTGTGAGTTGATTTATTTTCAAAAAAGGGTAGCTATATAGAATGAGAGTTCAAAATGAGGTCATGCTTATGTCAAAACCAAAGGAGAGCATCATGCATTAAGTATAAGTCTTGACTTACATTTATTCATATATTTTAAAGCATAGCACATACTCCATAATGGTAAATGCCAATGTTGATGAATGTGTTATTCCTTTCAGATTGGAGCAACTACTACCTGGTTCCTCATTCCAATTGTCCATGGAGACCTTCATCATCAGCTAATACTTGAACAGATGGTTACAGTGGCGCCGTGAGTACAAATATTTGACCTAATCTGTAATCCCTCAGTAGATATATACTGTGAAATATGAATAGGCCTACAACTATATAACAGGATTCCATGGTCCACTGATGTAGGGTAATGTGCGGCAGTTGATGAAATGGTACAGGACAACAGGGTGGGACTTATCATGAGCATGCAAAGAGGTAACGGCAACTAAGGCACTGAGGTGGCGGCTTGTCTTGACTGGACGAAAGAGGGGAATTCCTGTATGTAGGATTTGTGGCAGTATTTTATTGTCAGTCCAATATGCACAAAATGCTAAGATCACTACAGATTGTGAGAGGGATCTCCCTTGGACGTTGACCAAATCTAGTGCTACACAATGACTCATATGTAAATCAGTGCACAATAACTTTGACCAGTCTGTCCCTCTTTTATGACAATTCTACTACAGAGTCAACCCCCAGGAGAATCACATCCTCATCCCATAATATTGTCCATAATTAATATGCAGTCCTGACCACAAAATAGAGGAAAACTGCGTAATTTGATAAAAAGAACACATGTCATATTACTTTATTATTTATATAATCATAATTTCATTTCTTACCTTGAATCTGTTTGTAGCAAACAGGCTATATGCCTACCTTATACAGTATAGATGATCTCTCAGCCACAATCCTGAATGGAAATCATTTTAATCCCTTTATCCTGTCTTATGGTTGAATTGTAGAGATCACATATCTTTGGACACTCTAGGATATATTTAAGTGAACATATCTTTAGTCATCGCTGCAGTGTCTGTAGTTCTGTTGAGTAGTGTTATAGCAGAACTAACGTGCCCATGAACTGGCAGTGCAACTTTGACAAAGTTTATAGGCTTTTTATGCACATTGCATTATTTTCAAAATTCTTTGCTCTTATTTACAGCCTTGGCTGGGGCTGAAGATCGTAAGGAGTAGGGATTATAGCAGTTGTTGCTGATTTGCATGGGTCCTTACCCTGCCCTTAGGCATAGCTTTCTGGTCAATTCACCAAATTAAACACCTTTGCATGTGATGTAAAGGACCTGAGATGAAGTATAGTGTAAGATCTTATAGCCTTTTCGAGTTTTGCCAAAATATCCCCAGAGTCACCGAGGCTCCCAGATTGGAATGTACACAGCAAGGCCTTTGACAATATTTCTGAGGCTACCTGAAACTTTGTTGAATGTTGTAATATACCTTTCTAATGTGTGCCTGCAGTGCTTCAGGAAGTGCTAGTTATGCCACATTTACTATGAAACTGATGCACATGTAAGGTCAATGCATGAAATGGTGTATAAAATGATTGTGATACTGAAATTAGATTTATTAGGCAGATGGCTCCATCACTATAATGGCTACGGTATTCCATGGTCAGATCACCCACTCCAGGCTCTGTTTATTTTGACCACTGACTGCCAAAGTTCCAGCTGTGTAATTTGTGTCCAGAATAGAATTTCAATGCCATAAATAAGCCAATATACTGGTCAATCTAGAGGCTAATGGTGAGTACGAAAACCTTGAATTCATCAACCTCTGTGTAATAGAATAGATCATTTATGATAGGACCAGGACTTACTTTTGAAGGTTTTGACTCTAGATGCAATCGGCATACCGTGATAAATATATTTTCTATTCTAAATCATTAACCTTTCATCTTCATGGCCAGGGAGATCGTTTAGTTCCTCACTTTAGATACAACATCTTTGATTGAACATATTTATCTTGCCAAAAAGACTATATCAAAAATGTTCTCAATTTAACTTCATCAAATTTTGTGAGCAAAGTACAAAACCTAGTGCCATATGACCGGATCATGTCAGAGTGACTACACTAAATTATTTGATTAAGCTCTGGGCAAAGTTATGGGCAGTTGTCGAAACCGAAGACCATGAACCAAATCACACCTAGGCCAGTGGTAGTCTGTCTGTACCCAAGCTGTTACTTCCAAAAATATGTTACTTAGTGAGAATGTTTACATGCCGGTGGTGTTAGAGCCTGTTACTTGTGCACTGTCATGCATTACCAGCCCTGACTCTGCTGTACCTGCTGCCCACCATTATCATGAGAGTTGTTTCCATCCCCTTCAAATGGGACTGTGTTCCCTTCAAATGGGACTATTGGTCAGGGCAGATATCCAAAGACTGCCTAATGCATGGATTGCATAGTGAAGTGCTGACCGGTGGAGCCGGGGCTTCAGGTAAGTAATGGAACATATATATGACTGATCCGAAGCTAGCATCAGCATTAGGGCACATTCATCATATGTTTTTGGTCTGATTATTTCAAGTTAGTGTAGCTATTAGACTGAATTCTCCATCAGAAAGATATATGTAAAAATATAAAATATAAAATTTTTCATGCGTGCTGAGTCCTCTATTTTCGAAATAAAGCTTTAGCTTGCAAAACTAAATATCAAAGTTTTCAAGGTGATGTGTGTCCCTTTCATTCCAGAGTACTAGACACTCTAGTCATGTGCTATATTTGAGTTAGGATAGTGTAGTCTCAGCTAAGGACAGTATTAATGACCTTGCTCACATTCCCAAATCAAACATGACATCCATCATGAGGTAGCAGCCCAGACCTAATCCAGCATGAAGTATGCTGTCAAAGCTGTCAGAATGACCCGGGTAGTGTCGTTGAGCTGGGTGAGGTGAGAGGAAATTGGTCTGCATTAGGTGTTAAGTACAGTCACTGAACCTTTGATGGCGAGTTTTAACAGCGACAGTACAGTGGCATGTACCAGGGATTTTAGAGGGAAGCGGTAAAATATCTCTCTGTAATATTTTAGGAATCGCCTGATAATTTGCATATAAACTTAGCTCAGAAAAAACTCTAATGATGCTATTTGGGATCTGTCCAAGGAGTTAGGAAATGGGATGGAGGCTGCCCCCAGAAATCTGAACACTCTTTGGGTTCATAGTAAAGAATTTGATAGATCCCTTTTGAGACCAAGTAGATACTGACTACTTGCCAAAGCCAACCTTTGACTAACTATCAAGGTACACAGACAGCAGACCTTTCACACTGGGCAGTCAGGTGGCAGGAGTTGTTTCTCACACTGAAAACATGGAAGATCCGAAACTAGTTAGCAGTGACCACTTTAGGTCCTCAAGTTGACGATACCTAAAACTACAACTTTAGGTAGTCAAAATGAGGACTTTAGGTCGTCATCCTGATGACTTTAGGTCGTCATCCTGATGACTTTAGGTCATCATCCTGATGACCTGGGTCATCAGTATGACAATACTGACAGCCTGAAACAATGCTAGTTGCTAAGTTTCTGACACGACACATCTCTAGCAGTTTTTCTGCTAATTTACTGTACCAGCCCAAACAGCAAAGTCTGAAGGTAAAGACTATTGGGTTACTTCAATGTGCAATGTGGCAGAACCAAATATTACACCAGTATTATAGTGGATAGATAGACGGGATCGAGGTCTCACTGTACTGAATCATCAAGACAGCATGGCTAATTAGTAGAAGAAGGTATCACCTGGATAATCACCATCATCTCACTCCTAATTAGTAGTAGAAGGTATCACCTGGATAATCACCATCATCTCACTCCTAATTAGTAGTTGAAGGTATCACCTGGATAATCACCATCATCTCACTCCTAATTAGTAGTTGAAGGTATCACCTGGATAATCACCATCATCTCACTCCTAATTAGTAGTAGAAGGTATCACCTGGATAATCACCATCATCTCACTCCTAATTAGTAGTAGAAGGTATCACCTGGATAATCACCATCATCTCACTCCTAATTAGTAGTAGAAGGTATCACCTGGATAATCACCATCATCTCACTCCTGATTAGTAGGAGAGGGTATCACCTGGATAATCACCATCATCTCACTCCTACCTCAGAGGCTCACAGATCTAAAGCTTAGTGTTTTCTATTAATGTCTGCCTTTATAATCCTCCCCTCAAACAAGTTGTGTCTTAACATGCAAAGAGCAGTAAACTTCAGCTGTGTTTTTGACATTTAATTGTTGAAACTGGTCACTGTATGTGGATGGAGCATTTGGATAATTGATGATGATCAAAGCCTCAAATGGCAGGACAAAGATGATGACTATGATTGGCTGAGAATAGAAAAGCAACTACACAAACCTCCAGCCTGGGTCTGCAGAGAGCAAATCAGCTTTTGTATTCACCAGGAAAAGTAGGGATTTTGGCTTGATTCTTTGGTGAATGTGACATTTATATTGCTTTACTAAAGATCCCTTTATTTCTCAGACCCTGGAGAAATAACCCTTACCACCTTCATTAGTCTCTGATATCACCCTTAAATTTGAAGTCATGGATCTCGATTAAGCCATGTCTAACAGCCCTTCCAGTCCCCATGATGCGTCCTCAGTAAAATTAGTTGCTGAACCTTGTAAAAGAAATCGTTAAGATAAAATTATTGTATTTTGGTGCTCATACTGTAAAAAAACACAATGTTGTTAAATTAATGACAGATCTCTGGCAACTTAAGGAAAAGGATTTTGCTGTTATTTTTACAGAGATTCCTTGTATAACAGTACTTTGCGGTACTGCTCAGCAGTTTTTTCGTAGAAAGGACACTACTTCAATGCATGCAGCTCACTGTTCATTTGTATTGGGATACCTGGAAGATTCAACAATCATTTCTGAGAGTGCATTATAGACCATCTGCCACCTTGAGGCATGAAGCATTCCACTGTAGTCTACCACTCTGTCTGATGGGGCACTACACTGTTGTCTACCACTCTGTCTGATGGGCACTACACTGTAGTCTACCACTCTGTCTGATGGGGAACTACACTGTAGTCTACCACTCTGTCTGATGGGCACTACACTGTAGTCTACCACTCTGTCTGATGGGCATTGACCTTCTGTCAGTCTCAGGAAAAGCTTTAATGTCATGTGTCTTAAAAGGGACTACTTCTCATCTTTCCTATCCCCTCAGGATGTGTGTGGTGCACATATGCATGGGCACTGACACATTCATCTGTGAAATTGTGTAATGTCCTTCTCGCAATGAATATGACCTTAGCTGTCGAAATGGCATTAAACATCTATTACTCACTCACTCACCACTCTGTCTGATGGGCACTACACTGTAGTCTACCACTCTGTGTGATGGGGCACTACACTGTTGTCTATCACTCTGTCTGATGGGCATTACACTGTAGTCTACTACTCTGTCTGATGGGCATTACACTGTAGTCTACCACTCTGTCTGATGGGGCACTACACTGTAGTCTACCACTCTGTCTGATGGGGCATTACACTGTAGTCTACCACTCTGTCTGATGGGCACTACTCTGTAGTCTACAACTCTGTCTGATGGGGCATTACACTGTAGTCTACCACTCTGTCTGATGGGGCATTACACTGTAGTCTACCACTCTGTCTGATGGGGCACTACACTGTAGTCTACCATTCTGTCTGATGGGGCATTACACTTTAGTCTACCACTCTGTCTGATGGGGCATTACACTGTAGTCTACCACTCTGTCTGATGGGGCACTACACTGTAGTCTACCACTCTGTCTGATGGGCACTACACTGTAGTCTACCACTCTGTGTGATGGGGCACTACACTGTAGTCTACAACTCAGTGTGATGGGGCACTGCACTGTAGTCTACTACTCAGTGTGATGGGGCACAACACTGTAGTCTACCACTCTGTCTGGTGGGGCACTACACTGTAGTCTACCACTCTGTCTGATGGGCATTGACCTTCTGTCAGTCTCAGGGAAAGCTTTAATGTCATCTGTCTTAAAAGGGACTACTTCTCATCTTTCCTATCCCCTCAGGATGTGTGTGGTGCACATATGCATGGGCACTGACACATTCCTCTGTGAAATTGTGTAATGTCGTTCTCGCGATGAATATGACCTTAGCTGTCGGAATGGCATTAAACATCTATTACTCACTCACTCACCACTCTGTCTGATGGGCACTACACTGTAGTCTACCACTCTGTGTGATGGGGCACTACACTGTAGTCTACCACTCTGTCTGATGGGGCACTGCACTGTTGTCTATCACTCTGTCTGATGGGCATTACACTGAAGTGTACCACTCTGTGTGATGGGGCACTACACTGTAGTCTACCACTCTGTCTGATGGGGCACTACACTGTAGTCTACCACTCTGTCTGATGGGCATTACACTGTAGTCTACTACTCTGTCTGATGGGCATTACACTGTAGTCTACCACTCTGTCTGATGGGGCACTACACTGTAGTCTACCACTCTGTCTGATGGGCACTACACTGTAGTCTACTACTCTGTCTGATGGGGCATTACACTGTAGTCTACCACTCTGTCTGATGGGCACTACACTGTAGTCTACAACTCCGTGTGATGGGGCATTACACTGTAGTCTACCACTCTGTCTGGTGGGGCATTATACTGTAGTCTACCACTCTGTCTGATGGGCATTGACCTTCTGTCAGTCTCAGGGAAAGCTTTAATGTCATGTGTCAAATCACATGATGTTTTACATGTGTCACATGCTCGATACTAGAACTTGAACAGTGGGAATTTTTATGCATGTCAGAAACCTAATAACTAACAGATAGTGCGTTTACCTACATGACGTATGGTTAAGTACCTTTAAATAATGCAGCAATGCACTGCCAGCAAGTAACTTACCAGTTTCTTTGATGCACCATTCATCCCATTTGAGTATGTGTCAAGACTGCAGCATCAGCTAGAATAGCAGATCTGCATTCATGACAAATAATGAACATAGTGTATTGAATTACTGGACTAAGGTTGAACCTATTTACTAGCACATAGCAACTGTTTGTTTGTGGAATAGTGGTGCTAAATCGTAGAACTAGCACATAGTAGCTCTCTGTATAGGTGATATAGAAAATAGGGATTCAACATCAGCTGTAGAATAAAAAGGCATACAGACAGGGGAGGGGGGGGGATAAAAAGCACTGTAGTAGCAAGATACTGTGAGGCTTCAAATTCATTTGTAGTAACACAGTCTCAACATGACAGTTACACATTGGCTGGTGCTGAATCCTTCTAAAGTAACTAGATGGAAGTTTGATCCACAAATATTTTGCTGTGCTGGCCAGTTTCCTGCACATTATTTCATCTTTAAATGCGATTGCTACCTCTACCAGCTGTCTACATGAACTTACTTTGGTAGAAAGGTAAACAAATATACCTTCCTGTCATAAGAGCACCATCATTAAGCTTTTAATTGTGACTTCCTAGACAACATTTACCTGCTTGGATTGATTTGTTTTCATAAACAAGTTAAGTGCAATCAGATCACCAGTAAAGAGCCACACATATTAGAAACTCTTTTATTAGCATCCTGCAGCTAGTATTCAGCACCTGACATGGCTCCTCACATATCTTTATGAGAAAAACTCTTTTAGCAATCCCTGCTAATAGAAGGACAATAATGAAGCTGATTGTGTGCCAGCCTGTTTTATAGCCATTAACTAATGATCTTTTGACAATTACTGCTATATCAAGTTTGAATATATTTAAGTGTCCATTGCTTGGTAAACAATACAATTTGTGACCATACCAGTCTTTTTATCTGCGAAGTGGTTATCACAACTAAAAAAACCCACAAATTCAGTGACACCCATATGCTACTGGTATGTAGATTATATAAAGAATTGGTAATCCTAATTAAGTATTCCATTGCTTTGAATACAATAAACACCACCAATTCTTTTTTCTCTAAGCTTTTAGATTGTTACTCCTGTTTAATAGATTGCTTAGCCATTGAAACAAAAGCTGACTATGGCAGATTAAACCCAAACATGATCAACATTGATTATAGATTGTGTGCTTAATATCTAAATCTGGTTAAATGTCCAGTAGTTCCCCTACCAAACATGATAAAAATCATTTAGCCTTTCAATCTAAAAAAAAGAAGATTTTGAAGTAATGTCTTTCCAATCTGTATTAGATATGGCTCTATCCTCAAGGGGCATTGGCAAGTGAAATGTATGTCATCTCTGAGACTTATAGGGAAAGACAACCCTCATTTCATGATAACTTAATTTATTAGTCTTTATATCGAATAAAAATATTCTGGCATGATAATCAGTGCAATTGCTCTGTAAGGGTAGACAGCATGCTTCTGTGACGTCACAAGAGACCAAATGCACCCTGGTGGAGACAATGAAGTACATTCCCTTCTCTAGATTTATGCTGTTAATAGATGTTTATGAGTATTGCTTGCATCATGTTTTGCAACGGACCCCTTGCAGAAGCAATGCAGCACATGCTTCATTTGGTCTCCTGTGACGTCATAGGCTGGATCTGAGAAGCCTCCTGCCTGCCCTTATACCAGCAGATTCACTGATTATCATGCCAGAATATTTTATTCAATATAAAGACTAAGAAATTAAGATATCATGAAATGACGGTTGTCTTTTCCTTTATATTCAACCCACCAAGTATGCTCTCCAAACCGATCTCTCATGAGTCATGTTCTAGTTACTGCCTGCTAACAGCTCAAAATGTCATGTCTACCAGGAAAGGTCTTATTGTTATCCTCCATTACATTGCATTGTTAGAGTCACAAGTAATTATAGTCAGGCTTCCAGGCTTCATTCCAATGTAAGGTGCATGCATTACAAGAAGAGAATATACTGATATAGGTTCCCTATACTTGGAAGGACCGAGACTGGTTACCCAAATGAAATGAAAGGTAGTTGGTAGTATTGGGGAAATATGCAGACAACCCTTTCAGCAGAGAATACTATTTGCTGTCATAGGATATGAAACTAATCTACTCACAACTATCATCAGTGGTTTGTATTCCACCGGCTGAATTTAAAACTCAACATCACATTCACTTGGACCTATTAGATAGCTTTTATCTTCAGACCCATAAAATATTTATATCCCTAATTAGATTTCAGATACATTCTCAGCTAGAGTTACTTACAGAGTATAAGCTGTCTGCCCATATATAAGCAGGCAGACCACCCAGGGTGAGTCATCCTCAGACTTGCAGTAGCGTTGTAAGTATAAAGCCACATCTTCACCTCAAATTACTTCCAGAGTATAATTATCTAATCATTGCCTGCAAAGAACTTACCATCTCTCCATCCCCAATCCTCCAATCCCTCTCAACAACATCCACATATCTTGCTGCCAGCCTCTTATTCACTCAGCTGTACTTGCCCCCATTCCCTATCTCTCATTAGTTGAGTTTCTGAATTTCCATGTAGTCCTCTCAAACCATTCACCTATTACCCTGAGCCACTAGCTGTTGTACTGTCACTAGGCTACAGTCAGCAGCTACCTTAAATGGCTCTGTCTCACCAGTTTGATACAAATACGTTAGGGGAGGTTTCTGAGCGGGAAGGTTTCTGACTGAGGTTTCTGACTGAGTTTTCTGACCGAGGTTTCTGACCGGGAAAAAGTTATGGCCAATTGTGCCACAATTATAAGTGGTGGCAAGAAATTTGTCAATCTAAAACAAAGTCAGGATAGGATCAATCCTATATTGACTGTAAAAACTATACCTTTCTGTGATGGAATTCAAATTACAGGTCAATAAACCTTCATTATGTGAAGCTTTCTGACCAGAAAAGAGATGGTGAATTGTGCCATAAATATAGGGGGTGGCAAGAAATCTGTCAATCTAAAATAGAGCCAGGATAGGATCAATCCTATGTTGACTGAAATAATTATGCCTTTCTGTGATGGAATTCAAACTACAGGTCAATAGATTTTTTTATAACTGCCGGTCAGAAACCTCCCAAGTCAGAAACCTCTTTGGCAGAGGAGGAAGTCAAGAAAATCTTCCTTCCCGGTTTTTCCTTAGTCTGGAAAGGAACAAAAAGCACAGGAAAGGGTTTCCTGGACCATAAGAAACATGCGGGAAGTGAAAAAACAGTACCTTTCTGTGACCAATTTCAAACTGGAGGCTAAATTAACTCTGTAACTGCCGGTCAGAAACCTTGTTCAGAAACCTCGGTCAGAAATGGTCAGAAACCTCCCCGAACGTAAGTGCATCACATTGGTGAGAATGAGTCAAATATGGTTGCCCAATTATCTGTGGGGAAACCCTGAATCATTTATCCCCAATATTCCATCAACCCAATTGACAAATTACACTCGGAGAACTCATTTTCCTTCATCTTAAAGTATGGTTTAACTCTCTCCTTAAAAAAAAATTGATTGTCTGTCTCTAAAAGACTCCAGTTCCTTACTTTTCCCCAACAATCATTCAAATTACTTCACCTTGAAGAATACAAGGATGTGAGAAACTGCACTGAAATAATGCACCAAAGTTTATGTTGAATGATATTGTCGAGACAGCAGCGCTGCTTTTGTGCATCAATAAAGGCTGTGAGTGGGAAGTCAATCTTCAGGGTTACATCTATGCATAGTGAGAACAAAGCGGCATTCATAAATACCAAGTAAGAAAACAATTAAAACGGTTTCCCATTGTTTGGGTTAAAAATTGGATAAATCATACATTATGAAAAGTTCACAGCTATTCTAATTTTGGAGTAACAAGGACCTAGCTTGCAGTAAATGGTGAAATAGATTAATAAGCGGTGGATCGATTTTGGGCTGGTTAGCTAAGATTCAGGGATTAATTAAACTTGTCAACTACTTTGTCAAATCATTGGATCTCAATTACATCGTTGGTGCCCAATAGACATGGGGCAAATGTGATAAGTTGTAATGAAGCCATTGATCTGATCAGCTGGAACCACAAGTCACAACCTGCAATGTTCTATGGATTTGATAACGACGGGGTATCTTATCCATTCTTCTCTAGATTACTTGTTGTTGCACACAGCCCACATCCAGCACATTGAATACAGAGCTGAAATACTCTACCCTCAGGGTACTTTAGCTGTATGTATTACAAATTGAGAGGCTCAAGGGTGTCCCAGGTAATGAATAAAACTCTAAAGTTTTTGATAATGAATTTTTACTCCCTAGTTACATTATCCTCAATGCCCATTCACACATTTATCTGAGAGCCTCTCTGAATTGAATTATCCTGTCTATTGGTTGCAACGGAAATCTCACATAATTTGACTTTTTGAGCATTCACCGAGGGCAATGTTGGCAATATATCATACTAGATTCTAGGGCATAATTAAGGAGACATCATATAATCTATTAGTTAAAAGGTGAGTCCTTGTTTGGACAGATGCAATGATGTCTGTTATTCAGTTGACCAGTGTGATAGTGGTGCCAATCTGACCATTCATTGCCAGTGCAACTTTGACATTATTTTCAGAATTCTTTGCTCTTTTTACAGCTTTGCTTGAGCTGAAGATCTTAAGTAGTGAAGGTTATAGCAGTTGCTGCTCATTTGCCTGGGTCCTTACCCTGCCCCGAGGGATAGCTTTCTGAGCAATTCACAAAATTAATGGCATTCAAGCAAAGATCAATTATCCATAAACACTAGGGTGGGTGATGCCTTCTAGTAAAGAACAGGCAGGATGTTTGGGGCAATAAGCGGAGAAGGCATTTTTATAGGTCACCAAAAGGAAGGAAAAAATTCTAGTAGGCTATCAATGCAGGGTAAGGGACTTAGGATGCATTTTAGGATGGTGTAAAACGTCATAGCTTTCCTGAGTATTTCCACAATATCACCCAGTCACTCAGGCTCCCAGATTGGCATGTACACATCACTAGGCTATAATCTGCAGCTGTTTCATTATCTGAGGTGAAACCCTTGATCACAGATCCCCAATTTCCTACCAACCGAAGTGCCAAATATTACCCTGAGGACCAAATTTCCTCCATCCTACAGTTGTTTTGATTTGACTGTCTTTCTCCGTCTTTTCTTTTTTTCATCAACAATGGTAAATTTGTTTTGAAGAAAACTAGAAAGTGGGAGAAGGTGAAGCTACACTGAAGTAAAGCACAGAATTTTATGTAAGATGACATTGCAGAGTGCAGCACTTGTTAACCTTATTACTATTCTTCACAATTCTCTAGTACCAGCAAATAAGACAATTGCACTGCTTTTTGTGCGTAACGAGAAATCAGGTTCTCCATCTTTTGTGTCAAAAATTGGATATGGTTGAATCGGATGAGTAATAAATGGTGTTCTCCACAGCTATTCTAAATTTGGATTAACAAGGACACTACATGCACTAGAAGGTGAATTGATTCTAGGCTGGTAAGCCAAGAATAAGGGATTACTCAGACTTGTTGACAAAGGAATTGGTGGAAAATCTAATCATTGGATCTCAATCACATCACTGCTGCTCCATTGACATGTGGCAAATGTAATAAGATGTAATGAAGCCACTGATTCAATCAGCCAGTACCACTAGTTGTGCTCTTTCATATTCCATAACTTTGAATATAATGGGGTATTTCAAACAAGATTACTTACTGCAACTGTGGTGTTAAAATTCAATATTATCAACATCAATATCAAATTGGCATGAAGTGGATAACAAAACATAACATCATCTCTGCCTGTTGTGAGAGTCAAAACTTTTATCTACTTACAATATTCCATTACCCAAAACAAAAAGGATGAAATAAACTCAATCATCAATTAAAACATTGAATGAGATTAAATGGAGAATAAACACTGATAGTAAAACATGATGTTTGGATAGAAAATATGAATTTAGAATTCTTTTTCTCATCTTTGTTTTTGGGGAGATTAGGACAATGAAATGCACCTATCCAGTTACGAAACTAGGATTTGACATTTAACCATGGCATGATATCTGACATGTTCAATTATATTGAGTGGTCCTCTAATTGTTCTAGTGTACCCCATATTGTGAATCTCAGACGTTGGGATCAGTTATGACTCTAAAACAGCCACAGGAGCAGATATAATTAATGTTTATGTAAAATAGAATTGTTTCATATTTATTATCAGGTGGTTAAAAGGTCAACAAGTGGTGTAGGGCCCAATATAGGAAGAGGGGGTTTAAAATGAGGTCATGCTTAGGTCAATGCCAAAGAAGAAATCATTCTCTTACACCTATTCATATAGTATAAAGCATAGCACATACTCAATAATGGTAAATGCTAATGATGAGGAATGTATTATCCCTTTCAGATTGGAGCGGCTACTACATGGTTCCTCATTCCAACTGTCTATGGGTCCCGTCACCATAAGTACATGTCTTACATTGAATCAGTTTGTAGCAAACACGCAATATGCCTACCTTATACAACAAAATAGTTTCTTTGCTAATAATGTTTCTATACTCAATGGCCAGCCATTACTTCAACACACTGTGTCCATTAGAACGTGTGGTACAAAGTGGAACTTGATGGGTTAGGGCAAGTGAATCCAAATGCTGAGTGGCATACAGCCCACATCCATCACATGGAAAACAACACTGAAATAATTCACCCTCATGGCACTTTAACTATATGTATTGCAAAATGAGAAGCCCTAGAGTGTCTCTGGTGATAAAAGAAGCTCCAAAGTTTCAATAGTGAATCCATTTCCTCCCTAGTTACAGTCTCCTCATTGCCCATGCAGGCACTTATCTGGGAACCTCTCTGAATCACATATGAATAATTCATATAAAATACTGAAGGAGTATGCATTAAACTTGCAGAGTACTCTCTCAGCTACAATCCTGAGTGGAAATCATTTAAACCCTTTTATCCTCTCTGTTGCCTGAACTGTAGAGCCCACATATCTTGGCTTAAATCTAGGATATATTTAAGTGAGCTTGTCTGAAGGATACAGCATATTAATTTTTAGTTAAGAGATGACTCCTTCCTTGGATATTGCTATGGTGTCTGTTATTTAGTTGATTAGCTGTATCAGACAACTTGACCCCGAAAAAGTATATACCAAAAATTCTAAAAACGCACATGGGTGGTATATGCAGAATATACCATGTATATATCACATATAAAACCACTGGAAGTTCCGAAATCGTGGTATAAACTGATATAGGTTCCCTATACTTGGAAGGACAGAGTCTGATTACCAAAATGAAATGAAAGGCAGTTGGTAGTATTCGGGGAAGATACAGACAAACCTTTCAGCAGAGAATACTATTAGCTGTCATAGGATATGAAACTAATCTACTCACAACTATCATCAGTGGTTTGTATTCCACCGGCTGAATTTAAAACTCAACATCACATTCACTTGGACCTATTAGATAGCTTTTATCTTCAGACCCATAAAATATTTATATCGCTAGTTAGATTTCAGATACACTCTCAGCTAGAGTTACTTACAGAGTATAAGCTGTCTGCCCATATAAGCAGGCAGATCACCCAGGGTGAGTCATCCTCAGACTTGCAGTAGCGTTGTAAGTATAAAGCCACATCTTCACCTCAAATTACTTCCAGAGTATAATTATCTAATCATTGCCTGCAAAGAACTTACCATCTCTCCATCCCCAATCCTCCAATCCCTCTCAACAACATCCACATATCTTGCTGCCAGCCTCTTATTCACTCAGCTGTACTTGCCCCCATTCCCTATCTCTCATTAGTTGAGTTTTTGAATTTCGATGTAGTCCTCTCAAACCATTCACCTATTACCCTGAGCCACTAGCTGTTGTACTGTCACTAGGCTACAGTCAGCAGCTACCTTAAATGGCTCTGTCTCACCAGTTTGATACAAATACGTTAGGGGAGGTTTCTGAGCGGGAAGGTTTCTGACTGAGGTTTCTGACTGAGGTTTCTGACTGAGGTTTCTGACCGAGGTTTCTGACCGGGAAAAAGTTATGGCCAATTGTGCCACAATTATAAGTGGTGGCAAGAAATTTGTCAATCTAAAACAAAGTCAGGATAGGATCAATCCTATATTGACTGTAAAAACTATACCTTTCTGTGATGGAATTCAAATTACAGGTCAATAAACCTTCATTATGTGAAGCTTTCTGACCAGAAAAGAGATGGTGAATTGTGCCATAAATATAAGGGGTAGCAAGAAATCTGTCAATCTAAAATAGAGCCAGGATAGGATCAATCCTATGTTGACTGAAATAATTATGCCTTTCTGTGAATGGAATTCAAACTACAGGTCAATAGACTTTTTTATAACTGTCGGTCAGAAACCTCCCAATTCAGAAACCTCTTTGGCAGAGGAGGTAGTCAAGAAAATCATCCTTCCCGGTTTTTCCTTAGTCTGGAAAGGAACAAAAAGCGCAGGGAAGGGTTCCCTGGACCATAAGAAACATGCGGGAAGTGAAAAAACAGTACTTTTCTGTGACCAATTTCAAACTGGAGGCTAAATAAACTCTGTAACTGCCGGTCAGAAACCTTGTTCAGAAACCTTGGTCAGAAATGGTCAGAAACCTCCCCGAACATAATTGCATCACATTGGTGAGAATGAGTCAAATATGCTTGCCCAATTATCTGTGGTGAAACCCTGGATCATTAATCCCCAATATTCCATCAACCCATTTGACAAATTACACTCTGAGAACTCATTTTCCTTCATCTTAAAGTATGGTTTAACTCTCTCCTTTAAAAAAAATGATTGTCTGTCTCTAAAAGACTCCAGTTCCTTACTTTTCCCCAACAATCATTCAAATTACTTCACCTTGAAGAATACAAGGATGTGAGAAACTGCACTGAAATAATGCACCAAAGTTTATGTTGAATGATATTGTCGAGACAGCAGCGCTGCTTTTGTGCATCAATAAAGGCTGTGAGTGGGAAGTCAACCTTCAGGGTTACATCTATGCATAGTGAGAACAAAGCGGCATGCATAAATACCAAGTAAGAAAACAATTAAACCGGTTTCCCATTGTTTGGGTTAAAAATTGGATAAATCATACATTATGAAAAGTTTACAGCTATTCTAATTTTGGAGTAACAAGGACCTAGCTTGCAGTAAATGGTGAATTAGATTAATAGGCGGTGGATCGGTTTTAGGCTGGTTAGCTAAGAATCAGGGATTAATTAAACTTGTCAACTACTTTGTCAAATCATTGGATCTCAATTACATCGTTGGTGCCCAATAGACATGTGGCAAATGTGATAAGTTGTAATGAAGCCATTGATTTGATCATCTGGAACCACAAGTCACAATTTGCAATGTTCTATGGATTTGATAACAATGGGGTATTTTATCCATTCTTCTCTAGATTACTTGTTGTTGCACACAGCCCACATCCACCACATTGAATACAGAGCTGACATACTCCACCCTCAGAGCACTTTAGCTGTATGTATTGCAAAATGAGAGGCTCAAGGGTGTCCCAGGTAATGAATAAAACTCTAAAGTTTTGATAATGCATTTTTACTCCCTAGTTACATTATCCTCAATGCCCAATTTGACTTTTTGAGCATTCACCGAGGGCAGTGTTGGCAATATATCATACTAGATTCTAGGGCATAATTGAGGAAACATCATATAATCTATTAGTTAAAAGGTGAGTCCTTGTTTGGACAGATGCAATAGTGTCTGTTATTCAGTTGACCAGTGTGATAGTGGTGCCAATCTGACCATTCATTGCCAGTGCAACTTTGACATTATTTTCAGAATTCTTTGCTCTTTTTACAGCTTTGCTTGAGCTGAAGATCTTAAGTAGTGAAGGTTATAGCAGCTGCTCATTTGCCTGGGTCCTTACCCTGCCCTGAGGGATAGCTTTCTTAGCAATTCACAAAATTAATGGCATTCAAGCAAAGATCAATAATCCATAAACACCAGGGTGGGTGATGCCTTCTAGTAAAGGATAGGCAGGATGTTTGGGGCAATAAGCGGAGAAGGCATTTTTATAGGTCACCAAAAGGAAGGAAAATATTCTAGTAGGCTATCAATGCAGGGTAAGGGACTTAGGATGCATTTTAGGATGGTGTAAAACCTCATAGCTTTCCTGAGTATTTCCACAATATCACCCTGTCACTCAGGCTCCCAGATTGGCATGTACACATCACTAGGCTATAATCTGCAGCTGTTTCATTATCTGAGGTGAAACCCTTGATCACAGATCCCCAATTTCCTACCAACCAAAGTGCCAAATATTACCCTGAGGACCAAATTTCCTCCATCCTTCAGTTGTTTTGATTTGACTGTCATTCTCCGTCTTTTTTTTTCATAAACAATGGTAAATTGGTTTTAAAAAACTAGCAAGTGAGAGAAGATGAAGCTACACTGAAATAAAGCATAGAACTTTATGTAAGATGACATTGCAGCAATTGTTAACCTTATTACTATTCTTCACAATGCTCTAGTACCAGCAAATAAGACAATTGCACTGCTTTTTGTGCGTAACGAGAAATCAGGTTACCCATCTTTTGTGTCAAAAATTGGATATGGTTGAATCGGATGAGTAATAAATGGTGTTCTCCACAGCTATTCTAAATTTGGATTAACAAGGACACAACATGCACTAGAAGGTGAATTGATTCTAGGCTGGTAAGCCAAGAATAAGGGATTACTCAGACAAAGGAATTGGTGGAAAATCTAATCATTGGATCTCAATCACATCACTGCTGCTCCATTGACATGTGGCAAATGTAATAAGATGTAATGAAGCCACTGATTCAATCAGCCAGTACCACTAGTTGTGCTCTGTCATATTCCATAACTTTGACGATAATGGGGTATTTCGAACAAGATTACTTACTGCAACTGTCGTGTTAAAATTCAATATTTTTAACATCAATATCAAATTGGCATGAAGTGGATAACAAGACATAACATCATCTCTGCCTGTTGTGAGAGTCAAAACTTTTATCTACTTACAATATTCCATTACCCCAAAAAAAAAGGATGAAATAAACTCAATCATCAATTAAAACATTAAATGAGATTAAATGGAGAATAAACACTGATAGTAAAACATGATGTTTGGATAGAAAATCTGAAGTTAGAATTCTTTTTCTCATCATTGTTTTTGGGGAGATTAGGACAATGAAATGCACCTATCCAGTTACGAAACTAGGATTTGACATTTAACCATGGCATGATATCTGACATGTTCAATTATATTGAGTGCTCCTCTAATTGTTCTAGTGTACCCCATATTGTGAATCTCAGACGTTGGGATCAGTTATTACTCTAAAACAGCCACAGGAGCAGATATAATTAATGTTTATGTAAAATAGAATTGTTTCATATTGTTATCAGGTGGTTAAAAGGTCAACAAGTGGTGTAGGGCCCAATATAGGAAGAGGGGGTTTAAAATGAGGTCATGCTTAGGTCAATGCCAAAGAAGAAATCATTCTCTTACACCTATTCATATATTATAAAGCATAGCACATACTCAATAATGGTAAATGCTAATGATGAGGAAGGTATTATCCCTTTCAGATTGGAGCGACTACTACCTGGTTCCTCATTACAACTGTCTATGGGTGCCTTCACCATAAGTACATGTCTTACCTTGAATTAGTTTGTAGCAAACACGCAATATGCCTACCTTATACAACAAAATAGTTTCTTTGCTAATAGTGTTTCTATACTCAATGGCCAGCCATTACGTCAATATACTGTGTCCATTAGAACATGTGGTACAAAGTGGAACTTGATGGGTTAGGGCAAGTGAGTCCAAATGCTGAGTGGCATACAGCCCACATCCACCACATGGAAAACAACGCTGAAATAATTCACCCTCATGGCACTTTAACTATATGTATTGCAAAATGAGAAGCCCTAAAGTGTCTCTGGTGATAAAAGAAGCTCCAAAGTTTCAATAGTGAATCCATTTCCTCCCTAGTTACAGTCTCCTCATTGCCCATGCAGGCACTTATCAGGGAACCTCTCTGAATCACAGATGAATAATTCATATAAAATACTGAAGGAGTATGCATTAAACTTGCAGAGTACTCTCTCAGCTACAATCCTGAGTGGAAATCATTTAAACCCTTTTATCCTCTCTGTTGCCTGAACTGTAGAGCCCACATATCTTGGCTTAAATCTAGGATATATTTAAGTGAGCTTGTCTGAAGGATACAACATATTAATTTTTAGTTAAGAGATGACTCCTTCCTTGGATATTGCTATGGTGTCTGTTATTCAGTTGATTAGCTGTATCAGACAACTTTTGTTGGCTTTCATCCACATTGCATTATTTTCAGAATCACTTGCTCTTATTTACAGCCTTGACTGGAGCTGACAGTTGTAAGTGGTTGGGGGGGTATGGTATTGCTGCTGGTCTTTACCCTGCCCTGAGTGATAGCTTTCTGAGCAATTCACAAAATTAATGGTGCTTAAGCCAGGATCAAAAACCTATAAACACCTGGTTGGGTGATGCCTACTTGTAAAGGAGAGGCAGGATGTGTAGGGCTATGAGGGGAGAAGGCACTTTTATTGCTCACTAAAAGGCAGGGAAATATTCTAGTAGGCTGTCAATGCAGGGTAGGGGACTTAAGAAGCAGTGAGGTATGGAGTAAGACCTGATTACCTTCCTGGGTATTGCCACAATATCCCCAGAGTCACCCAGGCACCCAGATCAGCATGTACACAGCAAGGTATTTGACAATATTTCTTAAGCTCCCTGGGACTTTATTGAATATTGGAATATACCTTTCTCATGTCTGCCAGCAGTGCTTCAGTAGGTGCCAGTCATGCCACTTTTACTGTGGGACTAATGCACATACATGGTCAATGTATAAAATGAAGGTCAATGAATGAAATGATGGAGATACTGAAATCAGATTCACCAGACAGATCTCTCCATCACTCTGATGGCTGCAGTATTTCATGGTCAGATTGGCCAATTTCTTCCTATGCTCTGTTCATTCTGACCACCAACGGCCAATGTTCCAGCCAATATTGAGGTCAGGAGATGTCAACTTGGCAATTTGTGTTCAGAATAGAATTTCAACTCCATAAACAAGCCACTATCCTGGTCCATTTTCTGTTATTTAGCTGTGTTATGTGGAGAGACAACACTATTGAGTAGTTTACTGCACTGAGAATGGAGCTAAATATACTGTGGTTGCAGCAAAAAAAAAAGAGATTCTTATTTTGAGGAGTTTTTCTACATAATGCTGAATGATTATTACAGAAATTTCTATTAATCAATCCCTGTGTAATTGAATACATCCATGTAGATGCATTGTCTGGCACCATAAGGCCCTTGGTATGTATAGATACAGTCACAGGGCTAACACACTCTGAGAGTCTACTAGTACTGTCTGTAACCACCAGGTGTGTGTGTATATAGATTAACACACTCTGTCAGTGTACTAGTACTGCTTGTAACCACCAGATGTGTGTACACAGGATTAGCACACTCTGTCCGTATACTAGTACTGTCTGTAACCACCAGATGTGTGTACACAGGATTAGCACACTCTGTCCGTATACTAGTACTGTCTGTAACCACCAGGTGTGTGTACACAGGATTAGCACACTCTGCCAGTATACTAGTACTGTCTGTAACCACCAGGTGTGTGTACAAAGGATCAGCACACTCTGTCAGTGTACTAGTACTGTCTGTAACCACCAGGTGTGTGTACACAGGATTAACACACTCTGTCAGTGTACTAGTACTGTCTGTAACCACCAGGTGTGTGTACACAGGATTAGCACACTCTGTCAGTGTACTAGTACTGTCTGTAACCACCAGGTGTGTGTACACAGGATTAGCACACTCTGTCAGTGTACTAGTACTGTCTGTAACCACCAGGTGTTTGTGTGCATTGATTAACACACTCTGTCAGTACACTAGTACTGTCTGTAACCACCAGGTGTCTGTGTATATAGATTAACACACTCTGTCAGTACACTAGTACTGTCTGTAACCACCAGGTGTGTGTACACAGGATTAGCACACTCTGTCAGTGTACTAGTACTGTCTGTAACCACCAGGTGTTTGTGTGCATTGATTAACACACTCTGTCAGTACACTAGTACTGTCTGTAACCACCAGGTGTCTGTGTATATAGATTAACACACTCTGTCAGTGTACTAGTACTGTCTGTAACCACCAGGTGTGTGTACACAGGATTAGCACACTCTGTCCGTATACTAGTACTGTCTGTAACCACCAGGTGTGTGTGTACATAGATTAACACACTCTGTCAGTCTACTAGTACTGTCTGTAACCACCAGGTGTGTGTACACAGGATTAACACACTCTGTCCGTATACTAGTACTGTCTGTAACCACCAGGTGTGTGTGTACATAGATTAACACACTCTGTCAGTGTACTAGTACTGTCTGTAACCACCAGGTGTTTGTGTGCATTGATTAACACACTCTGTCAGTACACTAGTACTGTCTGTAACCACCAGGTGTCTGTGTATATAGATTAACACACTCTGTCAGTGTACTAGTACTGTCTGTAACCACCAGGTGTGTGTACACAGGATTAGCACACTCTGTCCGTATACTAGTACTGTCTGTAGCCACCAGGTGTGTGTACACAGGATTAGCACACTCTGTCAGTGTACTAGTACTGTCTGTAACCACCAGGTGTGTGTACACAGGATTAGCACACTCTGTCCGTATACTAGTACTGTCTGTAACCACCAGGTGTGTGTGTACATAGATTAACACACTCTGTCAGTCTACTAGTACTGTCTGTAACCACCAGGTGTGTGTACACAGGATTAACACACTCTGTCCGTATACTAGTACTGTCTGTAACCACCAGGTGTGTGTGTACATAGATTAACACACTCTGTCAGTATACTAGTACTGTCTGTAACCACCAGATGTGTGTACACAGGATTAGCACACTCTGTCCGTATACTAGTACTGTCTGTAACCACCAGGTGTGTGTGTACATAGATTAACACACTCTGTCAGTATACTAGTACTGTCTGTAACCACCAGGTGTGTGTACACAGGATTAGCACACTCTGTCCGTCTACTAGTACTGTCTGTAACCACCAGATGTGTGTACACAGGATTAACACACTCTGTCAGTGTACTAGTACTGTCTGTAACCACCAGGTGTGTGTGTACATAGATTAACACACTCTGTCAGTCTACTAGTACTGTCTGTAACCACCAGGTGTGTGTACACAGGATTAGCACACTCTGTCCGTATACTAGTACTGTCTGTAACCACCAGGTGTGTGTGTACATAGATTAACACACTCTGTCAGTATACTAGTACTGTCTGTAACCACCAGATGTGTGTACACAGGATTAGCACACTCTGTCCGTATACTAGTACTGTCTGTAACCACCAGGTGTGTGTGTACATAGATTAACACACTCTGTCAGTATACTAGTACTGTCTGTAACCACCAGATGTGTGTACACAGGATTAGCACACTCTGTCCGTATACTAGTACTGTCTGTAACCACCAGGTGTGTGTACACAGGATTAGCACACTCTGTCAGTGTACTAGTACTGTCTGTAACCACCAGGTGTGTGTACACAGGATTAACACACTCTGTCAGTATACTAGTACTGTCTGTAACCACCAGATGTGTGTACACAGGATTAGCACACTCTGTCCGTATACTAGTACTGTCTGTAACCACCAGGTGTGTGTACACAGGATTAGCACACTCTGTCCGTATACTAGTACTGTCTGTAGCCACCAGGTGTGTGTACACAGGATCAGCACACTCTGTAAGTGTACTAGTACTGTCTGTAACCACCAGGTGTGTGTACACAGGATTAGCACACTCTGTCCGTATACTAGTACTGTCTGTAACCACCAGGTGTGTGTACACAGGATTAGCACACTCTGTCAGTATACTAGTACTGTCTGTAGCCACCAGGTGTGTGTACAAAGGATCAGCACACTCTGTCAGTGTACTAGTACTGTCTGTAACCACCAGGTGTGTGTACACAGGATTAGCACACTCTGTCAGTGTACTAGTACTGTCTGTAACCACCAGGTGTGTGTACACAGGATTAACACACTCTGTCAGTATACTAGTACTGTCTGTAACCACCAGGTGTGTGTACACAGGATTAGCACACTCTGTCAGTGTACTAGTACCGTCTGTAACCACCAGGTGTGTGTGCAGATAGACTATCACACTCTTGTCACGCGCAAATCACCAATACTGTGCAGATCGCCAATCGGCGCGGCGCAGATTGCGAGATTGAGATATTTTCTGTTATCGTTTAATAAAAGTAACCAGATAGCGGGATTTTGTGAAATGAATGCTTAGATTATAATCTAACCCTGGTACAGATGGTTTCTGCTGAAGAACTTTTCTGAAATAGATATAAGAACTTAGAGACAGAATGAATGCTTGCCGACTCACCGATATCGGCGATGTGCGCCCATTTTAGATTTGCGTGGCATCGATCTTGCGCCGTTTGCAAACGGCGCTGCACTGTTTGCTAATATTGGCAATCCACACTGATTGGCGAACGGCACGGAACAACTCTATCAATGTACTTGTACTGTCTGTAACCACCAGGTGTGTGTGTGTACATAAATTAACACACTCTATCAGTATACTAGTACTGTCTGTAACCACCAGGTGTGTGTATACATAAATTAACACACTCTATCAGTATACTAGTACTGTCTGTAACCACCAGGTGTGTGTGTACATAGATTAACACACTCTGTCAGTACACTAGTACTGACTGTAGCCACCAGGTGTGTGTACACAGGATCAGCACACTCTGTCAGTGTACTAGTACTGTCTGTAACCACCAGGTGTGTGTACACAGGATTAGCACACTCTGTCAGTGTACTAGTACTGTCTGTAGCCACCAGGTGTGTGTACACAGGATCAGCACACTCTGTCAGTGTACTAGTACTGTCTGTAACCACCAGATGTGTGTACACAGGATTAGCACACTCTGTCCGTATACTAGTACTGTCTGTAACCACCAGCTGTGTGTACACAGGATTAACACACTCTGTCAGTATACTAGTACTGTCTGTAACCACCAGGTGTGTGTACATAGATTAACACACTCTGTCAGTCTACTAGTACTGTCTGTAACCACCAGGTGTGTGTGATCAATAACATAGCACAGGTAACTTTCCTCGGCTTTAGACTTTTTCTATTTAGCATTCATGAGCAGATGTTATAATTGATATGGTCTGCTATACCATATTATTAGATTCAGACTTCTAGAGGCTGATGTGTACACTAGATACCAGTTAAAATCATAGTTATTTCAACGATGTAAAAATCGATTCTGCAGTTAAACTCACGGTATTGGTTCTGTTCAGTAGTCCATCCATGTATAGCTATACCACCTAGAGACATAAAGCACTTCACTGTAGTCTACCACTCTGTCTGATGGATATCGACCTTCTGTCAGCCTCACTGAAAGCTTTAATGTCACATGTCAAATCACAGGACGTCTTACATGTGTCACATGATCGATACCAGTACTTGAACAGCGGGAGTTGTCATGGCATGTCAGAAACTTGATAACTAACAGATGGTGCCTCTACCTACATGAGGTGTCGACCATGGCAGTGTATTCCCCTTTATTCCATGATTTCTGGGAATCTCAGTGTTTTTCCTGGATATTCCCATGCACATACCTGTCGATATTGCACACCATGAAGGCAGTAGCATCAATTTTGTAAGGTGTGTGGTTATCCAAGGATAACAGGCACCTGGTGCAGTTATCCATGGATAACCTGCATGCCTTACATGTCCTTACATGTCATATGTTACATGTTAAAACCCACGAAAAAGCCGAGACGGCTGCTGAGGTGTGAGACGCCGTGGTCTAGTGGTTAGCGCATTGGGCTCAGCCGTCGAAGGTGGGCAGATCGAGTCCCGGTCCGGGCGCACCTTTTTTTCGCCATGTGCGCTGTAGCTGTCCGCTGCCGGGCGACGAGGTGTATGTACCGATTGAACACGAACATAATCGTGAGACGCATTCAAAGCAAGTCAAGCCGAGACAGGCGCTGTACCTGTCCGCTGCCAGGTGCCGAGGTGCAGGCTAACACGGTCCGGGCGCATCTTTTTTTCACCGTGTGCCCGCTGCCATAACTGCGAGACGCATTCAAACAAAGCCAAGCCTAGCTGGGTGTTGTAGAGTCCGCTGCCGGGCGCCGAGGTGTATGTACTGATCGTGTACACACAATGGCTGGCTTCGAGTCCTGGGGAAGGGGAACAATTTTTGTTTTCAACTTGAATTTATTGGTATTCTATTGATTATCTATTGGTTTCGTGGAATAAAATAAGTAGTCAATTGATAATTCATGACTTGTGTGTGTTAGCAAAGGCTAATTACATTCAGGCTATGCCCTCGTGTAATTATCCTTCACTAACACACACTTCTCATGAATTATCCATTGATTACTTGTTCACTATCCTATTAAAACAACATTAGTGTAGGGGTATGTTATTTATATTCTAATATTACACTCTTTACGTTCATGTACCCGTGGGACTTAGTCCCAGGTCTCCAGGTGTGATGGTGGAGTCCGGATGGCAGGTGGCAGCACCTGCCTCTGGGTTCGTATCCATTACACCAGGGGGCCTCACACTCCTCCATCACACGACACGTGACGGGTCCGAGTTTCGTGGCTTTTCCCCTATATAAGGGCAGTTCCTACGTTAGTTTACCAGTAGTGGTCCTACCACTGCTCAGCATACTTTTACTGTTACCTACGGGTAACTAAATGCCATCCAGCATGTAGTCTCTATAGGCTGTTATCATATGTAACTAAGATTAAATAACAGATTTGACATCTAACTAAAAAGACGAACCACTACACTGGTGTCGTGACCAGTCGTTTTACGTTTATGAACAGTCAGTAATGACTGAGCTGAGCCCAGTAGAGGGAAATGGCCCTAATATGGACCTAGATTCCCCAATGGAAGAAGGTGAAATAAGATCACCAGCTACCAGGTGGAGGGATCCCCTAGAACACTACCCTGATGTGGTAGTGGATTTTGAAAATGTAAGAAAAAAGTTACATGACGACCTGGAAGAATTTGGAGATTCCTTATTCATGCCAGAAGGAACTAGCAAACCTGCACCCATGCATAGGAGCACAGCTCAATTTGGTAAACTGCCATTTGAGGTTCCTAAGCCAAGTCAGGTATGTTTGAAACCCCTTACAGTTCTCGAATTAAGCACCAGATTTGTGGATTCGAGAAAAGTAAGATGGAAGAGCTTGAAGACATGCAAGCTGAATAAGAAAGGATTCAATGAGATCTAATCATACTAAGTGGAACTAGTGATAGCATTCTGTCTGAAAACAAACAGTTGATAGCAGAACGATCTCAGGAGGACCAGGAACTTAGACGTCAATAAAGGAATTGACAGCTAAGATAGAATAAGAAAAAACGGATTTTCAACTCCAGCACGAACAATATTGTGATGCATTATACAAGGCGGATTTAAAATATAAATCCTCACGTATGGAGTTGAACAAAACCAAAGAGGAATTAAATTCAACTCAATCGGCAGGTACCAGGAAGAGCTAAGAAAGATTGAAGTAGCTTTTCAAGATGGTAGAGACATGTATCAAAAACAGAACCGTGAGAATGAAAATATCAGGGCTAAGTGGATACGTGAATCTGCCAATGGACCAATAAACAGTCCAAGATGTTGAATGATTATTAGTGTAGCAGGTGTAGCCCAAAGGGTTAAGATACCACCAGGTACTGCTTGTGATGTCCTATGCCTGAGCAGACCGGGAGTTTACTGTAAAAACTGGACTTGTGGAGCCTGATGTAGTCATGCAGTCAAGTATTGGACTTGAATCTGCCAATTTTCTAGTAGCAAATGCTGCTTGGACGGTAATTCCTGTATCAAATCCGGGTAACAAAACCATCTATCTCCAGAAGGATACCACTCTAGGGTTGGTTATCTTGTCTGAAATAATGGAAAGCTGTGAGCATGCTTTAGCAACCGAATTCCCTTCACTACCCACAAGGAATCCGGAATTAGATAAACTAATAGCTGGAAGTCATGCCAAGACAGATGAGCAACATGAAGCCAAGTACAGGGAAGCTCTTGCTGCACCAGGTGAAAAATCGGGACGTACTGATAAAGTGCTTCTTACAATTGACACCAGGGAGAATGGACCTTTTAAGACTTCCTTTAGCCAAGGAACGGGTGGCTGAGGAAGAGATAGCTAAAATGCTTGAGCAGTCTTTGGTCTAGACCTGTGTGCATGGTGACTAAGAAAGTAATTGGCATGACCTCATCAAAGGTGCATGGGAAAGATTTGACCTATTTAGGTCAGTCAGGTGATGCGCCGGTTCGATCATGTGCAGCGATTCAAGTTTCGAGGAACGCGCCATATTGTCTTATTCCTTCACGGGAAGCCTCTTTACCTGATTTTCAAGTAGTGCCCTTGTCTCCTAGCCAATCAAGATCACCTCTGGAAGTGATGGAGAAGCAGTCAAATGGGTCTATGAAGAAGCCACATCTTCCTGCACCCACTGGAACTCCTTCATATTAGGGGAGAGCAGCAACTCCAGCAGATGGTTCTCATAACCCAACCTTCTTTGGTGTCAGTGGACCGGGTAGCCATGCCTATCGTCCACAGCCAAGGCTGAACTTAAGGGATCCAAAGCAGTTTCCTCCTATGGGCCCAGCCGGACCAGAGACACAAGTCTTTGATCAGTACTGCAGGGTTAAGCAGGAACTGCAGACTGGAGGAGGTCAACCATAAGTCTTAGTGCTGTGGTGCAACACGCCCTGTTGCACCCATCACAGTTAAACAGTTTAAAAGGGAACTGGCTCAGTTACCCCTTGTACAGGGACTTCCAAACCAGGGTCCTTCTACGTCCACTGCTAGTATGGCGACAACCGTGGCTGCTTCTTCACATCTGCAGGTGTCAGTCACAGCTATTGAATCAGGGCACCCGGCACCGATGCCACAGGGTCAAGCACCCCCTCCTGATGGTGTGGTACATCAGCCCAAGGTCATTCAGACTGCCCAGACCTTCTTCATCTGGACATGTATCATAGGACAGTATTGAGCACTTTACAGTGCATTGATGCTATCCAGAAGTCTGAGATGAGATGAATCTCTGCTCAGATAAAGGCTGATGTCGCCAAAGTGAAGCAGGAAGCTGCAATTCTGAGGGCTGAGGCCATATCAGACAAGGAGATGGCATCTCAGATGCTCAATGTAGAAAGAGCAACGGACATGAGCAACCAACAGAAGTTCTTCAAAGTGTTTGGAGTAATTCTGGACAACTGGAATGGTACTGTCTGTTCAACAACCTGTTCAACAGCCTGACCAGAATCAGCCTGAGGAGAACATGGAACAGTAAAACTGCTACATGTTGGACATAATTGAGTGTCCCGTATCTGGAGGTGAATCACCTAAGTAATGTTAGATAGGAATTCATTTTTCTATCTAACCCGGTAATGATTGATTAGGATATATATTGTATCCTAATCCGGAAACTTAAGCTGAAACATAAAACATCAGGAGAAGGAGTATGAATGCTGCTTATAACTATCCATGGATATGCTGAATCTCTACTATAACTGCATAATATTATTGCAGTCTGTATAAAAATACATCACTAGTGGTGCCCTTATACTAGTATGTATACTGTGTTATTATATGATTTTGAACATTGGACTATCAACTGGATTACCTATCTAATCTTGGACTAAAACTACAAAAATGTCAGCTAGCACTATAGGCATACGGGTTTAGCTATGACCTCTCGTCTAAAAACTCTAAAGCTACAAAACCAGTTAGCTAGCACTACAGGCATCTGGGTTTAATACAAATACATCTCTGAGCTGCGTCTCATATTTGATATATTCAATACTCTAAAATTTTGAGAAGTATCAGGGGACATTCCCAAGTATTATATATTACTCAGGTATCATTATTACCAAATTCTGTTCATAAAATGGCACACCAGTGTGGGTGCTATATATTTTTTAACTATTTCACATCGAGTGAGTGTAATTAATACCCCTTAAGAGTATTATGAAACAATTACTTATTAGGTTCAATACAGACAGGCCTCACCGAGGTGATTGCGTTGCAAAAATGTTCCATGGGAGTGGATATTTGCATTTATCTCACGATTCTGGCCTCTACAGTGCCTTTTTGGTCATAACCCCCGTGCATTATCAAGCCATAACCCTACTCTCAGACCTTTCTTCGTCTTCAAGAAGGTGCTGGTTTCAATCTGGACATGTTAATAATTTGGCGAAGCATACAAAGTCAACCACGCCATAGTTTTTCAGTTAAAACCGGTGATCCAATCTACATCAAGGGTTTGAAAAAGTTTTCCGACATACCCGATGTTTACAGACTTCATTAGCAAAGAAATCAATGGTGCCAGGTGGAGTTATTAACAGGGAAACATGCTCAGATATCCTATATTAATATGCCATGCCTAATTTCTCCATTTTCTTCGAAATAAATAAGAATCCATTGATTTTCCATAGCGATACGTATCGGCACCCGCCTCGTACGGGCATTCCTTGTTAGACCCGTGGTTGACCTAGTTCTTACATCCGGGCACCTCCCCGCTTCGTCAACAAGACGAAATGGCCGTGTACTGGGCCGTGTGCATTGGATCGGTATGGAAAATCAATGGATTCTTATTTATTTATAAGAAAATGGATACAAAATGTAGGCGAACACCAACTAGGTAATACAGGGTTATAAGGTAAGAAATTAATACAAAATGGAGGAATCTATGAGATAAATGCCTTAATGCATGTTATGGGAGAGCACTCGTGGATTTACGGGTTGATAATCCATGACCGCACATTAAACGCATATTATGTCATGGCCTATGGGGATAAATTTGCTTTTAGATAAAGAAAAACAGCTCAGCTCCATTCAAAATCCAAGATGGCGGACCCCATTGAATACAAGCATATTGTATTCCATGCCCCCCATATGGCCGTTCTAGTACTAAATTATAGTTATGATCGTATCTGCCATGACATAAAATGGGTTAACCCTTGTACAGATGTGCTCTGTAAAAATGAATGTCATTGAAATGAATATGGAATCCTCGTCCCAAAGTTGCCAGTGATCCATACTTATTTTCACAGAGGGTCCTTGTACTACTGTACTGCCACCTGGGGCTTCTTGTAAAAAACTACACTGGTTGACTCCAATACACTTATGGTCGTAAACTGTTTAGTTTTACGAGGCACCTTGGTAGATTCAACAGTTATATTTCTACAGTGTAGTAGTACCGGTAATGTGGTGCCCCCACTACACACAAACACCAAAAGTGATCTGATCTGTAGCTGATCTATACAAGCCATGTAATCAAAATTTTATAAAGGCTGTGGATTTATAGCGGATACAGCTTTTTGTAGTCACACAATAGTGACAGGTGCATTATTGTACACATGTGGGTGTGTTCCTGTTACCAATTACACTACTCATACTCAATGCCACATTTCAGGCAAAAGGCTGCAAAATAAACATTGCCATCCAGGACAGACATGTGCACACTCTGCACGTATATCAGCTTTATTGCCAGGTATATATGTTAATTCTTTTAATCAAGTATGGGTAAACCTATAAATTGTCATGGACCTACACGTGTAGATGTACTCTTCTCCCATTGAATAATCGCCCTGGTTATTTTATACATGTAGGTAGAGTACTGGGAGGCATATTTCTCAAGATGGTACAACTGAACACAGCTACTACAATTTGAAACCCTCAATATCAGAGAGGGTGATCATAGGTATTGCACTATAACTACTCTGCACGTTCAGAACTTTATACAGGAATTACATAGGGTTTGGTAGGGCAGTTGTACCAGTGCTATTATTAGTGACCACTAGATGCAGGGTTGTAATGGCATTTAACTGAGGGATATCACTATGACTTGAAGGGGTCTAGTCGTACCATCTTGAGAAATGCCTTCCTTTACCACACATGCACACATACAAACATATGTAGTGGTCAGCAGAAAATGTCATGGAGAAACCGGGACTCGAACCCGGGACCCTCCAACTTCGAAGCGGAAGCTCTACTCCTGAGCTACTTCCCATGGCCTGACATTCTCTACCTTCCAGCTACACCTGGATCGGTATGATACACACACTAGGGGGCAGTGATTACCTGGTACCGAGCTCTCTAGAGATCCCCCTTGTGAGGCGGGACCATTCGGTATCTCCACCAAGTATGGGGAATTACTGCCCCTACACTCCTCCCCATCAGCTTCAACCACCATCCACTAGCACCCGGAATTCCCCCTCAATTCAGTTACCTGGGAGTTGAGGCTTTATCAAGCAGTGCTGGGGCACTCCTGACTTCCCAGTGGATGTACTGTTACTGGACTTGTCGAAGCGTCATCTGTATCATATCGGCCCAGTTCCCGAGTGTTCAATCCATGATTGCGTTAAGATACAGGGTTCCATACCTTCAATCCGTGATTGTCCATACCTGGTGGCAGACCCCCAGGGGTGGGTCTCCGGGTAATCACTGCCCCCTGGTATGTATCATACCCATCCAGGTGTGGTTGGAAGGTGAGAATGTCAGGCCAGGGGAAGCGAGTGAGAGTGAGTAATAGATGTTTAACGCCATTTCGACAGCTAAGGTCATATTCATGGCGAGAACTACATTACACAATTTCACAGAGGAATGTGTCAGTGCCCGTGCATATGTGCACCACACACATCCTAAGGGGATAGGAAAGAGGAGAAATAGACCCTTTTAAGTGGGCTAGGGAAGCCCGCCAGGGGAAGCAGCTCAGAGGTAGAGTAGCTGCTTTGAAGTTGGAGTTTTCACCAACCGCTACATATACACAGTAATGCATAAAATGCTCTGTGAATGTGACTTGAAGTCTGGCTAACATGGCAACGTTGAGGGTAGACCCTGGGGTATACTCCCATCAGTAATTACACACAGAGGATGATAGCGCTGTACACTGAAGGTCGATAATGATGATGCAGAGGCAATAATTAGCCCCAGTGTATATGGTGTTATTTATCAAAAAAAGTCTGAATAGCACAATTAAAACTTAATATATGAAATGCCCCTGAGCCTATGCTAGCAGGACAGCCTCAAGGGTGTACTTCCATTCAGTAATTACACAGACAAAGGAATTGTGCTGTACATAAATGGTTGACAATCATCCACTCTGGCAATACACAGCAGTAATTAGTCCCCAGCTTTTATGGTGTTATCTAACAGTGCAAGCTGGCCCCACCTGGACCATTAGTATGAGTCATCGCTGACACCTAGGAGTGCTGGGTAAAAGTAGTTCTCCCCGCTGGTTGCTGTATTGCTTATTTGTAGGGAGGTACCTAACATAGTAATCTTCCCCAGAAAATGGGCAACATCATGCCTAAAGACGAGAGAGGAATTCCTTAGAATGCCAAATGGGTGAGATTGCTAACAGTGCAGTCTCAACAGGCAGGTTTGATGTAGTCTAGTGTAAACAGAGAGTCATAAGCCCCATCCAATAATGCAGACATCCATTGCCCACAGCCCGGGGCCAACAACTATGTCTCATCTCGCTAACTAGCTTGTTAGATTTCCCTCATGATTAGGTGTAAGCAATAAATGATTTTAAATGTTAATTCTAGTTCTCCTGTAACATAAGCAATCATATGTTCCCTCATTTTGAGGAAACATAAAGTTTCCTTTTTTGCTGAAATGAAGATACACCTCTCATCTCATTCGTCCTTTCTTAATCAAAATGATGATGTTGTTTATTCATGAAACAAGTTACATGTATAGAGTTCACAAGAACTTGGTCCAAGGTGCAAACTGATCTAGGTTGGACATGAATGGGGAACTTAATTATTAATAAAATAAATTGTACTCACGTGGTGACAGTCTTGCCGGTTCCCACTCATTTGCTGATCACTAGCTGCTGCCCACACATAGATCACTGCATTACATCAATTACATCTTTGTATTTGGCATTGATGAGTTTCGAGTCTTTTGTCACATTTTAAGTAGGACAAAATGGAGGAATGAACCCCTCAGTAGTAGGTCTAAGTAGTAATAATTCCACAAACCCATTGTAACAGCTGATGGTGCTCTCCAAATTCTAACCTAAACACTTGTGGGATTAAAGTGAGGGCATTCTATTGGGGCCGTTGTCCCCAGTGCTGCCTGTAGTTCAGAACCCTTTGTAGAACAATCAGCTATCAACAAGTCATTAGCCAGCATTTCACACAACAAAAAGTCAGCCGCATTACTGACAGGTCGTACACTGTGACACCTTAGTGGTTTGGCTGTTGAACTACCTGCCTGTTATTTGCCAGAACATATCTAATAATAGCCTGGGCTACAGTTGCTGACTGTTCCTATCTATGGATCTTTACGGGCAAACAAACCAATGTACTGAATTGACCTCTAAGGTAGGGTGACTATGTCTCACATACTGGTAGTGCATACAAAGATCATCGTTTCGTCATATTCTGCATGGCAGATCATGTAATGCTCGTTCAGATAAGATAGATATTTATATGTGCCGGTGTCTTGAATATATTCATCTAACAATGTGTTATCTTATTGCCATTCACCTATTTAGATGACTGTACAATCACTAGATGCTCCTCCAATATTAGAACGTATTAGAAAGGTCATTATTGAATGATTATATAAAATGCCCCTATATATTCTATGTATCACTTTGGCAATTGAATCATATGTTTTGATATTTAGAATAAGACAATGAAATAAAAAAACAACAACCAATATATGTATTTTTGTTCAGGTAAGTGAGACATAGTCACCTTACCCAAAGGTCAATTCAGTGCATCGGTTTGTTTGCCCGCGGAGGCATATATACATAGGTGTAATCTACATCTGTAACTCCCGTTATACATGTACTATAGCTCTGATCAACTTGATGTAAACATGGATGAGGTATTGAACAAGGATAACTTTCACATAACATGGCACCCATGGGGTGACGTCAGTACCATCAAAGGCAATGAGTGTGCTTTGACGGTACTGGGGGTGGTTTAGTGTAGCTACCTGACCGTGGAATAGCTCGCTAAAACTGGGTGTCAATCCTGGTGTTCTAGCCCTACTCATCTGTGAAAGCTAGTTGATGGCCAATATACACTATGACACGTTTAACATATCATTTGGGGTGTATGAAATTAACGTAAAATTATCCTAAAATTACCCGAGCTTGTCCTTTTAATGATATATTTAAGTCTTCTTTTATTTTTGATGTATGCAACAGTACCAAAAGGTATAATTAGAATGATAAATCAAAGTTTATTTCATCACATCGGTACCAAATGTCACTATAAACACCTTCTACACTGGACCTGTACACCTCATTACGCTGCATTGACTCACACCTCCTTACCCAGTACATAAAACAGCCCCCCCCCTGGTCCCCCCATGGTTATGACCCTGCATGCTGACTACAGGCGGTGTGGTAGTAGTCAATGCACAGGCTCCGTAGTAAAGTTGCTGAGGAGGCTGCTTAATGAACTGTGACAGTCAGTTTTTTTTCATTTATGAGATTGGGGTACACAGGCCATTTGTCTATTACTGGGCCAATCGCAAACCTGGTTCAGAAATGCTGCAACATTTAATATGACTACTCAAGTGTGAGCATTAACATAGCTTTGGGATGGGGATATGTTTATAACAGGGTGTCTTCTACTCCTACCCATTATCTGCTCTCACATATGGCTGATTGCCAATATGTTCACTGTTGCTGCCAGAACCATGACACTGGCTTTTAATAATGTCAGAATAGGCAACATTAGAAATGGCATTAGGCAGGTGCATGCCAGATTTTTAGGTACTTGTAAGAGTTAACAATATCATGCAATCAGAAATGTCTGTTTTCTAAAAAGGATGGAGTTGAATATCTATGATTCCCACTTAAGGTATGGGTTCAGAGGAAGGACCAAACACACTAAAGACATGCACTTTTCAGCCTCAATGTACATTCTAATCTAGACTTGATTTCAACTTTATTTTCTCTATTTGAGACAACACAGGCAAACTGGATTTCATGGTATTTGAGCCTCTTCTGCTGCCTGTACTATTCGTAATTCAATTCCATGTATTGATTTTCCAAAGACGTTCTGACAATCCAATTTCATGGATAGAGCTATTGCCTCCAAAACAATCATTTTTGGGGAGCGGTCTTTCGGGTTGAAAGATATCCTTTACCAGATTTCATTATATTATCAGGATAGAGGGATTCTGTTGAATCATCACCACTCCAACGATATAGGCTACATTGAAGAGAACTGGTGCACCATACATTTTAAAAGGATACTATTGGGTGTAAAGTGTGTAAGGTGGGCACAGTAGGAACTCTTATCATGGTAATTGAAATCAGAGTTCCCACTACCAAGGTAGTATACTGTGAGTTAGGAGTGCACCATTCTTAGAAATGCAGCACAGGTACTTATGAGTAGCAGTACAAATGTTATAACGTGTATTTTGGTACAGCTGTCAGGTGTGTAATATCTTAAGGTGGATGGCTCCCATGCCAAACAGGTTTTCTGTGCAGGTTTCTGTGCATATATGTACTTCTCTATGGTAAGTGTAAGCCTGCACAAAACCATAGCAGACATGGGTGAGGGTCGAACACCCAACTTTCAGATAAGCAGTCGGGGCTCCTGTCAATGTGGCCACCGGGCAAACTGTTTGTGTAAGGCGCTCTGGGGGCAATATTTAACCTGCATGTTATAGTGCTATTGTTTTCATAAGATTTTTATTTCAATATTAAAACATAATACAAAAGTGCCCGGGACCATATGTTCAAAATACATTCCCTAGATGCAAAAGTTTTTTGAGAATATTTAGGGAAAGTTATACAGATATTTAGTTACTCTTACTATAATATCGATCCGCTGCATAATCCTATGGTAGGTTCATGGATGCATAGCTCCTAAATTTGGCCGGGACCCCTACACTTTTTAGTATTATTTTAGAGAAGATTCATTTAAAAATTTGTGGCGAAAATGTGGTGAACATTTAGCTACTTTTAGACCATGGGCGCGATCCACCTTAATCAAGTATGGGTAAACCCATGAGTTATCCTGGACCTGCGCCTGTAGACTGTGTACATATAGATGTGTTAGGTCCCATTGGGGAGTGGTCATTATTTATCAACAGGGGGCGGGTGGTGGGTTTTCGCGGGGATGCCCGAAAAATTTGTACGCCCCCCCTCAACGGCAGTCAAAATTTTTTGCGACCCCCCCGCACCGGAGGCGCGGAGAGTTTTCGTGCCCCTCTTTGATCCATAGTAGCGGGCTTTTTTGCTAAAAAGAGGGTGAATTTTTTTAGCCCCCCCTCAAGAGGGTCAAAATTTTTTTAGCCCCCCCTTTGGAGGGGTCTGAAAATTTTACGCCCCCCCTCTCAAACCCACCCCCCCCTCAAACCCACCCCCCCCTGTTGATAAATAATGACCACTCCCTTAGGTACATTCAGCATCATGCATGGGTGCTTGAAGGAATCACCCTGAGCATTTTATACTGCACCGCACATACACACATATAGACACATGTTGTACACTGATACCTTAAAGAACAGTGACTGTGAGTTGAACTTGAACAATGTGAGAACCTTGAGGGTAAACCTTGAGGGTATATTCCTATTCAGTAATTATACACAGAGGGTGGTTGTCCTGTATACATACTAATGGTCAATAATGATGATGCAGAGGCAGTAGTTACCCCCCCCCCCCAGTCTCTAAGGTATCATTTATTAAAGAAAGTCTGACTAGCACAAGTAAAACCTACTTATTTGCCTTCAAGCCTGTACTACCATTCAGCAATAACACAGGCAAAGGGGCTGTCCTTTGCATTATCTATATAAGTAGACAACCACCCACTATGGTGGTACAGAGCAGTACTCAGTTCCCAACCTCTATGGTATCATTTAATAATGCAGTCTCAATAGGCAGGTTTGAAGTAGTCTATTAGGTACGAGGCACATAACTATTAAAGCTGGTAGTTCTTTAACAGTAAATCCAAAATACAAAGTACAGATTTGATAAAGACTTGATGTATGTGATTATTCTACCTAATGGGACCTACAGTCCTTGTATGTGAACACTATAAACTGAAAGCTGCCAAAGATCTGTCATTATTTTCGAAATGGTTCCTTTACATTTGTGTACCACCATACTGCCACCAGGGGATTCTTGTAAAAAGTACACTGGTTCACTGTTCAGTTTTACCGTGATCCCTGGTAGATTCAGCAATTATCTTTTTTACAGTGCAGTATGCCTGTCTCCATACACTGGATGTGGGGGTGGGAGTGGGGAGCAAAGAGCCATATTGGTTAAGAGTGCTCTAATCAATATTGGAGACAGTTTATAACAAGCCAAAGGCAGCATTGTGCTTCTGAAAAAGCTATTTATGGATTCTACCTGGTCAGTGTTTCAGGTCATTCTTATCATATAACTGCCTTTCACACTGTGATCACTCACTGTATGCATTCTCATCGTAAGATGACATAGAGGCCAATGAGAGTAATTTCTTTCTAGTGAAATATATATTTCATTTCATGGTGAATGTTGTGGATTATGGTAGTCTTATCAGTTTAACCTACGTATTTCACCCTCCCCCCGCTGTTGAATATTCCTGTCTGTATTCCAAGTACTATATTTAAATGACAAGGCTAAAGTCCCCAACTTTTGCATGGTAGACAAATGTATTTATTAAATGCATATCTTAATAGTACCATGAAATAAATATAAAGGTAGACTCAAACAAATAATATTTGGTATGTGATAGGTAATGCAAAGAAGATTGTATAAGCAAACATTTGAGTAATACTGGATTCTGATGACAGATCTTAAGATGGATATAGGTATCTTATGTTTAGAACAGGTATATAGGTATCTTATGTTTAGAACAGGTATATAGGTATCCTATGTTTAGAACAGGTATATAGGTATCTTATGTTTAGAACAGTGCACACTTCAATGTCTTTAATTGGATGGATGAATGCAGTAAAGAGTTAGACATAGGAGAATGTACCAGGACATAAATCTAACAATTAGACAATGCCTGCCCAAAAGGGCTTTAATTCAATGTCAATCTTACTAAACACGATACACTTATTCCAAGCCTTTTCCCAGGAACTAAATTGGCTTTAGATATGACCACTTATGGGAGTTCTTGCAGTATTAACTATTAATCAAAACTGAAATCTAATATCAGAACCCTTACTTGCACAGCTACCAAAAGGCACAGATAGTGAGTCGTTCATACGGCCTGCACAATTCATGCATCCTAAACTGAACCTGATCTTGGCAAACACAGCCATTGGCTGTATTGATTCCCCGAGGACATTCTGAAAATCCTATTGCATGGAAGCAGTCGTTCTGCACAAAACAGCCATCTGAGTTGAAGGATATCATTCAGCAAACCTCATAACATCAGGGCAACAGGAGTCTGAAAAATGATGCTCATTTTAAACAACATTCCCAACTGATGCGCCTTACACTTTCAAAGAATGATATTTTCTGAACAGCTTTCTTTAACAGGAGGAATGTGACTTCATGAACTGAGAGTGTGGATTTGGATCCTTTCTGCTGATGTTTCACTACACTCAATGATAATATGGAAATTAAATTGTTTTGAAGCACTCTTCGTTTTCTTTAAACGCTTCACTTCTGCAAACCAGTGGGCCTCCACTGGGCCTCTTCGCCCGACTTCTGTGTAGGAAATGTATGGCTTAAGTTGGACCAGTGGACTATTGGTCTTAGGAGGTTGCACAGTTTAGGAATATCACACTGTGTGGTTCTTTCCACTACAATAGGAATTTTGATAATTCCTTACAGTATATAATAAACAGCCCTAAATCCATTCCAGGATCGCTGTTGTAATTTTGCAGAAATATAGTTACCTATCGAGGCAATCTGAAAGTTAACCTCCTTTTAGAATTATCTAGAGAGTGTGACTAATAATAATAATGACATTGTTACAGTTATACATTCAGGTTGGTTTTATTTGGAGTTTGTTCATATTAGTAAACATTTTCTAGAAAGGTGGAGTGGCTTGGCCCATGTGACATCCCACCCCTAGCTAATTAACCAAGCCACAGATATCCAGGGGTGTCTCCTCTTACTAATCACCTAATTAGGTTTTGCTTCATTTGATTGCAAGAGACCCTACTCCTGTGGTGGTAAAATCATAGGTTAGCATTTAGAAAAGCTGGCTTATCAGCAAATGATATGAGCCTGAATCAAACAGAATAGGTATTAGCTTTCAATGTATAAAATCACACACTCTACTCCTTTTCTGAACTAATCAATATGTTAGATATATGGCACTCCGATATCATTTTAAGTACTGCTCACTGAGGACTCATTGAGTATCAGGTGTGTGAAGGGGATTGGACCCAATAAGTTGTTTGGACTGACATAAATATTCAGATCCTTTATGTGTACAGACTAAGATAGCATCCAACTTGATAAAATCATATTATTTTCTTCCATTTCTTTTCAGATCTGAATTTAAAAGGAGGGCCTCTGAGGTGTTATCATTGAAAAGTCTTAGTTCCAGTCTGAGATCCGCAGGCAAGTTGCTGTACTACTGTATTGCAAATGGCAATACGCAAGTTATTACCAAAGGATCAGCCAACATTTCAGACACTAAAGCAGTGCTATTTCTGTAATCTGCCATCAGCCAAACAGCCCTGGAGCGGGAACATGATTCTTCTGATCCTCCTCTACTTTGTCTGACATTCAACACGTTAACCCTCACACACATTCAACTACTTTAAATGTTTGATGACTGGACTTAGAGCACAGCATAGAGTGCAATTTGTTAGATACCTTGTAGTGGCAAAGTTGTATAGCCATTTTGGAGATATGCAAAATCAGTTTAGGCCAGTTCACTGCAGAAAAGCATAGCATCCTGTTTTAAAGAAAACATAACAACGGAATGGAGACCAAGCTAGAGAGATTAGGGTCGCTGTTGCCCTTCATAAACTCATTCATTGTTCTATTTTCTGTGCGGGTGTACTCTAAGATCTGTACAAGAGAAGCCTAGTGAATACTAATAACAAGTGGAAGGGTAGGGATTCGAATCCCCAACCTCCTGGTTCTCAGATTATTAAAAGACACGTCACACAGTAGCCATGAAATCTGCTGACCAGTGCCAGTGCCAGCGTAACTTATTTCCTGCCTCCAACATTGAAAGGTAGCTTTTTAGTTACTTTGACAGCACAAGACCATAACATCAAAATTGCATTCGATACCTAAAACCTGCAAATAAGCCAAACCTGTGTATAAGCCACACCCAGAGTTTGTGGATTGCTTTGAAATTTAAAATGAATGTATTGAGGAAGGCATTGGGAAGGTGCGACAGCTACCTACACCCCATCCCCCCTTCAGATCCCTCGGACTGCATCAGAAATGATCTATAAGCCGCGACTTACACACTGGCTTTACGATACGCTAAAGTATCATTGTAGCCTATATTTCATGGATGGAAAGAAATGTAATCATATTTCGATCTACTGTATAATCCAGTGACTGACTCCAGTGACTGACTTGGCTGGACAGAGCTGCCCTCTCCTTTTTGCATGTAGTTAGGAGACTCTTTGTCTTGTTAAAGACTCGGATTCAGACATAAATGGGGATTAAAGAGGGGCACACCCCTACCTCATTAAAATCCTGGATGTGGTTAGGTTAAAACAGGCAATAAGCATTTGCATGTGTTGACCTGTGGGAGGGTATCTATATTGGCCATGTATAATATTGATAGTGTTAAAGCCTTTCGGAGAGTATTTTCATATTCTAGCCTATTACTTATTATTTCCTATGCACAACTGTCTACCAATTCACTTGAAATACCAAAGATGCACATCTATTTGGAACAATATTAGCTCTGCCACACTCACCCTGTCCCTGGGAAACATACCAGGCAGCTGTTGCCATGCAAACAAGAGATAAAAGGCTTTCTCTTCTTGACTTTCAAGCTGACAGCTAGAGCCAGAGAGAGAGCTATCTTTCAGTGTGAGGGATTTTAATGGGTCTTTTGTACTGTCAGCTATTGTTGAGGCTTTTAGAAGGCTCTGCACCTTTTCCTATTGTCATTATGCTTATTTAGAGACCTTCACAAAGGATCTTTCCTATGATATAGTAAATACCTTTTGTAACAAGAGGAGTCTAAAAGTTCAAGGTCTATGGGGAAAATACTTATATTGTTTTCCGTATCGGAAGGAGGAGAGCATGAGATATGTGCTAATATATGGATGATTTGAAAGTGAACATATAGATACCAGACAGTCAATGGCTCAAGGGAATTAATGTTCTATTATACTGCACATTCAGTTGAGGGTCAGCCATTTGATGGGGAGGAGGTGGCAGTATCATGATGCAGCTGCAGGACCACATGTTTGAAACCCTTGTCACAATCCAGGCTGCTATTCCGCTCTTCTATGTCACCTTATTCTAAATGGAAGCTTCAGAAATGTTGTACAGGTGACAGTGAATGATATCAGAATAGACGAGATATAGGACAAATCCTACATTCTAATACAATGACAATCCTTCCTTCCTACAGATAGTGTGTACAGTTTAAGCAAGCCCAAAGCGTGGGCAACACTTTGCTGGTTTAATTTCAAGCAAGAAAATCATAACCTCATAGGCCGGGGCTGATAGGGCCCACCATGCACCCCCTCCCACATCCCAACACAACAGGTATTTTTTTTTTCTCCTTAGGGTCCCCTGAACAAGATTCAAGATGTTAACATTGATTATCTTGGGATGCACTACCGGTTTTGCTCATTTTCCATGTGCGGGTTCAGACCACTTTTTGGTCAATTTTGCTACCATGTATATTCAAGGGGTATGCTCAATCCCTAAGCTCTAAGTCTATCTTATGTTGTCTGGATCCTGAAGCCATTGGTCTTGTTGGAAAGAAGATATAATAAGCTTTTCATCAAGCCCTAATACAATTTTTGAAGTTCAGATTTGAGTGTACCAGGCAGTTGGGAAGACAGAAGATTGAAATCACAAAGTTTCTTTTTTAACTGAAAATTTTAAATGCACTCCAGATACATGTATAAAACTTGGTCTTATCGCCATCTAATCTCAATATCTAATATGATTTATGTAGACCAAATCTTTTTCAGTAATATGAGACATTTTGCAGCATTTCTTGTAGACTATGACCCACGTTATTGCCTTGGAAGCGAAGACACTACCTTGAGCCAATACGATGCTGTTCCATTTCAATAATTTCCCTCTTTATCTAAATGGATGTTTTTCTCTGCTAAATCTTTATCAATTCTCTTGACTCTCATGTAAAAAAGGGTACTGATTAAGAATTAACATGTTTCTACTTAATAAAATTCAATGGCAAGGCTGCATATGGCTGAAATTCAAAATGCCCGACAATAGATTCAAATGTCACTTTGAATTATATATATGAGCAGTCTAGAAAGTATTTGGTGGGTCCTACTCACTATAAATCAGCTAAGTAGAATACAGTGGTGCTTTTGTTTTGTTGCTAGGTGGGGTGTTTGCCTAGCAACAGTAGATTTGCATAGCAACCAAGCCTGAAAATATGCTTGAATGTGCATATCTGCATGGTTTCCTTTCAGCAACATACTCCCCATATGTAAACTTGCATATAACTCTTCTGTGACTTCCATAATAAACTAGGAATATATGTGATAAAAGGTTGCTAGGTTGTGTGGTGGCCTAGCAATAGCAGTTTTGCATAGCAACAAATCCTAGATTCATACCTGTAAGTACATACTTGTGCATAGTCTCCCCTCAAGGGCACATTTCACTGATTTCAATTTGCATATAGCTCCCCTGTGCCATCACACAGTATGAACATAGGTAGTAGATGGCTGCTATGTCATGTGGTTGCCTAGCAAATGCAGCTTTACATAGAACCCCATATCCAAATATATGCAGAAGGGCACAGATAAGTGTATGGTCTCGCCTCAAGAACTTGTATGTGCACATCTCAGAATAGAAGCATATAACAGGTTGCAAGGTCATGCACTTGATATTAGTCTACCTTTTAAAATCAACTTATTGACAGAGACCATATAATGAGTTAATGACACCCTGTGTTATTTTGTATATACATATCCATCCATATGTATCTCAGATCATCCTCACATCATCCATGATTACACAGGGTTGTAATTCCTAACAACTGCCCCCCCCCAATATCAAATTCCTGTAACTACTATTATCAAAATTTACCATTGCTGGTACTGATAACGCACATTTAGAATACAGAGGATTGGTTCTCAGCCTCATAATGTACTGCATGCCTAAATGATTATCCCAAAAGCTTTGGGCAGCCTACTTGTCTGAAAGTAAGTGTAAGGTGGTTTCATTCACATATTGAGAAAATGAAAGAGAAATAATTGTACAATTCTCAGGATATTCTCTCATCTCTTACCTCTTCAGAGCATCAGGCCCAGTGTTATCCATCCTTACATATCTCTGAACATTATATTCTGGTTCAACTTCTCTCGTAGCAGTGTGATCCTAACAGCTAGGGAGTATGCTTCTGGACACTTCTGAGAAGGCATGTTGATCTGTTATCATTCCCAACACATGGTGTAGTGAATTACTAGTTGCCCTGATAATACTACTGAAGGCCACTGGCACACAGACCTTGAGTATCTTCTACCATTCAACATCACTCACAGTGGACATGGTGGTGGATTGCTCTAGCTTATAGATGAGGGAAGTGTCATCCATATTGTACGAACTGCTCCTATCATATCTAGAAAGCACCTAAGGCTACTGTTGTGCTTCTGTCACCTTCACTTTAATCTGCAGTCTCTCTCTTCATGGATCCTATGACTCGAGATCATCTTTATGCCTTTGACAATTGATAGCCATCTTTTAAAGTAACCCAGTCTATGATAGAAGTCACAGCAGAGTTATATGCAAGTTTACATCAGGGGAGTATACTGCTGAAAGTGGGTAACAAGACCAATGGCTTAGAGCTTAGGGATTGAGCATACCCCTTGAATATACAGGGTAACAGAATTGACCCAGAAGTGGTCTGAACCCGCACATGGATAATGAGCAAAAACTGGAAGTGCATGCCAAGATAATCAATGTTAACATCTTGAATCTTGTTGCGTTGGGATGTGGGAGGGGGGCTGCATGGTGGGCCCTATCAGCCCCTGGCCTATCACTATTTATACTGTGAACTTAGATGACATTTTATATTAGTGATCCACATGCAATAGGAATTTGATGGTGCTATTGGTAGAGGAAAACATGTACTTCAGTATGTAGAAATCTGCTTGTACTTATTGCACAGAACATCAGTGGGGCAGGCGTATATAATCCAACAAGCTAAGGTATTTCATAATATCATGCACAGCAATGAACAGTGCACACATACACATTTCTGATATGTCTATGTCTCCTTGAAGTGGAATATTGGGATGCTACACTCTCAGCCCCAATAGTAAATGGGCTATAAAGATCACTGGAGTGGGTATATAGTAAAACCCACTGTTGGATCATTGGAGTTGTATTAACAGCACCTACCACTGTTTTCTAGAAATAGAAGCAATCTACTGTAAACATTTGGGCACAGTCTGACAGTGTAGCTACTATGTTAACATTCAGTTTATACTTTCATTCTGCAATTACAAAGAGAAGCAGACTGCACACTAAGTGTGGCTAATTACAACAGTGGCACAGAGACAGTAATTAGCCTCCAGTCATTTCTGTGTACTTCTAAATAACACTACAATATGAAGAGGGAGGGCAGATTTTGTCTATTGAGAAAGAGTTATTATCCAATCTGATTAAGGAAGCTGCCATCACCCAGAGCATTGTTTTTTTTTCTGGCTTTGTTTAATTGGTCTGTTAATTTTCCTCATGATAGAGACAGTGATTGAATGATTTGATACCTTAATTGGTTCCATCTGTTCTGTTACTTTCTATCAATCCAAGCAAGAATGTAATCATGTTTTAAAAAAATTAAATCACTTTTTAAAAATGATTACCTTTCCATTTTTAAATGTCTGAGTTAGGAATGTCTGAGTTAGGAATGAAATCTCTTCACTTTACACCTAGCAGACCCTTTCATATGAAATGCAGAGTGTTCAAACTCCTATGTTACATACACTATAATAAAAATGTCATCGGAGTAATATTGGAGTCCTAGTTCGAAAGATCTGTCGTTATTTTCAGAGATTCCTTGTACATTTGTGTACTGCTGCCTGGGTCTTTGTGTAAAACCTATACTTGTGTAGAGGTATAATATTATGCATAGTACATAATAGGGTCTATTATGGTGGTCGAGTCAGTCAACAGGTGTTCCTCTGGTAGCGGGTAGGTGGCAGCACTGACCTGGGCTGGTGGGGATATCTGGTGATGCGTGTCAGGCTGGTATATAAACCCCTGCGGGCTTAGCCGCCGTGACAGAAGCCCTTTAGTCTTCTGTGATACTGTTGGTAGATACCACTACTACAACCTATGTGTCCTTTTGCTAGTTGCCTTGAGGCAGCCCAGTCAGTATAGATCATCTGGAAATGAAACCGTTGGCATACACTCGGATCCCTGTCTCAGTTATCTTTTCACATAACAGTGAATCGAACCACTGCACTTGCTCGCTGCTATACAATTATGGTGGTTCACTGTTCAGTTTTATGAAGATCCCTGGTAGATTCAGCAGTTATCTTTTACAATGTATATATTGTAAATACTTCATTGTCAAATCATCAGTGGTCAAGACTCTGGGTACATAGCATATACCTGGCAGGTATAGGTCTTTGTTCAAAATGATCTGAGGTCTGCTGATGTCATATAAGTAGGAGAATGTATCCCAGTTGCCATATCCCTTTGCCAGGCACTGGCTATCACTCATCAAATAGGAAAGAGTGACTGATTATCTAACCAATGAGAACCCAGATAATTATAAAGAAAACTCATTAAATCCTGACATCAGTATTCAATCCTTATCAAACAAAATCCTCAACAGTCGCTGAAGAGCTGCTGGTTTGAAATGAGCTGTTTTTGTTAGTTCATTAGCAAGTTGTCTGAGATGTGCTGGTACAGAACACTTGTATCATTATTGGCTATCAGCAAGTCATCAAGCAGCATTTCACACACCAAAAGGCACTCTTGTCACCACATTACAGGCAGTTCTGTTGCCACCTTAAGACATTTATGACTGAACCCTGCACCTCCCATATCACCCACCTACCACACATTACAATATCTCTTACTGTGCTAAGTAAGCTCTTAATGTTCAATGAATATACTAGACAGTCGATGAGATGCTAAAGTTCAATACTTAAGTCCCTGTCAGGTTGGCAGCAGTTACGACATACATGATACCTGGTATATTGAGATAGAGAAGGATGGCTATGTTTGTAGATGTCCAATTCCAAGGTGTCTTAATTGCTAAACTCCAATCAATATTATGATATACCATTTTATTATTCCATAAATTCTAACATATTTTGTATTAATCAAAGAATATCTATGAAATTAATACAGAGGTTGGTTCTGTGGTGGTCCCGCGTCGTCCTCGAGGTACCTTCGTGGTCCTCGTGGGCGACATCGAGAGCACCTCTATTGCCCGACGCCTGGGGGCGCTGGAGTCCAGCGCCACGTCACCACTTGGTCACGTGGCCCTTGACTTCGGTGTATATAAGGCCGTTGTACGGCCTTCCTCAGGGTCAGTCCAGCCCCGACTGACCATCGTGAGCGATGGTTGGCGGCTGCCCGGCTACCATATCCTAGTACTCCTCTGTGCTGCTGCACAGAGGAGGTGTATGTGGAATATCAACTGTAGACACTAGAAGGCCTAGTGTCGAAACTGTTATAGAGTTCAAACTCTGCCACCTGTAACTGTGATCGAGAACGGCTGATGCCTATGTGTTATTAGACAATAAAGTTTTAACTGGAACCTGAATAGTTGTTCTTCGTTGTTTATCGAAAGATTCGATATAACATCGAGGGGTAGAACGCTACACTGGTGCCGTGACCAGTTGTTAACTTTAGTCCGCATAGGTACTGCGAGCTTAAGTTCGACATGCAGGGTCACTTGGATGAAGGTGATGACCCCAATCACCAACATCAAGTGACTACAGGGCCGTTAGTGGATAGGAATGATTCACTAATTGGTGGTGGTTTGAACCACACCCTGATATTAGGTCCATCGTCTGACCCGTTGGGCCTGTATCAAAGGAGCCGACTACTCAATTGGCGAGTATCGACTCAACTCTCTCCGGCGGCTGAGAACTTCTTAAGGACACAGAGTCTGTCCTATGTAGAAAAATCAGCCTCGCCCGTGGGAACTCCAATGGGCCTTGGCAGTTGGTCCTTCGAGGGTCCCTCGCCCGTGTCGATACAAGGAAGTATTGACAGTGGCAGGGGACTCAACGAGGAGTTGCTACAAGAGCAGCAACGCCAACTGCGCCAGGGTCGCCAGCAGTTGGACGCTCTCGCGAGTAACACCACGAAAGCTCAGGAGAAGAGTACAGAAATAGAGCTGAAATTGGAACAGCTTAGGCAGCAGGCGTTAGAGGCTTCGAACAAGACTCAGATCGCGAATAGGGAACTTAATGATCTTCAGGAGAAGGTCAAGCAGCTCTCTAGCGAAAAGGAGTCCTTGCTTGCAACGAAGTCAGAGATCGAGCGTAGTCGGTTGACAGCAGTTGAGTGTCAATCGCTAAAAGCGAAAATCGATCGCCTTGCTACTAGCCGCCGAGAATGTGTCGAGAGAGCTCGAAACGATTTTCGGGATGCCCAGCACGAGCAGACGTCCCTTAAACATAAGTTGAAACTACAAGAAGTAGAAAAGACTATGTTAGAGGAACAACTACAAGAGTTGCGGCATGAGTTGAACCAACAATCAGCCGAGCATACTGAAGAAGTAGCTGAGCACCTAACGGCTTATGAAAAGCAGGTGAGCCAGCTACGTCAGGAACGGGAGTCGTTACTCTGTCAGATGCAAGCTGACGAGGATGCTCGAGCCAGGGACGAAGCAGAAATGCGTCGTCGCTGTGAGGAACGAATCGAACACGCAAATAAAATGGCGGAATATCAGGTCCTAATGGAACAGAAAGCGAGGCACGAGGCCGAGCTTAATTCCTTGAAGTCTGAAACCCTAGTAGCCCAGTCACTGAAAGATCAGAAGAATTCGGATACTCTGGGAGCCATGCGTGATGAAATCGATGAGCTCCGACGAGAGATATTGTCTCGCAGGAAGGCTGACGAAGCCAGGGTGAATAAAGAAGTTCGAGATGAACTCGCACTCGAAGAACGTCTGAAGGAGCAGACGGAATCGAAAGTGCGTACCGCTAGACTTCGAGATAAGCAACAAAGTAGTGAATGCAGCACTACTAAGGTTGCTATTCAAGGGGATCTAGTCGAAAACCCTGACTACAGAGAGTGGCTCGACCGTGCCATGAAGGAGGTCAAGCAACTCTTTGCCATCAGCGAGCAACGAGATCTCTCGAAGCCTGAACATACCCGCCTGGAATTCCTAGTATCGGAATTAAGGCAGGCGGAACGTTCAAAACAGCAGGCAGAGATAGATAGAATGGTGGGAGCAATCGACGACATCTTGAAAATCGATTCGAGGTCGCGTCGGACCCTACCTGTTCCTTCGATGCCACGCACCGATGGTCTAAGTGGAGTGATCGGACAGTTCTCGACCCCTACCACGACCCAACAACATGTTGATCCGCCCAAATATAGGGATATCAGATTCGAGGCTTCGCACTTGAGTGAAGCTGATTCGGGTAATCCCTGGGGGATGAATCACAGTCGTGCAGACACGACTATGAGAAACATGGGGATGGACCATCAAATACCTAGAAGAGGCACAACATTCGCTCTCGATCAGGTCAGGAGATCAAGCAGAATGTTTGAAAACACCTCTATCGGGCATGAACCAGCCCGTACTAGGTCAGTCGAGTGCCCTCCATTTACATGGAAGGACGATTGGCTCCGTTGGTACCACGGATTCAATCACGTCCGTCGTGTAAATGTATGGACCTAGAGTATGGCATTAGCTCAACTCCTCATGTTACTCCAGAATGGCCCTGCAGCTGATACTGTGTGGCTATGGGAGGAGCGTGGAGATGGGACTCTGGAGGGACTGGTCGACATGGTAACGGAAGCCATGACTTCTAGCCTTCAGGACCCCATTGTTACAATGGAGAAGAGACGCCAAGGCAAGAACGAAAGCATTAGAGCCTATGGCTTTGCTTTAAGACGTCTTGCCGGCGATGCCTATCCAGGTGTGGACTTCTCGGTTGAATGGCTCATAACCAAAGTCAACCAGTTGTTCATAGGAGGATTGTATGACGTTGATTTACAACAAGACGTTCTTCGGGAGTGGCGCACTTACATGTCCCTAAAGGATCTCATGGACTTGGCAGACGAGTTGTTGCGGAAACGACAACTCCTGCCGAAGTTGGTGAATCCTACCTCGACAAATGCATTGTCGGCGCTGGCCGACGCCGCTTTGGTCGAGGAAGGGCAGGGGGAAGTGTCCTCATACTCGAAGCCCGGGGCGGGGAGTAAGACTAAGAAAGGTCAGAAATCCGCTAGTAAATCGAAAACACCAAACAAGGCCTCCAAACCAAAGGTACAGGAGCAGACCTTCTCGCTGAGTCAATTGAAGAATTTACTCAGGGTTATCGAGGGAGGGGATGTCCCTGGTACTAGCTCGGAAAAGCCGAGTACCCCTCCGTCCGACGCCAAGTGTTGGAACTGCAAGAAGCAGGGGCATTTCGCACGAACTTGCCCCGAGCCGATTAAGGGTCTACCACCTGACGCGACGGAAAACTGAGGCGGGCGGCTCGACGTGGCAATCGAGCTGCCCGACCATCGAAAAGCCAAGGTATCAGCACCTCTGGCACTCCTGATCAGACGACAGTAGATTTGAGGGAACTAGGTAAGGTCCCGGTAGGGCCGTCCCAGCCCTTTACCACAGTGGCACCGGTTGATCACCGGTCGGGTTCCGAAGATGTCGGTGTAGAAAAAGCCTCAATGGCCAAGGAACAGGGCGCTGGCAGCCCGAACTCCGAGGTTGAGGGTTCGACTGGATCAAAAGTGAAAGTCGACGCCGGGAGAGAGGCCCTGATGCGGCAGCTGGCCAGAGTCTGCGCAACAGAGCTTCCCTCAGATGATCCCTGTCTCTCTTTTCTGAAGAAGAGGGGGATCGATCTGAGTACTGACGTAGGGTTGAGAATGCTAGCAGGAACCGCCCCCTTGTCGGGGAAACGATGGTACCTGTCTGCAGAGATTCGAGGACGTTCTCTAGACTTCCTGATAGATACTGGTGCCAGCCACACCATTGTCTCTCGGGAACTCGCGAAAACGTTAGTGGTGCCGTCAGATAATCTCTACGAGGGAATAACGGCGTGCACTGCGTCTGGAGCTGAAATGCGGACCTATGGTCGATTGGTTTTACCTCTTAAGGTCGCATCGACCCACTATGTGTTTAGCCCAATGGTGGCCGATGTGGCTGACGATGGCATTTTGGGGCTCGACTTCGCGGCATTATACGGTATGATCCTGAATCCAAGGACGGGTCAATTGGTCATGACCGAGCCGGTAGAAGAGCACCATCAGTGTAAACTGAAGAGAGTGTCATCGATAGCCTCAGTAGCACAGACCACTAGGATACCTGCCAGACATCGGTGCGATGTCTTGGTAAAATCCGACGGTCTGGAAAGAGACCGACAGGGCATAGTCGAACCCGACCTGAAAACTCTGAGAGCTTTCGGGTTGGTTGGTGAGGCTGCCCTTGTCAGCAATGTCCGTCGAACAGTGTTTCCCGTCTGTAATCCACTGAATCGAGACGTTGTCCTGGAGAAAGGCCAGTTGGTCGGTACTGTACAATACGCTGACAGAAACGGTGAACTTTCTTCACCGGAGGTAGGATCTGTGATGACGCGTCTCGAGCAAGAAGCTGCGGACATCGAGACGGCGGAAATCGCGAGCACCCGCACGGGGGAGCTCCCTACCTGGCTGTTAGACATGTATGGCGACACCCACCTGACTCAGCCAGAAGAAAGACTGAAACTGTCCGCCTTACTACGTAAGCATGTGGACGTCTTTAAATCCCCAGATGAACCGTTAGGGCGCACCGATCGATGTCTGCATAACATCGACACGGGTGACGCACAACCAATCCGAGTCCCTTATAGAAGGATTCCGCTGAGCAAGAAAGCTGCGGCGGATGAACAACTTAAGGAGATGTTGGATACGGGGGTGGTTAGGCCAAGTACTAGTCCCTGGTCCAGTCCCGTCCAGATGGTGACGAAGAAGGATGGAACCATGAGATTCTGCGTCGACTATCGATGTCTGAATGGAGTGACTAAGAAAAATGCTTACCCCCTCCCGCGCATCGACGAATCCTTAGATGCCCTAGGAGGAAATAAGTGGTTTAGTTGTCTCGATCTCCAATCGGGATATTGGCAGATCGGGATGAATCCCGACGACGTCGAGAAAACCGCTTTTTCCTACCAGAGGGGGCTCTACGAGTTCGATCGTATGGCGTTTGGTTTGTGTAACGCCCCCGCCACATTCGAGCGAATGATGGAGGAGATGTTGAGAGGTTTGCTAGGTAAAAGTTGCCTGGTTTACCTCGATGATATCATCGTCTTCGGCAAAACGACGGATGAAGCAATGGCGAATCTGGCAGAAGTCTTCAACAGGATTCGGGCATGGGGACTGAAGCTGAAACCTAGAAAGTGTCAACTTTTTAGGACTTCAGTCGAGTACCTCGGCCGAATCGTGTCTGAACAGGGTATAGAAGCCAACCCGGGGAAAATTAGCGATGTAATGACTTGGGCTAGGCCCACTACAGTGAAGGAAATTCGATCCTTCATTGGTTTTTGTTCCTACTACCTTGAGTTCATCCCGGGGTTCGCGGAACTCGTAAGCCCTTTACAGGACTTAGTGATCCAAAAACCTAAAGGTAGTAGAGGTCGTTACGAGGCATTCGCGTGGACGGAAAGAGCCGAACATGCCTTTGTCGAGTTAAAACGAAGTTTCAGGGAGACACCTGTGCTTCGATTCCCAACATCCGACGGTCGTTTTATCTTGGACACTGACGCTAGTAATACCGCGATCGGGGCTGTTCTATCCCAAGTACAGGATGGAGTGGAGGTCCCGATCTCGTTTGCTAGCAACACTCTAAGTAAAACACAACGTAACTACTGCACCACCAAAAGAGAACTGCTGGCGGTTGTCGTGTACACCAGGAAGTTTAGGCACTACCTTTACGGTGGTAACTTTACTATCCGCACCGATCATTCGTCTTTGAAATGGCTCCTGAATTTCAAAGAGGCTGAAGGAATGATGGGTAGGTGGCTGGCCCACCTTTCGGAGTTCGGTCTCGAAAACTCTAAGATCGAACATCGAAGTGGGGCCAAGCATTTAAACGCCGATGGTCTTAGTCGTATCCCTGTGCGGCTATGCCAGAGGTCGGATTGCACAGACTGTGGCAGTCATAATGCTGTAATGGCAGCTGTAGGTGGTTTAGTAGACAGCCGGGTGGGAGTTGCATTTTGGTCTCTCGATGAACTCATTGATGCTCAGAAAGCGGACGCGGACATCAAACGAGTTGCTGAATGGCTAGTTAAGGGGGCTAAACCCACTAGGCCTGATGTATCAATCGAGAGCGCCGAAGTACGGAAATTAGTAGGGCAATGGCCTCTATTAACCTTCCGTGAAGGCTTGTTGTGTCGCTGGAAAGTCGAGGCGGGTCGAGCTAGACGCACGATTCAAGTAGTTGTACCACGCCAACTGAGGGGTGAGGTACTCTCCTTTTGCCACGGACACCGAACAGCGGCACATTTTGGTCGTAAACGAACGCTCGAAAAGGTGAAAAGGAGATATTACTGGCCCGGAATGGGAAAGGACATAGGTCGTTGGGTTCGGCACTGTCCTACCTGTTGCCTGGTAAAGCCCGGCGAGGGCATGGGTAAGTCTCCTCTGCACCAAGAGTTGTTCGGGGTGAGATTCGGGAGGATAGCTATGGATATCATCTCGGGATTTGCACCCACGCCAAACAAGAATACTTGCATGTTAGTAATCCAGGATTACTTCACCAAGTATGTACGCGCTATTCCCCTACCAAATCACACGGCAGAGACCTGTGCGGAGGCCTTCGTGGACGAATGGGTTTTGACCTTTGGAGTCCCGTTGCTTCTGCATTCCGACCAAGGTCGAGAATTCGAATCTCGACTCTTCTCTGAGATGTGTGAATATTTGACGATTGTAAAACAGAGAACCAATCCATACAGACCACAGAGCGATGGTCAGGTGGAAAGGTTCAATAGAACGTTGATCCAGAGTCTGACTATGTTGGTAGACAAACATATGGACGACTGGGATGAACAGGCTAAATATGTGGTGTCCGCATATAACAGCTCTGAGCACAGTTCTACTGGATGCAGTCCAAATATGATGGTATTCGGGGAAGAAATTCTCATGCCAGCGGATGTGATTTTCGGCTCAATCGAGAACCCACTCGAAGTCCCTTGTTCCGTCACTTTCGTGGAACAACTTCGTGACCGATTGAGGGAGAGTTATAGCATGGTAAGGGAAAACTTAGGTAAATCTGCGGAACGCCAGAAGGTCGGGTATGACTATGGGCTAAAGCAGAGAAGATACTCAGTTGGGGAACAGGTGGTGAGGTACCACACCCCCCAAGCAGCTATGAAGCTTGCCCCCAACTGGGATGGGCCGTTTGTAGTAGATTCTGTCCTCTCTGAGTCGACATTATTACTTCGATCAGCCCGCGGACGGTTGCAAAAGAGCAATGTTGATAGAGTGCGCCGGTGGTTGGGCGTAGAGCTATCACAAACTGTGGAGTTGTTGCAACCACGACTTGATGATGATTCACCTTCTCGTAAGGCTATGAAAAGGGCTAAGTCTGTTTCTGGACAGGTCGAAATAGAGATCGAAAGGTCGCGGCCAGAAGTTCAGTCTAAAAAACTAACTACGCAGGGTCATCGAAAACGACAGCAAAAGGCTCGAAAACTGAGCGAGGTGGAGGTGTTGGATGCCAGTAAACCATCAAAGCGGCGCCGTGGTTGACCGGCCCGTCGAGATAAGTCGAAAGCATCTAAACCGCCTTTGAAGGGATGTCGGAAGACCGGCCCCCCCTCGAAGGTGCGAACGACTGAACAAACTTCACATCGAAACGTCTCGATTGAAGTCAAGGATCAGTCACTCCAGTCCGGACCTATGACTCGAGCGAGGCTTAAGCGCCAAGGCTCATCAAAGGAACGGTCAGCGAGTGTCGAGGATGAAAGGAAATCCAGAGCAAACACTCTGGCTCCTACATCCACACCGTCACAAGTGATGGGAGGCAGACGCCGACAGAAACGGGTTAATAGACCGGTCGGCCCGGCCACATCGAAGGACGGCGGGCTAGGAGGGGGTGATAGTAACCCGCCCCGAGGCTCAACACTCGTTCCTGTAGTAAAGGTTAAAATCAGGAAAAGTCCTAGATTAAACCCTACTCAGTAATCGATGTTTCGCACAATACTAAGCAGCAGCTTTACTAACCTGTGTTTTTAACGAGGCTTTAAAATAACGGGTGCCGTTCTTGAGTAAATCTGTCTGTGGATGTGAGGCCGACGGTGAATAAAAAATTACACAACGAGAAGTCATGCGATTGTCTCTTAGTTTGAGACAACCTGATGCTAGAGACATGGAAATGTGGGGCGTCCGTCTTTTATTTTGACTGTGTGGAGGGGTTCCCAGCATAGGCTGGTGGATTCTGCCCGAAGGGTAGATCCATATTGGAACCATTTTTTTTAAATCCCGGTAGTCTGATGAAGGGGGGGGTGCCCAAATTATCCATGTTAATAGTGTTGGAACCCATAGACCGCATAGGAAATAACGGCATATGCAAAAATTGCGACTGGAGAACCAGAGCATGACGGTGAGGGGAGAGTGAGTCGTTCTAGTTTTTGAGCATTACCTTATTTGGTCATGGCGTGATGCGCTGTGGACCAATAGGGCTCGCCCTCCTCGGTCACGTAGGCCCTTCCTCCAATCAGAGGCGTGCGCCACAGGGATAAAAGGCCGCGTCGCCCACCACGGAGGTCACATCTGCGCCCTTCTCGTGAGAGTCGGACGCAGATAAGCTGGACTAAGCCTAGCTTATTCCAGCTGGTACGCTCCGTCTGGGGACTTCCTATCTGAGTGTAGGAGGTCTCCCCGCCTAGTGTCGAGGGACACGACCTGCGTGAGCGCAGGTTCGTGTTCTCTCGAGGCTCCAGTCTTCGGTTCCTCGAGCCGCCCGAGTGCGGTTCGAGGTACATCGAAGGCACCTTCGAGGCTTCGACCCGCCAGAGTGCGGATCGAAAAACCTCGAAGATTCTCTTCGACGTCTCGTCCCGTCTGAGTACGGTTCGAGACCCGGAGTCTTCTCTCCCTGGTGGAACCCGGCAGTTCAGGAAGAACCATGGGGTCCTCGTCCGACGAGCAGTCAGGGTACAGCTCTTCGGCGAGCCACAAGTCGCAGAAGAAGAAGAAGAAGAAGAAGTCCAAAAGGACCAGACCCGAGCAAGAGCTCGAGTCTACCTCGGCTAAAAGTGCAGCCCTTCTGAAGCAGATCGAGGATGCACAGAAAGCCTTGGCCGAGTCCCAGGAGCGGGAGAAGGAGCTCCGCCGGAAGGCGAAAGAGGCAGCTAAGCAGCAGAAACGCGACTTGAAGGTCGCAGCTGCTGCCGCCTCGAGAGATTCTTCTCCCGATGAGATGGAGGTCGACGAGCCGTCGACGCCTGCTCCATCGAAAAGTGCTACCCCTTCAGGTTCTAAGGGCAAGAAGCCCACTGAATCAAAGGCATCCAAGGACACCTTGAAAGATTTCAAGATCCCTAGGGTGCCCAAGAAGGAAGGCAGCAAAAAGGAATCCGCAGCCAAGAAGGCTCCGGCCCGGGAGAGGAGTAGCGAGTCTACTGCTCCACCGGAACCTGGAACCGAGCCGTCGGAGGTCGATGCCGGTGCCGTGGAGAGCACCGTATCCTCACCCCCAGACACGGCCAGGGCTGTCGACGAGTGGAAGCGACTGTCAGCGATCACTGCCAAACGACGTGCTGAGTACGTCGATGACAGGCCACTGACAAAGCTTCAGGACTACCGCAAGAATGGTCAAGTGGTACTCCCTAGTCTCGTCGGAAAGGATGGTAGTGACGACGAGGAATGGTATTCGGACGATAGTCATGCCATTGACTGGTATGTCTCGATGATCGAGAATATCACGAATGCCTCAGACTCGTCGGGGGTGTCGCTGCCCGAGCGACAGCGGATTGGGTTCGCATGGCGCATCTTCAATCCAGGGCAGCAGTGTGCTTTCGAGAACTGCACACGTAAGGGGTTCCCCCCTCGCGTATACGCGACGGACGGCAGGTATGCTCAACACTTGGTTGAAGAGCATCGAGCCATCCGTCCGCAGTTCGGTTGTGTTAAGGTGGAAAAGATCATTCCATGTTATCAGGACCCTGATGACCCGACCTCTCCTCCTTTCGTGACTTCACGAAGGGGCTTGATGGCGCGTCATCTTAAGTCGTACAAGCAGCCCCATAAGTACAACGCCGAGGGCGCTATCCAACTAGTGGAGACGCTGGTTGGAAAGTGCGAACGGAATGAGAAAACAGGCGCGCCGACTAGACACTGGATGCGGATGGCCCCCGCACCCCCGTCTACGAAGCGCCTGTATATCAGACCGGAGCTCTACCCTGAGTTCAGGGTAGAGCAACGGAAGAAGCGGGAGGCCAGTCGTCCTCGGGACCCAGGACCGACAGCTTCAACGAGTGGGAACAAGAGGCCCCACTCTACAGAAGCTGGGAAGTCTGCCGGTTCGACTGAACCTAAGAAGCCTAAGCCGCAGGCTGCCCCCTCGAAGCCCGAAAAGGCATCGAAAGCCGCCCCGGCCCCGGCTCCTAAAAAGTCGAAGACTGCTTCGACCGGTTCAGCCAAACCAAGCACCAGTGGTGCTAAAACTGGAGGCAAGACGGTGGAATCCCGGATCGGTCGTGATCGGCAACCCAAGGTGACCACCAACTCGTCTCCCCCTGTCAAACCCCCTGCGGCGGCGGAGGACAGCACCCCAGCTGCCACGCCGCATGTTCATGTGGGAGGTGCGACACTGACCTCGGCAGCAGGAGCTAGCTTCTCCAACGTCGTGACAGGCACCGACACCCCAACAGCAACCTTGCGTTGGGAGTTGGCACAGCCTGCCTACGGCGATGGCGTCGAACGTGGGGTCCCGAAGACGTTCGTGGAACGTTGTAAGGGACTCCTACAAATGACGGGCAGCCCTGCTATCGACAAGTTCGGTGAGGCATTTCGTGAGGAAGCAAGTGCCTACTTGTTCGGCCTGTTCGACAGAACGAACATGGCCATCCGTAACGAGCTCCTTCCGGCTCTTAGGAATGAGGCGCGCCAGACCGTTCAGATGGAGATGGACTCTCGTCTGACCGATGTCCGAATGCGTCTCAATAACTTTGAGGCACAGGCCCAATATATTACCAAGAGGGATAGTATCATAGAAGGCTGGGAGGAAATCGACCGCGAATTCTTTAGAGTCTTCGGGGTCCAACTCTCGGAATGGATGAGGGACAAACACCATGGCGTCCGAACCCTGAAGCCTGTTCGAACCGAGCCCTCTCGCGAATCGCAGAGGTACCTCGTCGAGGGTGGAGTGATTCCTGACGTCAGGACGCTGGCAGCTCAGACAAATCCATTGAGAGAATTGTCTCCAAAGATGGACAGTCTGAGCTCGGCTATGACGATGTTGGGCCGAGAGCAGGTGGTGCAGGACAAGCCTGACACCCCGGGTAGGTCTCTCGGTGCCTCCGTCTACCCACCAGCAGCCCCGTCTTCCTCCTCGGTTCCCTTGATAACCCTCTCGGGAACCACCGAGCCTACGCCGCCACCGGTCCAGAGAGTGGTGTCACCGGGGATCCATCCGGATCTTCAGGGCATCATTCCTCTGGCCCCGGCGAACGTAGCCGTCTGCCCGGACCCGTCGGCTTCCGCCCAAGCAGTAGAACCTGCCGCGGTGGAACAGTCGATGGATATAGACGGGGACGTCGATGTCATCGGTCACTCTCCAACGGCTCCCCCTGACCAGGGAGGCAAGGACGACCATGAAGGTCGGGAGAGCGACGACGACGACGACGGAAGCGACTCAGCAGACTCGGCCGTTCTCCACTCAGATGCTGAGGGGGACTCCCGGGATGCACCCGAGACCTCTAACGAGGCTTGGAGTACGACAATGGACCGTGTGGCTCCATTGCCGGAGTCGCCAACGTTTTCGGGCCAGCTAGCCGCCAGTGCTTCACACGAGGAGGAACGCACTGACGGGGAGCAGGCTGAAATCGACGTCGCTACAGGGTCCATCTCGGGGGATCAGTAGTATGACTCTACTGTTCCTCCTCTCCAGCTTGGATCGCTGACATCGGACAGAGTCTCGATGTCAGCACGGAACCCCTGGGAAGTTGTTCCCAGACGACGGTGTACCCTCCACGAGTGGGGGTACCTTTCCAGTCCCCGGACCTTCCTGCGAAGCTGTGTGGATCCGACGCCACCCAGGTCTTAGGACCCGGTGGTGCCACACATCCTCGGCCTCACGGTCGAAGGACCATCATAGTCGTACTGTACACTATGGATGGGCTTCCTACGCTGGAAGGAGCTTCTCAACGAGACAGGGAGGAAACGACACGACCCCGGTTACCATACCCGGTCGTGCCTCCCTCGGATTGACCAGGAGCAGGTCGTGAAGCAGTGTTTCGACACTGGTCTCCTACGTTGGAGGGAGCGACGCCTTATAAATTAACTGTGATAATAATTTTTTTTCTACAGTACAGTAGAAACTATTTATATACATATTCCTCTACTGTTTCTGTCGACTATGTCGACAGATCCAGTAGTTCATATTATTATCTATTTGTTTAGACTGATCCGGGGTCTCTGAATTTTCGGAGACCTCGTTTCAGTCTAGTGGGGGGTGGTGTGGTGGTCCCGCGTCGTCTTCGAGGTACCTTCGTGGTCCTCGTGGGCGACATCGAGAGCACCTCTATTGCCCGACGCCTGGGGGCGCTGGAGTCCAGCGCCACATCACCACTTGGTCACGTGGCCCTTGACTTCGGTGTATATAAGGCCGTTGTACGGCCTTCCTCAGGGTCAGTCCAGCCCCGACTGACCATCGTGAGCGATGGTTGGCGGCTGCCCGGCTACCATATCCTAGTACTCCTCTGTGCTGCTGCACAGAGGAGGTGTATGTGGAATATCAACTGTAGACACTAGAAGGCCTAGTGTCGAACCTGTTATAGAGTTCAAACTCTGCCACCTGTAACTGTGATCGAGAACGGCTGATGCCTATGTGTTATTAGACAATAAAGTTTTAACTGGAACCTGAATAGTTGTTCTTCATTGTTTATCGAAAGATTCGATATAACATCGAGGGGTAGAACGCTACACTTCTAAGAGCTATAAGAGCGCTCAAACTTTGTATAAGAGCGTTCATGCCCCACTGCACACCAAACCAAGTCAGTTAGACAGAGTTTATGACATCAAAGGGTCCGACCTAATGGTTCACTGCACAATATAATAAAAATGAGGGTCTCAGTGTGCGACCTCATGGTTCAGTGCACAAACTAATAAGTTGTAAGTGAATGCAACCGGCCGTCACGGGTGCCTGAGCACCGCTGACGCCGTCATGAGTGTCTGAGCACTCTAATAACTGAACAATGGGTTACATAAGCACGACGCCATAACCGTCCGGTCGCTCTAGCGTCGCTCCTGAGCGAGCTAGGTCAAATATCAAAGCATCTATGGAAAGCCCATAATTAGACGGTCAAAATGAGCCCAAGATCAAGGCGGAACTCCCATTATTAAGGAAGTTACGTCATGGAGACTGAATGGAGCTCCGAGTGCACTACAGACAAACCGGCGCAAGTTACGCGCCTATCCAGCGGGCAGTTTAAACTTGGCATATTCAACTCCGCGCATGCGCAAAATGGCGGTTGTAGCTGCGTAAACGACCGAGTTGTGAGGGTCTGAAGTTGCAGAACCGACCAAGACAATGGGGGACACAGCGGCGCCCATGGGGGTCCTTTGTGCACCGAGTGACACATGAAAGACTCCCCTCAAACAATTGCAGAGTTAGGCAGATGCTACTGGCCCCAGTCAGTCTGGAGGTGCTTTTCCAAGATTTGCTACAAATAGCCTGTCTGCACCTCCAAGAACACAGAACACCAAGAACCGCTCTAGAGGTAAACATCTCCAGTCATCTCCTGCTACCTGCTATACCACTGCACTATGGTGAAACTATGCTAGACAGGCATTGGTTTCCATCATTAGTGGCCAGAGGGTATCTTCATCAAGACTTCCACCAGAGGGTAAAGTTATTCATTATTACATTATTCCTCTAAGCAGCAGGCCAGGAGCTAGGTGTGGGAACCCACCTAGAACTATGCTGGACATTGTATTATTATTACCTCACAGGTGGAGTGGAACAGAACATTATACTTATTAACTTACTGTATATTTACTGTATGTAAAAATTACCTACATACTAACTACTGTATGATTGATATTTCTTACATGTTGCCTAAAGCTGAATAAACCAGTGACAACTGGAAATAACACTATTTTATGAGAGCTTAATGTATTTACACTATATACCACTAGTCTTATGATATTTTTCATATGACAACTTGATCATGCACAAATGCTAGTATGACAAAGTGGTGGAGAATATCCTACTAAGATCCCAAATTACCCAATGCTCTCTAAAAATTAAGCTGGCAACATTACTGAAAACAATCATACACACAGTAAACCCCACTCCACCCACCCAGTGACCTTGACACCATGCCCACCAAGGTCACCAGTGAGAGCTCCCACATACCAGTGAGGTCTCCCACACGTCAGTGAGGTCTCCCACACATCAGTGAGGTCTCCCAAACGTCAGTGAGGTCTCCCACACGTCAGTGAGGTCTCCCACACGTCAGAGAGGTCTCCCACACGTCAGAGAGGTCTCCCACACGTCAGTGAGGTCTCCCACACGTCAGTGAGGTCTCCCACACGTCAGTGAGGTCTCCCACACGTCAGTGAGGTCTCCCACACGTCAGTGAGGTCTCCCACACGTCAGCGAGGTCTACCCCACACATCAAGGTCTTATCAGTCAAGCTGGCAGAACAACACACAAAGACCTTACGTAGTTAGGGGCCTGTTGAAGAGGTCTCCCTCCCACCTAGATCTAGGAGGCCCACAGGAGGCAAACCAGCCTCCAGTACAACAGACCCACACTCAGTAGACCCCACACCACCCACCCTGTCTACTCAGGGAACAACCAGTTCTCAGGGATCCAACATTTCCCAGGGATCTCTACAGGACGCTCAACTCATGCTATCTACCTCAGGGGAAGAAGGATCTGCCTCAGGGGGTGGATCCACACCCTCATCTAGATCCTCCACCCCAGCTCCGGCCTTTGACAGCCACTCCTCCAGAGACACTTCTCCCACACCCTCCATCATGGACACCGATGAAGGCCCCCAACCTAATCAGACAGCTGAGAAGATAAGGGCCTATGAGAAGGCCATCCAAGATGCAGTTACTGCCCTAGAGACCAACAAGTCCCAGCAGGAGGAAAGGGAGAGGATCCTCAACCAACAACTGGCAGAGAGGAATGCAGCAATAGATGCTCAACAGAAAGCCATGGAAGATCAGCGGAAGTCCCTAGAGAGACAACAACAACAGATAGCAGATCTCATGAAGATGGTATCATCCCAGACCCCACAGCCTCCCACACCTGCCATCACACCTGTTGTCACACCATCTGCCTCTGGATCCAAGGATGACATCATAATCTCCATGGTGTCCAACATGACCAAACTCATAGACAGAAAACAACAGGACGACAGAAAGATCAGGCTACATGAGGTAACAAAACCCAAAACTTTCTCACACCCAACACCACTCATGTCAACAGCATTATTTATTGATCACAAATTCCCAGAATATCTGAAGGATAAGTACAAAGTAACAGACAGTGACACCATGGTAACATATTTACCCAAGTACCTTGAAGGACAAGCACTAGCTTGGTTTGAATCCTTCAGGGAAAGTGCCACACCTGATATGTTGACATGGACCAATGTAGTGAATAAATTAAAAGAGTATTTTGCTACTCGAGACAATATCATCTCAAGGACTGCACTCCGTGCACAAAAGATAGATGAACCTGTCCTAGACTATGCATGCCATCTCAGGAAAGTGTGTAATGCCCAACGCCAAATTGATGAAATTTTGAGCAAGGCATTTACCCAAGGCATGAGGCCCTGGATCTCTGTAGCTCTTGAAAACAAGAAAATAGACTCTTTTGACCAAGCCCTAGACCTAGCCCTAGAGGTTGAGACCCAAGAAAGATCGAGGAAGGTAAGGGAGGCAGAGTCTAACCCACAGCCTACTAAGAAGAAGGTCCAGGAAATCAGCACTAGTGCAGATGAAGATGTTAACCTAATGTCTAGTGCCCATGTAAGGCAACAGGAAGCTAAGGTTACATCAAGAGACCCTACCGGTAGATATAGAGGAAACAACTATGACCCCAACTACCAATCCAATAGAGGTAGAGGTAGGGGGGGCAACAACAACAACCGGGGGGGTCACAACAGTAGGAAAGACAACAGCTCTTCCAACTCCAACAATGGTAACTCTTCATACAGTGATAGGAGAGACAGAACCCCAAGTAATGGCAGATCCTATAATAATCAAGGATCCAACAGTAGGAGCCATAGTCCACATAGGAACTACAACTCTGGATCCTACAACAACTCTGGATCCTACAACAACAGCCAGGGTTCAAACAACTCTGGATCCTATAATCAAGGATCCAACAGTAGAAGCCATAGTCCACATAGGAACTACAACAGTGGATCCTACAACAACAATGGTGCCTACAACAACCAGAGATCCAACAACTCTGGGTCCTACAACAACCAGGGATCCAACAACTCTGGTCAATACAGCAACTCTGGTCAATATAACCAGGGTTCCAACTCACGCCAGGAGGATTACAAACCTGACACAAGAGGTTACCAGGGGAACCAACACAGTAACCCCCAAATACCACCGCATGTAATGGATCAAATCTCCAAGCTCCTGGTGGCAAGCATCTCAACCACCCCACAGAACCAGGAAAACTAGGATGTCACAGTGCCGATGGGCCAGTGCGCTGTGACACCCCAAATACAAACAATCAATCAGGATCAACAAGGATCCAACCAGAGACAATTGCTAGTGCCAATCTACCATCTAACAGACAGAGACGTCCATCAGTGATACACATCACCCCACCAGATTCATCATCAAAGGATACAGGTGAGAGTACCAAGCTTTCTATTGTACTTCTTCAAAATGGCTGTATCAATGCAAATCTATATGATGTTTCAGATGTACAATGTTTGGTTGATACAGGTGCTACTATCACCTGTGTCAGACAATCATTCCTCATGGACCTCCAAAAGAGATTCCATATCCAACTGAGGAAATCTAAAATCAACATCCATTTGGCAGATGGATCGGTGTGTCATGTTAGACATTCAGCTATGCTGAACTTTAGAATCCAAGGTGTCAGATTCCAATACCAATTTGCTGTAATACCCAACCTCACACAGCCCGTTGTTCTCGGCACAGATTTCTTAAGCACTACAAAATCTCAAATTGAATTTAATGTTGATCCTGAACAAATTCTCAAACCCATTAGGGCAGTGAGGGATTTTACCATCCCTCCATTTTCTGAACTTGCAGTATTGGGTAAAGTCACATCTACTCAATCACTGCAAGGCAAAACTGGAGTAGTAGATAACCTCCAAAGAAATAACAATGCCCCATATCTAGTTCAAAGGGCAGCAGTAACCCCCAGGGAAAATAACAAACATCCCCTAGTGTTACTCAACACCAGCAGGCGCCCACATAAAATCAAAAAGGGTGCCATCATAGCTCTATTTCAGGAAGTCAAGGAATCTGATTTAGAAAAACCTCAACAGGTGTCAGACACTACCCCACAGACTGATCAATCCATCTCAGCCATACGGCCTGAGGATGTAACTCAATTCAGTGACACAGACTCAGACTGTGAGTCCACATATGCTGACCCTGAACCCAACTCAATCAGACTCTCTGAAATAGCTGCTATACATAGTGAGGCACATGACCTCGAGCCAGAATTGGAAGAGAATGTTCCACCAAAATCTGTGCTCACATCTAAAGATCAGCATGATAGATTAGAATCACTGCTGACCAAGTATGATGATATATTTGTAGGAAAAGATGGAGACATTGGTGCCACACACCTGTATACCCACTCAATACATGTAAAACCTGAGGCAGTGCCATGTCATTTCCTACCATATAGACAAACACCAGAAAAACAGGCCGCAATAGGGGAAGAGTGTGAAAGGCTAGTACAACAGGGCATTCTGAGAGAATGTGCTGAGGGCCCCTGGGCTTCCAGATCCTTTTTAGTACAAAAATCATCGGGAGGCCATAGGCTCGTCACAGATTTTCGTTATTTGAACCAGAACACGATAAATCAAGCCTTATCTACACCCCGGGCCGATGACACTCTAGACATGATAGGGTAACTCAGACCAAGAGTATTCAGTAAGCTAGATGCCCAACAGGGATTTTTTCAAATTCCTATAAGACAGGAGGACCAGCATAAAACCGCATTCATAGCAAATGACAAAAAATATGTCTACGAAAGGATGCCGATGGGTTTAGCGACCGCACCTGCGGGATTCTGCCATCTAGTCACATTAATTCTGAACAAACTCAAATACAAATGTGCCCTACCATACCTGACATATTGGTATTATCACCATCAATCGAACAACACTTCCACGACCTGGAAGATGTGTTCAACAGCCTAAGAGTTGGTAAACTCAAACTGAAGAAATCAAAATGTGAATACTTCATAGACAGAATAGACTTCTTGGGAATGAGAGTCACACCCATGGGACTACAACCATCTCCCACAAAGGTGGAGTCAATCAAAACCTTCCCAACACCAAAATCAGTCAAAAATGTCAGATCCTTCACAGGCCTATGCCAATACTTCAAAAAGTTTATCAAAGGTTATGCCCAAATTGCTAGACCATTATATGATCTACAGACACATCTCAAAGCATTTGTCTGGACAGAGGAGGCAGATAATGCTTTCAAAACATTAAAGCATGCCCTCTGTACCAATGCTCTTCTCAGATATCCAAACTATGAGAAAGAGTTCAGTTTGGCAACTGATGCTTCCAATGTGAGTTTAGGAGCTGTACTCTCACAGAGAGATAATGAAGGAGTGCTCAGACCAGTAGCCTTTGCAGGTAGAACCCTCTCCAAACATGAGAGAAATTACAATACCACAGAGAGAGAACTACTGGGAGTAGTGTATGGAGTACTACACTTCAGACACTATCTAGAGACTAGACACTTCCAATTATATACAGACCATGCAGCCCTAATCCCACTATTAACCAATACAGGACTCACACATAGAGTGGCCAGATGGGCTCTAGACATACAACAATTTTCATTCACCATCCAACATGTGAAAGGTGATGATAACATACCTCCAGATGCTATGTCTAGAAGAGAATACCCAGACTCTGGACCCATGACTAACCCTCCACCCCCACCAAGGAGAGTTAGAGCAGCCAGTAGAACCAAGTTTGCAAAAGTAACAAAGAAAGTACCATTCAAAAGGGATGATCCACCCAACACCATTGAAAGGCCAGAGACACCCATTAGGGGTATCTTGAAACAATCTACACACTATGTGTTTTGCCACTGTGAGAGAGAATACTCACAACTCTTTCCAGATAATGACTTCGAGCCTATTGAATTCTCATCACTCAATCAGATGGTGAAAGCAACTCCTAAAGAGCCACCCTTCACCCCACCTGACTCAGAAGATGAAGATCCAGAAGACACAATATACGCTATTACTCAAGCAACTTCCAAATCAGTCAGATTCTTTGAACCAATGCAGGGAGAGGAAACATCAAACCATTTGTGTCCTATGACCACATGCTCAAAAACTAGAGAAATGATTCAGGAGGGCATACCAAAACCCCCCACACAATCACAAACTATTCTAAACGAGGAAAAGGTCACAGGAAACAAACCTACCAAAACCCCACCTGCCAGGAAAAATGTCACAAAAGACACTACATCAACTAAGTCAAAGAACTCTGAGACAAAGAAGATTGACAAAAAGCAAATTGTGCCTTTAAAGAAAAAGGTTGCCACTCCCACCAAGACGAGAATAGGCCCTCCAAAGGAGCCTACACACCAAAACAAGAGTGACACATCCCAACAAAAGGCACAAGATAGGCCAATAGTCGATGAAAAAGAAAAAGAAAGAGACAGAATAAAACAACATGTGCTAGATATAAATCAATTACTGGATCAGATTCCCGACACATCCATCTCAGGTACAAACCTTGGCTTGGAACAAAGGAAGGACAAGGACCTATTGCCCCTCATACAATATCTTGAGGATGGGACCTTGCCTGCACCAAAAGCACAAGGAAATAGAATCATCAACCAAGGCCAGACATACACCTTGGTAAATGGTACATTAGTCCATATATGCCCCATAAATTGGAGAAAAACCAATACTGTACCACTTCAAATTGTTATACCACAGCAATGGGTAACAAGTATACTACAGTATTTCCATGACTCACCTACCGGCGGCCATCTTGGTTCAAGTAGGATGCTGTCAGCACTCCGACCTAGGGTATATTGGAAGTCTATGCTAGCAGACACAACAAATTATGTTTCCACCTGCCACACATGCCTCACAGCAAAAAGGCAAGTACACTCACACAAAACACCAATGACAGTGAGAGAGTACATGGCTTCACCAATGAAGTTCCTAAACCTCGACGCGGTGGGACCACTTCCCACAACTGCCAGGGGAAACAAACATATACAGGTCTGCATAGATTATGCCACCAGATATGCAACAGCTTGGGCTACTACTGACTTAAAAGCTGAAACAACAGCAGCAGAGTTCTACAAGAATATAATTTGTCATCATGGAACACCAGCCACTCTTCAAACAGACAATGGGACATGTTATACAGGTGCAAAGTTCACAAAGTTAACTAAACACCTCAAGATCAAACATAAATTCTCCTCACCATACAGGCCACAATCAAATGGGCTTGTAGAGAGATTCAATGCTAGCATAGGCACAGCGCTCAGAGCATTCTGCTCAAAGCACCAAAACAATTGGGATTCATTTATTGAACCCATAACCTTTGCATTAAACAACACTGAATCCCAAACCACAGGATTCACCCCTTTCTTCCTACTCCATGGAAGAAACCCAGCCACCCCAATGGACTTAGGGCTGGGAATACAGGAAGACATATCCACCGTAGCAGACCATGTAGCTGTAAGGGTTTGTGGCCTTACGGACCTGGGGGGTTCGGGTCTTACGATTCGGAAAGAAAGAGTAAGACAGTATTCCAAGTGTATGCCAACGGTTAGGTTTATTACTTAATGCACACTCACGGCTGCCGAATGATATCAAAGAAGCAGCTAATATTAAAAGACAGTGGTTTACATAGTGTGGAGGCCAGAAGGGCCTCTGACGTAGCGGCTGAGCCCTGGGCTTTATATACGGACCCAGGTGTTCGTCGTCAGATGTCCCCACAGACCCGGATCGGTGCTGCCACCTATCCGGAACCTGAGGAACGTCCGACGACTCGACTCACCCGCCACGTCAGACGGTACCCAACTCCTATGGTTTAGTAAAGTGTACCTCTACACCACTCCCCCAGACATTTAGGAGGGTGTTATACGTATAATATTACTAGGATAACATTTCTACATGTCTAAACCTTTAGTAATATAGGTACAACCATAGGTATAACATTAGCACTAAATAAATTGTGAACCAGATGTCATATATATATATTCGATAGTGAATTTTAGTTACATATAACGATTAGGATGTTGAAATATTATACGAATTACTTGAAGAAGAGACAGTTATGCGAAACGGAACTGTCTATTTAATTATTATACCACATAATATTGTATTATATTTCAGGTATAATTAATAAGACAAGTAATATGAATCGTATACATGTGATGATGACAGCTATATGTAACGGAACTGTCGATAATAAAACATATCACAAAATAACATCCGTATGTGTGTTTGTAGTCATTGACAACACATTTGAATATGTAGTCTTAAAGAAGACTGTTATAGTAACATCACTATCTAATGACATGTCGTATATTAATATTATACGAATCCGTTAAGGATTCCGTGAGTAGTACGAATATGATTATTTATAACATACACTTGAAAAAAAAAAAAATCACGGTGTGGTAATGAATATAATAATATATTATCACCGTGTACCTAATAACCTTTATAGCACCAGATCATTATACTTATTATATATTTTGTCTTGCAGGACAATAATATGTGTTATCTGGTGGAGTTTAACGGATCTTATAATATAAATACTAATAGTGATTAGAGATCCGTATCAGGAATAGTCTATGTACCCGTATTATAATATGTATCTAGTGGATATGTACATACATATAATATTATAGAAAAATAGAAATATGACATTATATACAATATACAGGAATTATAAATGCTGCTGGAGTCTTCTGCTGTATCCTCCGGGTACTAGTAGGTAGGTGTGGTCAGCTAACCACGGGATGGACGTGCTAAAGTTTATAGTTTCCTTATATTGAGTGAACACGGTAGTTGATTTGGGGCAGCTACCCACAATCCTCTAGTAGTGCTAAAGTTTATAGTATATCCGAATGGTGTAGATTTGTAGAATATTAGTCCGGATGTGTCAACTGTGTAGAGAACATAATCCTTTTTAAGTTTTAGTTGACATAAGTAAAATAATAGTCCGATATAGGTTGATCCGGAATTAATAGTAGTAGAGATATAAGTCCATTCGGGAGTACAGATGAGTTGTAGAGGTAAATCGTAAAGTCCATCCTAGTAATTGGTTAGCACGGGTAACAGCAGGAGTCTGGAACTGGCATCCGGATACGTTTCACAGCAGCAAGTCTACTATCGGATTGTTCATGGATGAAATTATAAATCCGAATAGGCTATTCAGGGTGTAATAAATGTTATACAACCTGAATAATAGACTGGTCAAAGGAACCCGGAACACATAGCATAGGTGTTCATACACTAGTAAAAGCATTCGCAGACCTTTAGGGTTCCGCAAAGACTATATCTGGTCATTTGGTGTTGGAAAAAAAATTATGGAAGAAATAACCCTAGCATGCTTTAAACGGATTTCTTAGCATGCTTCTTCTTCAGAAGAGCTAAAGCCGACTCGGGAGTGCCATCCCACTCGTCCAAGTCGACTCCGAACACCCTCATGAACTTAGTGTTCAGGTTGGTGTTCCGAGTGATCTCCTCCTTTACACGCTTTTCCAACACGTGTACATCCATAGCTGCTTTTTCTTGAGCAGCTGAGGCAGCCTCCTCCTGGGCCTTTACATCGTCCCGGATGAGAGTCTCGAGACGTTGCTTTTCAGCGTCGCCCACCTGTTTCATACACAACAGAGTTTCGTTTAGGAGACCCTGATGAAACTCGATCGCTTTCTCCCGAACGGTCTTCTCCCGAACGGTCTTCTCCCAATGGGTGTAGATGGCCTTCTGGACATCTGCCTCCCCTTGGCGAGACTTCTCAAACCAAACTTCCGCATTACCAGTTTTAATGGTAATGGCGTCCTTCGGTTTCTCAGGTGCCGCGACAGCCTTGGGAGGAGTCGAGGCGGCCTGTGGACCACTTCCGGGTTTAGGACTCCCGGACACACCTGTCGTTGGTACACAGAAGGCAGGTGGTACATTCTGTTTCAGTCCCATTTGCAGGTACATGTTTAACTGCTCCTGGGTAAAGGTAACTGGTGGGGCGGCTGGAGCGGATGCAGATCCGGCGGCAGCAGATGCGGTGGTCTTCTTTGGCATAAGGCGACCATCCTTTCCTACCACCAAGGTCTGGCTCTCAGGTCCAGGTCCCTGGTTTAAGGACGGAAAGTTTCGAGAACTCACTTTCCCCGGTTTAGATACGGCTCCAGCGTATCCGGCAGGTTCAGGCTTCTTGAACACCGGAGTGCCCTGAGCCTGTTCTGCGGGGTGCCTTGTCAGAGGGGACCTGGAACGGTCCTCTGCTCTGACCTTTGGTTTTGTCGTGCTCTGACCATTGCCGTTGCCGCCACGGTTCTGGTCTCTCCTGCTCCTTTCACGAGCTCTCTTTGCATCCTTTCCGGATTCCTCGCATTTCTGCCAGAGAGACTCGTGCATGTCCAATTTACCCTTTCCAGGAGTCAGGACTATCTTTGCTCGGAGTTTCGAATCCTTGGTCTTCGGAACTTCGCAGAGGACTTGGTCCCCTGGTCGGATCTTAGACCAAGCATCCTCGCTCAGGCTATCGAACTCCTTCATGAGTTCCTGATGAAGCTCCATGATGCGCTTCCGGGCCCCGTCCAAACCTTCTGCGTGGCATTTCTTCTGGTGTCTAGCCAGATCACTACGTCGGTTGTATTGCACCTTCGTAGTACACTTCTTGCCCTTCTTACCATAACTCGGATCACAAATGTAAACCGGGTGATGGTGGAAGTGGGCCTCTACCAGATGCCTTTGGAACCGGGCTGGAGTACTCCAGGTCCGGATCGAGACATCACTCGCATCCTGGCAGATAGAGAAGGGACAGGACTTTTGATCGTCACCGTACCACTTCTCTAAAGCCCAACGCAGCTTCCTCCTCTGGGTATAAGTGTAATACCCTTCGGTGTGGTTTAGCATAAGCCACATCTTTCGATAGGCTTTGCTCGGATTGGGGTCCTCGTCCGAAAGGCGCATCCAATCTTCATCATCCGACTCATCGTTCTTATTGATTGAGTCTGGACAGGCATAGAGGGTAGAGCCGTCCTTCTTAACTCCGTACGCACAGTCGGAGAAACACGTCGGGATCCGGGTTTTGAATCCGGATTTGGCGTTAGCCCAACGTTCGGCCTCGGTTTGAGTTGATGGAGTGGCCTTCTCATCATACTCAACCGAGGATTCGTGCACCGACTCCTCGTCAGACGACTCAACCTCCATGGCAGTACTACCAGTGGTTGAGGTGCTGGGTTTCGGCTCGGCTCTCGCAGAATCCGGGAGATTCTTGAGCTTCCGAGCAGCGGATCGTCGGTTCTTACTGACCTTCCAGTCTTCCTCCGGTTCCTGGGTTCCGGATGTGCTGGAGGTCGTGGCTTCTACTGGAGTAGTAGTGCTGCCGGTAGCTGATGTAGCACTGGCGGAGCTTCTGGTGGCAAGCTTCAGGTCGGGGATAGGAGGTGCGGGTGCTTCCGCGGCCCTCTTAGCCTCTTCCTGTGCCTCCTGTTCGGCAGTCATGCGGCGGACAATAACCGTCCGAAGGGCTGCAGCTCGGTCCAATCCGATTAGTGAATTGTTCTGGACATCCACCAATTCCTGTTCGGTTATGTAGTAACCGTCGTCCCACTGCTCGAAGTTAGCAGCGGCCTCCCGGAATTCCTTAGTGGTCCGGCACGGCGTCCGGATAGCACTAGGGCGTGGGTAGGTCTGGCCATCGGTATCCCAGACACAGCCTACCCAGTTAATGTTCGTTGCCTTGACGTTCCACAGGGACTTGTCAGGCTTCGGATACGCTCCGAGCTCGAAGGCTCGGTTAGCTGCGTACACGGTTTCACGGAAACCGGCGTCCACCATAAGTCCCCGTTGGAACCACGGCCAGTCTCGAAGCCACTCGGGAGGCATCCTGGTCAGCTGTTCGGGAGCCATGACGCCCTCGATAGCTATCCTGACTTTCGGGTCCATCCTGACTGGTGTCCCGTCCGCGTAGGTCACTTGTGCCTGCAGTTCCGGGTGGACATACAGGTAGCGACCATCATAACTAGCTGGAAAAGGCTCCGCCACTGCTGGCTTCCACTCATCCTTCTGTCCGTCAACTTGGGTAGTTTCGGACTCTGTCGCTGCGGGTTCAGCACTCGCAGTCGCTCCGGATCCCTCTGCTGGGAGTGGAGATAGCAGTTTCTCTGGCTCATTGAGTGAGAATGAAGCCAGCTTCTCCTCGAACGAGCGATCCGTGGGTTCCTCCACGTCCATCATCTCGCTCTCTTCCTGTGTAACAGGCGACAAAGCTTCCGGAAAAGCTTCTGCGGACGGAGTCAGCTTATCCGGGTCACCGGATAGCTTGGCTGCAGCTACGGATTCCTCAGCCATGACTGGGGAATCGACCACGGGAGTAAACTACTCCTTTTTCCGGCTTTTACGGCGCCGGGGCCGGCACAAACGGAGTCTGTCTACCAGGAGACAGACTCTGGAGGAGCAGCGGGGGGTTTGCTTAGCCGGTAAAATCCAAGAAGGGAGCGAGCTCGACCGTCTTGGACGTTACCGAAAACAAATATGGCGACAGGCCAGCTTTCGTGACGTCATTTCCCCGCGGTCCGCGAGGTCACGAGAGGTCAGCCGAGACTGGACACGGTGACGTCATGCGGAAACGCACGTGCTACAGGCGGTACATCAACAAACTGATTGTTTTTAGGTAATTATCGCTCACCCCGATGACTCGACTGGGGATTTAAGTGGAGATTATGGAAAGCTTAAGCAAATCCACCGGATTATCCGTCCACTACCCATTGGTACATCATGCGGGGGCGACAAATAAGCCTTTAGGGTCAGTTGTCATCCGTTCCTCTAAATGTAAACATTACACTCGTTGTGTATACAGGTTAGGTCACTGCAGTCCTCTGGGCAATTCGGGGGCTGCGGCGAACGTATCTCCCCTTCTCGGATAGTTCTTTATCGGACCTGACAGTCTGAAGAGCTTTCTCTAGGTGCTTCTTAGCCTTAGAAACACCTTTCCTCTTCTTTTTGTCTTCACCTGCCGAGACTTTTTTAACTCCCCCACGCTTAATCGGTGTTGGCGTGGGTGTTACTGATTCGGAACACTTTTTGGGTCTACCCTGACCACGCTTCACTGTAGTGTTCTTTACCTGGTCTATTATGCGATTCTGATTCAGGATCCTTTCGGAACCTTCACCATACATTTCTGTGGAGGTCTCCCTCCCAGACCATCTCCTTAATCTAGCCACATTTGACTTATAGAGTCGACCAAGGTCAGATTTAATAATTACGGTACAATCACTGATAATTTGTGTTATAGTAAAGGGACCGTCCCAATTAGACGCTAATTTTATGTGTCTAAGTGGTTCATGTAATCTAAGGACTCTGTCTCCGGATTGGAATTTCCGATGTTTTAGATCGGTATCGTATCCTACTTTCTGCCATTTGGCACTTTTCTCCAAATCAATTCGGACAGACTCATATGCTTTTCTAAATCTGTCTCTTAAACATTCCACAAAAACTACATGGCAAGGTAGTTCAGGGTCCATTCCTACGACTCCAAAAACTAGGTCAGCAGGCATTATCAAATCTTCTCCGAATACTAAAAGGTTCGGAGAACAATTTGTACTTGAATGTACTGTACTATTATAAGCATGTGTCACAAAATGACATTGCTCATCCCAGTCATCCATATGTTCATTAACGAGTGACTTTAGGACTTGGATGAGGGTTCTATTGAACCTTTCCACCAATCCGTCGCTTTGTGGTCTATACGGATTGGTTCTAGTCTTGCAAATAGCCAAATACTCGCACATACCCTGCCAGAGATTTGATTCGAATTCTCTGCCTTGGTCACTGTGTAACATTAATGGTACACCGAAGCTTAGTACCCAACCTTTTACAAAAGCTTCGGCACAAGTAATTGCTTTGTGGTCCGGTAGTGGAAATACTTTAGTGTATTTCGTATAATAATCACACACTACCATCATACAGGTATTATCATTAGCGGTTGTATTAAATCCACTAATAATATCTACCCCGATTCTTGCGAATCTAACTCCGAAAAGTTCTTGGGATAGGGGAAGTTTGCCCATCCCGGGTCCGGGTTTGTTTTTACAACAATCCGGACAGGTGGTTACCCATCTTTGCAAGTCCCGTGTCATGCCAGGCCAATAGTATTTCTTGGAAAGTCGTGCTAGCGAGCGTTTCCTTCCGAAATGACCACTGCTCCGATGTCCATGACAGAAGTACATAATGTCATGTCTCATGGCATGTGGTATCACCACTTGCATGATTCTACCACCATTATTACATGGCTTCCAACGGTATAACACGCCTTTCCGGACTTCAAGCTCGGTCCATTGAGCAAGAAACCTTCTCATTTCTCGATTTTCCAGAGAGACCTCTGGTCTAACTGGACGTATACCCTTTGGTACTAATTGCAGTAGCTGTGCAGTTATCGAGTCAGCTTCCTGGAAATGTCGTATGTGATCCATAGACCAATCCAGTATACTGGCAACTAGGGGTACGAATGGTCTTCGAATCCCTGCTAACACTGCCTTATGAGCTCCACAATCAGTACAATCCGGATTATCACATTTCCGGATTGGTATTCGAGACAAAGCATCAGCATTTAAATGCTTAACTCCGGGTCTATGCTGAATCTGTTGATGTTCAAGCCCATATTCGGATAAATGGGCTAGCCATCGGCCTAACATGCCTTCAGCATCTCGGAAGTTCAGTAGCCACCTTAAAGAGGAATGATCCGTACGCAAAGTAAAGTTCGTTCCCCATAGAAAATGTTTGAACTTCTTGGTATATACGACTACTGCTAACAACTCTCTTTTGGTTGTGCAGTAATTGCGCTGGGTCTTGCTCAGTGTATTGCTGGCAAAGGCAATTGGCACTTCTCTCCCATTTTGGACTTGCGAGAGAGCTGCACCAATGCTATCATTACTAGCATCAGTATCCAGTATGAAATGATCCGTCTCATTAGGATATTGCAATACGGGAGTACTCGTGAACAGGTCTTTTAGCTTTTGGAAAGCGGTTTCCTGTTCATGCGTCCAAGGAAATTTTTCCTTGGTACTTCCTGGAGTCCAGTTAGCTATTGCTTGTAATGGGTAACTGACTCTAGAATAATTCGGAATAAATTCCCTGTAATAGGAACAGAATCCTAAAAAGGACCTCACTTCTTTGGGTGTTTTAGGTCTATTCCAATTCGTAACTGATTCGATTTTTTCCGGATCAGCCTTTATTCCTTCATCACTGATGATGCGGCCCAAATAATTTATGGACTTTCTAAACATGTGGCATTTCTTAGGTTTCAATTTGAGACCATTTGAAATAATACGTTCTAGTACCATTTTTAGGTTATTAGAACATTCTTCGAATGTTTTTCCGAAGATAATGACATCGTCTAGATATACAAGACATCTTTTCCACAATAAATCACTTAGAATTGTTTCCATCATTGCTTCAAATGTTGCAGGTGCATTGCACAATCCAAACGGCATTACATTATATTGGAATAATCCAATATGACTTGAAAATGCAGTTTTCTCCATATCTGAAGGGTTCATTCCCACTTGCCAATAGCCTGATTGCAAGTCTAGGGTACAAAACCAACTGTTTCCTCCTAAGGAGTCAATGGTTTCATCTATTCTCGGTAATGGATACGAATTCTTTTTCGTTATTCCATTCAACTTCCTGTAGTCTATGCAGAAACGGATAGTACCGTCTTTTTTTGTTACCATACACACAGGACTACTCCATGGACTATTAGAAGGGACTATTACATCCTGTTCCAACATCTTATTTATTTCATCCTCAGCTACTCTCTTTTTTGCTAAGGGTAACCGTCTATACGGTATCTTAAAGGGTTCGGCATCCCCAGTATCTATTTTATGTAATACCTTATTTGTCGTACCTAGTTTTTCACCAGGTTTGGCAAAGGCAGTATGATACTGACAGAGCATATCATAGAACTCTTTCCGGTGTTCCGGATCTTCTAATGAAGTTTCTTCATACAACTTAAGTAAGTCTTCCGAAATTTCATCATCTCCTGTTACCTTCTGTAAGCTTAGCTTGCTATCCGTTACAGTTTCCGAAAGGGTCACGTTTCCAAAAACTTGTCCCTTTTTCAAGTAGATAGTAGTGTTTCCAGTATTGGAGACAGGTACTACCGACCAGGATGCATTCGCTACTATCGTGTCTACAGAATTTAATCCAATACCTGACAAAGTAACTACATCCGGTTCTATCACTGCAGGTTTGTTACGCATTGCAGGATCACTTCTTACAAGCACATCACAGGCTACTCCCGGAGGGATTCGCACAGTGTGTGCCACACTAGCCATACTGCTCACTTGTCTCAGTGCACATCTAACCTTCACGGGGTACGGGTATCTCACACTCAACACTCCTGTTTGGGGTTCCAATACAGCACCATACAGGGATGCGAAATCTAACCCGAGTATCCCCTCATCTGCTATATCCGCAACGGTGGCGCTCATGACATAGTCATGTATACCATCTAACTGTAGTCTCACACAAGTTCTACCATACGTTTGCAAGGTACTGCCGTCGGCTGTCTGAGCACTTCCTCCCGATTTGAGAGTATCATGTTCATCCGGTATAAGGTCGTAGAACCCCTTGGAGATACAAGAGTGGCTAGCTCCCGTATCCACAAGGAATTCGGCAGACCTTCCGTTAACAGTAAGGCAAACATACCACCGCCTTCCGTTTAGAACAGAGGGCATGTCCGTGACAATCGGAACGTCATTTTTCACACCAGGAGTCAATCCACATCCTTTTAAGAATTCCAGACAAGGATGACCCGGGGGCAGGTGGGCACCACAGACCTTGGCTAACGAATAGCCGCCTGCCTCGTTACTGATATTGGGTTTCCCCTGTGCTCCCATAGCACCTGTTATATCAGCTTCCCTAACCTTCCGGGTGTCTACAACCACCTCGGTGTTAGGCGATCTTGTTACTTCATGTGAACTATCATCACGGATGGTGATATTATGGCAAGATTTGTCACTGGGATCCCCTTCTTTGCCCCTCGGGAGACCCCTCCTTAGTTTTCCTCTGTACTTACTCCAGAGACACTCTCCTGTCTACGAGGGACAGGTTTTTCAGCCATACATTCTGGAGCATAATGCCCCAGTTTCTGGCATCTGAAACATCTCCTCTGGGATTTGTCAACTCTCGGTCTCTTTAGAGCTTCTGTTAATCCGGCTAATAATGTTTCCATCATGTTAGTCGGAGCAACAGTGGCTGCTACAGTTGGGTTCGCCGTAGAGGCTACACTGCCAGGTTGAGTTGATCCGGAAGCTGTTTTACCAGCAACTGATCCTCCTCTCCCTCTCGAATGTACTTTCCTATACCGCTTTTGTCGGTAATATTTTCCAGCTACATGCACTGAACCAATATAATCTCCGTTTTCATCGGAGACATATTCATCATTCTCATCAACTTCATTCGATTCAACCGGAGCTAATTGGGAAGTATCGTATACCGGAGCAGGTGTACCTCCGTATTGGAATGGAGCTGCTCTTATTGGATTAGGTCCGAGACCTACCAGACGTTTCTTCATGTCATGTCCATCGATTGCTATGAACAGATCACTGAAGGAAGTGTCATCTTTCCAAGAGTCCCAGACCACTTGCTTGTGATCCGGATCACGCAATCCACTGTAGAATTGTATAAACAATTCTTGTAGATAACAATCATCATCATGAGCCCAATTTGGACGTGCTTTCGAAAGCAAGTCCTGTAGCTCCAAACCAAAGACTTTGTGTGATTCTTTAGGTTTTTGTGTCCTCTTCTTAAAGCTTACCCACGGATCTTCTCTAACGATTGATCCGAAAAGGTATGCGGCACATTCGACCAATTGATCATAGGTACCATATATTCCGTAAGCTGCTCTCCATTGGTTGAGAGCTACTTTTCCGCCTTTATTTAACCAACAAATCAAATATGGCAGAGCTTCTTCTTTTGTCCAGCCACTACAATTGACTTCGTCAACAAAAGCTTGATACCTGTCCTTCCATGGATCATTAGAATCATATGGAGGGGGTATCCGTGCCTGCCTACGTGCAGGATTATTACATCCGCGTAGTCTATCTGCTTCTCGCATGCTCCAGTTCATGACTTCCATGCCGTCTGCTCCCTTTCGGTAGCAGTCAATGCCAAGGTTTTGTATACATTGGCTTCTATCAAAGATGGTTTGCATCCCTGCAGGCATAGAAGTTCTCCTGTTAGGTTTCCTGCCATCTCCTCCTGATCCTGATCCTCCGAATCCGGATCCTCCTGGGCCGCCTGGAGGGTTTCCTCCTGGTGGACCATTATTATTATATCCTCCAGATGAACCACCAGGGTATCCACTATTGTGACCGGTGTTTCCAGAAGAAGCATATCTAGGGTAAGAATCATTTTGATTCCATCCCTGGTTATAGCTATTACCATTCTGATAATTGCCACTTCCCGATGGATTATAATTATTTCTATATCCATAGGAAGATGTTCTCGGTTGGTACGTACCGCCGTTGATATTGTTTTGTGGCGGATTTGGTCTCGGAAAACGTCCATCAGTAGGACCATTACCAGAACCTGGGGGTGGATTCGGTAATCTTGGTACTGCTGGTGTACTGTGGCCGGGTTGGGGGAAATATGAAGGTGGTGTCAACATATGTCTCATTGGTCCGGGTGCTCTTGGTTGTGCCACGGGTGAATTATTATTATTCCCTGTAGCACCATCGTGAGTCGCTTTGATTTTGTGACTCAAATCTGGTATGGGTGGTGCTGGTCCTATCGTATCCAGCATTGGAACTACTGGTTTAGATGCGGTTCCATTTACTGCAGCATTATCCGGTTTCTTATAGATTCCGGATACCACATTCTTGTCAGCCCCATCATCAACGAATGGGCTGTATCTAATTGGGGTTGCATCTTTAGATGTCTTTTCCAACATTGTAGATACCACAGCTGGGTCTATATTACCTATAGTTAACTGGGCTGCTTCTACATATTTATCTAGAGTTATTGCAGTGGCCTGCAATTCCTGAAGCTCATTCGTGAGTTTCTGTCTATCCTCCTCCAGTTGTTTGTTGTAAGCTATGATGCCTACCCGGATGGTTTCATTATCTTCAGCTTGTTTACTGCACTGAAGTTTCAATTTATCCAACTCCTCCTGATAATGGCGAATTTCGGATTCGAATTTTGTCTTATCAAGGTTTAGTTGGTCGTTCGTATCTATGTATGTTTGGATACGAATGTGCCTATTATCATATTCTTTATTGAATGAATCTCTCATAGATTGAAGTTTTAGTTCTTCACTCTCGAGTTCTTTCATGTACTCGCTCCTTCTGGCTTCGAATTCCTTTCGCATGCCAGTTAGGTCCTCTTCCATTTGAAGTTTTTCATGCAATACTTCATCCTTAGCTTTTACCAAGGTATTTAAATTCTCGTTCAAAGTTACATAAGTTTCATTCAACAACAGGACATCCGGTCGTTTTAATTCTTCACCTTCCGGTACCGCATAGGTTAAGTCGCCATCTATAGCGCTATAATCTAATATTGGTAATTCGGGCCTGGGTAACCTATAAGGTAGTTCTCCGAATGTTACCCTTTTTCGCATTGGTGCCGGATGTTCTGGGTTAGTACTACCACCGACTTCGAACATCGAATCACATAATTCGTCAACAATTGAATGCTGGCCTATTAAGTTACTATGTCTCTGTATGGACTGTTCGCGTCATACAGAGTCTGGCAGATTCTCTTCACTATCATTATAGTGGGGTCCGGGATCTCTCCAGGATGCTGATTCTGCATCTTGTGAGTCCGAATGGGCTTGGAGCATTAGCGATCCATTTCCATTCTCTTGGGCAAGTGATTGCCCTGCTGGGTTAGCTTCCCTAAGGGTGTCTAACCCATGTACTAGCCGTTCGGACGTTATAACGTCCGGGCTATACACCAGAATTAACTGGTCACGGCACCAGTGTAAGGGTTTGTGGCCTTACGGACCTGGGGGGTTCGGGTCTTACGATTCGGAAAGAAAGAGTAAGACAGTATTCCAAGTGTATGCCAACGGTTAGGTTTATTACTTAATGCACACTCACGGCTGCCGAATGATATCAAAGAAGCAGCTAATATTAAAAGACAGTGGTTTACATAGTGTGGAGGCCAGAAGGGCCTCTGACGTAGCGGCTGAGCCCTGGGCTTTATATACGGACCCAGGTGTTCGTCGTCAGATGTCCCCACAGACCCGGATCGGTGCTGCCACCTATCCGGAACCTGAGGAACGTCCGACGACTCGACTCACCCGCCACGTCAGACGGTACCCAACTCCTATGGTTTAGTAAAGTGTACCTCTACATAGCTAACATGATAACAAATCAAGATACCTCTAGGAGGAAAGCTATAGAAAGGGTCGCCAAGCTACAAAAGGAAAGAAAGGATAGATATGATAGGAAACTTACACCACAGGAAATCAAGGTCACCGACATGGTGTACCTAAACATACCAAGAATCCTGACCAATACAGAGTGTAAGAAACTTCAACCCCTTTTTATGGGACCATATGTTGTAGTAGATAGACCTAGTTTGACAAGTGCCAAACTCAAAAACTTGGACACCAATCTATTGGTGGCCAGACCAGTGCACATAGACAGACTGAAAAAGGTTGTGGCTGTCAGAAACAATGAATTTGCACACAGGCTTATTCTACATGAAGCCAAATACTACAACAAAATTGTAAGGAACAAAAATGATATCACCCTTACAAGAGAAACCACAGGCATAGGCCCTATCAAGCCTAGGCCTGCACACCACATACTAAGAAAAACATCTAGGTGTGGTGCAGTTTCAAGAAATTAGAAACAGATTGAGATACCAAAAGAACATAAGATTTTCAAAATGTATTACAAATTCTCTTCATCCACACATAAGACATGTGTGACTGATAATGAATTACTTATATGTATATAAAGCCAATCAAATTTGTAAATATATCAGTAGGTTATTGCCTCTGAATGGTCAAAGACTGGGACCCTCCAAGTAAAGCAGACATGAAGTCTAAGAAGAGTAAGGGTAACATAATGGAGTGTCTAAAGCCTAATCCCCACATGAAAGAGCGCGCTATGCCAACACAGCAGTCTATAGAGATCAATTGGCCTTATAAGCTACCCTCAGACAACTGTCTAGACGGTCATGAATGCCTGTCCTGGATGACAGGAGGAGCTAATTACCAGTACACAGATTACACAATAGACCCCCACAGTAGCAGACACTGGAGATTAGGTGCACCTGCTCCAGAGAAACAATACCAGGCCCACAATGGATGTGGGTAGGGTAGGCTACATAAGAAGCACTGTGGACCATAGCCCACCATCAGTCTTCATCCAGCTGCAGTCTGGAACACAAGTCTACAGGACCCCACTTGGGAATTAGCCAGCCCACTTCTCCATTAGGAGAGACTGCACTAGGATAAAGAACACACCTACTTCACCTTCAACCTGACCTTACCATTTACTGGTCAATCTCTATAGACTCACCGGACATATTGCCAAGACAGCTCAATCTTGCAAAGGTGCAGTTTGAACCACTTCATTTAAAGTGTTACACCATACACTTAGACTTTACCAGCACCAAACCACTACAAATTTGACAAGACTTTAAAACAGCAAACTTGCTTTACAAAAGCACCATGGGGAGACTGAGAGTTTCACCCATACTGCTAACTATGCTGTTATTATATACTATAGAACCACTTACTGCAGGTTATACACCTGTGGTGAGACAAAACATAGGAGTAGTATTCAAACCTAGCCCTCAACCATTGGTCAATGGACATACAACCACAACTCTGTTGTTAGCTATCCCCTACAAGATACCTCGGGCACCCGTTACCCAAGGATCCATAAGGGATAGAATACTCCATTTGACCACTCCTACTCTACAAGATCATACCTCTGGTCAAATTATCCAACAAGCCAAGGAGCTTGACACCTTGCTGGAAATTGCAGACAAGGAGATAAATGAAACATTAGCCTCCATCAAATTGTTCCTATCCAACCCCATAAACACATTGGACAAGGCCAAAAGAGAGGCCATACTGGGTTTTCTAGCACCCCTGTTTCGCGGTGTGCTAGGTCTAGCCACAGTAGAAGATGTAAACCAAGTAATGGGACAGCTCAAGAACATAGATGAAATACTAAGAAAATTTGCTAAACAAGATCAGGAAGCAGCTAGTCTCATTGAAAAGATCACAGACAGACAAGATAAGTTTGTTAAAGCATACATCCAAGATAAGAAGGTACTGGACACCACAATCAACACCATAGGTGACACCGTCAACCTGTGGGCCTCTAACATGTCCAGGTCACTTGACTCATATTCAAGGCACGAGAAAACTCAAAGGGAAAAAATGCAAGTATTAAATGATGCATTAATTATCATAGCAGCAAGAATGAATACAGTTCAATCACTGCAAAGGACAAATGCAGCCCTGAGGATGCTATCATCAGGGATCCTAACCCCTGATATAGTACCACCCTCAGACCTTGCTAGATACTTAATTGACATTAATAACAAACTTAGGATTACACACCCTGGAGCACAAGTCGCAATTAATGACTTAGATTTCTACTATTCACAGAAGCTGACCTCATACACTTACTCAGCTCACCATATATATATTCATCTGGACATTATAATTCAATCTACCACCTCTACCTTCAAACTGTACCAAATGATTACATCACCCATGCCTATAGACACACAGGAGACCCCCACCAGAGGAGTCACCAAATTACAAACCACAACTGAGTTTCTAGCAGTATCTTACGACGAATCATTATTCATCGAATTGGACTCAGCAGATATGCAGGCATGTGAAGGTACTACAGTAAAGGTATGCAGAGATGTAAATAGTAGAATTTATAAACACAGGCCTACATGCCCTGTGGCCATTTTTACTAACCAGGCTCAACAGATTAAGGAACATTGCAAGTTTACAGTTTCACCACTGCAAACACCTACCACCCATGCTATTTCCATTTCTGAAGATGAGTATCTGGTCACTACTAATGAACCCCATTACTTTATCAACTGCCATGGTAAAACGTCTGAAACTCGAAAAGCCCAGTCCTACTCAATCATAGGTGTACCCTGTGGGTGCACAATCAGTGTAGGAGAATTTTCTCTTCCAAACACAAGGTTGCCCTGTAACTCAACCTTATCATTTCATTACATTCTCAAGACAATTAATTTACCATTCATGGCAGCACTTAACCAAATTTCTGAAACCAAACCAGATGAAAGAGAGAATCTTCCAAATTTCCCAGTAGTAAACCTTTCTAGAACCTTAGAAAAACTACAGGAAAATCCAATCATGGATGATATTACTCAACTAAATTTAGAGCCCTTTGCCAAAACATGATTAAAAGATGCCTCCAACCTTGATAAAGCAATGGAAACGCGCTACGTGGAATCATACCTACGTCGAGTTACAGAGCATCCAATCTTCCAAAGCTTAGGACTCATCCTAGGGATATCAGCTCACATTTTTATAGTATACATACTACTCAAATTATACAGACTAGGAGGGACTGTAGCCTACCTGCCTACAGCCAAAGCATTCAGACTAGTCACCGAGCTGCCCCTACACAAATTGCTCCCAGATAAGAATCCTACCAAATTAACCCCTACAGAGGAAACCCACACCCCTTTCCTCACAATTCAGGAAACTCACACCCTGATAATTGCTATATTATTCACCCTGACCATCTACTCAGCCTACAGAATAATGAAGTACCTCAAGAAATTTGCACAGACACACTGTGGCAAGAAAAATGTGGCCAAGCGCACAAATCCCACAATATATTTTAAAATATATCGTGGAGACTCAAACTTCGCGCTACCCCTGAGGCCAATACCACATGAATTTGATGAGATTAAATCAGCAGCTGCCCCGACCTATAAGGATATAGTGGTTAAAACCTTCCCACTACCTAAGGCTATATTTACCTGGAATGGACCAGCAGTTATAACAACACAGAGAGGAGAATTTGCTTATCACCTCCCTCAGGTGATACACCTACCTTGGCGCACTAGGTTCAGTACCATACCAGCCCTTAAAAACAAAGGACTGTACTACTCCATGCTTCTCCAGAATGATTGTGGCACCAGCCCGGTGACCATGACAGCACTGGAAAATACAACAGATATAATTATTGACGAACAACAGGAGGAGACCGCAAGGTCAAACATGCAGACTATTGCTAATTTTCTAAACCACCAGCCCTCCCCGGTGACTGTGGAAACAGCCTAGACTGCCCACAGCCTAGACTGCCCCAAGTCCACCACCAGGAGACAACATATCAGAGACAGTGTTCAGAACTTTTCGGACAATTTGCCGGCCCTGAAAAGGGCCTTTGGGATGGCGGGTTTTTACACCCTAGGTTTCAGTCAGTCGGGATCCTACCACAGATCCTCGGGTTCAACATCGATGGGAGAGTCCGAGTCAAAGTCCGATCCATACATATGGCCGTGGTCCTGTTCCCACTCAACGAGCCGGGCCTCCATCATTCCCAGTGCATACTCGGCGGCCATAGATGGGTCCCCGGATGCCGCGAGATCGATGAAGGACACTGCCAACAAATAATCCCACAGGACTCGCTCCCGCGGTCCGAAGTTCGAGTCCATGGGCCAGAACCCTAGATTACTCAAGGCCCGAGCCAAAAGGGCCACAGTGGCCCCCCGACGCAAGGCTGAGCCCAAGAAATATTGCGGGAATACATGTCCACCAACACATCACCATGCTCACTAGTCTCTCTAGAATTCCCCACTATGTAGCCATAGTGAATGGTCTGGTTGGCCTCCACCAGGGCCCTAGCCGGACTCCCCACCACCATCACCTGGGAGACAGGCAAAGCAAAGATAGCTTGAAGGTGGGCAATGGTGTTACAGCAGAGGTTTCCAGAGAGGAACTGATACTCCAATACCAGCCACCCACTCCTTAAATGGACACACACACACACCCCCCCCCACCCTGAACTGTCCACTGACACCAAGCTAGGCACTGCCACAGACACATGCCAGAATCTGGCACCTAACACCTCAAGTGCCACCACTGCATGAGCACATCAGGGAGGAGACTCACATCTCACTCCTGACACACCTCCACTGTCAATGAAATTATCAAAGTATTAGAAAAAATTTTTAGAAAAAATACACAGCCACTTGTTGATGTATAATATGAAAATCTATGGTATTCTCACAAAATCGATAATTAATGCGCGCATATACGCGCAAAATTGCGAAATTGCAATTTAAAAATTGTAAATTGTACAAATCAAACACAAAATATACATGAATGCAGGTAGATAACTAAGACAGTTTTTGTACCCACTAGCACTTGTATACTATGCCAAGATTTACTTAAAGTAACACACTTTAGGTATCCAAGAAAATTGTTGAAAAAATGAATGGGAAAAAAAAAAAATATTGAGAAAATTGTTGACATGAAAAATGTTTACTTAAGATACTCACCAAATAATCTCTTTCAGGGACACATACTCAAGAAGGCTAGGGAAAAGTCAATTAAGCAGCGGCCCACTGCCGAAATTGCCAATTAATACACCCATATAGCAAAATCAAAGAGTAACTCAGAGACAAACAAGCCTATTGTACATGAAGTACTTTGTTTTTCCGGTCCTCGGAAAAATTTGTCTCAAATCCCAAAAATTGTATGTTGCACACCAGATTGTACGCTTGTACCCAATTTGCACACTAAAATTGTATGTTTGCACACCAGATTGTATGCTTGTACCCAATTTGCACACTAAAATTGTATGTTTCCACACCAGATTGTACGCTTGTACCCAATTTGCACACTAAAATTGTATGTTTGCACACTAGATTGTATGCTTGTACCCAATTTGCACACAAAAATTGTATGTTTGCACACTAGATTGTAAGTTTGTACCCAATTTGCACACTTAAATTGTATGTTGCACATTATACTGTATGTCTGTACCCAATTCATACACTAAAATCAGATTTTTTTACAAAAATCAACATTTTTATGTGTAACCAAGCTGTACGCAAAATTATATATGTACATACAGAAATTATCAATTGAACGCAAAATTATATATTGGCATACTAAAAATTGCCAAATGTACGCGAAATTATATATTTGCATACTAAAATTGCCAAATATACGCGAAAATTATATATTTGCATACTGAAATTGCCAAATGTACGCGAAAATTATATATTTGCATACTAAAATTGTCAATTGAACGCAATTTCACGCGAAATTGTAAATTTGCACACTAAATTGTCATTTATGTCCAATTTGCACGCTAAATTGAACATTGAATGCCAAAATTGCACACTATTTGCCAAATTGTATGTTGTACATAAAAATGGAAAATTGTACCCAAAATTGATGTTACATAAGCAAATAAGCTCAGGTATGGTAAGAGATAGAAACTCGGAAATGTACTTATACCCAGGAGAAAATTGTTTATACTGACAAAGCTCTACCACAAAAATTGCATTTGAAGCACTCCCCATTACTTCAAATCCTCTTACAAACAGTATATAACTCCAAAATAAGGTAAAAATTGTATAAATTGTACATTCCCTCGGCGAAATGACGGAGTTTCGCATTCTCTCGGGGGAGAGGGAGTATTCTATGATATACCATTTTATTATTCCATAAATTCTAACATATTTTGTATTAATCAAAGAATATCTATGAAATTAATACAGAGGTTGGTTCTAAGAGCTATAAGAGCGCTCAAACTTTGTATAAGAGCGTTCATGCCCCACTGCACACCAAACCAAGTCAGTTAGACAGAGTTTATGACATCAAAGGGTCCGACCTAATGGTTCACTGCACAATATAATAAAAATGAGGGTCTCAGTGTGCGACCTCATGGTTCAGTGCACAAACTAATAAGTTGTAAGTGAATGCAACCGGCCGTCACGGGTGCCTGAGCACCGCTGACGCCGTCATGAGTGTCTGAGCACTCTAATAACTGAACAATGGGTTACATAAGCATGACGCCATAACCATCCGGTCGCTCTAGCGTCGCTCCTGAGCAAGCTAGGTCAAATATCAAAGCATCTATGGAAAGCCCATAATTAGACGGTCAAAATGAGCCCAAGATCAAGGCGGAACTTCCATTATTAAGGAAGTTACGTCATGGAGACTGAATGGAGCTCCGAGTGCACTACAGACAAACCGGCGCAAGTTACGCGCCTATCCAGCGGGCAGTTTAAACTTGGCATATTCAACTCCGCGCATGCGCAAAATGGCGGTTGTAGCTGCGTAAACAACCGAGTTATGAGGGTCTGAAGTTGCAGAACCGACCAAGACAATGGGGGACACAGCGGCGCCCATGGGGGTCCTTTGTGCACCCAGTGACACATGAAAGACTCCCCTCAAACAATTGCAGAGTTAGGCAGATGCTACTGGCCCCAGTCAGTCTGGAGGTGCTTTTCCAAGATTTGCTACAAATAGCCTGTCTGCACCTCCAAGAACACAGAACACCAAGAACCGCTCTAGAGGTAAACATCTCCAGTCATCTCCTGCTACCTGCTATACCACTGCACTATGGTGAAACTATGCTAGACAGGCATTGGTTTCCATCATTAGTGGCCAGAGGGTATCTTCATCAAGACTTCCACCAGAGGGTAAAGTTATTCATTATCACATTATTCCTCTAAGCAGCAGGCCAGGAGCTAGGTGTGGGAACCCACCTAGAACTATGCTGGACATTGTATTATTATTACCTCACAGGTGGAGTGGAACAGAACATTATACTTATTAACTTACTGTATATTTACTGTATGTACAAATTACCTACATACTAACTACTGTATGATTGATATTTCTTACATGTTGCCTAAAGCTGAATAAACCAGTGACAACTGGAAATAACACTATTTTATGAGAGCTTAATGTATTTACACTATATACCACTAGTCTTATGATATTTTTCATATGACAACTTGATCATGCACAAATACTAGTATGACAATATCATTATTATGAGAATTCTCAAAGGGGGTTATCATTTGATTACAATAATACATGGTAAACCAGCGGGACACTGCTACTATAGCTCAAAGCCGCCACAATCCAGTTAATCAGAGGCAGTGACCTATGGCTGGTCACAGCGATCAGCCCTTAGGCAAAAGTCATAGATAGATCTATAGGATTTAGAAAACCTGTCTCAGTGGTGCAGAGACACCTTTGAAACTGCTAATCAGCTGTACCTAAAGCATATCCAGTCATAAGCATATTGTCAAGTGTCCTCCTGAGAAATATTGATGTTAAATGTAGGCACTCTAAAATAATATCAATGAGATTATGGGACACTATATTCACCTCTTTTGTAAATTAGGCCTAGGGACCCTACGTCATATGGTAACCTTGAGGGTATACTGCCCAAAGTGGCCCAAAGACAGTAATTAGCCCCCAGCCCTTTCTGTGTAGACATTTTTATTTAACACAGCAATTTGAAGAGGCGGGACATATGTAATCTGTTAAGAATCTGTATCAGAAACAGCTATTATCCCATGTAATAAAGTAAACTGCCATTGCCGAGAGCTATATCTCCTCTGGCTTTGTGTAAATAGTCTCTAACCTTTACTCATGATAAATGCATATTTACCTTGATCCAATCATTTCTATTATCTTCTATCAACCCAACCACAATAGTGTATAATCACTGTCCATGAAAAAGAAAAACAAAGATAAGCTTTCCTTTGGAATGACTGAGTTAGAAAAGAAATATCAGACTTTTACATTTAGAATGTTTACTAGAGCTAATACATCTGGTAAACCTGGAGGACAGTGCTACTGTAGGTCATGGCCCCTAGAATCCAGTAAATCAGAGGCAGTGACCTATGACTGGTCAGAACAATCAGCCCTTATGCAAAAGTCATATAGGATTTTGGACAACCTACCGCAGTGGTGCAGAGATTGGGGACAATGAATAAAGCTGCTATTTAGCATCCAATCCTAGGATGTTGTGAAGTGTCCTGCTGAGAATGAAGTAAGAGTAGATGGAGCGAGTCTAAAAAAAGATGTCAACAGAACTGGTCAATGAAAGTGGTTCATACCGAAAAAGCTCAGCATTGCCTGGGATCGATCCAGGGACCTTCTGATATAAAGTTCTACATCTTATCCATTATGCCACAGGGCTGGACAATTGTGTTGGGTTATATGAGTCATATGTCTGGGACACTATGGATACCATATATATATTTATATGTCAGTGAATGCAGAATGCATTCTGATGCAGGAAAATGTCAGAATATGTTGACTGGAATCGGGTCGAGGACAGAGTCTTGTGGACTTGTATAGCCATCTCATTTTGAGGCCTGCTACGGAAATTGAATATTGTACCTGACTCAGCGTCAAACCCCGTGGGTCACTATCTCCGGCGCAGAGCCATAGGTCTCACAGTTGGGGGCATAGAACTAAATATTTCCTCATATGGTCAAGCAGTTCATGAAGTTCCGATAACATTTTGTCAGGGTTCCCCCCTTTGTGCTGCTTCTTTGGTACAGGACAACCTTAGTGAATTCCCATCCTCAGATCCTATGTCCCCAGCTTTCTTTGTGCCGAAAGGAAATTGCCTCATCCCAGTGACCTACCCTATGTTATAAGGGTACCTCAAAAAACTCAGCAGGCATGAACCCGGAAAGGATGGGCATGCACTCCCTGAGATGGGCAGGAGCACTGTACATGTCTCACCCTGTCAAGCGGGAAATTGAAACAGCATGGCTGCCTTAATATCTGACCAAACCTTACCATCTCCATGTAGACACAGACCTCAAGTGCCTCAGTACCAATCTACAAATATGAACGATTAATTCCTAGTTGGGAATTGCAGGCGTATTCACACAGGCCCAAGTGGCTATCTTGTTCCTGTCTTCTCCCTCACTAGGATCAATGGTATCGAACAGTAGTCATAAACACTGTTCGGGGGTATTGGTCCTGTAAGCCACCCATCTGTGTTCAATCAGGGTGACCCAATTCTACCTATCACCTCACACTCCACTCACCTGCACAGGCAGGCCCCACAGCAGTCATTCAGTCAGCACCCCGGATCAGTTTAGTTCAGTTCTGTATTTTTTCTTTTTTCTTTCTTTATTTGTTTAATCGTTTAAATTGTTATTAAATAGGCCGCCGTATTCGCACATGCCCAAGTGGCTATCTTGTTCCTGTGTTCTCCCTCACTAGGTTCAATACTGTTTGGAAATTAAATCTCGATATACAAAAAAAGCCATGAAACCACAATAAGTGCTGACAGACCCTGCCATACGTGCACTGTGATCACAATACTTTGGCACAAATGGGGGATGTAGAAGTGAAGGAGAGGGTGCTGCAGGAGAGCGGGCTCATACCATGTGGTAATGCCAACATGATGGGGGAAATGAGTGTGTGATATGACAACACCATGGGAGCATTAACATAGCTTTGAGACGGGGATATGTTTATAACAGGGTGTCAGTCCTGTTGCTATGGACTTCTACTCCTACCCATTATCTGCTCTCACATATGGCTGATTGCCAATATGTTCAGTATTACTGCTAGAACCATCACATCAGTCTGAGCAACATGAGGTTCATTGTGGGATTTCTAGATACATGTATGATTTAGCAAATACATGCCATCAGCACGTCTTCTAAAACGGTGGAGTTGAAAATCCATGAATCTGACTTAAGTCATAGGTACCAAGGACTAACCAAACAAATGTAAGATATGGGCTTTTCAGCCTTAAAGAAAACTTGATCTAGACTGGATTCTAACTTTCAGTTTCTCCATTCGAGACAACACAGCCGCTTCTGCTGCCTTCACTATTATTTTATGTTAAACCTAAGCTGACCTTGCCAAGATAAGCTATCCATGTATCGATTTTCCAAAGACATTCTGACAATTCAATTTCATGGATAGAGCTATTGCCTCTGAAACAATCATTTTTGGGACAATCTTTCAGGTTGAAAGATATCCTTCACCAGATTCCATTATATCATCAGGGTAGAGGGATTATGTTGAATATGATTTCAGAGATTAAGTATCAACACGTTTAATGATTATTGATAATGAGTATCTGGATTCCTTCTGCAGGTATTATAGTTCCATTACCTATGTTCAATATGTAGGAAAAGAGGTATAAGACACCATGAAGAATACCATAATATAGGAAATCGCAGCTAATCAAGATTTTAGGTTGGGGGCCTCTTGAAAACAGGCAGAACTAAGCATAGGGTTTGGATACAGAGTAATAGATTGATAGTTCGAAAACACTCCTATTGTAAACCAAGCCATCAGGGTAAATATATGTATGATGTTTTGAATACTTGTGGGAATATTGAACACTGAAGGAGTTCTGGTTGAGAACGAGATAGTTTCAAAGTTCATCACACCAAAATATTGGATTTAATTTCTTAGATCTAAGTTCACTAAAAGGAGGGTTAGATTGCCTGAGCCATCAATCCGGGTATCCTCAGTTCTAGGCCTGCTGTCAACTTTCCCCACTAGATCATAGCATGTGCATTGAGAGAAGAAGGAAACCTTAGTTTCAATTTCACTAAGTGACCTCTCATTAGCAGGAAGGCTATATCCTGTCAGATATTTGAAACACGTTGTACCATACAGGGCTATATCTGAAACACATTGTACCATACAGGGCTATATCTGAAACACGTTGTACCATACAGGGCTATATCTGAAACACATTGTACCATACAGGGCTATATCTGAAACATGTTGTACCATACAGGGATGTCTGAAACACATTGTACCATACAGGGCTATATCTGAAACACGTATCATACAGGGCTATCTGAAACACGTTGTACCATACAGGGCTATATCTGAAACACGTTGTACCATACAGGGATATCTGAAACATGTTGTACCATACAGGGCTATATCTGAAACACATTGTACCATACAGGGCTATCTGAAACACGTTGTACCATACAGGGCTATATCTGAAACACATTGTACCATACAGGGATATCTGAAACACGTTGTACCATACAGGGCTATATCTGAAACACGTTGTACCATACAGGGCTATCTGAAACATAATGTACCATACAGGGCTATATCTGAAACACATTGTACCATACAGGGATATCTGAAACACGTTGTACCATACAGGGCTATATCTGAAACACATTGTACCATACAGGGCTATATCTGAAACACATTGTACCATACAGGGCTATATCTGAAACACATTGTACCATACAGGGCTATATCTGAAACACATTGTACCATACAGGGCTATATCTGAAACACATTGTACCATACAGGGCTATATCTGAAACACGTTGTACCATACAGGGCTATATCTGAAACATGTTGTACCATACAGGGATATCTGAAACACGTTGTACCATACAGGGCTATATCTGAAACATGTTGTACCATACAGGGATATCTGAAACATGTTGTACCATACAGGGCTATATGTGAAACACGTCGTACCATACAGGGCTATATCTGAAACATGTTGTACCATACGGGGATATATGAAACATGTTGTACCATACGGGGATATATGAAACATGTTGTACCATACAGGGATATCTGAAACACGTTGTACCATACAGGGCTATATCTGAAACACGTTGTACCATACAGGGATATCTGAAACACATTGTACCATACAGGGATATCTGAAACACGTTGTACCATACAGGGCTATATCTGAAACACATTGTACCATACAGGGATATCTGAAACATGTTGTACCATACAGGGCTATCTGAAACACATTGTACCATACAGGGCTATATCTGAAACACATTGTACCATACAGGGCTATATCTGAAACACATTGTACCATACAGGGCTATATCTGAAACACGTACCATACAGGGATATCTGAAACATGTTGTACCATACAGGGCTATATCTGAAACACGTATCATACAGGGCTATCTGAAACACGTTGTACCATACAGGGCTATATCTGAAACACATTGTACCATACAGGGCTATATCTGAAACACGTTGTACCATACAGGGATATCTGAAACATGTTGTACCATACAGGGCTATATCTGAAACACGTATCATACAGGGCTATCTGAAACACGTACCATACAGGGATATCTGAAACACGTTGTACCATACAGGGATATCTGAAACATGTTGTACCATACAGGGCTATATCTGAAACACATTGTAAAATACAGGGCTATCTGAAACACGTTGTACCATACAGGGCTATCTGAAACAGGTTGTACCATACAGGGATATCTGAAACACGTTGTACCATACAGGGCTATCTGAAACACGTTGTACCATACAGGGCTATATCTGAAACACGTTGTACCATACAGGGCTATATCTGAAACACGTTGTACCATACAGGGATATCTGAAACACATTGTACCATACAGGGCTATCTGAAACACATTGTACCATACAGGGCTATATCTGAAACACATTGTACCATACAGGGCTATATCTGAAACATTTTGTACCATACAGGGATATCTGAAACACGTTGTACCATACAGGGCTATATCTGAAACATTTTGTACCATACAGGGATATCTGAAACACGTTGTACCATACAGGACTATATCTGAAACACGTTGTACCATACAGGGCTATATCTGAAACACGTTGTACCATACAGGGATATCTGAAACACGTTGTACCATACAGGGCTATATCTGAAACACGTTGTACCATACAGGGCTATATCTTAAACACATTGTACCATACAGGGCTATCTGAAACACTCTGTACCATACAGGGATATCCTCTATAAACATCACAGGCACTTATTCAACAGCACAGAGGGCAAGACACTCTAGATAATATCCCAGATCCCTATGCCATTCTGACTCTGAGAGGCACTATAGAAAATGCAATGTTCAAACTAGGCAGGTATCAACACAGAGAGAGATAGAGCTGGGACTTTGGGTAGGCTCTTGGTGGGAATATGATGGAAGGAAGACAGATCAGCTACATCAAAACCAGCCAACCAGTCTACTCTGTACTTAACCATGGCATAATGCCAATATGGCCGGGGTGGGAAATTGTTGTTTGGAAATTTAGTGCTTTGTATAGAGGTTATTAAGACATGGCTGTTAGATTAAAAGGTGATTATCAACGATTGTTACACAATTTCCGTGATTTTGGGTGCTTTTTCTGGATATTCCTGTTCTGATACCTGTCGATATTGCACGCCATGATGCATGCATCATGACCTTTGCTATTATCCATGGATATCAGGCACCCAGTGCTTGTTATCCATCGATATCAGGCATGCCTTACACTCAGGAGAATCGAATTCAGGGAATCGAACCCCGGCCGCCTTAAGAGATAGCCAGTGCGTTATAACTAGAACATCTGGGTGATGGTATAGAATGGGTTAGTATTTGTACTCACTCAGGGCAGCTCAATGACTTGGCATGAATCACATCGATTTATGAAGAATTGAGACAATGACAGCTCACATGGTTAATATCCATAGAAGTAAAATCGTAAAATCTAACTTTCCTGCAGTAAACACAGCCCGGCATTCAAGTCTCCTTCTTGGTCGGGCCTCATTCTAGTTTGATTAGGGAGCATACCATTTTTTCAAAATTAATTTGTTGAAGTTTGCTGCGCTCGCTGTACATATCTATTCTAAGTGAATAGAACCTAACTAAGCTATGAAAAGGTTTAATAATGATTAAATAACATATTAAAAGTGATTTCCTTCTAAATATATATAGTATTCAGTCTGTAAGGCATACAGAGACATCGGGTTCAACTTGTCATGATTGAAATGTAAGTTATAAATACTAACTGCTCCCTGCGCCTGGCACGCCGAAGCCGGAGAAGACTACTTGCATAGGAATCGCATGGCGGGCTGTGTTTACTGTTGGAAAATTGGATTTTATTATGAATCTAAGTAATGGAGACATTAATTATGGATGCAATCTCCATCTATGGGATCTCTACTTCTATGGATTTTAACCATGTGAGCTGTCTTCATCTCAAATCTTTAGAATCCTATGCGTTTCATGACCATTCATCGAGCCTCAACAATGGCGACAGCGGCGCTTGCTTCTCCTTCCTGCACAAACACTTTGGCCTTTGATATCAGGTAAATTGTACGTTTTTAGGGTTTGTCGTGTACATTAATTACTTGTTCACTGTCAGCAAAGCCATATTACACTTTCCCATCAAAGAATGTGAATCCCAGAAGCTACATCAAGGTGGGCCTCACTTGAACACTTCTTGCTATTTGAGCAGCACCTGAATATATGCGTAGCACCACCATTGCATTTTACAATCTCTTCCTGGTGCAAATGAATTTCTCTTACACTATAGTGGTTCAGTGTTCTGTACTAGTGAGAAGAGGTGACCTGGAATATAAGCCTATTTAAGGTGGGTCACTACCATTGAATCAATGTCCCTAGAAATTCTCAAATTTCTTGGTCAGATGTACTTTACACCATCTAGAATACGATTTTGATAAGAAATGTAGAGGTTGGTGAAAACGTTTTGGAGAAACCGGGACGCGAACCTGGGGCCCTCCAACTTCTAAGCTTAACCTTCCAATCACACCTGGATCGTTATGATACACACTGGGGGGCAGTGATTACCCGGAGACCCACCCCTGGGGGTCTGCCACCGGGTACAGGGAATTACTGCCCCTACACTGCTCCCCACCAGCTTCAACCAACCCTGCTCCCCCAACCCACCTGCCAGCAGGTAACTAGTCCACAACAACTAGCAGGTTGAAGCGTTATCTGTATAATGCCAGCCCAGTCCAGAGTCCTCAATTGGTCGTGATCACGTTAAGATACAGGCAGGCACCCACATCTTTTGATCTTATGATTGCATTAAGATGCTCGGTTTCTCCACCAATGTAGAGGCTGGTGAAAACGTTCTGGAGAAACCGGGACTTGAACCCAGGGCCCTCCAACTTCAAAGAGGCTGCTCTACCTCTGAGCTACTTCCCCTGGCCTGACATTCCCACCTTCCAACCATTTACATTTATGTGCATCATTGTGCATGTGCAGTGAACCATGAGGTCGCAAACTTTTGTCCATTAATATTTATATGCATTATTTTATATGTTCAGTGATCCATGAGGTCGGTCACTTTGGTCCCATACATATATTCACATAGCTGGTGATCAGCGGACTGTGAACGCTCATATGGAGGTATATGTATTCATGCCTCATATTCTGTGCATTAACATAATCATATGTTGCAATGTATGGCTTTAATAAATACTTAACAATCTACTGCTGTTGAAGTGGAACTCTAGGGCTTGAAAGGTTTTAAAGGTCTGAAAGAAGAAGAATGTCTCCAAGTCAAATTAGGTCAGAGAGAGAAGACATTAATTTTGTAATGATAAAGGGTTTCTGCCTACTGTTTAGATTAGGTATGCCTCGAAACCTCATTCACAATTGGCAAAACCAAGATTCCCTCCTTTAGAGGTAAGCCCTTAGAGGATCCAGTGCAAAATACTCAATCAATTACTAGGATAGTCATGTGACCTGTTTGTATACTGGGACACCCTCTCTTGGTAAATCCAATGTAACTCTAATTGGTCCACCGTGGCCCAAAACTCTTCATTTGGTCCTTTCAAGGTTGCCAATCTCTTTATGAAATAATCACTGTGCTCATATGAGTGGCCTGGGGTCAGTTTGGTCACTGACCTCTTAGCTTGGTAAATGAGAGGTCAAGGTATAATAAACTGAATACTGATCGGGTGATCAACACCTAAGAAATACCAGTGATTTTAGGATGCACCTAGATGATAATTCCAATAACATTGAATGTATTGGTCACTTATCGTTGATGACTCACAAACATGGCTCAGGAAGAATGTTTTGCAAAAGATCAAAATGTGCATGAAATTACTCTTAGACTTGGGGGAACTAAGCACCTACTTAGCCATCCTTTCACAGGATGGCTTGTTCAATGGTGGAATATCCTACAAAGATAAGTTCTTAAATATTGCTCTACTCCACTCATGATCAGAAGCAAGATAGTTGAATTGATTCATTGACTCTGGAGGTTCTGAATAGTGTGAGACATATCCTATGTTATAGGGAGCAGTATCTGGGTCCCCCCATGAGTAGCAAACCCTTCACCTAACCCTTATGCTAACCCTACAACGTCATAAGTAGGGACCCAGATTCTGCAGTCTACCCGATAATGTATTGCAAAATCAATTGGAATTGGTCCAATATAAAATGTTTTGATAGCCATATGTGAAGCCCTGATAATGATGTGGATATTCTTTTCGAGGAATTAATTGAACCGATTTATCAAGTCGTATTCCATTGCTTCAACAGCACCTGTACTGTAGCACTAAAAATAAATGATTTTGATAGATGACCTGATTATCTATGATGTTCTTTTAAACAGAGACAGCTTACTACCTTTATTTTCATCATAGAAAATGAGTATAAAAAGGTTTGGCATCACCAGCAGAATGTGTAAAGAGGTATTGATTGGGAGAAGTTTATTGACTGAGCCATTAACTCGTTAGTTCCAATCTGATATCTGAAGGCTTGCTGTCCTGCTATAGCACTGTCTGAGACATGAGTTAACAAAAAAAAAACATTCTAGTTTTCAAGTTCCCAATCAATGAAATTACAATACAAGATTCCATCTCCTCCTGGATCCCAAGTCACGTAAAGAGGTATTGATTGGGAGGGGTTTTATTGACTGAGCCTTCAACTTGTTAGTTACAATTTGAGACCTGATGGCACGGTGCCCTGCTAGAGCACCACATGTGGATATTATCAAGTCATGGCTGATCGAGACATCAGCCAATATTTAATACTAAAACCATGGTCCCCTGTCTGACAGCTGACAAACGTTAAATAATGCCTGTTCTCCTTAACCCCTTAAGGACCGCTGATGCATTAATGCATCATACACATTGGTCGTTATGATGCATAAATGCTCGCCAGGGCTACATTTATGCATCACGACAACCCTACATAAATAATACACAAAGTCACGGAGGGTCAGCATGATGCTCCAATGAAGTGCTGGTGAGCAGTCTTGCCAGAACTTCGTTGATGCATCAGGATGACCAATGGGCATGATGCAATAATGCATCATTGACCCTTAAAGGGTTAAATGTTAAATGCTTGGATTTATCCCAGCTGAAGGCAATTTGTCACCAAACTTCCACAGATGTCCCTGCCATTCTAAATAATACTTCTCCAGACAGATAGAGCAAATGTCATTAATAGTACTGTGATGGGAGGGTGGGATGAGCAGGTTTAAAATCAGAAAACCATTCATTTCACACTCCATCCTGGCATGATGCCAAATGGCTGTGCGTGAACATGATTACAATTATGGTCTCACAAATTTCTGATTTGTATTGTCCATCCTTTAATATGGCAGTTGAACTGGAAAACAGTTAAAGCTGGTTGTTATAGGAAGTAGGACAATTTACCACTGTGAGAGACCACTCTCAATATATTAATATGGATAGGCACTGATAGTTTTACTGGTGTAATCTAATGATGACAAGGATCAAGGGACAGGAAAGTATGTATAATACAAGTTTATTTAATTAACCCCAACCTCTGTCTACATCCAATCACTGGCTTCCCTTATTTTTGATTCTTAAATTCTAACTCCCATCTTTGACACTGTGATATTGTTTGAATATTTTGCTAGCCAACGGACTTTGGCAATAGTTATACTTAGAACAAATCATCAGGCCAGTGGACCTAAACACCTAATATCACTTTGGACACTTTTATATCTTTCCCCAGTACATAAAACAGCCTCCCTTGGGCCCCTATGGCTATAACTATGGTTGGTGATTACAGGGGGCATGGCGGTATCTAATGAAGAGGCTCCTTGATGAAGCTCCTGAGGAGGTTGGTAGATAGGCACAGACAGTGACCTCCTGGTTTTACAGCGTATATATTCATTGGTGCCTAGCCTTTACTCTAACTCATCTTCGCATCTCGTCTCATGAGAGGCTTTTAGCTGTGAAGCTGTTCCTTGTAACTGATGAGGCAGTACTCTAACCCTTTGGAAGGTCTGAAATGTATCAAAAATGAAGGTCTCCAAGTCAAAGTAGGTCAGGGAAAAAAGTACATTAATTTTGTTATGATAAAGGGTTTCTGCCTACTAGTGAGGAATACCTCAGTATCCACAATTGGCAAAAGCAAGGCAAGATTATCTCCCTAAGAGGTAAGCCCTTAGAGGGACTGGTGCAAAGTATTTAATAAATGATTTTGATAGTCATGTGACCTGTATACCCTGACACCCTCTCTTTGTAAATCCGACGTAACTCTGATTTGTCAACCAGGGCCTATAACTGACCGTTTGGTCCTTTCAGGGATGCCAACCATTTTATAAAATAGTCATTATGTTCATCTGAGTGACCTGGGGTCAGTTTGGTTACATAACTCTTAGCTTGGCAAATGAGCGATCAAGGTATAATTTAACTGAATACTGACCTGGTGTCATTTTAGCTGTTATAGGGGGACAAATACCAGTAATTTTAGGATGGACCTACATGATAATTGATGTTGATGACTCACCAACATAGATATGTGGACTTCCTTAGCAAAGGAGAGATGTACTGCACAAGTTCAAAATGTGAATGAATTTACTCTTAGACTTGGGGGAACTAAGTATTTACTGGCCTCAGGCACATTCAGTCTTCTCTTTTCACGGGACAGCTAGTTCAATGGTGGAATAGACTGTGGTCAGGTCACATAGTGATATGGAAGAGGACTATTATGGGCTCTTTGATCTGCTAGAAATGTAAGCCAAGGGGCGGTCAGTGCCTTCTTCAAAGGCAGTGGCTAAGTTGGTTGTTAAGCCACTTCTAAACATCAAACAGCTGTGTTCAGCCTTTAAGAAGATTAGTTTAATGCCACAATACCCTGACCTGTTAGCTCTCTCCGCTGGTGCTGTCTAGAACATCTTCGGTTATGTGTCAAGAGCAGGGAATGTATGGCTGTTAATCCCTGGTGCTTCATGTCAATTAAAGTTTAAAAGTCATTCAATCTGCAATGGCCTAGAGTATGGTAAGTTGATTGATCATGCTGGTGATATATATATATATATATATATATATATATATATATATATATATATATATATATATATATATATATATATATATCCCACACAGAGACGTTCTTTCATCTTGCTCCACTTCATTTATTATTGTATATGAGAATCATCTTGCTCCACTTCATTTATTATTGTATATGAGAAGTAGCAAGATAATTGATGCATTGAGTGTGGAGGAGATTCTAAATAGTGTGCTTTTAGGTGTTATTATATGGAGCAACCAACATTTAACACATCCTGACTTTAGATAATATATTGCACAATAAATTGGAGCTGGTCCAATATAGAATGTCTTTAGAGTCTAAAGAAAGGGCCTGATAATGAGGTGGGGATTTTATTTGAGGAATCAATATAACCTATTTATCAAGTCATACAGCATCTGTACTGTAACACTAAGAATAAATGACATGATTTGATTATCTATGGCTTCCTTACTAACAGAAAGAGCTTGGTAGCACAGCTGGTTTTCTATTCATGGTTTATTGCTTTTTCTGTTTTCTATGGTGTCACTTTCTCTTTTTTCAAGGAGGGGCCATATTGCAGATAAAGTTGAATAAAGTTAGGTGGACAGGTGGATCTGGGCACCAGTGTTTCTTTTTTTCACGTTGTGTCATGAATCCAGATGTTTTTTTGTGTGTCAGGGTTAAATGGGGCGACAAATGTGCTTTCTAGTGAACACATCATTCATTCGGTCTTCGGTCATATTTTTGCAGGGAACTATATATGTAAGAATGAATGAATAAGAGGGATAATATATACTTCTATTTAGGTACTCTGCTTTTTATACACACACTTAAATCTGGATACCAAACAAGAAGAAAGAATATTGACAGATTCCAACTTCAGCATGAGCTCTCTGAAGATGTTACCATAGAAAGAAGACATTAAGATCAAAGACTTTCTTTTTTTGACTTTCAAATTGACAGCTGAAGCTATAGAGAATAAACCTATTTTTCAAAGTAAGGTGTTTTAATGGGTTCTTGGCTGTTTTAAGAAAAATGCCTTTGTCATAAGGTTACTATGACAATGAAGAAATGTTATCGATGTAACAGATCAAACAGTTCTTGAGGGTAGGAGATGCTCACAACATTTCATGCATTGTAGCATACAGGGTTTTGGTCGATAAGATGTAAAATATCTTTGTCACCCCTCCCTATAAGTACTCTTTTTTTATAATAAGACAGATTGTCAAGAGGTAAAAGAAATATTGAAATTCACCCCTGTCTCGATTATAGAAAATGACCACTCCCTTAGATTAGAACTCTCCATTTCTGTGCTATTACAGTTTTGCATTTTTGATAAAAAATCGGTTCTACTCTGCTGCCTGCGCTGTTCACTAGACTGAAACTGATCTTGACAGCCAGGCCTATTTGCTGTATTGATTTTCCTAGAGTACTGTAAACATTCAATTTTATGAATAGGGTTACTCCTCACAAAACAACCATTTCAGCTTCGACTTTCTCAATTGAATTATATCATTTACCAGACTTCATTGTACCAGGATAAAGAGATTCTGGAAAGGTATGCGAAATCGTCCATGGTCAGATAGCACCACATAAATTGCTGGTTCCATTTTCTGAGTGTGGTGTTGGGGTATCCAAGAACTTCTGCACATACCTTGCAGTCCCCCCTCCAGTTGTTAGATATTGACAAAACCCTTTAGTGTGGCCTAGGAACATACTCTTGAAACTCAGCTTGTACTTTGTAGTAATCACATGGGAATAGCAAAGGTGTAAACAAGAACAGTTATTGCTAATTTTGGGTAGTAACGCTACCATATTCAGGGCTCTCACTTTGGTTTGATGTATGATTAGAAATGCTTCCCTGTATTGAACCTCACATCACCCCCACACAATTTTCAAGTTCATTAAATTACAATACTAGATTCCATTTCTTCCTGGGTCCTGAATCATCAGTGGAAGGTGTAAAGAGGTATTGAATAGGAGGGGTTTATTGACTGAGCCATTAACCCAATATTTCCAATTTGAGATCTGATGGTTGGCTGCCATGCTAGAGAAAAAAAATAGATATTATCAAGTCATGTCTGAGACATTAGTTAACAAAAATAAAGTGTCATCCTCAAGTTCACAGATCTCCCACCAGTCAAACAGCTCTAAAGTTAGATGCACCACCATCCCCCGTCTCCTGTTTGACAGCTGACACATGTTAAATCATGCCTTTTCTCTGTAAATGATTAGATTCATCACAGTTGAAGGCAATTTGTCACCTGGGTTCTAGGATAGAGGCATGTCATTGATACTGTTGTTATGGGAGGGAGGGATGAGCAGGTCTAAAATAAGAAAACTATTCATTTCAAACTCCATCACAGCATGATGCATGATAACAATTGGGGTCTCACAAATTTCTGATTTGTATTGCAGGTGAACTGGAAAACAGTTCAAGCTGGTCTTTAAAGGAAATTGGAGAGTTACACAACGGGAAGGACTGCTCCCAATATATCAATGTGGATAGACACTTATAGTTTTACTGGTGTACTCCAATGATGACAATAGTCAGGCAGAATAGCATGCATAATACAAATCTATTTAATGATCAACCAACTTGAATCTTTGATTCTCTCTCTAGTGGCATGATGACCATCTTTGACACTGCAATACTGTTTGTCTTTTAGTCATACCAACAGATTTCAGCAATATACTTAGAACTTAGCAACAGGCCCCTGGTTCTGAACACCCAATATCACGTTTGACACTTTTATATCTTTACCCAGTGCATGAAACAGCCTCCCTGTTGGTCCCCTATGGCTATAACCCTGCATCCTGACTACAGGGGGCATGGCGGTATCTAATGAAGAGGCTCCTTAATGAAGCTCCTGAGGAGGTTGGTAGATGGGCACTGACAGAGAGCTTCTGGTTTTATGCTTATGCCCATTGGTGCCTAGCCAACTCATCTTCCCATCTTGTCTCATAGGAGGCTTCTAGCTGTGAGGCTTTTTTACATCCATGTAATTGAAGGGAGACAAATCTATTCCTGACGGGGCCATACTCCAGGCCTTTGAAAGGTTTGAAAGGTCTGAAAGTCAAATTAGGTCAGGAAGAGAAGACATTAATTTTGTAATGATAAAGGGTTTCTCCCTACTGTTTAGATAAGGTTTGCCCAAGTACCTCATCCACAATTGGTGATTCTCTCCCTCGGAGCTTAGCCTTTAGAATACTGGCTGAAAGTAATTAATCAGTAAAATGGCCATGTGACCTGTATATATAGCGCAACAGCCTTTGTTGATAAATCCGATGTTACTATGACTTGTGAAACCGAGGTCCACAACTTACTTCTTGGTCTCTTCAACGATGCCAATCTCTTTGTACAAAGTTATTGGGCCAATTTCAGTGAGCTGGGGCCAGGTTGGCTAACAAACTCATAGCGGTCAAAGTATAATCGGTTCAGAATACTGACCAGGTTATCATTCAAAACATATAAGAAATAATAGTAGTGATAACATGGACCTAATTGTAAATTCCTATGTGAGAGAAAGTATTGGCTAACATTAAATAAAGGAAACTACGCATGACTCTGGCCTCAGACACATTCGCTCTTTTCCTTTCATAGAATGGCTAGTTAAATGATGCAAAAGGCTTCAGTCAAATCTCCTAGTGGTGTGGAAAAGGACTATTATGGGCTCTTTGAACGGCTAGGAATGTAAGCCAAGGGGCGGTCAGTGCCTTCCCCTGGGGCAGTGGCTAAATTGGTTGTTAGGCCACCTCTAAACAATATAGAATGTTTTTATAGCCACATGTGACGGCCTCATGATGAGATGGAGATGAATTTTGAGGAATCAATAATGACCTATTCATCAAGTCATACTCTAATGCTTTAACAGCATCTATCCTAAAACACTAAAAATAAATGACATGATTTGATAATTTATGACGTCCTAACTAACAAAAGCTGCTTCGTACGTGCAGAGTCCTTTATCATGGATCTCCTGTTTACTATCAGCTGGTCTCTTTTTATAGTCCAATGCTCTTTCTATTGTGACAATTTCTCCCTTTTTATAGGAGGGTCCATATAGCAGATAATGTGTGTCATAACTCCTGATGGTTTCTATGTCAGGGTTGAATGGGGTGATAAATGTGCCTACTTGTGGGCTAATTATTCATTCTGTCATAATCTTTCCTAGAATACTGTAAATATTCAACTTCATGAATAAGATTATTCCTCACAAAACAAGAATTTCAGTCAGCTGCAATTTTCTGAATTGAATCATACATTAACCAGATCTCATTATACCAGGATAATTACGATACTGGAAAGCTCTATGAAATCCTTCATGTTCACATAGCATCATAACACTTGCTCGTTACATTTTAAGAACCTGGTGTCAGGGAATATTTGCACATCCCTTTGCAGTTTCCTCTCTTCCCCCTCCCTACTTATTATATAGTGAGACAATTTATTAGCATGGCCTAGGAACATTCTGTTAAAACGCAGCTTGATGTACTTTGTCGTAGTCACGTGGGAATAGCAAATAGAGAAATTAGCAACCAGAGACACCAAATAGAAATAATTAATTCTGGGTAGTAATGCCAACACATTCAGGGCACCCACTTTGATTTGATGTTTGATAAGAAAGCCTTGTAATATCCAACCTTTCATCGCCCCGTGATAATTTCCAAATTCATTAGATTACAATAGTAGTTTCCATTTCCTCCTGGGTGCCAGGTCATCAGCAGAATGTGTAAAGAGGTATTGATCAAAAGGGGTTTGTTGACTGAGCCTTCAACTTGTTACTTACAATAAGAGATCTGATGGCATGGTACCCAACTAGAGCACCACATTTTGATATCATCAAGTCATGGCTGAGACATTGTTAACATTGCGATAATAAAACCAGTCCCATCCCCGAGTTCACAAATCTCTCATCAGCCAAACGGCTCTACAGTTAGATGCCACACAATCCCCTGTCTTCTTTCTGACAACTTAAACCATGCATATCTATTCCCTATAAATGTTCAATGATTGGATTTATCACAGTTGAAGGCAATTTGTGTCCTGGTTTCCCAAAATGTCTCTGCCATTCTAAATAATACTACTGCAGATTCAATACTCAAAATTGGTGTCAAACAGCTGGATTCTAGGATAGAGGCACACTCATTGATGGTGTTGTGATAGGTGGGAGAGATGAGCAGGTTTAAAATCAGAAAACTCTTCAACTCACACTCCATCATGGCAGGATGCTAATATGACTAATGACCAAGTAGCATCGTGAATCCCTGTTGTTGTCAACAGGTGTTCTGTATGTATGAATTCAAATGATGAAATCTTTCCTAAACACTGTTAAATACTTGTGTCAGTTATATGACACTTAGTGCTTCACAAGTTTAAACGGTCTTTCCAAACCTCTTCTGAATACCCAGGCTAATAAGGAAAAGCCAATTTAGAGGTGGGAAAGAGCAAAAGTAAATCTATGTAAATCTAACAAATTGCTAAGTGTAGGAGGCACTTAAAAACCTTTGGTCTCTGTCGTCATGCTTTCATGCTTTTTCACTTCTCGTTTAAAGATGGCTACTTCACTACTGAAACAGACTGCAGTACAGCCCCCTAGTGCTGTTGTGAACGAAGACTATGATGAGCTCTTTCATCTGCTAGGAAAGTAAGCCAAATGTCAGTTAGTGCGTTCCCCGGGGGCAGTGGGTAAATTGGTTGTTAAGCCACTTCTAAACATCAAACAGCTGCGTCCAGCCTTTAAGAAGTTTAGTTTGAGGCCACGATTCCCTGACCTGCTAACTGTATCAGCTGATGCTGTCTTGTTTTACTAGTAGATAAAATGTCATTTTCCATCCTTGAACCGTGCCCTGGGTTAGATAATGGGACATAGATCACACTTGTGTTATCACAGATGGTAACCATGCCTCGAGATCTGCTTATAAGCATGGTGAATGAGTGAATAAAATCTATATTTACACCAGATCCGTTATTGTTTTTTTTGTAACTATAGCCATCCTCCTATAAAAAGATTTATGATTGATTGATTTGTGTTTTACAGCACTTTAGCGGCACTAAGTGGCTATCCCGTGCTTCACAGGTTGATAATTCAAAAGAGGAATGTGTCAGTGCCCGCGCATATGTGCACCACACACAGTCTGAGGGGATAGGAAAGAAGTAGAAATAGACCCTTTTAAGTGGGTTAGGGAAGCCCAATAAGAGGATTTAGCTTCTATTGGTCTTCAACGCCTATTTGCTATTAATGAATTATCTAGTCAGCCCCTCCAGCCCCATATCCAATCATAATTGTATAGGGGCATTAATGAGGTAATCTAGTTGATGGATTGGCTCTGGAATAGAATCTGAATGATAAAAATTGAGTGTTGGAGGACGATCAATATTCTAACACATTATGACTTTCGATGATTTACTTCAATATTGATCCGACCTGGTTCATTATAGAATACTATTACATCTTAGTGTCAAATAAAGAAGGACCGATTGTGGGATTATAGTAGAGAAATCTGTATAACATTGAAGTGAAGCTATATTCCTTCACCAGAGTCTATACAGTATCAGTGAAAAAAATGACACAATTTGATTATTAAAAATGTCAGTAACAACTGCAATAGTATAGAACATGGAAAGTTGGTCAGTGAAGATTACCTTCTGCCATTAATAGTTTTATCCTACAGCAACTCTCATGTGTTATACTCTCATGAGTCCATATTTAAAGAAGGATAAAAACAAAATCAGATAGACATGGACGTTTATAAAACAAATACTCCACCTCTTGACTTTAATGTAACTGATGGTCTGCATATAACTGCTGATAAGTGAATTGCATATTCTTTATTACATTATGACTTCATAACATGACTATCGTATGTCATGATGTACAATCTACATACTATGTACATTCAGATAAGCCAATCTAGTCCAGAGAGGCTCAGACTGTAGGGATGGTCTACAGCCCGAGGTAGGTCTAAACAAACTTAGATAGGCACATTAAAATGGCAATACAAATGGTCTAAATACCACTTTCTGGGTATGGTAATTCATTTGTGGGGAGAAATCTCAATAAGACACTAGCCCCTGCCAGTGAACATGAAATCAATATATCACATTATTCTAAAATGGCATTTATATAATGTAGATGAAGCCCCACTACTTGTAATCTACAAGGGTCATTGTCAAACACTTTTAAATATGTAATGGCTGTGAATTGATTGAATAAGTGTAGACATTGTAGAACAATCATTGGGCACAGTCAAATTGTTCTCAGTTAAGTTAGTCTAAGTAGACCTCCCAACTACCAATCAATTATACCATCAGGTGAAGGAGGTGTGAAGAGTGTAGCAGGAAAACAAGTAATTTTAGTGTGGTAGCAATCTAATACACATTGCAACAGTCTACTGAAAACAAAGTCTGATTTACTACAAAATACAGGGATACAGGGGGCAAGGTAGTATCATATAGATATACTGGGACAAGTTTGGGAAACAGACATTTTCTAGTTAACAAGCAAAGTCTACTCAAGCATTCTGCAACTGCAATTAAATAGGAACAGACAGCAGTTATCTCTGGTTGGGGTAGGGGCCCCTGCCAGAGTCTCTGAGGGCTTAACCATTCCAACTTAACTATAACCAAAGAATGAGTGAAGTGAAGGGCCATCATGGTATGCTTGATAGCACAATAACACCACACTGGTTTAGCAACATTGTACCAGCTCTGCTATCTTCCTGACTCGGTATTGGTGCATTATCATAATACAAAAACATAATTTTATTATCATATATATATATATATATATATATATATATATATATATATATATATATATATATATATATATATATATATATGTTAAACCATCTTTTTCCTCATACACAAGCATGTAACCATTACCTCTGTTCTTATATTGCAGGTGTGTACAGGTACCTTCAGTGTGAAGTAGAGGAAAACACTAACAGACTTACCCTGTAGATGGCAGCACTAGCAGATCACCTGGTGGGCAGCAGTTGAAACTTATCCAATATGGCGTCATCCCACCAGCGCCTGCTGTCTCTGCTGTATGACGATGGGAACGTGACTGAGGTTCCAATAGTTGACATCCTAGACGCGGGTCTACCTGAGCCGGTCCCAGACTGGGAGGTGGCTAGGGACATGTGGAGCTGGGGCTGGCAGCTGCATACATATGGATGTGGTGCTGGATTCTTCATGCTGGCACTCTATGCCTTGGTTGCCATCTTTGAGTTCAGGCGCCGCCTAAAGGTTCAGCGCTACCTTCTGGGTATCAATGGAATGTTGTTTGTTCTAGGGCTGAGCCGGGCACTGTACTTATTTGTGGATCCATACCATTCTACCTTTATATTCCCACCAGGGCTCTCTCAGGCTTTATATGGCATCACCTTCCCCTGCCTCACATCCTCATTCTCACTCATACAGATGGTCTTCATGCGGATTACAAAGGTCCGCATGGGCCCCAATAAGCTACAGAACTACCGTGTGCTGGCAGCAATAATAACTTCACACTTCACTATTGTTATTGTAATAGATGTTACAGTTGCATACAGAAACAACCTCAAGCTGCTGCTCCTCCTGTGTCAGAGTATTTTCATTACATGGGGCTTGGTGCTGTGTTTTGGGTTTGTCTATGGGGGGTTTAAGATGACACAGTTTACTAATGAGACTCAGCGGGTATTGAGGCAGTTGGTAGAGTATAACCGGGTTAAACAGGAAACCCTCCGTAATGGTAACCACAGGGAACTGGCCCTGCACAGGATCAGTAAACCAAAGATCAGAATAACTGATGAGGAAAATAAGACCCTAAGCTATGGCAGTGACACATCAGCCATGGGGTCCTCAGACACCTTGTCATTTTACAATGAAGCCCATCTTGAGGTGGATGATGAGGAGGCACTAGCCAAAGCTTACCGATTGGGTAATTTTGATCAAGGTTACCGTTTACGTGAGAGTGAATCTGACAAGCAGAAAGAGTATGAGGTGAGTTCACACCTTAATGGGTCCCCGGAGGTGGAGTTTAGCAGTGAAAGTGATTATGTCACTGATACCCCGTCCACAGCGGGGCCGGTGTTAGAGGAGCCAGTCCCTGATCTAGGCACCTTTCCCCATCTAGGAGGTGCCTTCCAGGAGCCTGGTGTTTTTGAGGAGGTGGATCTCATGTCTCAGTCTGTGTGCTCCAGCACTGCAGCAATGCTGGTAGAGGAAGCCGAGTCACCACCAACTTTTATTAACCCCGCAATGGAGGAAATCTCTCTCCACCACCACCGCCATCACAACCAACATCAAAATAGTAAAAGTGGGGGTGGCGGAGGTGTGATTGCTAATGGGTATGTGCTTAGTGAGATTAGTGAGTTCTCATGCCGCAATAATGGCATCATCAGTAACCACAGTAATCACCACACGGCCCATATCACCACTATGGTGGATGGCATGGAGTCTATCAGCATGGAGGGAATACCACAGGAATCCGGCTACATGGCTGACACAGAACTCAACTCACCCGTCCGCCGCAAAAAGCGCTCTAAGGGCATCCTGAGTGGGCGTCACCGTGGAGGTAATATAATAGAGCCCCTGGATGAGGACCCTGAGGATTGTGATAACACAGGGGATGTTGGGGGTAGTCCAGTACATCAACCTTACCCGTTAAAGAGTGCAGACGGCACAGTGAGTCTGTACCGGATCAGGCAGGGCCGTGTGTTACATAAGACACTGCGGATTACCTATGTAACAACACTGTTTGGATTCATCTCCTGTATACTTCAGCTTTACGCTATGTTTGGGGTTTACGGTGTTCTATCCAGGGACAGACATGCAGACGCCTGGCCCTGGTACGTCTTCCACACATTTTACAGGTAAGAACTTAATTTTTTTTATTTATGAGTGTGTTAGGGAGTGGTAGACCATGGATACTCAATTTCTCCCTCTACAGTGAGTTCAATTTTCGTGCTGTCTCCCTTCCACTTTAATTGCATACACAGGTTTTTCATGAAAGGTCAGTGCAGTATGTTGTCTTCAAGAGTGGTTTCAACCATTAAGCATATATCGTCTCACGCTGAAAATAAAATGACCTCTTCCTTCTATGTTCAAGGCGTTCATGTATTCTCTATTGGCCGTATAGGATATCCATTTTAGTTCATTAGCTTACAATGTGTGAGCCTGTGGTCAGGCATACAGTGGAACCCATCTCATATCTCAGTGTATGGACTGATTAAAAGGCCATGTTTGAGATGATATCGTCCTTCAGTTAATCATCTAGATTTGAAAGCTTATTTAAAATGATTTCATTTGAATGGCCCATTGCATTTTCTTTCTATTCTTTTTCTGCTACTGAAAATGTCATACAACTCTTATTCTGTTTTCCCCTTTTTGCTTAATTCAGAAATGCCATTCATCCATGTCCTCCTTATTTGCTTCTTCCTTTCTGGGATTCTGTTAATTTTGCATCCCAAGTGATAGAAGTTGGACACAAGTGATGGTGGCTATAGATCTTCGGACCAGATTATGGGATGTCTTCGGTGTAGGCTTATTATCGACTCACACAAATCATGTAGATAGTTAGTTTCATTTTAGGGATACTTCTATCTACAACTTCTAAATTGATGTAAGATACAAAGGATTCATCTAGATCATTGGCAATATAACCTAATACCAGTCTGTAAGGATACTCTCACAAAAATACCTCCCAACTGATTTGACAAACAGACAGCCACACACAAGCGAGATATGAATAACACAAAGCTGACATAAGTTGATGTTATAGAGAAATCGAATTTGAATATCATAGATTTATCAGTGATATAATATCTGAAAGGACATTTGAGTCTGATCTATCTGTATAAACAGTTTTAACAAGGGAAGTCCTAAATACACATGTGCAAAGCAGAATGGAACCTATTGTTATGTACGATAGGAAGCTTCTTATCTATGAAGAGATGAGTAAAATCTGCTTGGGAATTATTAATGCTGTAATTTGTTATAGGGAAATCCTTGAATAATTTAATCGTTGGCATTGAAGTTTGTTTTGTGAATAAATCTGATAACAGTGTTTCAGGGAAATGAGAGGACATCTGTATTTGAATCCTAAGTCTTCTGCAACAATGGATTAATTAAATATAACATTTTTCCATGTCATGCCACCATTCACGGATTACCTTAAGATTCAAATAAACTTTCTCAGGATGATAACTGGTTATAGCTTTTCTTCCATTAAACAATACTCTGCTTATATTTAAGAAACCATGTCAGCGTGACCCATCTAAGGGACATTATTGTTATTGCATAAATGTTTTCCATTTATACCTCATGATGTAAATAGTCTATGTAGTTAATAGCATAAATCCCATGAGTTGTGTTGGAATGTAAGCGCTTGTGCGGAAATCAGCAGGGCTAATGACCAGGGCTCAGGTATGAAGACAGCTACTTGGGTAGTTATACTTCTTAAAATTCATGATCCATGTTGTATCGGTGCATGATGACCATACAGTTTACCCACTGGTAGCATGAACCTTGAAGGATTAAGGAAATAAAGCTTTGAAGGTGAGAGTGACTCTAGAAGTATGGAGTATATATCCTATTGTAATTTAGTCAGTATTAGAGAGGGGTGATAGATATGCAGGTACAAAATGTATTGAGTGGAAAGGGGAGATGGGAGAAACTTGAGTAGAAAGCCAAATCTCAATCTCTCATTGACTGAGCAACATCGAATATGCATGTTTCTGATGTAGGGGCTCCCTCAGACGATTAGACCCCAGAGATTATCTTATATTCATTACAAACTTATATTAATTAGAGGTTAAATAAGGGTTATTGATCCTCAAGTTGATTGTAGCCACAGATAATAATGCCCGAGTTGATTGTATCCAGTAGCTACAATCAATGAGTGGATCAATAACCCTTATCTAAGCACTTTATACCATGGTACAAACCCTAAAATGTAATCTTTTTACCTTAAATAAAAAAGAAATTTGAGCTGAATTGACAGCGATGAGGAGGAAGCCATTCCACCATATTGGATTTCTGTTTATCAACATACCGTCCATTATTCAATTTCCACCATTTATAGAGCATTTCTGTCCTCCACAGGTTAACATAGCAAAGAATATACCTCCTTTTACTGTTCCCATGTTTCAATAGAAGAATTAAAGGCTATATTCCCTCAAAATGGTGAAAATATGATGGTCCGTTTTGCCACGGCTTCGTCTCCAAGGGGATCTTTCTCTATATGCCAGACGGTGGAACTGTTGCACAGGGGATGTTGACAGTATGGTGGAGACACGCAGCCGGTCGCTTGCTTCGAAAGTCATTTTTCAACATATATATCCTTGATATCATGGATTCTACCAAAGTGCTGGTTAAATCAACCTCCATAGCTTCTTCCCATCGAGTCATCTGTCAAAGTTGTGTTTAAGTCATCTGTCAAAGTTGTGTTTCGGTTTAGTGTCAACTACTGTTCATTCTAGCTGTGGTTAATTGCACGAGTTTTATCCTTAAACTTGAACGCAAAAATATGCAAGTGACCCATAACCATGGTATAAGGTAGAGTACATTAAACGAATTCTGGAACTGCAGCCAAGTTATATGATTTGATATTCATTTCTCAATATGGTCCCCGAGGGAATGTGTTAGTCAAGTTTAACGAATTGATCAGTACCACTATGGTATGTTGTCTATAAGCACAATTTGATTGGAATCATCTCTATCTAACCACAAGTATATCCCCTTTGCCAAACCCGGCCTTTATACCGCATCACATGGGCATGAATGGATTACCTGCAGTCTACTACAGTCTCCCTAATATAGAGTCTTTCATTGATCTAATTGCTTTCCCACTAGATGATATAAAGATAGCCTAATGAAAGGCTTATCTCCCTAAGTGTCTGAGAATCCTAATTACCTTCCTGCACCAGTGTACAGTTAGAAGTAGCTTCATGTCTCCACTGTGCAGCATACACACTGCTGGTATGTTAAAGATGGTGCTTAAAGTGTGCATGCGTTGTCATTCTGTGCTAGTATATATCCTCTTATCATGGTTGGTAGCTGAAGTTGGCATCTAAGACTCCACCATTAAATGTGATGGATTTGCTATTAAAACTACATATACTTTGTATTAGGCTCTTGAATAGTGCCATATATTATCTATAATTATACATTATTATAGGATCAGGTTCCTCAGAGCTTGGTCAGCAACTGCAGAGGAGATCTGGTTGGGGCTGGAAAGTGGGTGGTGGCGGGGTGGTGATGGTAGTGTAATGGTTCGTATCGACTTATATGTTGGGTGGCTCTTTGGCTCGCTTACCACTAGATATACCAACACAACACGAGTAGTTCGGGTTGGGCAAAGCCCCAGAAACCCCTACCTCTCGGGTAGGACTTTATTCACTTTGTACACTGTAGTTAATGTTTTAGCGTCTGGACTGGACCAGGTCCAGTCCCCTTCTGCCGCTCGTCCGGCTCCTTAGTAGAAGCTGGACGCGAGGCATGGTGCTGCCCCCTCTTGTACCAACGAGGTATAGCAAAGCGACACCTAGCTGGCATAGAAGGAACAAGCACCACACGAACACGTCTCTCGGATGAACGGCACTAATATATATACAACGATGCCGGCCCCTACACCACCCCCACTAGACTTTACCTAGGGTTGGGTGTAATTAACAAATAACTATTGTTAACTTTATACAGTAATATTATACATAAATAGGTAAGTCTATATATATACAGTTTGTATTGAATATTATGCGTTTAATGTATGTTATGGGAATGCACGAGTGGATTTACGGGTTAATAATCCACGACCCCGTAGGGGGAGTGGATTATTAACCCGTAAATACACGAGTGCGTTCCCATAACATGCATTAAGGCATTTATCTCATAGATTCCTCCATTTTGTATCAATTTCTTACCTTATAACCCCAGAATTAATCCATGAGAAGATATTTTGTAAGTGCATATGATCCGCTCGGTTTGCCAAGCCGCCGTGGCCATGTTGTCGTTCTGCCCGACATACCTCCACCTTTACACTCATTTTTCGGGTATAATCCAATAATGTCAAGTCCTGTACTTCTAACACCGCCAAATATACGATCTCTAGTTGGTGTTTGCATACATTTTGTCTCCATTTTCTTCGAAATAAATAAGAATCCATTGATTTTCCATAACGATCCAACGCACACGGCCTGGTACACAGCCATTTCGTCTTGTTGACAAAGCGGATAGGTGCCCGGATGTACCTGACCTACTTTCGGCTGAACCCACTTCCGGCAAGGAGGTCAGCCGGGTCAGTCGCGTAACGCTATGGAAAATCAATGGATTCTTATTTATTTCGAAGAAAATGGAGGAATTTGGCATGGCATGTTCATCTAGGATATCTAAGGATGGTTCTCTGTTAATAACTCCACCAGACTCCATATATTCTAGGCTAACGAGGTGTGTAAACTTCAGGTATGTCGGAAAACTTTTTCAAATCCTCCATGTGCAGTGGTTTCTACCACCAGTCGGCTTGGTATAGTGGACAGCGAGCTCGCCTCCTGCCCCAGCGGCCGGGGATCGATTCCCCGTTGAACCCTAAACGGTTTTAACTGGAAAACTATGGCGTGGTTGACTTCGCCAATTTATTAACATGTCCAGATTGAAACTAGCAGCCTCTTGAAGATGTCCAAAAGGTGGTAGAGTAGGGTTATGGCTTGATAATGCACGGGGGTTATGAGCAAAAAAGCACTGTAGAGGCCAGAATCGTGAGATAAAGAACATTAAGGGGCATTATAAATAATATGTACATAATGAGGCATCGTCGCATATAATCCGAAGTATTGATAAATAATAACAAATAGGAAGTGGCGACTTATACACCATCGACCTATGGTGGTAAGTAGTAACAATGTTACAATGGTGTTATTATTAAATACGAGACGCAATAAAGTGTAGTGGACATGTAGTCAGGTGATATGAATGAAATTTTACAGTATTTACTAACTGACCCGAGGTGGGGTAGATAACCCGAGAAAAATTTTGTTTGTTTTAATTATAAGAATATAAATACGATATAAAAATAGATTTATACAAAATATTAATACTGAGAAGTATAGGCGTCCTACCAGGGTAGCAGGATCGCCCTTACAATATACCGGACTTCCGGCGAATCTGGAACGACTGGTTTCTGCAGCTCCACCTGGCGACATGTGTGTGGTGGCAAGCCACGTTGCTGTTGTGTTGTGCCCTGATGAAGATGGGAAGATGGAGCCCCGGTTAGGTGTGGTAGTCCTTTTGGTACTTTCGGGTTAGCGTCCATCCTCTCTGCAAGTTCCGTCCCAGATTAACAAGTCCAGTATAAGGATCAGTGCCTCTGGCATATTAAATGCTTTTACCCTCGGGTACGAAGAAAGCACCAACAGATGGACACTTAAAGATCCTCCGGATCCGTGTCCATCTTCTCAGCCGACTCCACTGAGGCAGATGGAGCCGAGCTGCTGCAGCTGCTCACAGAGAGCAGCGTGGAAGCCTCGCTGGGCGTGTCGCTCCCCAGGCTCAAGGTGCTCATCACCGCGGATGGGCTGTCCAGTGCCTCGGGTGCAGGTAAAGCAGCCGTGGCAGCTGGGGTCTTCCGGGCGAAAAGAGTAGCCGGGAGTGGGGGAGCTGCCGGAACCGGCGGAGCAGCCGGGACCGGTGGAGCGGCCGGAACCGGTGGAGCAGCCGGGACCGGTGGGGCATCCGGGATGAAGATCAGGGACGACGGAAGGCCGTCCCATTCCTCCAGGTGTTTCCCGAATGCCAGGAAGAATTTGGGGTCAGCCTCCTTGTACCTGTGAATGTACCCGGCGTTCTCAGCGCGGTGGAACTCCTTAAGCTTTTCAGCTTCCATCTGCTGACGCCGGCAGGACTCGAGAGCCTCCTCGACTTTCTTCCTTTCCAGCTGCCTGATCTTCTCTTCCTCCCTCCTCTGGATTTCGTAAACCAGATTGAAGGTGGCTTCAGTCATCACACGCCAGTAGTCAACAGACTTCTGGCGGTGCAATGCCTGCCATTCTGCCATCAGGTCATTCTGGATCTGAGCCGTTTGGACATTGCGGTGGTCAACAAACGTATTCGGATCCTGAAGACCTGACAAAGTTCCGGAGATTAGCTCCATAATGGGCACCCGAGGGGCCGTTGGTGGAGCTATCACTGGTGGGGGCGCGGGGGCCTCCACTGTGGCAGGCGGGGTGCCTGCTGGAGGAGCAGACAGGCCCTCAACCGTTATACCACCTCGACCTTGGCCACCGCCCGGGGAAGCTCGGGTGGACTCCAGCCCACCACGGCCTCTACCACGGGGCTTGGTCCGGCCCAGGGAGGTGAGGACCTGCGACTCGGGTCCAGCCTGTCCCATAGCAGGGAACTTCGCCGCGTAGTCACTATACGTGGGGCGCTTGCCGGAAGATCCCTCTCCAGCCCACCAAGATGAATACCCGGATGGGGGAGCGAAGAGTTCGCCCCCATCATCCAGGCTGCCAGAGGCTTCGCCCGGGCGTTGTTCCGCGGGTGCAGATGTGGTAGTGGAAGTGGCCGGGGTGGCCGCCTGGCTAACCGTCCTATGAGCCTGGTTGCTAGGCATATCTAGAGCCGAGACTTGTTGTCCCGACTCGCGACGATCAGCTGGGTTGGCTGGTCTTGGCTCGTCCTTGTTACCCGAAGGGCTTACGGACCGGTCTGCTCGGGTCCTTTTGGAAGCACCAGTAGCCGTGGCTGTGCCTCCGTTAGGACCCTTAGAGCGGGCTTTGGCCTTCTCTCGCTTATCATCCCCTCGCCACCTTTTCACCTTCAGGTGCACCTCACTGGGCATCCCAAACTTTGTGGACGAGAAGTTGATTTGGAAGAAGGTCAACAAGTTGCCACTCTTCCACGAGCAGAATCCGGTCTCGAATGCCTGCTCCTTCACTTCCTTTACGCTCAACGAGGACCAGTTGGCTAGAAGCTCGTTGAAGCACTTAATGGCCCGCTTCCTCGTTTTCTCCAGGCCGGTACCATGGGCTTTCTGCAAGTGCAGAGCCATGTCCCGGCGCCGGTGAGTGCTAAACGAGCCATCACAAAGTTTGCTCGGACGGTCTCCGAGCACACACATCATCAAAGGCTTGTGGTGCATATGATGCTCCACAATATGCCGAGCGAAGCGGGGCTTCGTCTCGAACACCTTCTCACCCGTGAGAGCCAGCTGGCACGACTCGAATGGGCACCTTCGGCGGTTGCCGGTTGGTCCCCATTGGGTCATTGCCCACTGGACTTTCGTCCGGGCCTCGTTACTGTAGATAGACCCCAATTTGGATTTCAGCTGGTCAATCCAAATGAGGTAAAATTTACCTACTGGTGTATCCGAGGGGCCGGATTTCATCCACTCCTCGTCATCGCTATCACCGTCCTTATTGACGGCGCCAGGACACATGTAGTGGACCGTGTCATAGGCACAGTCCGCGAAGCAGCGGGGAGTCCGTTCCTTGAACCCCTCGGCTGCATTCTTCCACATCCATTTCTGATTATCGTCCTTTGGGACATCCGTGGTCATTTCTTCCCACGTTGTCACGGACTCCAAATCAGATTTGGCCGACTCGGGCAGCTCTGGGTCGCTTTCGCTTCCCTCACTGTCCGTGTAGATACCTGCTCCCCTACGGCTGGCTCGGCTGGTGGTGGTGGTACCAGACGGAGCCTTGGTAGAGGACTTGGCGCTTGTCCCGCTGGTGCTGGCAGTGGAAGCTGCAGTAGCCGAGGTGGCTACCGTGGTGGTTGTAGTGGTGGAGGTGGAGGCGGGCGCCTTCGGTTTGCCCTTACCCCTCGGCTTGGTGGGGGGCGTGGGCTCTGCCGGAGACGCTTTCGCTCCATTTTTCTTCTTCCGGCGCACAACCTTGGTTGGCTGCGCCGGGGAGTCAGAGTCGGAAGAGACCTTGGATTTGGCTTGGGCCTGCTGTTTGCGGTGGGCCCGACGAGCTGCGGTGAGCTGCTTCTGCTGCTTGGCGAGCTCGGCTCGCTTAGCTTCGACAGCAGCCTGCTGGCGCGAGATGTCCTCTTCCGAGATCTCACCAGGTGCGTCAGGAATGTCGGCACTTGGGTCGGTCTCGGTCGTGGACCTCTCGACGGCGATCCGGATGTCTTCAGCCTCCAGGTCACTCTCGGTGAGAGGACCCGTCAGCGCAGGTTTGTGGGTCAACCGTTTGACCCGGTCGGTTTCCACCGACGACAACGTAACAGTGGAGTCTGTGTCCATGTCGGATTCAGACTCCCTCAACTCCGAGGCCTTTCGGGTGATGCCCTCAGAGATGAGCACGGCTCGGGCCAAACTCTCGTTGACCGCCATCTTCTCCGCTAACTTCAGGTAGTTGCGGAGCCAGGAGACTGGCATATTTTCAGCCAACTCGTCACTACACGAGTCCATAACCAGAGTCTTGAAGTCGTCTGGTATGGCATCGGGTACGCCTTGCTTCACTGCCAATGGTCCGCATCCGAACATAGAGGCGTGCATGGGGATGTAGGTCCCCCAGGAGGTGTATACAACACCGGCCTCGCAATCGACGTGTGCCATACGTTCGATGCGAGTCTTGAATCCCGGAGGATACATCGGAATGTCTAAGACATCTACATTGCTACCCGAAGCCGCTGCTGCAGACGAGCGGTCCGGGCGTGGTGGTGGAGGTGGCATCCTCTCCCGGTCGGTGGCCTCGGCCATAGCCGAGAGCGTCCGGGCGGCCTCCTCAGTCAAAGAGTCTATAGACTCTACGACCCGAGACGGGACCTCCGGGTCCTCGTCTAGTTCCAACTGAACGTTGGCGGTTTGACGCGCAGCGTCAATCGTCCCCTGTGCCATGGCACTGAGGGCGACTTCCAATAAAAATTGGCAAATGTGTTGGACTCCTCCCGAAGGATTCGTCCAACAAAGGGGTGTTGTTAGACCGAGCTAACTCGACAGCTAGGGGCTGTAAACCGCCAACACTAACCAGAGCGAAAACGGGTGGCGTCTAACCACCACGAGTCCGCTCTAGTTATGACCAGTATGACGTCAGACCTCTCGTCTCGCGAGATCCCGCCGTGGCTATCCGGTGACCTAGTTCCGCGCTTTCCCGCCGCACCAGCGGCGCCACCTAGGGAACTAGATCCGAACTAACATTCGACTCGACATGCGAGACGCGGCCTACTACCCGAGTGCTATCGTCTGGAGCTTGGCGGTGTATACAACGCTTCAAAGCGAATGTACCGGTTAATCCGACCGCCACTCACGGGATACAGCCACCCGGGGAGGGCGCGTTCGGCATCTCCAGCCGTGGAATGTATGTTACCCGCCTATGGCGGACAACACGCAGCAGCTCGTTGTGTACTGAGTTAGGTTACGGCAGACCTCAACCGGGGACTGCGTCTAACGCCTTCGGTTAGCCTTTTATTTTTCCCGGCTTTACGTACGGCCTTTTCTGGATTCCGCTTAGCCACTGCGGGACCTTTCCCATACGTAATGCCTTCACTCAGCGAGACATTCTTCCTTTTCTTACGGTTAGGTCGTTTCCTGGCCTTCGTCTTCTTTTTCACCATAACCTCGTCTCCCGGCGCCTTTCTCGGCCGGCCTCTACGGCGCTTCATTGGTACTACCACTCCCGGTCCGCTAGGGACAGACGTGGGTGGTTTGTAACCGAACTCCCTCTCCGCCTCTTCGCGCCCCTTCCAGGGCCGAAGTTTTCCGACATTCGTCTTCCATTTCCTACCAGTTAGGCAGTCCTCCATCATCACCGTGGACTCGGAGATGACGCGAATAATTTTAAACGGACCTTCCCAAGGCGTTACGAGCTTCAGCTTATCTAGCGGCTCGTAGTACCTTAGTACTTTGTCCCCAACATTAAAGTGAATTCGTTTAGCATTGGTGTCATAGCCCACCTTCTGTCACTTCGCACTCTTCAGCAGTTCTTTCCGAACGGCCTCGTATGCCTGTTTGAACCGATCCCTTAACGACTCCACAAACAACACAGTGCAGGGCGCCTCCGGGTCTATCCCAACCACTCCATACACTAAGTCGGCGGGCATTATGATGTCCTCGCCGAACACTAGTGTCATACTAGTAATTGGCATGATCAAGTTGTCATATGAGAAATATCATATGGCTAGTGGTGTATGGAGTAAATACATCAGGCTCATATAAAATAGTGTTATTTCCAGTTGTCACTGGTTTATTCAGCTTTAGGCAACATGTAAGAAATAACAATCATACAGTAGTTAGTATGTAGGTAATTTGTACATACAGTAAACATACAGTAATTTATAAAGTACAATGTTCTGTTCCACTCCACCTGTGAGGTATTAATAATACAGTGTCCAGCATACTTCTAGGTGGGTTCCCACACCTAGCTCCTGACCTGCTGCTTAGAGGAATAATGTAATAATGGATAACTTTACCCTCTGGTGGAAGTCTTGAAGAAGATAGCCTCTGGCCACTAATGGTAGGAAACCAATGCCTGTCTAGCATAGTTTCACCATAGTGCAGTGGTATAGCAGGTAGCAGGAGATGACTGGAGATGTTACCTCTAGAGCGGTTCTTGGTGATGTATCTTCCTGGAGGTGCAGACAGGCTATTTGTAGCAAATCTTGGAAAAGCACCTCCAGACTGACTGGAGCCAGCAGCATCTGCCTAACTCTACAATTGTTTGAGGGGACCCTTTCAAGTGTCACAGGGGGACAAAGGACCCCCATGGACGCCGCTATGGCCCCCATTGTCTTGGTCGGTTCTGCATCTTCAAACCCTCATAACTCGGTCGTTTATGCTTGTATAACCGCCATTTTGGGCATGCGCGGAGCTGAATGTGCCAAGATTATAATGCCCGCTGGATAGGCGCGTAACTCCCGCCGGTTTGTCTGTAGCTCACTCGGAGGTCGATTCAGTCTCCATAGCGTAACTTCCTTAATACTGGGAGTTCCGCCTTGATCTTGGGCTCATTCTGACCGTCTAATTATGGGCTTTCCATAGATATTTTGATATTTGACCTAGGTCGCTCAGGAGCGACGCTAGAGCGACCGGAAGGTTATGGCGTCGTGCTTATGTAACCCATTGTTCAGTCCTTAGAGTGCTCAGACACTCATGACGGCGTCAGCGGTGCTCAGGCACCCGTGACGGCCGGTTGCATTCACTTACAAGTTATTAATTTGTGCATTGAACCATGAGGTCGCACACTGAGACCCTCATTTTTATTATATTGTGCAGTGAACCATTAGGTCGGACCCTTTGATGTCAGAGAGAGTGTTTGTAACTGACCTGGCTGGTGTGCAGTGGGGCATGAACGCTCTTATACAAAGTTTGAGCGCTCTTATAGCTCTTAGAACCAACCTATGTATTAATTTCATAGATATTTCTTTGATTAATACAAAATATGTTAGAATTTATGGAATAATAAAATGGTATATCATAGAATACTCCCTCTCCCCCGAAAGAATGCGAAACTCCGTCATTTCGCCGAGGGAATGTACAATTTATACAATTTTTACCTTATTTTGGAGTTATATACTGTTTTGTAAGAGGATTTGAAGTAATGGGGAGTGCTTCAAATGCAATTTTTGTGGTAGAGCTTTGTCAGTATAAACAATTTTCTCCTGGGTATAAGTACATTTCCGAGTTTCTATATCTTACCATATTTGAGCTTATTTGCTCATGTGACATCAATTTTGGGTACAATTTCCCATTTTTATGTACAACATACAATTTGGCAAATAGTGTGCAATTTTGGCATTTAATGTTCAATTTAGCGTGCAAATTGAACATAAATGACAATTTTAGTGTGCAAATTTACAATTTCGCGTGTAATTGCGTTCAATTGACAATTTCAGTATGCAAATATATAATTTTTGCGTACATTTGGCAATTTGATTGTGCAAATATATAATATTCGCGTATATTTGGCAATTTTAGTGTGCAAATATATAATTTCGCGTACATTTGGCAATTTTTAGTGTGCAAATATATAATTTCGCGTGCATTTGGCAATTTTAGTATGCCAATGTATAATTTTGCGTTCAATTGATAGTTTCTGTATGTACAAATATAATTTTGCGTACAGCTTGTATACACATAGAAATGTTGATTTTCTAAAAATCTAACTTCAGTGTATGAATTGGGTACAGACATACAGTATAATGTGCAGCATATAATTCAAATGTAAATTGGATACAACTTACAATCTAGTGTGCAAACATACAATTTTAGTGTGCAAATTGGGTACAAGCGTACAATCTGGTGTGCAAACATACAATTTTAGTGTGCAAATTGGGTACAAGCGTACAATCTGGTGTGCAAATATACAATTTTAGTGTGCAAATTGGGTACGAGCGTACAATCTGGTGTGCAAACCTACAATTTTAGTGTGCAAATTGGGTACAAACGTACAATCTAGATTACACTATTCAATTTATGGGATTTGAGACAAATTTTTCCGAGGGCCGGAAAAACAAAGTACTTCATGTACAATAGGCTTGTTTGTCTCTGAGTTACTCATTGATTTTGCTATATGGGTGTATTAATTGGCAATTTCGGCAGTGGGCCGCTGCTTAATTGACTATTCCCCTAGCCTTTTGAGTATGTGTCCCTGAAAGAGATTTATTTGGTGAGTATCTTAAGTAAACATGTTTTATGTCAACAATTTTCTCAAATTTTTTTTTTTTTTCATTCATTTTTCCAACAATTTTCTTGGATACCTAAAGTGTGTTACTTTAAGTAAACCTTGGCATAGTATACAAGTGCTAGTGGGTACAAAAACTGTCTTAGTTATCTACCTGCATTCATGTATATTAATGTTAGATTTGTACAATTTTACAATTCGAATTTGCAATTTCGCAATTTTGCGCGTATATGCGCGCATTAATCATTGATTTTGTGAGAATACCATAGATTTTCATATTATACATCAACAAGTGGCTGTGTATATAATTTTTTTTTCTAATACTTTGATAATTTCATTGACAGTGGAGGTGTGTGTCATGTGTGAGATGTGTCATCTCAGTATCTCCTGGTGGTGGACTGGGGGCAGCCTAGGCTGTGGGCAGTCTAGGCTGTTTCCACAGTCACCGGGGAGGGCTGGTGGTTTAGAAAATTAGCAATAGTCTGCATGTTTGACCTTGCGGTCTCCTCCTGTTGTTCGTCAATAATTATATCTGTTGTATTTTCCAGTGCTGTCATGGTCACCGGGCTGGTGCCACAATCATTCTGGAGAAGCATGGAGTAGTACAGTCCTTTGTTTTTAAGGGCTGGTATAGTGCTGAACCTAGTGCGCCAAGGTAGGTGTATCACCTGAGGGAGGTGATAAGCAAATTCTCCTCTCTGTGTTGTTATAACTGCTGGTCCATTCCAGGTAAATATAGCCTTAGGTAGTGGGAAGGTTTTAACCACTATATCCTTATAGGTAGGGGCAGCTGCTGATTTAATCTCATCAAATTCATGTGGTATTGGCCTCAAGGGTAGCGCGAAGTTTGAGTCTCCACAATATATTTTAAAATATATTGTGGGGTTTGTGCGCTTGGCCACATTTTTCTTGCCACAGTGTGTCTGTGCAAATTTCTTAAGGTATTTCATTATTCTGTAGGCTGAGTAGATGGTCAGGGTGAATAATATAGCAATTATCAGGGTGTGGGTTTCCTGAATTGTGCGGAAAGGGGTGTGGGTTTCCTCTGTAGGGGTTAGTTTGGTAGGATTCTCCTCTGGGAGCAATTTGTGTAGGGGCAGCTCGGTGACTAGTCTGAATGCTTTGGCTGTAGGCAGGTAGGCTACAGTCCCTCCTAGTCTGTATAATTTGAGTAGTATGTATACTATAAAAATGTGAGCTGATATCCCTAGGATGAGTGCTAAGCTTTGGAAGATTGGATGCTCTGTAACTCGACGTAGGTATGATTCCTCGTAGCGCGTTTCCATTTCCTTATTAAGGTTGGAGGCATCTTTTAATACTGTTTTGGCAAAGGGCTCTAAATTTAGTTGAGTAATATCATCCATGATTGGATTTTCCTGTAGTTTTTCTAAGGTTCTAGAAAGGTTTACTACTGGGAAATTTGGAAGATTCTCTCTTTCATCTGGTTTGGTTTCAGAAATTTGGTTAAGTGCTGCCATGAATGGTAAATTAATTGTCTTGAGAATGTAATGAAATGATAAGGTTGAGTTACAGGGCAACCTTGTGTTTGGAAGAGAAAATTCTCCTACACTGATCGTGCACCCACAGGGTACACCAATGATTGAGTAGGACTGGGCCTTCCGAGTTTCAGACGTTTTACCATGGCAGTTGATAAAGTAATGGGGTTCATTAGTAGTGACCAGATACTCATCTTCAGAAATGGAAATAGCATGGGTGGTAGGTGCTTGCAGTGGTGAAACTGTAAACTTGCAATGTTCCTTAATCTGTTGAGCCTGGTTAGTAAAAATGGCTACAGGGCATGTAGGCCTGTGTTTATAGATTCTACCATTTACATCTCTGCATACCTTTACTGTAGTACCTTCACATGCCTGCATATCTGCTGAGTCCAATTCGATAAATAATGATTCATCGTAAGATACTGCTAGAAACTCAGTTGTGGTTTGTAGTTTGGTGACTCCTCTGGTGGGGGTCTCCTGTGTGTCTATAGGCATGGGTGATGTAATCATTTGGTACAGTTTGAAGGTTGAGGTGGTAGATTGAATTATAATGTCCAGATGAATATATATATGGTGAGCTGAGTAAGTGTATGAGGTCAGCTTCTGTGAATAATAGAAATCTAAGTCATTAATTGCGACTTGTGCTCCAGGGTGTGTAATCCTAAGTTTGTTATTAATGTCAATTAGATATCTAGCAAGGTCTGAGGGTGGCACTATATCAGGGGTTAGGATCCCTGATGATAGCATCCTCAGGGCTGCATTTGTCCTTTGCAGTGATTGAACTGTATTCATTCTTGCTGCTATGATAATTAGTGCATCATTTAATACTTGCATTTTTTCCCTTTGAGTTTTCTCGTGCCTTGAATATGAGTCAAGTGACCTGGACATGTTAGAGGCCCACAGGTTGACGGTGTCACCTATGGTGTTGATTGTGCTGTCCAGTACCTTCTTATCTTGGATGTATGCTTTAACAAACTTATCTTGTCTGTCTGTGATCTTTTCAATGAGATTAGCTGCTTCCTGATCCTGTTTGGCAAATTTTCTTAGTATTTCATCTATGTTCTTGAGCTGTCCCATTACTTGGTTTACATCTTCTACTGTGGCTAGACCTAGCACACCGCGAAACAGGGGTGCTAGAAAACCCAGTATGGCCTCTCTTTTGGCCTTGTCCAATGTGTTTATGGGGTTGGATAAGAACAATTTGATGGAGGCTAGTGTTTCATTTATCTCCTTGTCTGCAATTTCCAGCAAGGTGTCTAGCTCCTTAGCTTGTTGGATAATTTGGCCAGAGGTATGATCTTGTAGAGTAGGAGTGGTCAAATGGAGTATTCTATCCCTTATGGATCCTTGGGTAACGGGTGCCCGAGGTATCTTGTAGGGGATAGCTAACAATAGTGTTGTGGTTGTATGTCCATTGACCAATGGTTGAGGGCTAGGTTTGAATACTACTCCTATGTTTTGTCTCACCACAGGTGTATAACCTGCAGTAAGTGGTTCAATAGTATATAATAACAGCATAGTTAGCAGTATGGGTAAAACTCTCAGTGTCCCCATGGTGCTTGTGTAAAGCAAGTTTGCTGTTTAAAGTCTTGTCAAATTTGTAGTGATTTGGTGCTGGTAGAGTCTAAGTGTATGGTGTAACACTTTAAATGAAGTGGTTCAAACTGTACCTTTGCAAGATTGAGCTGTCTTGGCAATATGTCCGGTGAGTCTATAGAGATTGACCAGTAAATGGTAAGGTCAGGTTGAAGGTGAAGTAGGTGTGTTCTTTATCCTAGTGCAGTCTCTCCTCATGGAGAAGTGGGCTGGCTAATTCCCAAGTGGGGTCCTGTAGACTTGTGTTCCAGACTGCAGCTGGATGAAGACTGATGGTGGGCTATGGTCCACAGTGCTTCTTATGTAGCCTACCCTACCCACATCCATTGTGGGCCTGGTATTGTTTCTCTGGAGTCAAGGCCTTGATCTCCAGTGTCTGCAACTGTGGGGGTCTATTGTGTATTCTGTGTACTGGTAATTAGCTCCTCCTGTCATCCAGGACAGCCATTCATGACCGTCTAGACAGTTGTCTGAGTGTAGCTTATAAGGTCAATTGATCTCTATAGACTGCTGTGTTGGCATAGCGCGCTCTTTCATGTGGGGATTAGGCTTTAGACACTCCATTGTGTTACCCTTACTCTTCTTAGACTTCATGTCTGCTTTACTTGGGGGGTCCCAGTCTTTGACCCTTTCAGAGGCAATAACCTACTGATATATTTACAAATTTGATTGGCTTTATATACATAGTAATTCATTATCAGTCACACATGTCTTATGTGTGGATGAAGAGAATTTGTAATACATTTTGAAAATCTTATGACTTTGGTATCTCAATCTTGTTTCTAATTTCTTGAAACTGCACCACACCTAGATGTCTTTCTTAGGATGTGGTGTGCAGGCCTAGGCTTGATAGGGCCTATGCCTGTGGTTTCTCTTGTAAGGGTGATATCATTTTTGTTCCTTACAATTTTGCTGTAGTATTTGGCCTCATGTGGAATAAGCCTGTGTGCAAATTCATTATTTCTGACAGCCACAACCTTTTTCAGTCTGTCTATGTGCACTGGTCTGGCCACCAATAGATTGGTGTCCAAGTTTTTGAGTTTGGCACTTGTCAAACTAGGTCTATCTACTACAACATATGGTCCCATAAAAAGGGGTTGAAGTTTCCTACACTCTGTATTGGTCAGGATTCTTGGTATGTTTAGGTACACCATGTCGGTGACCTTGATTTCCTGTGGTGTAAGTTTCTTATCATATCTATCCTTTCTTTCCTTTTGTAGCTTGGCGACCCTTTCTATAGCTTTCCTCCTAGAGGTATCTTGATTTGTTATCATGTTAGCTACATGGTCTGCTACTGTGGATATGTCTTCCTGTATTCCCAGCCCTAAGTCCATTGGGGTGGCTGGGTTTCTTCCATGGAGTAGGAAGAAAGGGGTGAATCCTGTGGTTTGGGATTCGGTGTTGTTTAATGCAAAGGTTATGGGTTCAATAAATGAATCCCAATTGTTTTGGTGCTTTGAGCAGAATGCTCTGAGTGCTGTGCCTATGCTAGCATTGAATCTCTCTACAAGCCCATTTGATTGTGGCCTGTATGGTGAGGAGAATTTATGTTTGATCTTGAGGTGTTTAGTTAACTTTGTGAACTTTGCACCTGTATAACATGTCCCATTGTCTGTTTGAAGAGTGGCTGGTGTTCCATGATGACAAATTATATTCTTGTAGAACTCTGCTGCTGTTGTCTCAGCTTTTAAGTCAGTAGTAGCCCAAGCTGTTGCATATCTGGTAGCATAATCTATGCAGACTTGTATATGTTTGTTTCCCCTGGCAGTTGTGGGAAGTGGTCCCACCGCGTCTAGGTTTAGGAACTTCATTGGTGAAGTCATGTACTCTCTCACTGTCATTGGTGTTTTGTGTGAGTGTACTTGCCTTTTTGCTGTGAGGCATGTGTGGCAGGTGGAAACATATTTTGTTGTGTCTGCTACATAGACTTCCAATATACCCTAGGTCGGAGTGCTGACAGCATCCTACTTGAACCAAGATGGCCGCCAGTAGGTGAGTCATGGAAATACTGTAGTGTACTTGTTACCCATTGCTGTGGTATAACAATTTGAAGTGGTACAGTATTGGTCTTTCTCCAATTTATGGGGCATATATGGACTAATGTACCATTTACCAAGGTGTATGTCTGGCCTTGGTTGATGATTCTATTTCCTTGTGCTTTTGGTGCAGGCAAGGTTCCATCCTCAAGATATTGTATGAGGGGTAATAGGTCCTTGTCCTTCCTTTGTTCCAAGCCAAGGTTTGTACCTGAGATGGATGTGTCGGGAATCTGATCCAGTAGTTGATTTATATCTAGCACATGTTGTTTTATTCTGTCTCTTTCTTTTTCTTTTTCATCGACTATTGGCCTATCTTGTGCCTTTTGTTGGGGTGTGTCACTCTTGTTTTGGTGTGTAGGCTCCTTTGGAGGGCCTATTCTCGCCTTGATGGGAGTGGCAACCTTTTTCTTTAAAGGCACAATTTGCTTTTTGTCATTCTTCTTTGTCTCAGAGTTCTTTGACTTAGTAGATGCAGTGTCTTTTGTGACATTTTTCCTGGCAGGTGGGGTTTTGGTAGGTTTGTTTCCTGTGACCTTTTTCTCATTTAGAATAGTTTGTGATTGTGTGGGGGGTTTTGGTGTGCCCTCCTGAATCATTTCTCTAGTCTTTGAGCGTGTGGTCATAGGACACAAATGGTTTGATGTTTCCTCTCCCTGCATTGGTTCAAAGAATCTGACTGATTTAGAAGTTGCTTGAGTAATAGCATATATTGTGTCTTCTGGATCTTCATCATCTGAGTCAGGTGGGGTGAAGGGTGGCTCCTTAGGAGTTGCCTTCAGCATCTGATTGAGTGATGAGAATTCAATAGGCTCAAAGTCATTATCTGGAAAGAGTTGTGAGTATTCTCTCTCACAGTGGCAAAACACATAGTGTGTAGATTGCTTCAAGATACCCCTAATGGGTGTCTCTGGCTTTTCAATGGTGTTGGGTGGATCATCCCTTTTGAATGGTACTTTCTTTGTTACTTTTGCAAACTTGGTTCTACTGGCTGCTCTAACTCTCCTTGGTGGGGGTGGAGGGTTAGTCATGGGTCCAGAGTCTGGGTATTCTCTTCTAGACATAGCATCTGGTGGTGTGTTATCATCACCTTTCACGTGTTGGATGGTGAATGAAAATTGCTGTATGTCTAGAGCCCATCTGGCCCATCTATGTGTGAGTCCTGTATTGGTTAATAGTGGGATTAGGGCTGCATGGTCTGTGTATAGTTGGAAGTGTCTGGTCTCTAGATAGTGTCTGAAGTGTAATACTCCATACACTACTCCCAGTAGTTCTCTCTCTGTGGTATTGTAATTTCTCTCATGTTTTGAGAGGGTTCTACCTGCAAAGGCTACTGGTCTGAGCACTCCTTCATTATCTCTCTGTGAGAGTACAGCTCCTAAACTCACATTGGAAGCATCAGTTGCCAAACTGAACTCTTTCTCATAGTTTGGATATCTGAGAAGAGCATTGGTACAGAGGGCATGCTTTAAAGTTTTGAAAGCATTATCTGCATCCTCTGTCCAGACAAATGCTTTGAGATGTGTCTGTAGATCATACAGTGGTCTAGCAATTTGGGCATAACCTTTGATAAACTTTTTGAAGTATTGGCATAGGCCTGTGAAGGATCGGACATTTTTGACTGATTTTGGTGTTGGGAAGGTTTTGATTGATTCCACCTTTGTGGGAGATGGTTGCAGTCCCTTGGGTGTGACTCTCATTCCCAAGAAGTCTATTCTGTCTATGAAGTATTCACATTTTGATTTCTTCAGTTTGAGTTTACCAACTCTTAAGCTGTTGAACACATCTTCCAGGTCATGGAAGTGTTGTTCGATTGATGGTGATAATACCAATATGTCATCTAGGTATGGTAGGGCACATTTGTATTTGAGTTTGTTCAGAATTAATGTGACTAGATGGCAGAATCCCGCAGGTGCGGTCGCTAAACCCATCGGCATCCTTTCATAGACATATTTTTTGTCATTTGCTATGAATGCGGTTTTATGCTGATCCTCCTGTCTTATAGGAATTTGAAAAAATCCCTGTTGGGCATCTAGCTTACTGAATACTCTTGGTCTGAGTGACCCTATCATGTCTAGAGTGTCATCGGCCCGGGGTGTAGATAAGGCTTGATTTATCGTGTTTTGGTTCAAATAACGAAAATCTGTGACGAGCCTATGGCCTCCCGATGATTTTTGTACTAAAAAGGATCTGGAAGCCCAGGGGCCCTCAGCACATTCTCTCAGAATGCCCTGTTGTACTAGCCTTTCACACTCTTCCCCTATTGCAGCCTGTTTTTCTGGTGTTTGTCTATATGGTAGGAAATGACATGGTACTGCCTCAGGTTTTACATGTATTGAGTGTGTATACAGGTGTGTGGCACCAATGTCTCCATCTTTTCCTACAAATATATCATCATACTTGGTCAGCAGTGATTCTAATCTGTCATGCTGACCTTTGGATGTGAGCACAGATTTTGGTGGAACATTCTCTTCCAATTCTGGCTCGAGGTCATGTGCCTCACTATGTATAGCAGCTATTTCAGAGAGTCTGATTGAGTTGGGTTCAGGGTCAGCGTATGTGGACTCACAGTCTGAGTCTGTGTCACTGAATTGAGTTACATCCTCAGGCCGTATGGCTGAGATGGATTGATCAGTGTGTGGGGTAGTGTCTGACACCTGTTGAGGTTTTTCTAAATCAGATTCCTTGACTTCCTGAAATAGAGCTATGATGGCACCCTTTTTGATTTTATGTGGGCGCCTGCTGGTGTTGAGTAACACTAGGGGATGTTTGTTATTTTCCCTGGGGGTTACTGCTGCCCTTTGAACTAGATATGGGGCATTGTTATTTCTTTGGAGGTTATCTACTACTCCAGTTTTGCCTTGCAGTGATTGAGTAGATGTGACTTTACCCAATACTGCAAGTTCAGAGAATGGAGGGATGGTAAAATCCCTCACTGCCCTAATGGGTTTGAGAATTTGTTCAGGATCAACATTAAATTCAATTTGAGATTTTGTAGTGCTTAAGAAATCTGTGCCGAGTACAACGGGCTGTGTGAGGTTGGGTATTACAGCAAATTGGTATTGGAATCTGACACCTTGGATTCTAAAGTTCAGCATAGCTGAATGTCTAACATGACACACCGATCCATCTGCCAAGTGGATGTTGATTTTAGATTTCCTCAGTTGGATATGGAATCTCTTTTGGAGGTCCATGAGGAATGATTGTCTGACACAGGTGATAGTAGCACCTGTATCAACCAAACATTGTACATCTGAAACATCATATAGATTTGCATTGATACAGCCATTTTGAAGAAGTACAATAGAAAGCTTGGTACTCTCACCTGTATCCTTTGATGATGAATCTGGTGGGGTGATGTGTATCACTGATGGACGTCTCTGTCTGTTAGATGGTAGATTGGCACTAGCAATTGTCTCTGGTTGGATCTTTGTTAATCCTGATTGATTGTTTGTATTTGGGGTGTCACAGTGCACTGGCCCATCGGCACTGTGACATCCTAGTTTTCCTGGTTCTGTGGGGTGGTTGCAATGCTTGCGACCAGGAGCTTGGAGAGTTGATCCATCACTTGAGGTATTGTTTGGGGGTTGCTGTGTTGGTTCCCCTGGTAGCCTCTTGTGTTAGGTTTGTGATCCTCCTGATGTGGGTTGAAACCCTGGTTATAATGACCAGAGTTGCTGTATTGTCCAGAGTTATTAGAACTCTGGTTGCTGTAGGATCCGGAGTTGTTGGATCCCTGATTGTTGTAGGCACCGTTGTTGTTGTAGGATCCACTGTTGTAGTTCCTATGTGGACTGTGGCTCCTACTGTTGGATCCTTGATTATAGGATCCAGAGTTGTTTGAACCCTGGCTGTTGTTGTAGGAACCATTGTTGTTGTAGGATCCAGAGTTGTAGTTCCTATGTGGACTATGGCTCCTACTGTTGGATCCCTGATTATTATAGGATCTGCCATTACTTGGGGTTCTGTCTCTCCTATCACTGTATGAAGAGTCACCATTGTTGGAGTTGGAAGAGCTGTTGTCTTTCCTACTGTTGTGACCCCCCCGGTTGTTGCTGTTGCCCCCCCTACCTCTACCTCTATTGGATTGGTAGTTGGGGTCATAGTTATTTCCTCTATATCTACCGGTAGGGTCTTTTGATATAGCCTTAGCTTCTTGTTGCCTTACATGGGCACTAGACATTAGGTTAACATCTTCATTTGAACTAGTGGTGATTTCCTGGACATTTTTCTTAGTAGGCTGTGGGTTAGACTCTGCATCCCTTGTTTTCCTAGATCTTTCTTGGGTCTCAACCTCTAAGGCTAGGTCTAGGGCTTGGTTAAAAGAGTCTATTTTCTTGTTTTCAAGAGCTACAGAGATCCAGGGCCTCATGCCTTGGATGAATGTTTTAAATAAGGTGTCGTCCTTTAGGCATTGGGCATTACACGCTTTTCTGAGATACATTGCATAATCAGATACAGGTTCATCTATCTCTTGTGCACGGAGTGCAGTCCTGGAGATAATATTGTCTTGAGTAGCAAAATACTCTTTTAGTTCATGTACTACATTGGACCATGTCAACTTATCAGGTGTGGCACTCTCCTTGAAGGTTTCAAACCAAGCCAATGCTTGTCCTTCAAGGTACTTGGGTAAATATGTTACCATGGTGTCACTGTCTGTTAATTTGTACCTGTCCTTCAGATACTCTGGGAATTTATGATCAATAAATAGTGCTGTTGACATGAGTGGTGATGGGTGAGAAAAAGTTTTGGGTTTGGTTACCTCGTGTTGCCTGATCTTCCTGTCGTCGTGTTGTTGTCTGTCTAGGATCCTGGTCATGTTGGACATCATGGAGATCATGACATCCTCCTTGGATCCAGAGGCGGATGGTGTGACAATAGGTGTGGTGGTGGGTGTGGGAGGCTGTGAGGTCTGGGATGATACCATCTTCATGAGATCTGCGATCTGTTGTTGTGCCTGTTCTAGGGCCTTCCGATGGTCATCCAATTGTTGACTGAGGATCCTCTCCCTTTCCTTTGAGGCAAGGGCATGAGCATCTTGTTGGGCTCTGTTTGCTTCTAGGGCAGTAACTGCATCTTGGATGGTCTTCTCATAGGCCCTTATCTTCTCAGCCGCCTGATTGGGTTGAGGACCTTCATCAGCGTCGGCCATGGTGGAAGGTGTGGGATCACTGGTGTGTTGTAGGTATCACTGACATGTTGGAGATCACACTGGTATGTGGGAGATCTCACTGGTATGTGGGAGATCTCACTGATATGTGGGAGATCTCACTGTCGTGTGGGAGATCTCATTGATGTATGGGAGACCTCACTGACATGTGGGAGACCTCACTGATATGTGGGAGATCTCACTGATCGTGTGGGAGATCTCATTGATGTGTGGGAGATCTCACTGATGTGTGGGAGATCTTACTGTTGTGTGAGAGATCTCACTGATCGTGTGGGAGATCTCTTTGATGTGCGGGAGATCTCATTGATGTGTGGGGGATCTCACTGGTGTGTGGGAGATCTCATTGATGTGTGAGAGATCTCATTGATGTGTGGGAGATCTCACTGATGTGTGGGAGATCTCGCTGATGTGTGGGAGATCTCATTGATGTGTGGCAGATATCACTGATGTGTGGGAGATCTCACTGATGTGTGGGAGATCTCATTGATGTGTGAGAGATCTCATTGATGTGTGGGAGATCTCACTGATGTGTGGGAGATCTCGCTGATGTGTGGGAGATCTCATTGATGTGTGGCAGATATCACTGATGTGTGGGAGATCTCACTGATGTGTGGGAGATCTCATTGATGTGTGGGGGATCTCATTGATATGTGGGAGATCTCACTGATATGTGGGGAGATCTCACTGTCGTGTGGGAGATCTCAATGATATGTGGGAGATCTCATTGATGTGTGGGAGATCTCACTGATATGTGGGAGATCTCACTGATATGTGGGAGATCTCACTGATGTGTGGGAGATCTCACTGATGTGTGGGGGATCTCATTGATATGTGGGAGATCTCACTGATATGTGGGGAGATCTCACTGTTGTGTGGGAGATCTCATTGATATGTGGGAGATCTCGTTGATGTGTGGGAGATCTCACTGATATGTGGGAGATCTCATTGATGTGTGGGGGATCTCACTGGTGTGTGGGAGATCTCACTGATATGTGGGAGATCTCACTGATGTGTGGGAGATCTCACTGATGTGTGGGAGACCTCACTGACGTGTGGGAGACCTCACTGACGTGTGGGAGACCTCACTGACGTGTGGGAGACCTCACTGACGTTTGGGAGACCTCACTGACGTTTGGGAGACCTCTCTGACGTGTGGGAGACCTCACTGACGTGTGGGAGACCTCACTGACGTGTGGGAGACCTCACTGACGTGTGGGAGATCTCCATGACGTGTGGGAGACCTCACTGACGTGTGGGAGACCTCACTGACGTTTGGGAGACCTCACTGACGTTTGGGAGACCTCTCTGACGTGTGGGAGACCTCACTGACGTGTGGGAGACCTCACTGACGTGTGGGAGATCTCACTGGTGACCTTGGTGGGTATGGTGTCAAGGTCAAGGTCACTGGGTGGGTGGAGTGGGTCTTACTGTGTGTATGATTGTTCTTAGTTGCGGTACCAGCTTTAATTTACTGTGTGCATGATTGTTCTTAGTTGTGTTACCAGCTTTAATTTTTATGAGCCTGTGAGAGATGGGATCTTAGTTGGATGTTCTCCACCACTTTGTCATACTAGTAATTGGCATGATCAAGTTGTCATATGAGAAATATCATATGGCTAGTGGTGTATGGAGTAAATACATCAGGCTCATATAAAATAGTGTTATTTCCAGTTGTCACTGGTTTATTCAGCTTTAGGCAACATGTAAGAAATAACAATCATACAGTAGTTAGTATGTAGGTAATTTGTACATACAGTAAACATACAGTAATTTATAAAGTACAATGTTCTGTTCCACTCCACCTGTGAGGTATTAATAATACAGTGTCCAGCATACTTCTAGGTGGGTTCCCACACCTAGCTCCTGACCTGCTGCTTAGAGGAATAATGTAATAATGGATAACTTTACCCTCTGGTGGAAGTCTTGAAGAAGATAGCCTCTGGCCACTAATGGTAGGAAACCAATGCCTGTCTAGCATAGTTTCACCATAGTGCAGTGGTATAGCAGGTAGCAGGAGATGACTGGAGATGTTACCTCTAGAGCGGTTCTTGGTGATGTATCTTCCTGGAGGTGCAGACAGGCTATTTGTAGCAAATCTTGGAAAAGCACCTCCAGACTGACTGGAGCCAGCAGCATCTGCCTAACTCTACAATTGTTTGAGGGGACCCTTTCAAGTGTCACAGGGGGACAAAGGACCCCCATGGACGCCGCTATGGCCCCCATTGTCTTGGTCGGTTCTGCATCTTCAAACCCTCATAACTCGGTCGTTTATGCTTGTATAACCGCCATTTTGGGCATGCGCGGAGCTGAATGTGCCAAGATTATAATGCCCGCTGGATAGGCGCGTAACTCCCGCCGGTTTGTCTGTAGCTCACTCGGAGGTCGATTCAGTCTCCATGGCGTAACTTCCTTAATACTGGGAGTTCCGCCTTGATCTTGGGCTCATTCTGACCGTCTAATTATGGGCTTTCCATAGATATTTTGATATTTCACCTAGGTCGCTCAGGAGCGACGCTAGAGCGACCGGAAGGTTATGGCGTCGTGCTTATGTAACCCATTGTTCAGTCCTTAGAGTGCTCAGACACTCATGACGGCGTCAGCGGTGCTCAGGCACCCGTGACGGCCGGTTGCATTCACTTACAAGTTATTAATTTGTGCATTGAACCATGAGGTCGCACACTGAGACCCTCATTTTTATTATATTGTGCAGTGAACCATTAGGTCGGACCCTTTGATGTCAGAGAGAGTGTTTGTAACTGACCTGGCTGGTGTGCAGTGGGGCATGAACGCTCTTATACAAAGTTTGAGCGCTCTTATAGCTCTTAGAACCAACCTATGTATTAATTTCATAGATATTTCTTTGATTAATACAAAATATGTTAGAATTTATGGAATAATAAAATGGTATATCATACTAGCATGTTTGGGGTGCAATTAGTGGATGAATGGACAGTGTTGTTGTAGGCATGTACTACAAACTCGCACTGTTCATCCCAGTCGTCCTGGTGGGTATTAACCAGGGGCTTTAGCACTTGTATAAGGGTTCTGTTGAAGCGCTCTACCTGCCCATCCGACTGTGGTCGGTATGGGTTTGTCCGGGTCTTACAAATGGCTAGGTAATGGCACATTTCCTGCCAAAGTTCTGACTCGAACTCCCTTCCTTGGTCGCTGTGCATCATAAGGGGAACACCCAAATGCAGCACCCAGCCTTTCACAAATGCCTCCGCGCATGTGGCGGCTTTGTGGTTAGGAAGGGGGAACACCCGAGTGTACTTGGTATAGTAGTCGGTTACGACCATCATACAAGTATTGTCTCGGGGCGTCGTCTTAATCCCGCTGATTATGTCTATCGCTACCCGAGCGAATCTGACACCAAACAATTCCTGCGTTGCTTACCCAGGCCGGGTCCCGGCTTGTTTTTACAACAATCCGGGCAAGTGGCGATCCACCGGAGCAGGTCGCCTCTCATACCGGGCCAGTAGTAACGCCTTTGTAGGCGCTCTATTGACCTCTTCTTACCGAAATGGCCACTCGTTTGGTGACCATGGCAATAATACATGATATCCCTCCTCATCGGGGCGGGTATCACTATTTGCAACAGCCTACCGTTGGTGGGAGTTGTCGTCTCGGATCTCTAGCTCGGTCCATTGGGCTAGCAATCGTCTCGCTTCCCTATCCTCCAGGGATACTAGCGGCCTTGCCGGTTTAATACCTGACCGTAGGTATTCCATTATGCGCGCAGTGGTGGGGTCTGACTGTTGAAACTTCTTGATGGTCTCCGGGGACCAATTGAGATAGCTGCATACAGCCTCCTCCCAGGGGATACGGGGGGTGGTATAATTAAATACCAGCCCGGCTACCACAGCATTGTGGGCTCCGCAGTCTTCACAAGTGGCATTTTGGCACCTTCGGATAGGTCGTCTTGACAAGGCATCCGCATTGATATGTTTAGCACCGGGTCGGTGCTCTATTTGCTTATGCTCTAATCCGAATTCGGATAGATGAGCTAACCATTTTCCAATCATCCCCTCGGCGTCCTTAAAGTTAAGGAGCCACCTAAGAGACGAATGGTCTGTTCTTAAAGTAAAGTCACTCCCCCAAAGGAAATGCTTGTACTTCTTCGTATACACCACCACTGCGAGAAGTTCTCGTTTGGTGGTACAATAATTCCGCTGGGTCTTGCTTAGCGTGTTGCTAGCGAATGCTATTGGGACTTCGACTCCCTCCTGGACCTGAGAGAGAGCTGCCCCAATCGCGTCATTGCTCGCATCGGTGTCTAAGATGAAATGTCCCTCGGGAGTGGGATATTTCAACACGGGTGTATTCCTAAACAAATCTTTTATTTTATTAAAAGATTCTTCTTGCTCGCTGGTCCATGGGAATGGGTCCCGTGCCCTACCCGGGGTCCAGTGAGCTAAGCACTGCATGGGGAAGCTGACACGAGAGTAATTTGGTATGAAATCACGGTAATAGGAACAAAATCCTAAAAATGATCTCACCTCCTTAGCACTCGTGGGTCTCTCCCATTCTTCCACAGGCTCCAATTTTTCCGGATCCGCGCTTACCCCGGTAGGGGTAATGATTCTTCCCAAGTATGTGATTGATTTCTTAAACAAATTACATTTCTTGGGTTTGAGTTTTAGACCGTTCGATAGTATCCGGTCGAGGACCAATTGCAGATTCGCAAGGCACTGCTCGAACGACTTGCCGAACACGACCACGTCGTCCAAGTAGACCAAGCATTTCTTCCACAAAAGATCACTCAATAAGGATTCCATCATGGCCTCGAATGTAGCGGGGGCGTTACACAATCCGAAGGGCAAGACATTATACTCGAATAACCCCATATGACTGGAGAACGCTGTTTTCTCCTTGTCATTGGGGTGCATCGGTATCTGCCAATACCCGGATTGTAAATCCAAGGTACAGAACCATTGATTCCCGCCCAAGCTATCTAAAGTCTCGTCTATCCTTGGTAAAGGATACGAGTTCTTCTTTGTTATACCATTCAGTTTCCGGTAGTCGACACAAAAGCGGATTGTACCGTCTTTCTTAGTAGTCATACAAACAGGGCTGGACCAGGGACTCGAGCTAGGCACGATGACCCCTAGGTCCAATTGTTTTTGTATTTGCTCTTCACAAATTAACTTCTTCTTGAGAGGAAGTCTACGATACGGGATTTTAAAAGGTTTCTCGTTGCCCACATCTATGGTGTGCAACACCTTATCGGATCTACCCACCGGTCCTCCTTCCCTACCAAAAGCACTCTCGTACTTTTGTAGGAGTCTCGCTAGGCAATCCTTATCCTCCGTATTCTTTAAATCTGACTGAACAATCAGCTTTTGGAATTCTTCATCCATAGGATGCTTACTAACAGGGTTTAGTGGTTTATTGAATTTAGCCTCGGCGACATGTTCTACCGAACTCATCCTACCTACGCTGTCGCCTCGCTTCAAATAAACCACCGAACCACTTCGGTTAGTTATGGGTAATACAGTCCAAGCTGCATTAGCCACTAATGTATCCACTGAGTCCAACCCGATGCTCGACAAATACACCGTGTCGGGTTCATAGACTCCAGTTTCATTCCTTTGGGCCATTGATCCGCCACAAAGGACATCGCAAGTGGTACCCGGTGGGATCTTCACCGTGTGTATCACTGATGCAACCGAAGACACTTGTCTCAATACGCATTGGATATGCAAGCCATACGGGTTCCGTATACTCATCATACCATCCCTCGGGTCCAAGACGGCCCCGTATAAGCTTGCAAAATCCAGTCCGAGGATCCCGTCATCACTAACCTCTGCTATAGTCGGCGAAAGAACAAATTCCTTGCCTCCTATACGGATAGGCATAAACGTCCTACCAAATGTACGCATACTGCTTCCGTCGGCCGTGCAAGCATTTACCCCCGTTTTGAGGTTCTCATGACTGCCGGCCACCGAGTTGAAAAATCTTTTGGACACACAGGAGTGGCTGGCTCCAGTATCCACTAAGAATTCCCCTACCCGGCCTTCCACAGATATGGGTACATACCACCGTCTCCCCCCCAAAGGTGAGGGGTTACTGGTAAACTGGTGAAAGTCTCCCGAATCACCAAGATTCAATCCGAGTCCTCTCAGGAATTCCAGACACGGATGACTTGGGGGAAGGCGTGTCCCACACACTCGGATCAACTCTTTGATCCATCCTTCCTCTCCCCTAGTGCGGCCACTCGCCTCCATATGCTCACTCCCGCACATATAAGCACCAGGGTCCCTGGCCCCGGCCGAGGTGCAGGGGTGCGCACCCACAGCCACCCGGCCTCCAGGTGTACTTGACTCGAAATCTTCCACCGGGTCACCCCTGGTAGCATTTTGGCATTAGTTCTCCCTCGGGGTTATATCAGATGCCGTTGACACAACCCCCACTAGTTTTCCACATCAGTGGAATCCGTAGCATTCTCCCTTCCTTCGCCATTGTCTTCGGCTTCATAGAAGGCAGCCATTACCGGCTTAGCAGCGGTACATTCCGATGAGTAGTGTCCCATGCGCTGGCACCTGAAACACTTAACAGTTCGGCGATCCACTGTGGGTCTTTGCCGACTGGCTTGGATGGCATCTGTAATTTTCTTACACATGTCTTCCAGAAGTTTGGTCATGTCCGGAGACTGACCCTTCGCTTTGTCAGCGCTTACAGGAGGCTTGACCGCCTTCTCGCCGGCTTTCGGGTCACTCTTGACCTCGGATGACGGTCTAGAGTCCCTTGGCTTGTTGAACATCTTCCTTGGAATATACTTCCTACCTGAAGTATTCTTCCTTAATTGCATCGAACAGAAGGTGCCGTCCTCCTGTTCGATATCAATCAATTCGAAGTCGTCTGAGGGAATATTTACCTCAGACTGCTGGATCACTGATGCCAGGGGAACCAAGCCGCTGGCATTAGGTATGTCCCCAGCTAACATTGTTCGCTTCTTCACGGCCATATCTATACCATTAAATATGCCGTGTAGTGTTATGCCTTCTTTCCAGGCATCCCTCGCCGCTATTTGTTCATCTCGGTCTCTTAGACCCTTGACGAATTGTGTAATCAAATCATCCATATACCAGTCCTGGTTTTCAGTACCGGGTCTGGCCTTGCTTAGCAGGGCATGGAGTTCCATACCGTATGCTCTGAAAGCTTCATTGGGCTTCTGTGTACGTTTCTTAAAACGGACCATCGGGTCCTCTTTGACCATGTTACATAATAGTCCGCTAGCAGTTTCTACTAACTGCTCGAAACTCCCTACGAGGCCGTACCAGGTCCGCCATTGCTCCACGGCCATCCGACCCGGCCCGCCTTTCAGACATCTCACCAGATGCGGTTTGGCCTCGTATGGGGTCCACCCATTACAGTTCATCATGTCGATGAAATCTTCAAACCACTCTTTCCATGGCCGAGTACCGTCATATTCCCTAGGAATAACGGCTACCCTTCGGGCAGAATTGTGAGCATACATCAATCTAGTGCATTGCTGTTTGCTCCATTCAATCGCCTTGGTTTCATTCAAGGTTCGATTGCCCCCTATACCACCGAAGCTCGAGTTGCCCGGTGGAGGTGGTGGTGGCGGCTGTGTATACGTCCACTGTGTACCACTGTGGTTCGTATAGCCCGCACCACCCTGGTTAGGGCCGGTACCCGAGGTACCGCTATGGCCTGTGGTACCTGAAGCACCGCCCCCCCCTTGTGCGCCTTGGTAACCGCCGTCGGATGGCTGGTTTCCCGTTGACTGGCTGCCATCGTTCGATGGATTGGGTTGGGTGCTATCATTACCAGCTCCCAACCCCACATTGTCAGTCGGATCCACATGAATGTGGAATCCACTAGTCTCCGCACTACTATCGGAGGCATCCCGGGGGGTATAGTCCGGGTCCAAGTTGTGGACTATGGGGACTTCACTTATCCGGACTCTACTAGTTCGGCCATGCTTATCTTGGGTTCTGATATAAACTCCCCCTTGATCTACATTCCGCGTCGCATTATCATTCACAAAAGGATTATACTGCGGATTCTTCGGCGTAGAACAGGAGACTGGGTCGCCCTGTTTAACGAACGTCGAGTTCGGGTTTGTGTCCTTACTCGCAGGAGGGGCATTCGTTTGCTCTTGCTCCTGTAAATAACTCTCCATAGCAGACTTATTTATTGTGAGGGTAGCTACGTCTGTAGTCAGGTTTCGCTGTTCCTCCCTTAGCTGTGCGTTTTCTGTTAAGATTTCGGATCGAATCTTTTCATTATCCGCCACAGCTCGGTTTCGTTCTTCTTGAGCGGCCAATGCCTCTCGCTTAAAAGTATCCTTAAGTAGGCTGTACTTTTCACCCTTCTCTTTCTGAGACCTCTGGTACTCACTGGTCTCTTTCCTGATCTCGGCTTGTTCCGAGACCATTTTGGCTTCCGTCTCCGCCTTCCGGAGTTGAAGTTTCTTTAGCTTCTCCTCCATGGCATGCAACTCGGATTGTAGTTTGCTTACATCCCGGGCCTTAGCAACCTCCTCGGCTCTAGCCTTTTCGATTGCTCTAAGTCTACTGGCTTCTTCGAGTTCTAACTCAGCCAGCCTGTTCTCCCTCTCTCGTTCGTCTCTCTCCTTCCGCTCCAATTGGTGGGCTACGGAAGTTAGACGATATTTTAGGTCGGATTCTTTTAGAATCGCCTCCTGCTCAACGGACCGTAATTTTCCGATCCGGGACTTAGTTTCCTCTTCTATTTTTAATTGGGCTGCCATGAATTGTTCATGTTGCCTCTTAGCCTGCAACTCTACCTGTTCTTTGGCTTTCAAATAGGCCTGGGTAGTTTTGTACCCAGGACCCATCCGACGTCCGTATATAGACCTACGACTGCCTCCAGGGTTAAACATGGAGTCAGACAAGCCTTCATCCAAAGATTGGCCTAGGTGATGTCTTTCCGAGCTTCTCGGCTTAGCATCCCGAGGCTTAGTCTTCGCATTCATTTCCGGGACCACTGGGTCCCTTATGGCTTTACCATCGTCGCTGTCATGGTCCGACGATGTCATTAATGGGGCTACTTCGTTTGCACCATCTGGTGCTGCTCCCAGGGGGGTTGCAGTACGCTGCATAGGGCTTTGTGCTATTGGTGTACCCAAGCTGCTAGCCGAGCCTGCTGGTACAATAGGACCTAGCTGGCGTCTGCTAGTTATAACTTGGGACCAATCACTCAAGTTTAAAGTTGGGGGTCTTAATACTCCCCTAAACAATCCGGTATCCGGTGCTCCCGTTTGGGGTGTACCCGGATACAATTTTACGATGCCATCACCGGTGGCACCGTCCATTAGGTCGGGTGTCGAGAAAATATTTCGGACACCCTCCTGATTATACATTTGTTGTTGACCGGGTTTCCAGTCTAACAACAGATGCTGGGATGTGAAGTCATCCTCTTCGAATCCCTCTAGCCCAGGGCTGGGGGGATCCGCTTCGGGTTTCCCGAGGCTTTCGGCCAATGTGGCCGCGCACCACCCCCGAACCAACTGGTCACGGCACCAGTGTAATGGTTCGTATCGACTTATATGTTGGGTGGCTCTTTGGCTCGCTTACCACTAGATATACCAACACAACACGAGTAGTTCGGGTTGGGCAAAGCCCCAGAAACCCCTACCTCTCGGGTAGGACTTTATTCACTTTGTACACTGTAGTTAATGTTTTAGCGTCTGGACTGGACCAGGTCCAGTCCCCTTCTGCCGCTCGTCCGGCTCCTTAGTAGAAGCTGGACGCGAGGCATGGTGCTGCCCCCTCTTGTACCAACGAGGTATAGCAAAGCGACACCTAGCTGGCATAGAAGGAACAAGCACCACACGAACACGTCTCTCGGATGAACGGCACTAATATATATACAACGATGCCGGCCCTTACAGTAGTCAGGGTTTCTGTATGAGGTGTTAAACTGATATCCAGAAGAGCCTATTTTAGTTGTCTATGTGATTGGACCCCCTCAAATAGCCATGGAATGTACAAAAGATATCAGTAAAAACACATGGCTGGCTACAATACATACCTCAAAACTAGAGCTACTATTTCTTCAACTACTGACATATTACACAGCAATACCAAAGTAAGTATAACAGGTACTAGACATATATAGGCTCTATTGTATTATGCGAGTGTCATCAGCCTACTTGCAAGGTAATACCAAGCTTTCAACATTTATTCAGATTTGTATGGATATATTTTGGGTGCAGTGTTCTTGTCTCTAGTTCAGGGTCTAATGGTGACTGCTATGGCATAACATACCTTTAGTTAGGCCTCTGCAGGCCTCATGGTAAATGTGAAAGATGACTATGGATGTTGTTAGGTTGAGGCTGGCCTAGTTTGGTAACCAGGAATGCCTTCTTAAAGGTCAGCTGCATCTGTGCAGGTACCTCAGGCCACTTTACCCTGTATTAATGGCAAAATGTCTCTAGTTTTATTTTACCATTATGTTTGTCTTTATGTGAATTAAATGTAGACTCAATATGGAGAATGTATATAAAAGTAGAGTGACAAACTGATCATAGGTTTCTGTGTATTAGATTTCATTTCCTGTTTGTTGAGAAATGAAATGGTTTCACTCACCTATTAGGACATTGACACCTGGGAGGGAATCCTGACCCTGTCTGTTTCAATTAATTTCAAACAATTCAATGCCATCTCTGATGGTTCTTTAGTAGATTGGTGTTGATTTTCAATATAAAAGGTGGGTCACCAATAATTGGTGTCAATAAAGGGCTTTTCTGTATGTCTCAAAGGCTCTGGGTTCTTAGAGAGGACTTGTTCTTGGTTGTTTTGTTTCCAGCAAATCACATCTGGATTGATGCAAAGTTCAGTCAGTCACTGGTGGATCATTGGCCGAGTATCATTTCATCCATTTGGAATTAATTTTGTCTTTTTCTAAGACTCTCTGGATGCTAAAGCTTTTCTCTCTCTCCTCTTTTCTTGTTTGATGTCCTGGATCCTAGAAAAAGGTCCTATAGTACCACACTGTAGCTTCAAAATGTGCTTGCTGTGATCAGGGTGTGAATGGTATAAGAAACAACCATTCAGGATCCAGGAGAAACACTGATATGGGATGGGGGATTCGGATTGGAAGGATGGTTTCTAACTGATTTCCCGAGTTGAATTTTGAGAAATATGATAACACTTGGGACTAATTGGCTAATCAGTGTGAACTTAAGACAGATATTGCTTGTACTGATTAGCAGTACAAAATAATCTGCTAATTAATATTAGTTCATTAGCTTACAATTAGCAGTAGCACTGTCAGTTAAAAACCCACTGACACTAATTTGGTGCTTCATCGATGTATCATCTGAACTTTGAGGCATGATATCCTACTTAAAGCGTTTTGGCAATAGAAGTGGAAGCTAGCAAAAGTGGATCAGGGGTCTTGATGCACAACCTGCCATCATTAAGGGAAGTGGCATGACACACTACTTGTATAAAGTAGAGACAATGAGGGAGGCATGTTAGGTTCCCAGGTATTAAGTGCAAATTGGATAAGAGGGAGTGAGTTTGACTAGAACATCTTTAATAGATTAACATAAGAGGTTAGATGTGGCTGAGTATGAGTTCTGCAATGATGGGCACCAGGTTATCTTTTGCTGGCAGCTCTACATCTCCAACTCATCTCCAACTCATAACAGCTCCTAATCAGCCTATATATCACAGCACTTACAGACGCCCTTGGGTATATTATTCAATTAAATACTGTCCCTCCCAGTACACTGGATCTATTATCAGTATGGAGTCTTTCATCAAGTTAATTGCCTGCAGGCTAAATATATCTTACCGAAAAAAAGACAGCACATGAAAAGAAATTAAGACCTTCCTTTCCCCTACCTCATGCATGTCTTTGGGAGTTTTAATTACCTTCCTGCGCCAGTGCAAGATAAGAATGACATGTCTCAAGTGAATACAGTATCTCCAGCACTCAGGCAGCAGTCCGGGTTTATCTATTGGTAGTGTTCAATGCATCCCTGGGTTGGTCTATATGAACATGCATTTTACATGTATATTTTCATACAGTTTCTCTGTAGACTTTTATCCGTAATAAGTATTTTTAAGAAGACAAGTATCCATCCTTATTCCTAGTCTACTTCCCTCTGACTATTGTAAGGGTAATATACATGTGGCATCCAATACGTGGTTGGTGACCAGCCTTAGTGGTGAGCCGCTGTATAGTGGCTGGCCATAATATGCTTTTGGACTATTCCCACCACTTTGGATGTCAGGACCGGGATCAGGTTCCAGATAAATTGGTAAGCAGTTGCAGACCTCAGAGAGGAAATGGATGAGGCTAGGAGGTGGTGGCGGTGGGAATAGTGGTAGGGGCTTTGATATAGTGTGGGGTTATGGTTATTGGGTTTTAGGCTGGTATGTATGGGTGTACAGTGTGGCCACGGTGGCCTAGTGTTGGGTGAGGAAATGACAAGGCTGAGAGCAGTATTGTCTGTTTATGAGGTTTTGGGTTCTTGAATGCGATCTATCATGAATATGTTGCAAGGCTATTTGACCTGGGTATATGTAATTGGGTCTTCTACCTACGGAAATCACAAAGTGCCAATGAGGAAGGAAATCGGTTCCTTTTTCTGACCTGTAACATGAATGGTGATAGGAGAAAGCCATCAAAAACACGTCCTATGTACGAAATGTGATCTACAGATATAAAGTAATTCTTTATGTTTAGTACTAGCCCTTGGACATTTAGGTCAGTATGTACCTTAACAAAATATAGCTCAGGAAATGATTGTATCTTCATAGTTTTAACAATTATCATAGTAATACCTGTGGGTGCCTAACACTCTACTGCCTCTAATTACATTAATCTTCATCCGTGTAATCTGTGCCATTATTAACTGGTATAAGACACTCAGGTGGCTGCTAATGGTGACTACAGATCTTGTTTTACTATACCTTGAGATTGGCATGACTGGGTAAGCAGGCATGGTATCTCACTGGTAGGTCAGCACTGAATCTATACCTCTCTGCAGAGATGTCATACTCCTAACACTTTAAGGATTGTGTATGGGCACAAATTGTTGCACATATTTATTGTCAGGATGTAGAAATGCTGGTGAGTCACATCAATTTTCTATAGTTTCCATATACAATGTGAATGTATGCATCATGTTAAAAGCAAAATCAGATGTCACTGCCTCTATATATATATAGAAAACAGCTCATAGAGCTGGTCCAATCACAAAGGTAACAGGACCTTTACCCCCTGGACATTTACCCTGAGACATCTACCCCCAAACCATTTACCCCGATGGACATCTACCCCCAAGGTCATCCACCCCCAATGACATCCACCCACTTGGACATACACCCCGATGGACATTCACCCCCACATCCCTCTACCCCCTCGGACATTTACCCCCACCCCCCTGTATTATTAAAGGGGATGGTTGGAAAATGCCCCCAGGGCATTCATGGTGAGGACAATGCCCCCTGGGAATATAAAGATAATCTTACATGTATAATAATTTTGACAATGCCCTGCTTTTATATCATACTCCATATTTAATGGTGTCTCTGTCCTCAGTGTTATGCCTTTACACTGAGGGCAGAGACACCATTGAATATGGAGTATGATATCCCCTCAGCCCACCTGTTCAAATTTGAACAATTTGCAATGCTCTATGGCTGATACGATTCCACCAAGCCTCCCTTACCCTCAATCACTTAGCATAACTAAAACAATCTATATCAAATCATTTGCTTTCTCCATTTCATTAGATTCTTCAAGCAGGATACACTTCTCTGTATTTCTTTATTCACAGAAGAATGTTGCCTATGCAACATAGTGGATATAAGAAACTAGGAACTAGGTACTACAATACTATCTAATACTTGATACAGTAATGTGTTACTGCATAAAGAAGAAGATGTTCTTCACAAGTTTTCTCTACTTTCAGGGTAAACAGAGAAAGAAACGCTAGAAGGATACTAAACTCATGCAATTGCATTCTCCTGATCAGATAGTTCCCATGGACATCTCAACATCATGCTGTGTAATGTGACAGCGTTGGGGAGGGGGTTATCTGAAAACAGTGGATTTAATGTAGGTTTCCAGCATCTGTTTATCCTGGCACAATGAAGTCTGGTAAATCATATCATTAAATTGAGGAAAGTTGCTGCTTACTGAATTGGCTCGCTTTGTGAGGAATAATTCAATCCATGAAATTGAATGTTTACAGTGTTCTAGGAAGATCAATATACAGCTAATGGGTCTGCCTGCCAAGATCAGGGTAGATTTTATACTGTGATGGCACATGGAGGGTTCTAGGGAAGTGGCCATCTTCTAATAATGGAGCATGCATGAACTGGAATATTTTCTGATCCTATGGCCAGCTTTTCTTTGATCAAAAAGTGTATGAACCCTCTTGAGTGGAGAGACAAACACATTTCACCTCTTTCCTAAAGACCAAAAAAAACCTTGCATGTTACTAGGCATAGAAGGATGTTAGAGTGTGCCATCCCCCTGCACCCAAACACTGTTCAATCTGGTGTATTGATGAAATTCCTAAATTTCCATGGTGACCATAACAATGTGCATGTTTTATTACAGACAGGCTTTTACTATTGATATTTATAAGCTGTTTAATCCTGTTTGAATTATTCTCTTTCATTATGGACTTCACAATTCATGATAGGAAAGTGTATTGCAGCACTGTAGCCAGTCAGTGATAACTTATCCAAACAGCCTTGTCTAAATACGCCTCTATAGAAAGCACACATTGACCAAGGAATAATTTTCTACCACAGCCTTGTTGCCTGTATTCCAAAGGGAGGCACAGAGTAGATGGTTAGCTTATCTCTCATGCTTCTATCATATCTCTCGAATGACCCTTGTCTCTAATCTCTTGCTGTTCATGGCAAAAGTGTTAATCATTATGTTTTTTTTTCTGACTTTAGAAATTCTGATATCTAGATCTGTTTATCAATGATAAATGCTGCTGAGGAATTGGCTTGTAAATGTATTTAGGTTAAGGATACATTATAGTCATGGCCACTTCCGTAAGGGGATCATTATCCACAATTTAGTATATGGCATTACAGCTTGGGATTCGAATAAATCTGCACTCCTGTGCAAGATGAAAATCACTAGAAAAAAAGGGAAAATCTGCATTTTAATCATCAGCCTCCTGAAACAATGGACTAATCAATTTTTCCATTTTCCCATGTCATGTAACAAATTTAGAATAAATGAATTGCAATTGTTAGTTTTATCATTGTTAGTCTTATCATTGGAACTGAAGACTAATTCTTCTGAAAAGTGGGATAAAATTTAAGATTCAATAAGGTTCTTAGAGTCTTAAGGGATTATACTCTTTCCACTTCTACAACCTGATGCTGGTTAAAGAACACATCCATGGACACACCAGTCTGAAAATAAGCTCTAAATAGTTAGATTCACCCTTTAATCGGAGCATGGCCCCCTAAACTGCATATCAAATGAATTGAAGTATAGTTAAAATAACATTAGTAATGGCTGGAAAACGAGATGTGAAATAATTGCCACACAAGTGTATTGACAAACTAATATTAATAGTAATACATGGTAATTCCTAGATGCAAATCTCAACAATTTGAGGCTTGTGCTAGCTTCACCGCTTACCTGAAGTCCTTCCCACAGACTAGGCCCCTCCCATCCCCAAACACACTCCCACTTACTCTCTTAACAATCTCATCATTCAGGGCTTCCATCTTGGGAAATCTTGATGACTTACTGGATAGGCCCTATAGTGACCAATCTGGAGGATGTGTGTGCGGCCATGGTACCTTCCAACTTGCGCCAAAGTCCTCTTGACAACTCTGATGATATACTGTCTTAGCACAAGATTATGGGAGGTTATCATCGACACGTCCCAATTCCACTAGGTTGTAAATTACCTAAATAGTACGGGTACTCGTGTTACTGACAAAAGGTCTGCACAAATAGATTAATTGGATCGTGTAAAGGTTAAACTCACGTGACCTTTCCTATCTACAACTTCTCAATTGATCTAAGATACAAACCCCTATATTTTTCAGTCAGTGAGGACGCTCTCACAAAAATACCCCGTAATTGGTTTGACAAAAAGACAACCACACACCACCAGAATCCGAATAAACTCATATTATCTGATGTTACAGGGAAATCCAAGGAGTGCATTATTCTGATCCATCTGAATTTATAAACGCTGTGAATAAAGGGAAACACATGCTAATGAATAGGGATACTTTTATGTGTCATAGGAAGCTTGTTGTCTAGATGAGTTGAACCAGCTTCGGAATACTTAATGCTGTTATTTGTTCAAGGAAAATCCTTGAATATTTAGTAATTGACATTAAAGCTTATGATGTGAATAAATCTGATAACAGTGTTTCAGGGAAATGAGAGGAAATCTGTATTTGAATCCTACGCCTTCTGCAACAATGGATTAATTCTATGGAGGTTTATGAGGAATAATTTCCATGAAAGATGGGATTAAGTTCAAGATTCAATAAAGTTTTCTCAGGGTGATAATTGGTCATAGCTTTTTTCCATTTCAGAACACTCTGCACACCAAAGAAATCATCCAAGCACAACCCATGACTACTACACAGTTTTTTTTCAATGTCATTTTTTTTATGTCATAATGTAAATGAATATAATAAATGGCATACATCTCATGAGTTAACTGTTGGGAGAATTTAGCTTGAATGGTTAATTTGACAGTTTCACACCTAGAGCTCCATGCCTAGAATGAGGACTACATTGGGGTATCATGGCAACCACTTGTGTAGATATACTTCTGAAAGCTCATGATGACCCATGACGTGCTTATGATCTGAACACCCATGCTGTATTGGTGCATCACAAATATCAACCTGTATGTCGCATGTCGCCATTAAAAGGTTGAGGGAAATAAATTATTAGGGCCCGGTGCACTTTCCTATCCCTTCCTTTGCAAGGTAAAGGGAATTAAGTACAGAACCCCCCAGAGGGAATGAAACTGTCCGATTCCCTATGTATACCTGAGGCCTAGAGTAGATGTCTGTTGAGATGTGGTGCTACAATTTGGGCGAGAAATGAATCATGAAAGCTCGTCAACATTACTAACCGAACTATGGGAACTGTGATACTGTAGCACCCAGTGCCACCATGTGTTGTCTCTAACCACAGTTCGAAAAGAATCATCTAGATCTTACCACAATTACTCTTTACCCTACCTAGCCTTTGTACCGAATCATATAAAGTTGACTGTCTTGGGACATGATTGGATTACCTTCAGTCTACAAAATATACTGCATCTTTGCCATGCCCATATGAAGTCATTGAGTCAATTACCTTGAAGATATAAGATGTCTCCTGTGTGTCTGGGAATTGTAATTACCTTTCTGAGTGAGTGAGTGAGTAATAAATGTTTAACGCCATTTCGACAACTGAGGTCATATTCATGGCGAGAACTACATTACACATCTTCACAGATGAATGTGGAAGTGCCCGCGCATATGTGCACCACACACATCCTGAGGGGATAGGAAAGAGGAGATATAGACCCTTTTAAGTGGGCTAGGGAAGCCCGAAATTACCTTTCTGCACCAGTGCACAATTAGATGTAGGTTCATGTCTCCACTCTGTGTCACCCAAGGTACTTGTTTGTAAATATTGATGGTGCTTAAAGTACTTGTCATCAATGTGCCACTGTGCGGCACCACTCTGCAGCATCCAAGGTACTTGTTTGTAAATATTGATGGTGCTTAAAGTACTTGTCATCAATGTGCCACTGTGCGGCACCACTCTGCGGCACCCAAGGTACTTATATGTAAATATTGATGGTGCTTAAAGTACTTGTCATCAATGTGCCACTGTGCGGCACCACTCTGCGGCATCCAAGGAACTTGTATGTAAATATTGATGGTGCTTAAAGTACTTGTCATCAATGTGCCACTGTGCGGCACCACTCTGCGGCATCCAAGGAACTTGTATGTAAATATTGATGGTGCTTAAAGTACTTGTCATCAATGTGCCACTGTGCGGCACCACTCTGCGGCATCCAAGGTACTTGTATGTAAATATTGATGGTGCTTAAAGTACTTGTCATCAATGTGCCACTGTGCGGTGCCACTGTGCGGCACCACTCTGCGGCACCCAAGGTACTTGTTTGTAAATATTGATGGTGCTTAAAGTACTTGTCATCAATGTGCCACTGTGCGGCACCACTCTGCAGCATCCAAGGTACTTGTATGTAAATATTGATGGTGCTTAAAGTACTTGTCATCAATGTGCCACTGTGCGGCACCACTCTGCGGCATCCAAGGTACTTGTATGTAAATATTGATAGTGCTTAAAGTACTTGTCATCAATGTGCCACTGTGCGGCACCACTCTGCGGCACCCAAGGTACTTGTATGTAAATATTGATGGTGCTTAAAGTACTTGTCATCAATGTGCTTGCATATACACCTTCTAATCATGCTTGCTAGTTGTTGCTAGCTTCTGAAAGTCTATTTTCACCATGGCACGAAGTAGATTTACTATCAACTCTACATAATACTTTGTAAAAGGTCCAATAGTGGCAAGTGTTATCCAGATTATACCTAAACTGTGAGCTTGTCTGCAACTTGACTCTAAACTATTTCCTACATCATCCTGAGTGCCGTTCTCATATCTGGCTGTAATCTGCTTGGGGACTGTTCCCACTACACAGGACATGTCTGATGTAGGGATAGGCTCAGGTTCCTCAGAGCTTGGTCAGCATCTGCAGGCCTCAGAGATGATGTGGTTTGGGCTGGAAAGTGGGAATTATGATGGATGCTCCGATGGCTGCTGGGGTTTCTTTATGAGGTGTTAAACTGATATGTAAAAGAGTTTATTTAAAAAGAAAAGACAGGGGTATGTATACAAAATAAATATCAGTGAAAAAGCATGGCTGGCTACATTACAGACCTCGAAACTGGAGTTGCTATTTCTTCAACCATCGATTTATTACATAGCACTATGAAAGCTTATCACACAGTAGTAGGGGCAATGTACTCAGTATTTCTACACAGCGAATTTTCAGCTGAATTGATTTCCCATCGAGAAGAAACAACATTACTTTTTCATTCGGTGTCACTTGTGCATGGTGCAGAATATTATTTTCTTTTCCCCGTGCAGTTACATGAACATTATCATTGTAAGACATGGTAACTGGGCACTTTATTGTTGCCAGGTCTTTCTGGGGGATTCCAAAGATAGATACTGACCAAAAAGACTAAGTCCTGGGGCTCTGACAGAGTACAAAGTATATAGTTCAAAACATGTTATAATGCCTGGATAATAAATCATGTGTCGCTAGATCAGTATTATGTTAACCTTTATATAGGCTACATATTAGCCATTGACAACCAAGATATGCTGTAAAAGACACCTGCTCACACTCGGGTGGCTGCTAATGGTGACTACAGATCTAGTTCTACTACACCTTGGTAGAGATTGTCATAGCTTGGTAACCAGGCATGCTAACTCAGCACTGAATCTATAACTCTGTGTAGGTACCTCAGACTCTGACCACTTTAAAGTTTGTGTATGGCCACAAGTTGCTACATACATTTATTGTCATGAGAGTTGTGATGAAATAATTGAATGTATATGCTATTCCTGTTATTGCCCTCAGGAAATTTCTTCAAATTGGAACAATTTGTTATGGTGCAAATATTTGATGCATTGGTTGCCACAAAAAGACACCTGAATAAATGAACTATGGTGTATCCTTTATTTGGCAGACATCTCAAATGGATTCACTGCTTTTCATCAGGACTGTGATGGCAAAGTACCATGAACCTGAAGCATCTTGCACCTTATTAAGGACTAAAGACATGAAAGTGGTTCAGGAGTCATGAAGAAGGGCCTACTATCATTAAGGGAAGTGGTAAGCCCTGTCGTCTGCAGGGCCCAGACGGGATAATTAGGAAGGCATGGTAGATACAAGGCCATAGGTCTAAAGTGGAGAAGTGACAATAGAGTAGGAAGCCAGTTGAGAATAGCATGAGAGATTTAAATGTGCCTGGGTATGAGTTTTGAGGTAAGGACATACAATTGAATTAATATGCTAGAAATACATGCTTAACAATAAACCATGCATTTATTGTAATAACAGTGTAGGAGGTCTGGGAAAGTACTTTCTATAGGACAAGATTCATGGTACATAATACCAGTGCAAACAAACAAACAATCAAAGAAAGTAATCAATGGATTGTTTTCCCCTGCTATGTCGGCTGGTCTATCGTCATTTCAGATCCATTACACTCTCCTAAGGTATTGCACTTTCCAGTCAATGCCCCTCCAGCCAAACATGCAATATACACATAGCATCAGAGAGCAGCTTTAGTGGTGAGCCTATGATGGCTGGAGGTAATAAATTATGCTCTTGGACCTCGAAGAGGAAGTGGGTGAGGCTAGGAAGCAGGCTTGGGAAAAAGTAATATAATGCCAACAGTGGACTGGGGAAGAACGTTGACCATATCTCCACTAATAAAACTGTATGTTGAGGAGCCTGAACCACTGTTGGACAACTCTCCACTGGTGGACAGCAGGGGCCTTGGCCACTGTTGCACAACTCTCCACTTGTGGACACTGGCCCTCAGTGAGTGTCCTTATCTCCTGGTTGCCATAGTGATGGCTGATAAGAGATAAGTGTAGGTGTTGGACCATCCTCCAACAGTGGTAGTAATGCAGGTGGGGAGGTGAGGGGGGATATGGAGTCTACAGAAAATGCATGATTTGAAATTATTTTGATACAGTAAATGCAACATATCTCATCATATACAACTTTGTTTTGAATGTGTTCATACATATACCTGGATAATTATCAGGTCTACCACTGTACAGGTCTAATTCCTTGCACAAATCATTAGTGCCTTGCACAAATTGCCTTTCCTATTCTCAACCTTATGGTGTTTGAAATTCAACCATAATTGTCGGAGGATAGGCCAAAGTTTTGCCCTCCTCCATAGGAGGAGGATAGCCAACGTTTTCCAAGCCTGGGAAGTGGTGGCAGTGGGAATAGTTGGGCTTTGTTATAGTTTGGGGTTTCGGTTATTGTATATTAACCTGGTATGTGAGGGTGTATAGTGTGGGCACAGTGCCTAGTGTTGGGTGAGGAGATGGCAAGGATGAGAGTAGTATTGTCTGTTTATGAGAGGTTCTTGAACGCTAGGCTATTAGACCTGATTATATCTAATTGGGTCTTCTACCTTAGCAAATCAAAAAGTGTCAATGGCGAGGGACCCATTGCATATAATGGTGGCTGAAGAAGGATATTTATTGCTTGCTTTTCCTGACCTGTAACATGATTGATGCAGATAGGCATTACAAATAAGTCCTTCCATGCTGACTCAAAGGCAAGCACTGAATTTAAACCTCTCTGCAGAGACCTCAGACTACTAACAGTTTGAGGATTGTGCATGGGCACAAGTCATATTTTCTTTCCCCCTTTCTATTATAGAATATGCTTAATAAACAAGTATCAATAGCAAAATGAAATGTTGCTACCTTTATATACAAAATATGTAAGTGTTTCCTTGGTATATTCCTATAAGGAAATATTCACATGCAGCTAAAATTGCTTCTACAGCTGCCCTGCCCCATCGACAAATCCACTTCGACTATAATATTTATCATTCATCCTCCAGAGACTATATCATGTCCACCCTATGGTACTTTACAAATGGTTAGTAGACGGTGACCAGTGTCTGTCTCTAAATTAAACCACTGAGACCTCTCTAACACTAAGAGCAGAGAAATAGCAGAAAATGGAATATTCATATTCCATTTTCATATCATATTCATATCATGATATCTCCTCAGCCAATCTCTCTAAATTCGATCAATCTAATATATGCTCTTTGGTGGATACCATTCTATCTAATCTCTACCAGTTCCAATGACAGGTAAAGTTCAATCCAAAAATCTTGCTCCTAACCCTTATCCTCAAGAGATAAGGGTTAAGAGAAAGGTAAAAAGTCTGGTTCAAGGATACAAACCTCAAGTAATTGCATCATTCTGATCAGATAGGTCCCTGGGCACGCAAACACCATACTCTGAAAACTTAAACAGGGCTTGTACTGATATGAGAACATTGAGGATTGATACAGCCTCCCATATCTCTTTATCCAGGTACAGTGAAGTCTGGTAAATCATATAATTGAATTGATGAAAATTGCTGCTTATTGAAATGGCTCTCTTTGTGAGGAATATCTACATGGATGAAATTTAATGTCCACAGTGTTCCAGGAAAATCAATACAGGCCAATGGCTCTGCCAAGATCAGGTTCAGTCTAGTGAAACAACAGTAGAGGCTGTAAAGTATATCTTTATCGAATAACTAAAAAGGCATGATAGCACTAAAATGGTGGGTTCAAGGTAAGTTGCCATTTTCTTATAAAATGGCATGCATAGATTTGCATATTTTTTGATCCTATGACCAGTTATTATTTTAATTAAAAATCAAAAAGAGTATCAGCCCACTTGAGTGGAAGGATAAAAAACAACATTTCTCTTGCTTCTATTATATCACCATAAACGACCAGTGTCCATAATCACTAGAGAAAAAGAAATGAAAATCTGCATTTTAATCAGCAGCTTCCTGAAACAATGGATTAATCAATTCTGACCTTTTCCCAAGTCATGTCACAAATGTAGAATAAACAAACGACCATTATCAGTTTTATTATTGGAAGTGAAGATTAATTCCTCTGAAAGATGGGATAGGATTTAAGATTCAATGAGGTTTTCTCAGAGTGTTAAAGGACCATACTTTTTCCACTACTTCAGCCTGATGGTGGTTAAAAAAAGCATCCATGAACAGACCAGTGTGAAAACAGGCACTGAATGGTTAGCTTAACAACCTTATCAGAGTATTTAAATATGTAACACTGTTAAAGAGTAACTCACTAGCACTGGACTAGTGCATCACATCAGTACTTACTATATTACCTTTATGATGCCTGTTATGGTCTATTGTGGCATCACATCAGTACTTACTATATTACCTTTATGATGCCTGTTATGGTCTATTGTGGCATCACATCTGTACTTACTATATTACCTTTATGATGCCTGTTATGGTCTATTGTGGTATCACATCAGTACTTACTATATTACCTTTATGATGCCTGTTATGGTCTATTGTGGTATCACATCAGTACTTACTATATTACCTTTATGATGCCTGTTATGGTCTATTGTGGCATCACATCTGTACTTACTATATTACCTTTATGATGCCTGTTATGGTCTATTGTGGTATCACATCAGTACTTACTATATTACCTTTATGATGCCTGTTATGGTCTATTGTGGCATCACATCAGTACTTACTATATTACCTTTATGATGCCTGTTATGGTCTATTGTGGTATCACATCAGTACTTACTATATTACCTTTATGATGCCTGTTATGGTCTATTGTGGTATCACATCAGTACTTACTATATTACCTTTATGATGCCTGTTATGGTCTATTGTGGCATCACATCAGTACTTACTATATTACCTTTATGACGTCTGTTATGGTCTATTGTGGCATCACATCAGTACTTACTGTAGTACCTTTATGATGCCTGTTATGGTCTATTGTGGCATCACATCAGTACTTTAGTACTATATTACCTTTATGATGCCTGTTATGGTCTATTGTGGCATTACATCAGTACCTTAGTACTATATTACCTTTATGATGCCTGTTATGGTCTATTGTGGCATCACATCAGTACATTAGTACTGTAGTACCTTTATGATGCCTGTTATGGTCTATTGTGGCATCACATCAGTACTTACTATATTACCTTTATGATGCCTGTTATGGTCTATTGTGGCATCACATCTGTACTTACTATATTACCTTTATGATGTCTGTTATGGTCTATTGTGGCATCACATCAGTACTTTAGTACTATATTACCTTTATGATGCCTGTTATGGTCTATTGTGGCATCACATCAGTACCTTAGTACTATATTACCTTTATGATGCCTGTTATGGTTTATTGTGGCATCACATCAGTACTTTAGTACTATATTACCTTTATGATGTCTGTTATGGTCTATTGTGGCATCACATCAGTACTTACTATATTACCTTTATGATGCCTGTTATGGTCTATTGTGGCATCACATCAGTACTTACTATATTACCTTTATGATGCCTGTTATGGTCTATTGTGGCATCACATCAGTACCTTAGTACTATATTACCTTTATGATGCCTGTTATGGTCTATTGTGGCATCACATCAGTACTTACTATAGTACCTTTATGATGCCTGTTATGGTCTATTGTGGCATCATATCAGTACTTACTATATTACCTTTATGATGCCCGTTATGGTCTATTGTGGCATCACATCAGTACTTACTGTAGTACCTTTATGATGCCTGTATCATTTCTTTCATTTGGAATTATCTCTGGAGGATAAGGCTTATACCTCTTTTTTCTCATCTTGTTTGATGTCCTGGATCATTGTCACTGTCTGACTGGAAGGTTATTGTACCAAACACTTTCTTTCGTTGGTTTCTTTTCAGGGTGTGAATGGTTGAAGAAACGGCCAAAGAAATGGCCATTCAGGATCTGAACAAAACATTGACATGTGGGTTGAGGGATTTTGGAGGGTGGCTTCTAACTGATTTTCCTGGTTCGATTTTGAGAAGAATGATAATGGTTGGGACTAATTGGCTAATGGGTGAGAATTAAAGACAGATACTGCTGCCACTAATTAGCAGTACAGAATAATCTGGAAATGGATGTTGCACAATATGTGACTGTTTTCATGGTTCTCACAGAGAGATCTCTGGATAGAATTGGGAGAATACAGGAAAGGAAGCACCCGATCTTTAAATGTATGATTCATATGAGATATGCTGCTGCAGGTTAATAAGAAAGATTGGAATCAGTAAATACAAAAGACCGCAGTGCAATGCTTGCTTTCCTTCAATAATGGAATAATTAATTCTGCCATCTTCCCAAGTCATGTCAGAAAGCACACATTACTTAAAGGCCATTCTTTGTTAGTGGAAGTATTTATAAGAGAAATGGAATCAAATTTAAAAATTAATTGGGGCTTCTTCTCTGGGTCATGAGTGATTATTTGTTTCCCAGTTTCCCTTTGTGAACAAATTGAAGTAGGTTGTGCAATACCTGTATGGGGTTCCACTATGAATGGTTCACCTACCCTCATGATTGCTAACAGGTTCAGTTATAGCGGTAGATGTGATATAACTTGGCACTGTCAATGCAAAATAGATTTACATGAAAATACCACAGGTAATTTGAAGATATTTCATACAAAATCTAAACATCCCTAGAAAGGGTAGATTAACGCTATGTTGATAGTGCCTTTGCTGGGAATAAGGCTTGTTGATGGTTGAGCTGCACATCTCTATACCCCCCCCCCCAGGTTACTCAGGATAACTGATGTATCATCATGACAAAGTAATGGAACCAGTAGTGGAAGTGGATCAGGAGTCTTGATGCAGAGCCTACCATCATTAAGGGAAGTGGCAAGACATGTCCTCCACAGAACCTGACTAGCAGGGACAATGAGTGAGGCATGGGGGTTTGCCGGCATTAAGAGTAAAGTGGAGAGGGGTGCGTGAATTTGATTGTTTTTGCAAATATATCATGCACTTTATTTCAGTTTCAAGGGCCATAAATAATGCTAACAGGAGAAGTGCTGACAAAGTTTGTTTTTCTTCTAGCGAAGTTTTAATTTCTTTTTCATCACTTCAGGCAGGTGATTGTCTGAAGAAGAGAATAATTTAAAATGGGATACCAGAAGGACATGATAATCATTATGAGGAAGATAAGCCAGCTTTATCCCCTCTAATGGCTAATCTAAACTGGTAATGAAGCGTTATGATGTTGGCTTGGTACCAATGTATTTATAACCTTTTGAGGAAGAGTTATCACATGTCAGGTTTATACTACTTTTTGACAGATGTAATATGAAGAGAGACAATCTAGTATTTCAGTGGCAAGTTTTTTTTTTATGTGTAATCTATTCTTAACAGCAATACTAATGCATTATCAAATACTCCTGCTTATCTGTGTGTTTGTCAAGAGGCTACAAGTTCATTTTATCCAGCATCTCTTAACCCATCCATGAATCATATCTAAAGCCACCCATTATTATTTTCTTTATGCTTTTTCCATGTTTCCTTTAGTAGCGTCACCTATTTTCTACAGGGTTCCTGTTCCTAAGAGCTTTTACCCTGGCCATCCTGTACAGCAACGAGAAACATCTATATAAATAGACCTCCCTTAGCTGGCAGAACTAGCTGACATATTGGTCCATGCAGACCACTCTAAATTACCCCTACCCTTGCACCTCCCTCACTGAGCAAATGTTGAATGTGAGCTATTCTAGGAACTCCTTTCACACTGCCATGAGTGAGATATGTGACAACTATTCACAACAGTTTGTCATCTTAAGTGGTTTACCAGGCTATTGTGTAAAAATTGATCTGTACCATTTATCACATCTGTTCCCTCTCAATCATGTCTACCTTTACATTTTGTGTGTGGGGAAATCCGTTCTATTTGGAGGAAATCAATGATGAATCATTGACTAGCTGGAGGCAAGACATGATTGATCTATGGTGTAAAAGCACAATATTTTGTTCACATTTGAAACTGAGTAACATCAGTTAATAGTAGGGCACAACCTTATATAAATAAAGATATAAAAAACAAGATATATAAATTTATGTATGTGTCTTTAACTGATTATGTTCAGGAATCATCTATTTTCATGAAACCAGATCCCTTCACAAAGTTATTGTGTACATAATATTTTTCTATCAAATCACCTAGTCCTATACAAAAGAATGTGGATACATATACAACACAATACATCATGATAATCTGCCCAACCTTCCCTTATCTATATGGCCTTTACTATGCAGACTAAGGGTGCTCTACAGAAGATCCTCCGCCAAATGGCTTCATGTGAGAGTAAGTCGATTAATGGAGTTTTATGTCAAGTGAGGCAGACATGCTCAGCACCTGGTGGGAGATGGCTGAAATATAAGCTGAGATGGAGGATGATGAAAAAAGGGAGAACTTAGTGTGGGAGAGGGACCTAAAAGAAGTGGGTGCTAGGGAGGAGAGGTGGAGTTGGGCATGCGCAGTCATCCAGAGTTTGACTTTACAACAATGCTTCCTGAGCATTTATGGGTCAGATGCTGTCCTCCATGATGTTGCAGATGATGCAGCAGGGTCAGACCCAGTCCAGGACACAGGAGGAGGACAATGTCCAAGAACCAGAACCGTCCACCACCAAAATGCCCCCACCTGGTAAACTCCACGACCTTATGAATGAAAGGATCATCAAGGAAAAAGAGAAATCCAAGAAGGGGAAGGACCTTTCGCCCTTGGTCATTGACTTTCTTGAGTGCCTCTTGTCCGAGAAAAGAACTAGGGCTGACCTTGACCTTGTCCATGGTACATACCCACAACCAGACAACGCAGCTAAGCTAGTGGAACCGGAACTAGAACCGGCACTACAGGCACTCCTGAACCTCCCTGACAGTGCAGAGTACCTCAAGCGGGACGAGGCACTGAAAAAACTTCAGGCGCATTTGGTGAAGGCCATGCTGGCATTCCAGCCAGTCATTGACCTTTGGCTCTCAAGAGGCTCAATTGACCCTAAGCTAGACGACTGTGGTGAGTCATTCATTGACGGAATGCAGCTGATCGTCAGCATGATCAACACGATTTCGAGGGACCTCCTCAAGCCTGTCATCATACCGAAATATGGGGAACACCTGCTAAAGAAGGTGGGGAATGACCCTAAGTTCCTGCATGGCGGCAACTTAGAGTAGGCCATAAAAGAGGTTGACGCTGCACACAAGATGGCTGAGAAACTGGAGAAGTCACAGCCAAAGCCAGCCCTGGGGAAAGCTAAGCCATCACAAAAACCACAGCAGAGACTGCCTTACACACAGAAGCCTAACAACATGCAAATGGGCATGGCCATGCCCACAATGAACTTCCCACGGATGCCCATCGTGTTCCCTCAGATGGGCTACAACACGGCACCTCAGGTCAATGCCCTGCGCAACCCATGCCCACCTGCACCACCTGCCACAGGAGCTGGAAAGAAGCTGGGTTTTCAGAAGTAGGGCCCTTGGAAGAGCAGGCAAGTCTCCTTATATTCACTCATACTGCTCATAATTTTGTAGCTGGGAGCATATCTAGGTACGTCACTCAATGGATGGGAGTAACTAGAGACCCATGGATGTTGGGTAAGGTGGGAGGTATATCCATACCTTTTGAAGAACTCTTGCCCTGTCACGACAGGGCACCCTTCCCATACGTATTAGGCCCAGATAAAGAAGTCCATGTTGACAAAGAAATTGCATGCGCAACTCCACCTCTCCTATATTCCCTGAACCGCTAGGTTCCCTTGGTATAATCTTAATTATACCTCAACTTGCAGGTAAGTCTCGAATAATTTAAAAAATAACTGTACTTGCGATCCTACAGACTATAGGGAAGATTGACCAAAGGGAGCTATGATAGTAGCCTTCAGCAGCCTCTTTAGAAAATGAGCTGAGGGAAGGAGGACAGAGGCGAAAGATAAATGTAGGGTAGTGGCACAGGGCACTTGATTGCAGAAGGATACACACCCTAGTCAAAGAAGAGAGGAGGCAGGGGAGTCAATACAAAGGCAATGGAATGAGACACAGGACATGCTGGCATATTCCCTGATATTCCATCTATTCAGAACTTTTTATGATGGAGTAGAGTAGTATTGGGATCTGTTTAACATTACTTTTCAGTTGTCAAAACAGTATAGCTCAATATATGAGTACTGTTAGATTTTAGTTTGATCATTCCAAAGCATTTAAGGTAAAATCTACTGCAATCACAGCTATGATTTAAAGAGTCAATATTATTTGTTTTTTTTTTTGCAAAATACTAAACGTTAAGATGTAGCAGTCATCCAGTTAGCCATCAATGCAGGCAATACCTACAAATTTGATCAAATCCATTCAAAATGAAGCATGTACATATATGTCATCAGATATATGAGTTTCAATTTGTTGTAAATCACTAATATTCCAGGGATAAATTCAGGCACTATATCTATAACAATGCACAGGGCATTATTGTGCTACATGCATCTATAAACCTTTTAGGAATATCTAGCTTCTCCCCCTTTCACATATCTGTCCAATAACACAGTAAGAGCCCTAGTGCCACAGTATTGATGTAGGGTTAAGTTGCAATAGGTCAGCAGGGAGGGATTTGCTAAGGCTGATGGAAGCCATCCTTGCTGCCTTCCACCAATCAATACCTCAACCTCACAGTCCCTCTCCATTGGCCCAACATGCCCTTCAGGCGGGTAATAGAGCTTGACAGCTAGTGGCTATTTATTTTCATTTATTGCCACCACCATGTCCCATCCCAACACCTCACTCTCTCTATTATCATTCTGCTGGGTCCTGTGCTATACAATACCATGGATAGCCTCTGTATTACTGACATGGGCACTACTGTGGCTGGCAGTTGGGGAACAGTGAGGCTGTAGGGGAAGCAGGTAAGAGAAGCAGTACTAAGCAAACTGGCTGACAAATAGAGTGAGGGATATTAGGGATTGATTACCTAACAATTATACTGCAATATTCATATCATGAATAACTAACCTGGCACTTATCTATTTGAGGGCTGTATCACCTGTGAGCCTTCTAAAAAATAAAATCCCTATTCAAACTCAAAGACCATGTTTTAGTGATTAAGGTATAATTCATCACACACTCCTGCCCCCGGCACTCATACAAGAGCGGTGCTTATTCAAAAACTGGTGTAGATTTAAAAATACAATAATATGAAATCCCAGTTAGCCATTCTGTACTCATACAGTATCTATTCAATACAAACAATATACAAGGGTCTGTATATCACGTGTTACTCTGCTACATCAACTTACTAGAATAAGAGCAACCTAATCTCCTACAAGAATAATTCAATTGATGGAGCTTTGATGTCAAGTCACAGAGACATGTTCAGCAGCTGGTGGGGAAATGCTGAGCTCTCACCTGCAGTGGTTGTGGGGGTGATGAGAAAGGGGGAGAAAGGGACATAGTATAAGAGAAGGGAGCTACAATGGGGAAAAGTAGGTGCAGTGTATCTAGAGATGCTGGTTATAATTAGGTAGCTTGAAAAAAACTGGAGAGGAGGGGGAGGGGAAGAGGAGCATGCAGGAATTGCCATGGGAGAATAAGAGTGAGGTAAAAGTTAGTGTGAGGAACTCTTTATTGATAGCTTAGAGCTGCACCATATTCATTTCTGATCATCCTAATGGAGGACACTGTTGGTAAGAACCCTGCTGTATTAAGGCAATTGAGTTCCAGCACTAGGATATAAGAATGATGCATGTTGGGGAGAGGGGGTGAACGTTGATAGTTTTACGGCCAGTAGCACCTGAAATGGACCACAAAGGTATGTTTAACCTTCAAAGCATTGTTCCTGTGCTATGCCGAATCACTCTTGGTGAATTTTTATACAATATACAAAGTACATAATATCCTTCGCAGTAGATTAATGTCATATACTTCAAATACCCCTTATCTCTGACACAGGTGACCTTAGACAAATCAGAAAGAACTGAAAAGGAATACAAGCCACAACACACTGAGTAGTACATAGACTCAGGGATATGCTCTAATTAATTGATGGTTCTGAAGTCATATATATCTTGCTGATGGAACAAGGCAAAAAGGCATGAGTTATGGATATAGGGAAGCTTGTCACACTAGGTTTGACATGAGAAGAGGCTGTTGCTGTGGTAGGATAGCAGATTCTGTAGTCTTCAAGTAGGAGTCTGTGCTGTAATGATTTCTGGGGTACCTGTAAGTGGAGACAGTTACTGAGAAGATATGGCCCTCAGTCCCCTTCTCTCTGGGAATCTGCCACTTGGGGCTACTTGTTAGTTACATGACTTTATTTAAATGTGCTCTAAGGGAATAGAAACCTGATTCACTTGGCCACCTTGGATGCTGAACATATCATATTTGCCAATGGCAGATGAACAATTTGTTTAGGGATAGATTTGTAAGTTCCAAATACCTGCAGATTTTAAGACAGAGGTAGTATATTAAATAGCCTCTAGTAGTCAAAGTGCTGAGAAAATAAAGATTTAAGGTTTCATAATGAAGGGTAAGGGAATGATTCTTAAACAAAGGTTTGAAATCGCATCTTTTAGTTCATCTTAATGGGCTGATTGCTTTTCTTTACTTTATAAAATGCCATTCGTATGCATTAATCTGGTAAGGTGCCTCAGCGGGTAGTGATCTTTCATTTTTTCGTACATGAAGACAGCAAAGCTAGATCACTGCAATGATTTAGCTCCTGCATCACAACTACCACTAGGGGCAGTGTATTTGTTATGTGCAGATGGGAATTTAAAGACACACATTCGTTCTACTGCCCCTGTCGAGGTAATGCTGGTTGGGAGGGGGCGATAAGACACTATAGGCGAGGGGTGAGGATTGACTTACTAAAGCCACCCCAAAATCAATGCATGCACTGCAGTACACCTCTCCCACATTGCCCCAGGTGAGGTGACAGATCATGGCATCCAGTGGCTATTTGTTTTCATTTATCTAGTTTGTCTCACCACCATGTTTCTCTGTGCACCACCCCTAACCTGAGCACCTCAAAATCAGGCTGAGTACGATTGGTAACCTAGCTAATAATAAAAAACCAGGATTATATCCCCACAGCATGTATACATCTGATTAAGCACATGCTAGAATTAGTGAGCATCATCTGGAGGGTGTTACTCCTACACTGCAAAAATGGTGTTTAGATCCTAAACACAATTCTAAACATATTCTTGCAACGTTTTTGTAATCACATTAATTTCCTAAACATGTTTAGCCAAACAATGTGCTTAGCTCAAGTGTTTAGAAATGTAGGTGTTTAGGTTAAAACTTTGTGTTTAGATATATGAATTTTTGTGTTTAGGTGTTTATGAATTTTTGTGTTTAGATGTTTAAATGATTTGATGGAGAGTTAAGGTTTGCAGACATGTATGCATTAAAAAAAGAGATATATTTTGTTTGTTTTCTCATTTACGGGGGGGGGGAGACATCAGCAGGTATTTACTTGTCAAAGTCTCCAAAGATGTCAGCCACAGCTATATATGTGTACATATATTTCACACTGCATCAGAATGAAGGACTTGAGAAAGTACAACAGCTTGGCAGGGAGGACATTGCCTTATCTATTACATAACAACATCAAATAGGTGTCAGTCATGGAGTTTATTGATTATTTTATGGTAATGATGGTGGCAATAGGTGAATCTAGTCAATTTTCTATTGCCCTTTCTATTCACATGACATTCTATGAAATGAAACCATGATAAACCTTGGAGTTGGGGACATTTGTCACAACAATTGATTATAACTGTGTGCAGATAGTCCAGTCAAAGGTAGTGCTGCTACCTGGTGTGGATTCAACATCCAAGTATCTAAACATATTGATGTTTAAATCTAAACACCTATTATTCAACTGTCTCAACTCTAAACATCTAAACATGTTTAGCGTAAATGTTTATGTAGTTAGAATAAAAGTGTTCATTTCCTAAATGTGTAGTCGATGAGACACCTAACTGACCTATATGTTTAGGTTTTAAACGTGTTTAGACCTAAACATGTTTAAAATCTAAACACCATTTTTGCAGTGTATAGTAAAAGGAAGAGCTGGCTAAAAAAGGCCCTTGTTTCCAGTCCTTTCTTTTCATGTAGCTATAACTTGTCCCTTTTGTTGCTCACAAGTGGTCATTCAAGTACGGTGCTAAAAAAGCCTCCTTTGAGTAGGTACCTAGTTGGGAGAAGTCAGTCAGTATAATATAGTATAGAGTTGTGACATGAGTAGGTACCTGATAGTGCAGCTCTCTCTGTTCTAAACAAGGCAGGTGACCTCTCAGACTGATGTGGTGAGTGCAAGTACTTTGGTGAAGCAGTGCATGACTTGTTTAGAAAAGAGGGCACATACTCATAGCTCTTTTTACAATAGGAGTAACACCTGATAAAAACAAGGATTATATCCCCACAGCATACATCTGATTAGGCACATGTTAGAATTAGTGAACATCATCAGATATCATTTCTGTATGTCACAGAAGAAGGCAATGACAGCCATGCAGGCCATTCAGGTGCTTTCCTAGCCTCTCTCTGACATAAAGCATGCTATATAAATGTAACATTCTATGGTGTATTTTGGGGCCATAAACCCATTGCCTTTATATATAGACATGCTGTATATAAGAATGGGTATACTACCCGATTTTGGGACTGTGAGAATGAAGGAAACAGGAAATGTATAATGTACATTCCTATTCTAGTTATGTTGTCCACTGAGCAGTCTCAGAAAAAAAATGTATCTAATTTTACTTGAGTAATTTGACATAATATAAAGCTGTAGATGGGACTCTGTTGCCTTTAGCTTCTTCATAGAAAGTCACCCACACCAAGTACACTCAAATTACCCAGTGAGCCCTTTTATTTGGTAGAGCACCCACAACTGCAAATTACAGCCACACTTCCCCCTCATTTGAATTCCCACTAATTGGCCTATTAATAAAAGTTCCCAAGAGTTTTATCTTTAATAACAATGGGTAAAGTCACCAACCCACACCAAGCCTCTGGTCATCTCTCAGCCTAAATGGTTGCCTCTCCTGTTTCCATCAATACAAAGATACATTTAGGAGGATGTACAGAATGAGACAGCCTGGGAAGTGCTAGAGTTTTTCCCTTACTTACCTTTTTGTTAGCAGTCGCAATGAGCCTCAGGAGACCATTTGCACTTTATCCCAGTCCTTCCCACAGGGTACTACCAGGCTACTGAGGGCTGCAATACAACTTCAGAGGCACCTCACCATCATTCCCACTCCCAAAACCCTGCTTCCCTTAGTTTATTGTTCATTGAACAGGAAGTACATGTTATTGTGGATAATATGGAATTCAGAAACTATTCTCTATTGGGATATATTTGTAAGATTGAAATTTGATTGCATGATTTTGTACCTCTGCTTTCTTGTCCCTCAAATCCTGGATATTGATGATCAGGCCACAAGGCAGAAATAGATTAAATCATTATCTTATGACAGTTGCATTAGTAAGTTTCTAAACTCATTTAGCCAAGGTTCTGTTTTCAATATTTTCCCCAAGGCTGCAGCTGGTTATCACATGACATAACCCAAAGCAGCATCCTCGGACTAACATAAAGAGAAAACATCTCTCATAGGACAACCAGATTTCCCCTGATAGAGGCAGCCACCATCAAGTATTGCCCTCTCCCAGAGCACCTGTTTCCAAAGTCTTAAGAAGTTTCTGATGAAATCCTGAAGTATCCCTACCCTTTATTTCTCAAAATTTACCTATTTCTATGACCTTAACATGGCAATAGTCGTAATTTACCAACATGCAGCTGCTGTGAATAGGTCCTTATACTAGTTATGTAAATGGAAGGAGAGTGTCTAGACATGCTTCCTATGACCAATTCTGACTACTCTTTCTAGGATTTATGTCAAATAGGGCTGTTAGTCATTGTTCCTGGATGTCAGGGGAGCCAGAATCAAAGTGCTGTCCTGGGTGTCTAAAGAAAGAAACACTGTCCATTTGACAACAAGATTCCCCCTGATAGGGCAGTTGCAGACAGCAAGGTCAATGACTTGAGAAGTGGATTTCATAGTTCTGTGTGTTGTGATGGCAAAGGAGAGGGTACTGGGGAAATTTTTGTCTCTCCAAGAGAATGGTAAAGGACTAACCATTTCACTGCCGGCCCTTGGGGCAACAGAATGGAGATATTATACTGCCCTAAATAGGTATATATATATATATATATATATATATATATATATATATATATATACATGAAGGATGGAAATTTTGATAAAATGGAATTTATGTACTTTTCAAGGATATATTTATATAGAAACTCAGGGAGAATGACATATTTGGAAAACATAGAAATAGAAATTCAGAAAAAAAAGGGCCAACAAAGGGTATTTCTCATCCTTATCTGCAATTTCTAACACCAAAGACACAAGATCAAAGTGTAGCAAATTCACTGATGGAAAGCAAAGCATTTATGACCTGCTTTCCCTGCTTCTGTATGCTCCCTACCTGATATGTTGTATGCTTCAAATTAACTCGTATTTAAAAGACAATATACTCAGATCGCTCTATAAATTTCTCTTACATTTGCATCTTTTTGTCTTTGTTATATATCTAGCTTAGGGGCAATTAAAGTAATGAAAGACTCCACATTGATGTGAACTAGGTCTGGTGCATTCTAAAGAACAGCATTTGATTTAATATTCTCTTTAGACTGTGTTTGCTAAGGAATGTAACATGATTGGATAACTCTAAAGGTAACGGTTTCGTCATTCACATTAGCCTAATCTATTTCAGGAGTAGTGTAGGGCATTGTTCAGAAGTATATGGAGTTTTTTAATCATCTGGCTATACAGAGCCATCATCCTGTGAGCCTTCAGGCAGCCATTATAAATTTCAAATATTGAACAAAGCATCTCCAACTGCAAATTGTAGTAACAGCAGTGCCTTGATTGAATTTCTAATACATGCGTAATTATACACAGCTTTCACACAGTGCCATGTTTACTCAAACATAACCCTGGAAGTCACCAGGATGCCATTGGCCCCTAACCAGCCCCACAGCTTGATCAATATTGTTGCCTTTTCTTCCAAAATATGGATGTGGCACATTTAGAAGGGCACATTGAATTAAGCGGTCCACAATAATTAAAAGCTATGATATCTGTAATTTGTTGGCAAGCAATCCTGGGGGTCTGTCTCACATGCACATTATTTCAAAGACATTTTTTTTGCAGTGTGTAATATGGGGAGAGTTAGACTTGCGCCTGGTCATATGTATAGACATCCGGCCGATAGTCAGCTTCAGCGGAGGAAGTGAAATGGCCTCAAGGCATGCAGCTCCTAGCATTTCTATATTGTATGTATGAGGACAGAAGATTGAGTTGTACAAGAGGGATTACTCTTTCAGTTTTCTTCCAGTTCTTTACTGCTGAAGAACAAAATTATGATATGAGAGAAACAGAGTGAGTGAGTGAGCAAGTGTAAGGAACCCATAAGTGTCTACCATTTTATCAAAAGCCAGGTATTGGGGAATAGGATTCTTTGAAACTGGCCGTCTTCAGGCCATAAACAAGAAAGCTGAAAGAGAAAGAGGCCTAACCTTTTTATGCCAATTACCAGTGAGCAGCTTTGAAATTAAAAAAGCCAAAAACTACAGACATTAATAAAAAAAAAACTGTAAGAAACCAAGACACATTGTTTTCCATGTTCAGGGTTCTTAGTGAAGAAAGCGTACCCTTCACAGAGCCCCTAGGCTAAAAGGTCCTTTTTTTTAGTTTATTTTCGGTCCTAATGTTTATTTTAGGTGCAACATTGTTCTATGTAGGGGCCACATAAGACAATTTAATGTGGTCTGAACATAAGCACACAAGATATAAAAGGGGAAAAGAACTTGAAGTAACAACATCATGCTTGATGAAAGACTGCCTTAATTACACCACCAAATTTGGCTCTACTGCTTTTACAATTCATGTGTTGTGAATCGAGCTAAGTAAGGCCTTAAATTAATGCTCATAGGCCTGAAAGTGCCTGATACTGACTAGCTGCTCAGAGGTAATCACACATGACTACAAAACTTACTTTCACAAGCCTAGCAGGCAAGGGCCACAGGTTAAGCAGATATTTTTATAGGATAATTTAAACCCAGGCTGATCAAAATTTTCTCGCCAAGAGTGAGTGAGTGAGTGAGTAATGGTTGTTTAACGCCAAGCCGACAGCTAAGGTCATATTCATGGCGGAAAAAGTACATTAGACATCACGTCACAAAGGAATACATGTGCCTGTGCCCGTGCATATGGACACCAGACACATGTAAGAAAGAGGGGACAGGAAAGAGGAGATTCAAGGAACGAATATGTGCCAGTGCCCGCGCATATGGACACCACCCACACTCAGAGAGGATAGAAAAGCAAGACATAGACCCCTTTTAAAGATGGCCTGGGGCTGGGGAGGCCCGTTCTCGCCAAGAAGATAAGCTATCTAGGAAAACCTATTGAACAGTCTATTTAGTAATAACCGCGCATTTACATACATTTCATTACCATGACACCTACTCAGGAGATCATTTCTCAATAGTGCTATTTAATCCCTTCATTTAACAAGATAATGGCAGGAAGCCCACGGTAGATGTTGAACTATATCACAATAAAACCAGATCATATTAAGGAGTATATGAATGGAGTAAATGACTTGGTTCTAAAACAGGATTCTCCACAGGCTGCACACAATTGATGCATGTATAATATGTCTTACACTCAGGCAATCAAGCAGACCGTTCAATTTCCTACATTCTTATCCCTCCCCTGTGAGATATATTTAGTTTAAAGGCAATTAAATCAATAAAAGACTCCACATAGATATGGCCTAGATCCAGTGTATTGTAAGAGACAGCATCTAATCTAATATTGTTCCTAGAGAGTCATCTCAATGAGATGTTCTATGAGGGGGGAAAGTGTTAATCCCAAGCAACCTACATAACATAGACTTTTCGCTAGAAGAGATGAATGATGTTTCTAAGGCATTGAATTGCTGGACGCGTTATCTGGAGTTTTTTTTGGAGTACACTACAACTGCTCCCTTGAAGTCGTACCAACACTCACATAAGAATAGTGGTTGCATTTGCTAGGGTCATAGTCTCTTAAGAAACAGCATCTAGACACAAAGCAATTCATCTGTGAACTTAGATGATTTGAATATCTCCAACTGCCAAAATCTCTTGGTATCAAACGGTATCATAGATGCTAATAGGGAACTTTGAATAGAACGCAAATCTTTTTATTGAATGCAATGATCCATTACAAAATCCCTCAGGTGTTTCTGATAACGATTCTCTACTCTCCCATTTTACATTCAGAGGAATCTCTGTGTGAACCAAATACTGAGTAGTGTGGATTAGCAGATTATTCTAGACTGACAAAGCTAAATTCAAGGCACCATTCCCACTCCCGGCCCTCTTATGTCTCATTGTCAATACTTCATCAACGCCTGAATCGGTATTCCTTGTATTTAATGACACATAAAAACAGCTCCTCCTCTCATCTGTGTTCACTGACAGTGAAGGACTTCTCATTCGGTATAACTGTCCATGATCATGGTTGTGATCACCAGAATAAAACATAAGTGTCATTCCATAGTCAATCTTAGAAAACCTTTATCTCATTTATCCTATCCCTCTGAGTACCTGGCGAACTTGCACCCATATTAGACAAACTTATAAATTAATGCAGTTTCTTTGCCATAAGTGTGACATTGGTTACTGCAATAGCATAAAGAACATAAAAATAACTATGTGTCAAAAATGGAAGTGGATGGGAGGGGGAGTGTCTAGACTAATCTAGTCTCATCCCTGTGTCCTGTATGTAACTTCACATTGTACAGCTCTGGATGACATTTGATTTAGCACTAGGAACCAGAATGTATTCAGAATGAAAGCAGTATCCTGAGTAGCAGGCCTAGGGTCCTTTCAGTAAAAATAATCATATGATATGTAGAGACAAGCATTTAGCAATGAATCTGGTTGTGAGCCTTTAAAATGCTAGTCCCCACTACATTATCACAATGCACATGCACATCACTGTGGCTGCTCCTAAAATAACAATAATCGCACATATTGCAACTGCATGAGACAACCCTAGATGGAAGGTGTCATGGCCATACACACACATCCTCCAGATTGATCACTATAGGGCCTATCCTGTAAGTCAAAAAGATTTCCCCTGAGAGAAGCCGTGACTGATGAGAATGTTAATGGAATAAGTAGATTGTGTCTGTTGGGGGTGGGAGGGTGAAGACTGCTTTGTGGGAAGGTCTTCAGGTAATGGTTGGAGCCAGTGCGCCTAACTCTCATTTCAATAACCCTAAGGATAACATAGGCCTCTCATTATTGAAAGTTACAGTCAGAAATGACTGTAAATCCATAATTAATTGGTCAGTACTCTTGTGTTGCCATCATCTCACATCTCAGTTTTCAGCCATTTTCAAACTTCTAATGCTATTTTGAATCTTATGTGGGTAATCGACTCCAATTTAGTCTCCTATCTCCAACATGCCCCTTATGACGGCACATCTACCACGCCTTCCTAATTATCCCTGCTAGTCACACACTGCTGGAGACAGGTTTTACCACTTTCCCTAATGATAGCTGGTCTAAGACGCCTGGGCTACATTCACTTCTACTGCATATCTTAACCCTTTAAGGGCCGTTAATGCATTAATGAATCCTCACCAAGGCTACATCCTTCCAAACTTATGGAGTCCCACTATCAACCTTGCAGACTTGCCAGCACTTTGTTGGAGTATCACGCCCATCAATGGACATGATGCACTCCTATAGTCTGCAGTACACACAAGTTACTCACCAGGTCTGTATTGGTTCATCATGATGACCAGTCAGGAGGCAATCAACCCCTAGGTACAATGTCAGCAGGGTGCCTGGATAGAGACAGGTCAAGGTTCATTTAATGCAGTATAATGTACATAGATATTGAGGTATGAAGGATGCACTGTGAAGGTCCTAAAGTATTGATGAGGTGCACTAATGCAGTGCTTGTGGATTTACTTGTTAACATTCTCATATTTTTGAATATGGAGCTTTAGGGGCCATCCTGTAATTAAGGGGTGAAACTAACATGCAGGGCTTGTTTTCACACTGTTCTGTCCGTGGATGCTTTTTTTAACCACCATCAGATTGTAGAAGTGGAAAAAGTATAATCCCTTGAGACTCTAAGAAAACCTAATTGAATCTTATTTTTTATCCCATCTTTCAGAAGAATTACTCTCCAGTTCCAATGATAAAACTAACAATGGTAATTTAGTTATTCTTAATTTGTGACATGACTTGGGAAAATGGAAGAATTGATTTATCCATTGTTTTAAGAAGCTGATGATTAAAATGCAGTTTTTTCTGTTTTTTTTTCTAGTGAACCTCACCTTTCACAGGAGCACTGTTATCAGATTTATTTGAATCCCAAGCTGTAAGCCAAATACTAAATTGTGTATTATTGTCATTAAAGAAATGCTATATTCTCAGCATTGAGTGTCCCTGGTGAAAGGTTTTAACGCAATCTTTTGCAGGCACACCGATCCTGAAAATGACCATGGCTGAAATCCATCCTTAACTTAAATGCACATGCCAATTCCTCAGCAGCATTTATCATTTATAGCCAGATCTTGATATCCTAACAGAATTGCTACAATACATTTTCCCATTCATGAATCATTAAGTTCATAATGATGGAGAATAATGCAAAAAGGATTATACATTTTATATCAATAGTAAAAGTATCTCTGTTATAAAACATGCACATTATGATGGTTACCATTGGCATTTTATCAGAACACCAGATTTAACAGTGTTTGGGTGCAGGGAGATGGCACACTCCAACATCCTTACATGCAGCTTTTTTTTTGGTCTTTAGAAAGGAGGTCAAATGTGTTTGTCCCTCCACTCAAGAGGGCTTTTACTATTTTCCTCAATTGAATGATATGATTTCGCAAATTTCATTGTGGCAGAATTAATAGATGCTGGAAAGCTGTATGCAGTCTTCCATGTTCACTGTTGCCGGTTACATTTTCAGAGCATGGTTTTGGGGTGTCCATGGGAGCTATCTGATCTAAAGAATGCAATTTTATAAGGTAGCAGCCACAACCTAGGAGATCACCATCTTCTTCATGCGGGGAAATATTACTGTATCAAGTGTAGAGGTTGGTGAAAACGTTCTGAAGAAACCGTGACTCGAACCCAGGGCCCTCCAACTTTGAAGTGGCTGCTCTACCTCTGAGCTACTTCCCCTGGCCTGACGTTCTCACCTTCCAACCACACCTGGATCGGTATGATACACACTAGGGGGCAGGGATTACCCGGAGACCCGCCTCTTGGGCACGATCAACCGGGTATGGGGAACTACTGCCCCTACACTCTTCCCATCAGCTTCAATCACCATCCACTAGCACCCGGCATTCCCCCTCAAACCAGTTACCTGGGAATTGAGGCTTTATCAAGCAGTTTGGGGTACTCCTCACTTCCCAGTGGATGTAACAGTACCAGATTGGTCAAAGCATCATCTGTATCATACCGGCCCAGTCCCAAGTCCTCAAACGGTCACAATCATGTTAAGATACAGGCAGGCACCTGCATCTTTGATCTCATGATTGCGTTAGGATGCTCGGTTTCTCCACCAATGTAGAGGGTGGTGAAAACTTTCTGGAGAAACCGGGACTCGAACCCGGGGCCCTCCAACTTCGAAGTGGCTGCTCTACCTCTGAGCTACTTCCCCTGGCATGACGTTCTCACTTTCCAACCACACCTGGATCGGTATGATATACACTAGGGGGCAGTGATTACCTGGAGACCCACCCCTGCGGGTCGGTCAAGCGAGTATGGGGAATTACTGCTCCTAGACAAGTATTAGTTGTTTTTTTGTATTACATAGGTTCTAGCTTATTATCTCCACTTAAAATGCAGGGATGTAAGTCAGACATGAGCGAAAATCAGGAAGCCATACATTTACTTGACAAAAAAGCCTTCTATGTTCTTAACAGCACTCCTTACCAATCAAATAAGGAAAATACAGGTCATTCAGAATTTTTAGAAATCAGGAAATCCTGATAAAACCTGAAGTCTTACATCCCTGAAAATGGTAGCCAACATTCTTCCTCGAACAACAAAATGCAAAAAACGATTTCCTGCTTAAGGATTTCATTGAAATGGAGTAAGAAAATGATTTGATATCAATTATTTTGTTGAGTTGGTGGAAATTTGATAGAACCTTATCTGCCACAGAGCATAGTAAATTGTTCAAATTTGAAGAGAGTGGCTGAGGGGATATCATACTCCATATTCAATGGCCTCTTTACCCTTAGTGCTAGAGCATTCTCAGTGGATTATAGGAAATAAGAACTGGTCATAGTCTACTGACCATGTGCACAGTTCCATAGGGTGGACATGTAGTAGTCATGGGGGAATGAATGATGGAGTGTGTAAAAGTGAGTTCTAGTTTGTGGGTAGGGCAGCTCTAGAAGCTGTTTTGTGAATATCAAGGCAGTAACATTTCACTTTGCTACCAATATGTTTTATTATGCATGTAATTACAACTTGTAAATGTATACTAAAGAAACATAATGTGACTCATTAGCATTTCTATATCTTGACCATATATATGTGCAACAACTTGTGCCCATACACAATCCTTAAAGTGCAAGGAGTACGACATCTCTGCACAGAGGTATAGATTCAGAGGTGACCTTTAACTCTGAGAGCCTGGTTATACAGCTATGCCAAACTCAACGAAAGTGTAGTAGAACAAGTTCTGTGGTCATCATTAGCAGCCACCATAGGGTCTTATACCAGTTGATAATGGCACAGATATCACAGATGTGTAGCCTATATGGAGATTAATGAACTGGCATTGGGGTGGGAGTCACTCACAGGTATTACCATGATAACTGTTAAATCTATGAAGATATCATTGTTTCCTGTGCTATATGTGGTTAAGCTGCATGTGTTAACTGAGTAATAAATGGTTATCACATCACCAATTGCTTGTAGTGGAGGATATCTGATGAGGCCGTGAGGCCGAGTATCAATATTTGCACCTTAAAGTATAATAAATTATTAATATTAATAAATAATTATTTGAAGAATTCTTCTGAAAGAAAAATCAGTCCTCTGAGTGGTCTATAGGAGACAACCAGGGACTGGGTGGAGCTTTGACTTGATAGAATTGTATTCACCACAGAGCATGGTAAATTGTTGAAATTTGTAGAGGTTGGCTGAGGGGATTATGATATTCAATATTCAATGATTTTCCTACTCTCAGTGTTAGAGCAGGCTGAGTGTTTCATAGGAAACAAGCACTGGTCGTAGTCTACTGATCATGTGCACCAGCACCATGGTGTGGACATGTGCTGTCTCTGGAGGATGAAAGATATTAGAGTTAAAAGCTTAACCCTCATTGCTACATTTTGTGGATTGTGGAAGCTGTTTTACTGCTGAGCATGTGAATATTTCCTCATAGAACTATTGCAGGATGCCATTTCAATGTAATCTAATTGTATGTAAAGGTAGTAACACTTGACTTTACTATTAACCCCCATCTATCACAGACAACTAATGTGAATCATGTGAGCTGAACAGATCTTTTATATGTACAGATCATAATAGTTTATTCAACATGGAAAGGCTTTCTGCACTATTGAACTAGGTTACGGTTCAGAATAGGGTACCAATGAACTTCCTCAACCACCTCACTGCACCTTGCAGCATGCCTATCAGATATCATATTCAAGAACCTCCCAATACATTATAAACAGATACTACTACCGTCATCCTTGCCATTTTATCACCTAGCATCAGGCACTGTGTCCACACAAACATCCATACATACCAGCCTAAAACCCAATAACCAATGCCTCAAACTCCATCCAATCCCTTACCATTAGTCCTCGCCACCACCTACCAGCCTCACCCACTTCCTCTCTGAGGTCTGCAACTGTTGACCACCTTATCTGGAACCTTATCCCGGTCCTGATATCCAATATTACCACCAGCCACCATAGACCTACTCACCAACCTGGTAAGGGATGTGTGTTAGTCATAGAGAAGTAGACTGGGCCGGTCCTGGTAGACTGGCGGAGGAGGCAATGGGGTGGACCCTGGCTTGACCGAAAATGACACCAATTGGTGATTGAAGTGATATATAATGATGCTAGGCCTACTGGTTGAAATTTCACCAAAAGATAAAGTATAGTCATAGAGAAGTAGACATGAAATTACCAACAAAAGGATCATTGAACGCTGCCAATAGAAGATAAACCCAGACTGCTGCTTGAGTGCTTGAGATATTGTACACACTTGAGATGTGTACTCAATTCTTATCATGTGCTGGTGCAGGAAGGCAATTAAAACTCTCATGACATGCATGAAGTGGGGGAAGCTTTTGATTTCTTTTAATTTGCTTTACCACTGTCTGTTAGATATAGTTAGCCAGCAGGCAAATAACTTGATGAAAGACTCCATACTAATGTGACCTAGATCAAGTATACATTAAGAGATGTAATTTATTTGAAGGATGTCCCCAGAGAGTGATGTCTCTAAGTGATATGATATGAAGCCTGATTCGGACCTGGTATGAATTCTAGAGCTGCTGTCAGAGAAGACAACTAACTGAATGCTCAGAACGATATAAACAAAAGGTATATCTACTATAACACACTATTAGATTACCTTGAAAAGCATACTTAAGGTGGAGGCGGCTGGTGGGGATAGACCAAGAGTAATTAGGATTTCGCTATATTCTCATCATAGGTTCAAAATGATATGAAGTTTTCATATATGCAAACATAATATGGGGGTACCATGCATATTTTTGAGATACAGAAGCTTTAATCTGGATGTTTGAAATAAGAAATGTAAGGTCATGGGTAGAATATTGACAGGTAGCTCATATAGTTTATACATTCTGAGTGGTCAGCAGAGCAGCCACTGTGGCACATGTGTTATGTCTCTGCCTTCCACTCAGAGGGCCCAGGGTTCAATCCCAAGCCAAGTCTTCCATTATCTTGCATATTTCGTATATCCATAATGTCAATGTATAACAATCCCCGCCAGCCACCTTAATTCACCTATAAATAGTCCTGTGCACCCATTATTTCTGAACTCATAATCATTTACATTTTAACTCTTATGCTATTCTGTAAAGGCTTTCTAGTCAGATTCTACTCTTCTCCACTTTAATGCCTGTGCACCCACCATGCCTCACTCATTGTCCCTGCTAGTCAAGTACTGTGGAGGACATGTCTTGCCACTTTCCTTAATGGCGGTAAGCTCTGCATCAAGACTCCTGATCCACTTCCACTCCACCATCTCCATAACACTTCAAATATCATGCCTCAAAGCTCAGGTTACTTTGTAGTGATGATACTGTACATCGTTGAAGCACCAATGCAGTGCAAGTGGGTTCCTAACTGACAGTATTCTATCATAGCTATCAGTGAAAATGAACCTTTATGTGGCAGACACAGGGGCCAATCAGCAATCAAGGGGCTAGGCTAGGTGAACCATTTACTGTGTAATCCTGGTCGGGCACCAGGTGCTTTAGTTAGCCCACATTGAGATGTTCAACTAGACAGCCGATGATCACTCATGACCTGGAGGAGACCCAAGTGAATCTTAAATTTGAACCCATTTGTCACAGGAACTTTTATAGTTTGTTGTATTTCATTCACAAAGTAAGAATGACTTTTAAGTAATCTCTGATTTGTGACATGTCTTAGGAACATGGCAGAATCAATTATTCCATTATTGAAGGAGGCAGAGCATTACAGTGCAACTGTTCTCTGTTTGTCTTTGGTGATTCTATTCTTTCTTATTTAACAGAAGCAGAGTTATTGGAAATCATTCACAGTGCAGCAGATATGGGTTAGGAATGTTCATAAGCTAGCCCCCTCCATGCTCCCAATTTAAAAACTCCAGCCCTTCCTGGTGCTTCTCGCATGCAATTCTATCCAGGGTGACCTTTGTGAGAACCATTAACAGTCACATATTGAATAAAATTAGTTTGCAGATTATTCCATGCTCCTAATTAGTGGTTGCACTATCTGTCTTAAATCCACACTGATTAGCCAAGTAGTCCCAAGCATAATCATTCTTCTCAAAATTCAACCCAGGAAACTGGTTGGAAAACACCCTTCCAATTTGAATCTCCCATCCCAGGTCAATCTTTTCCCCAGATCCTAAATGTTTTTTTTTTCTTATATCCTTCACACCCTAAGAAAACTCACAGGTTTTTAAAGCCTTTAGCATTGCGAGATTTTGTCTTAGAAAAAGGCAAAACTAATTCCACATGAAGCAAATTATACTTTGTCAATAAATTACTTAACAAATGATTGACTGAACTATGAATAAGCAAGAAGCAATTTGTCTGAATAAACGAACAAAAAAAACAACAACCGAGAACAACCAATAAACAGTCAAAAGGAAAGCAGAGCCGTTGAGGCTAGACAGAAAAGCCCTTTACTGATACAAATTGACCCACCTTTCAAATTGATTATTTGGTTCACTATTAATCCCTAATCATTTTAATTCCACTATCACTGCACACCTGGGGCCGACTCCAGCTGCCAGCCGGCCACCAACACTGCATGTGACGTCATGACCTAATTGGATATGAAAACGTGGCTCACTGAAATCACATACCTATAGCATCATGGACTGATCTTATAGGGACCGTAATGCTATGGGATTCTGAGATCAGCGTTGCATGCTAGAGGCATGTTACTCTCTGTTCATAGGGGTCCAGCTTACATTATACACTGGTAACAAAATAATTACAGTCCTTTTCATACATTTCCATTATCATCCCATCTCAGAAGGTGCACTTTGTGAAACGTGTTAGGCGGGGAGGGGAGGGGAGGACAGCAGCTACTAGAACAGGGAAGGTTAAAGAGACAAACTTCCCTCGGTATAGAAATTTGATTTCAGCATGCAATGATCGATTTTGGAGAGAGAGAACAGCAGAGAGTGAAGGAGCATGTGTGTGTATGTAAGGGGAAAGGACAGAGAGAGAGAGAGAGAGAGAGAGAGAGAGAGAGAGAGAGAGAGACCGTTTGATCAAAGGCCAAGGAGTTGGGAAAACGATCCTATGAAACTGGTTGTCACCAAAGCAGATCTTTGAAACCTAAATGAGAGAGCTATTTTTGACACAAATTGCCAATAACCGGTTTTGAAATTGAAAAGCCAAAAGACTACAGGCATTAATATAAACAAAAACATGTTATTCTCCATAGACATGGATCCCAACAAAGAAATTTACCCTTCACAAAGCCCCAGCCTTAAAACCCTTCTTGTATTGTGTTTACTTTGTTTACCACCTTTCTGGCAACATAGTCCTCTATGCAGAGGTTCACATCAGTCAATTTCTTGTGATTTTAATAGCAAGCACACAAGATTTGAAAGAGGAATGAGACTGAACATATTATTTTCAAGGAAAGAGAGCCTGGATGCAATCAATTGTACCTCGTCAGCATCAGCGCCTCATTACAATAGCCTACTGATGTTATGAAGAGTGTATGGGTGGTTTATAGGAAGCAGCACTTTCCAGGCCCCCCGGTCATGAACAGAGGTAAGGGTGTGTGCATGTTGGGTAATATAGGCAAGGTTTCACACATCTGAAGGTCTTATCATATGTTCAGTTCTGTTGTCATATTGCACAACACCTGCATGGTGAAATATAACATGGTTATCGAGTTTAGGCACTGATTTCAGTTCCTAAAATGGATAATATGAGTTCTGATATCTGGCAATATAAGAACCCAAAATTGACAGCGGACGCACGCCACGGGCATTAACTTAATAGAAGAGGAACCATAGCGAACCCGTATAAAGCAATGCTATTACTACCCCTTCTGTATGTTCCCACTGTGAGTGAGTTAACACCCGTGAAAGTGGCACAGCCTGGTGTATAGTGATTTAACTAGCTGTCTCCTCATATCAACATGAAACCAAGATGGCGGAGGGCCTTCTCGTCCGCTCGTAACAGAAAACAATGGATTCTATCAATTTTAAAGGTAAATACTTAGAATTAATGGTGGAAACCATATTATATATGCAATATGTAATGATTAGACTTGAATTTGTTGGCTTCATGGGTTTGATAGAAGCATTTGCCTCCGGCTCATGCTTCTATCACCCCCTGAAGCCAACTAGTTTAAGTCTAATCATTATATATTACATTCATATTGCATCCTACTCCAAAGTCTAGAGCGCCTCAGTATTTCAAGATATTTACCCTGAAATAGCCTGATGTAATCATAAAATACCTTTATCCCAATACTGACTAGCTACTCAAAGGTACTGACACATGACTACACAACTAACTTTCACAGGCCTAGGGCCACAGGTTAAGCAGAATATATATTGGAAAAAAGCTTTAGCCCCAAGATGATAAATGCTGGACATCACCCCTGAATGAGGATTTTCTGTTTGCCAGGAAAACACACTGAATAGTCCGTCTAATGATTACTGCACATGTGCACAAATACCATTGCCATCCCCACCTCTGCCTTCTCAGTTTAACAAGTCTGGAGATGATAGCAGGAAGTCCAAGTTAGTTCTTAAACTACATTACAATGAATCAGATCGTATTAAGGAGTATATCGATGAAGTAAATGACTCTGTTCTAAAACAGGCTTGTTGTAATTCATGAAATCCATTAGTGAATGGTCTAGAATTACTCTCAAAAATTCTCCACAGCATGAACACAGCTGTATGTATCAACTTACACTGAAAAAAGTCTTCCTGACAAAGTGACATGTATACCCATGTCAACTTGATTTGACACAGATAGCACACGTCATTGGGACATGTGCACATATGTCACTATTACAACTGTAGCACAAAGTAATCCTCATGTAATGGTTCGTATTGACTTATATGTTGGGTGTACCAACACAACACGAGTAGTTCGGGTTGGGCAAAGCCCCAGAAACCCCTACCTCTCGGGTAGGACTTTATTTGATCTCTTTGATGACAAAGTACTAGCGTCTGGACTGGACCATGTCCAGTCCCCTTCTGCCGCTCGTCCGGCTCCTTAGTAGGAGCTGGACGCGAGGCATGGTGCTGCCCCCTCTTGTACCAACGAGGTATCGCAAAGCGACACCTAGCTAGCATAGAAGGAACAAGCACCACACGAACACGTCTCTCGGATGAACGGCACTAATATATATACAATGATGCCGGCCCCTACACCACCCCCACTAGACTTTACCTAGGGTTGGGTGTAATTAATAAGTAACTATTGTTGACTTTATACAGTGGTGTTATAAATAAATAGGTAAGTCTATATATACACAGTTCGTATTAAATATAGAACATTTAAGGGGCATTATAAGTTATATGTACACAATAAGGCATCATCGTATATAACCCGAAGTGTTTATAAATAATAACAAAAATAGGAAGTGGCCCCTTATGGACCATCGACCTATGGTGGTAATGTTACAAGTGTGTTATTATTAAACATGAGACGCGACGAAGAATATTCGATGTGTAGTAAGGTGATATTAATAAATTTTTACAATGTTTTTACCGACCCGAGGTGGGGTAAATAACCCGAAAAAAATTTTGAGTACTTTTACTTACAAGAATATAATATACGATATAAAAATAGATTTATACAAAATATGAAATATAGGTGTCCTACCAGGGTAGCAGGATCACCCTTACAATATACCGGACTTCCGGCGAACCTGGAACGACTGGTTTCTGCAGCTCCACCCGGCGACATATGTGTGGTGGCAAACCACGTTGCTGTTATGATGTGCCCTGATGAAGATGGGAAGATGGAGACCCGGTTAGATGTTGTAGTCCTTTGGGTGTTCGGGTTAGCGTCCATCCTCGCTGCAGGTTACGTTCCAGGTATCAGGAGTCCAGCGTAAGGAACAGTGCCTCTGGCATACTAAATGCATTTACCCTCGGGTACAAGGAGACACCAACAGATGGACACTCAAAGATCTTCAGGATCTGTGTCCATCTTCTCAGCCGGCTCCACTGAGGCAGATGGAGCTGAGCTGCTACAGCTGCTCGTAGAGAGCGCCGCTGAAGCCTCGCTGGGAGTCTCGCTCCCCAAGCTCAAGGCCCTCATCACTGCGGACGGACTGTCCATTGCCTCGGATGCTGGTGCAGCAACCGTGGCAGTTGGGACAGCCCGGGTGTTCCAAGTGGGGGGCGGGAGCAGGAGAGCTGCCGGAACTGGCGGAGCAGCCGGGACCGGTGGAGTGGCCAGAACCGGTGGAGTAGCCGGGGCTGGCGGGGCATCCGGGGGTATATCTGGTACGAAGATAAGAGACGACGGTAAGCCGTCCCACTCCTCCAGATGTTTCCCGAATGCCAGGAAAAACTTGAGGTCAGCCTCCTTAAATCGATGGATATATCTGGAGTTTTCAGCTTCGTGAAACTCTTTAAGCTTTTCGGCTTCCTTCTGTTTCCGCCGGCAGGACTCGAGGGCTTCCTCGACCTTCTTCCTTTCCAGCTCCCTTATTTTCTCTTCCTCCCGCCTCTGGATCTCGTAGACCAGATTGACGGTGGCTTCAGTCATCACACGCCAGTAGTCAACAGACTGCTGGCGGTGCAATGCCTGCCATTCTGCCATCAGGTCATTCTGGATCTGAACCGTTCGGACATCGCGGTGGTCGACGAACGTATTCGGATCCTGAAGACCTGACAGGGTACCGGAGATCAGTTCCATTAGGGGTACCCGAGGACCCGTCGGTGGAACTATCACTGGTGGTGGCGCTGGGGCCTCCACTGAGACAGGCGGGGTGCCTGTTGGAGGAGCAGACGGGCCCTCCACCGTGATGCCTCCTCGGCCTCGGCCACCACCCGGGGAGCCTCGGGTGGACTCCAGCCCACCGCGGCCCCTACCACGGGTTTTAGCCCGGCCCAAGGAGGTAAGGACCTGCGACTCGGGTCCAGCCGGTCCCATTGAAGGGAACTTCGCCGCGTACTCGCTGTACGTGGGGCGCTTGCCGGAGGATCCCTCTCCAGCCCACCAAGTAGAATACCCGGATGGGGGAGCGAAGAGTTCGCCCCCATCATCCAGGCCGCCAGAGGCTTCGCCCGGGCGTTGTTCCGCGGGTGCAGGTGTGGAGGTGGCTGGAGTCGCCGGTGCGGTCGCCTGGCTACCCGACCTGCGGGCCTGGTTGCCAGGCATATCTAGAGCCGAGACTTGTTGTCCCGACTCGCGACGATCAGCTGGGTTGGCTGGTCTGGGCTGGTCCTTGCCACCCGAAGGGCTCACGGACCGGTCTGCTCGGGTCCTCTTGGAAGCAGTAGTCGTGACTGTGCCTCCGTTTGGACCTTTAGAGCGGGCTTTGGCCTTCTCTCGCTTGTCGTCTCCTCGCCACTTTTTCACCTTCAGGTGCACCTCACTGGGCATCCCGAATTTCGTGGACGAGGAGTTCGTCTGGAAGTACGTCAGCAAGTTGCCGCTCTTCCACGAGCAGAATCCGGTCTCGAATGCCTGCTCTTTCACTTCTTTAATGCTCAGCGCGGACCAATTAGCAAGGAGCTCGCTGAAGCACTTGATGGCTCGTTTCCTGGTCTTCTCCAGGCCGATGCCATGGGCCTTCTGCAAATGCAGAGCCATGTCTCGGCGCCGGTGAGTGCTGAACGAGCCATCACAATGTTTACTCGGGCGGTCCCCGAGCACACACATCATCACAGGCTTGTGATGCATATGGTACTCGACGATGTGTCGAGCGAAGCGGGGCTTCGTCTCGAACACCTTCTCACCCGTGAGAGCCAGCTGGCAAGACTCGAACGGGCACCTTCGGCGGTTGCCGGTTGGTCCCCATTGGGTCATTGCCCACTGGACTTTCGTCCGGGCCTCGTAGCTGTAGATTGAGCCTAATTTGGACTTCATCCACTCCTCGTCATCGCTGTCACCGTCCTTATTGACGGCGCTCGGACACATATAGTGGACTGTGTCGTAAGCACAGTCCGCGAAGCAGCGGGGAGTCCGTTCCTTGAACCCCTCGGCTGCATTCTTCCACATCCACTTCTGATTGTCGTCCTTGGGAACATCCGTGGTCATTTCTTCCCACGTTGTCACGGACTCCAAATCAGATTTGGCAGACTCGGGCAGCTCTGGATCGCTTTCGCTTTCCTCACTGTCCGTGTATATGTTAGCTCCCCTACGGCTGGCTCGGCTGGAGGTGGTAGTACCAGTCGGAGCCTTGGTAGGGGACTTCGCCTTTGCACCCGACGTGCTGGCTGCAGAAGATGCAGTAACCGAGGTGGCTACCGTGGTGGTTGTAGTAGTGGGAGCAGGCGTCTTCGGTTTGCCCTTACCCCTCGGCTTGGTGGGGGGCGTGGGCTCTGCCGGAGACGCTTTCGCTCCATTCTTTTTCTTCCGGCGCACAACCTTAGTCGGTTGGGCCGGAACTTCGGGACTGGAATCCGACTCGCGTCGGCTCCTGTCCACTGTCCGAGGGCTCCTCCTTCCGCTGACCGGGGAGTCAGAGTCGGAAGAGATCTCAGATTTTCGTTGGGCCTGCTGCTTGCGATGGGCCCGGCGAGCCGCGGTGAGCTCCTTCTGCTGCTTGGCAAGCTCGGCTCGCTTTGCCTCTACAGCAGCCTGCTGGCGCGAGATGTCCTCTTCCGAGATCTCGCCAGGTGCCTCCGGGATGTCGGCAGCTGGGTCGGTCTCGGTCGTGGACCTCTCGACGGCGATGCGGACATCCTCAGCCTCCAGATCGCTCTCAGTGAGAGGACCCTTGGGCGCAGGTTTACGGGTCAATTGCTTGACCCGGTCGGTTTCCACCGACGACAAGGTAACTGTGGAGTCTGTATCCATGTCGGATTCGGACTCCCTTAACTCCGCGGCCTTCTGGATGATGCCCGCAGAGATCAAGACGGCTCGAGCTAAATTCTCGTTAGTCGCCATATTCTCCGCCAACTTCAGATAGTTGCGGAGCCAAGAAACTGGCATGTTGTCAGCCAGCTCGTCACTGCACGAGTCCATTACCATAGTCTTAAGATCATCTGGTATGGGCTCGGGCACGCCCTCTTCCACCGCCATGGGCCCGCATCCGAACATGGAGGCGTGCATAGGGATGTACGTACTCCAGGAGGTGTACACGATACCTTCCTGGCGATCAACGTGTGCTAGACGTCTGATCTGAGTCCTGAATCCCGGAGGATACATTGGAATGTCCAGGACATCCACTTTGCTACCCGAAGCGGCTGTTGTAGACGGGCGCTCCGGGCGTGGCGGTGGTGGAGGTGGCATTCTCTCCCGGTCGGTTGCCTCGGCCATAGCCGAGAGCGTCCGGGCGGCCTCCTCTGTCGAAGAATCCATAGATTCCTCGACCCGAGACGAGACCTTCGGGTCCTCGTCTTGTTCCAACGGAATGTTGGCAGTTTGACGCGCAGCGTCAATCGTTCCCTGTGCCATGGCACCGGGTCCGACTTCCAAAATAAATTGGCAAGTTTTGTTGGACTCCTCCCGAAGGATTGGTCCAACAGAGAGGCTTTGGGTTAGCTAGGCTAACACGACAGCTACAGGCTGTATAACCGCCGACAAATAACTAGAGCAAAAACGGGTGGCGTCTAACCACCACGAGTCCGCTCTAGTTATGACCAGTATGACGTCAGACCTCTCGTCTCGCGAGATCCCGCCATGGCTATCCGGTGACCTAGTTCCGCGCTTTCCCGCCACACCAGCAGCGCCACCTAGGGAACTAGATCCGAACCAACATTCGACTCGACATGTGAGACTACCTGAGTGCTATCGTCTGGAGCTTGGCGGTGTATACAACGCTTCAAAGCGAATGTACCGGTTAATCCGACCGCCACTCACGGGATACAGCCACCCGGGGAGGGCGCGTTCGACATCTCTAGCCGTGGAACGTATGTTGCCTGCCTATGGCGGACAACACGCAGCAGCTCGTTGTGTACTGAGTTAGGTTACAGCAGACCTCAACCGGGGGCTGCGTCTAACGCCTTCGGTTAGCATTTTATTTTTCCCGGCTTTACGTACGGCCTTTTCTGGATCTCGCTTAGTCAAAGCGGGACCCTTCCCATACGTAATGCCTTCACTCAGCGAGACTTTCTTCCATTTCTTACGATTAGGTCGTTTCCTGGCCTTCGTCTTTTTTTTTACCATAACCTCGTCTCCCGGCGTCTTTCTCGGCCGGCCTCTAGGGCGCTTCGTCGGTACTACCACGCTCGGTCCACTAGGGACAGATACAGGTGGTTTGTAGCCGAACTCCCTCTCCGCCTCTTCGCGCCCCTTCCAGGGCCGAAGTTTTCCGACATTTGTCTTCCATTTTCTACCCGTCAGGCAGTCCTCTATCATCACCGTGGACTCGGAGATGACACAAACGATTTTAAACGGACCTTCCCAAGGCGTTACGAGCTTCAGCTTATCCAGCGGCTCGTAGTACCTTAGTACTTTGTCCCCAACATTAAAACGAATTCGTTTAGCATTGGTGTCATAGCCCACCTTCTGCCACTTCGCACTCTTCAGCAGTTCTTTCCGAACGGCCTCGTATGCCTGTTTGAACCGGTCCCTTAATGACTCTACAAACAGCACCGTGCAGGGCGCCTCCGGGTCTATTCCAACCACTCCATACACTAAGTCGGCGGGCATTATGATGTCCTCGCCGAACACTAGCATGTTTGGGGTGCAGTTAGTTGATGAATGGACAGTGTTGTTGTAGGCATGTACTACAAACTCGCACTGTTCATCCCAGTCATCCTGGTGGCTATTAACCAGGGGCTTTAGTACTTGTATGAGGGTTCTATTGAAGCGCTCTACCTGCCCATCCGACTGTGGTCGGTACGGGTTTGTTCGGGTCTTACAAATGGCTAGGTAATGGCACATTTCCTGCCAAAGTTCTGACTCAAACTCCCTTCCTTGGTCACTGTGCATCATAAGAGGAACACCCAAATGCAGCACCCAGCCTTTCACAAATGCCTCCGCGCATGTGGCGGCTTTGTGGTTAGGAAGGGGGAACACCCGAGTGTACTTAGTATAATAGTCGGTTACGACCATCATACAAGTATTGTCTCGCGGCGTCGTCTTAATCCCACTGATGATGTATATCGCTACTCGAGCAAATCTGACACCAAACAATTCCTGTGATAAGAGTTGCTTACCCAGGCCGGGTCCCGGTTTGTTTTTACAACAATCCGGGCAAGTGGCGATCCACCGGAGCAGGTCGCCTCTCATACCGGGCCAGTAGTAACGCCTTTGTAGACGCTCTATCGACCTTCTCTTACCGAAATGGCCACTCGTTTGGTGGCCGTGGCAATAATACATGATATCCCTCCTCATCGGGGCGGGTATCACTATTTGCAACAGCCTACCGTTGGTGGGAGTTGTCTTCCACCTACATAGTATGCTGTCTCGGATCTCTAGCTCGGTCCATTGAGCCAGCAACCGCCTCGCTTCCCTATCCTCCAGGGAAACTAGAGGCCTTGCCGGTTTAATGCCTGACCGTAGGTATTCCATTATGCGCGCAGTGGTGGGGTCTGACTGTTGAAACTTCTTGATGGTCTCCGGGGACCAATCGAGATAGCTGCATACAGCCTCCTCCCAGGGGATACGGGGGGTGGTATAATTAAATACCAGCCCGGCTACCACAGCATTGTGGGCCCCGCAGTCTTCACATGTGGCATTTTGGCACCTTCGGATAGGCCGTCTTGACAAGGCATCCGCATTGATGTGTTTAGCACCGGGTCGGTGCTCTATTTGTTTATGCTCTAATCCGAATTCGGATAGGTGAGCTAACCAACGTCCAATCATCCCCTCGGCGTCCTTAAAGTTCAGGAGCCACCTAAGAGACGAATGGTCTGTTCTTAAAGTAAAGTCACTTCCCCAAAGGAAATGCTTGAACTTCTTCGTATACACCACCACAGCGAGGAGTTCTCGCTTGGTGGTACAATAATTTCGCTGTGTCTTGCTTAACGTGTTGCTAGCAAATGCTATTGGCACTTCGACTCCCTCTTGGACCTGAGAGAGAGCTGCCCCAATCGCATCATTGCTCGCATCGGTGTCTAAGATGAAATGTCCCTCGGGAGTGGGATATTTCAACACGGGTGTATTCCTAAATAAATCTTTTATTTTATTAAAAGACTCTTCTTGCTCGCTGGTCCATGGGAATGGGTCCCGTGCCCTACCCGGGGTCCAGTGAGCTAAGCACTGCATGGGGAAGCTGACACGAGAGTAATTCGGTATGAAATCGCGATAATAGGAACAAAATCCTAAAAATGATCTCACCTCCTTAGCACTCGTGGGTCTTTCCCAATTTTCTACAGCTTCTAATTTTTCCGGATCCGCACTCACCCCGTTCACTCAGTAAGGATTCCATCATAGCCTCGAATGTAGCGGGGGCGTTACACAATCCGAAGGGTAAGACATTATACTCGAATAGCCCCATATGACTGGAGAATGCTGTCTTCTCCTTGTCATTGGGGTGCATTGGTATTTGCCAATATCCGGACTGTAAATCCAAGGTACAGAACCATTGGTTTCCACCCAAGCTATCTAAAGTCTCGTCTATCCTTGGTAAAGGATACGAGTTCTTCTTTGTTATACCGTTCAATTTCCGGTAGTCGACACAGAAGCGGATTGTACCGTCTTTCTTAGTAGTCATACAAACAGGGCTGGACCAGGGACTCGAGCTAGGCACGATTACCCCTAGGTCCAACTGTTTTTGTATTTGCTCTTCACAGATTAACTTCTTCTTGAGGGGAAGTCTACGATACGGGATTTTAAAAGGTTTCTCGTTGCCCACATCTATGGTGTGCAACACCTTATCGGATCTACCCACCGGGCCTCCTTCCCTACCAAAAGCACCTTCGTACTTTTGTAGAAGTCTCGCTAGGCAATCCTTATCGTCCGTATTCTTTAAATCTGACTGATCAATCAGCTTTTGGAATTCTTCATCCATGGGATGCTGACTAACTGGGTTTAGTGGTTTGTTAAATTTAGCCTCGGCGACATGTTCTACCGAACTCATCCTTCCAACACTGTCGCCTCGCCTCAAATAAACCACCGAACCACTTCGGTTAGTTATGGGTAATACAGACCAAGCTGCATTAGCCACTAATGTATCCACTGAGTCTAACCCGATGCTTGACAAATACACCGTGTCGGGTTCGTAGACTCCAGTTTCATTCCTCTGAGCCATGGACCCGCCACAAAGGACATCGCAAGTGGTACCCGGTGGGATCTTCACCGTATGTACCACTGCTGCGACCGAAGACACCTGTCTCAATACGCATTGGACATGCAAGCCATACGGGCTCCGTATACCCATCGTACCGTCCCTCGGGTCCAAGACGGCCCCGTATAAGCTTGCAAAATCCAATCCGAGGATTCCGTCATCACTAACCTCTGCTATAGTTGGCGAAAGAACAAATTCTTTGCCTCCTATACGGATAGGCATAAACGTCCTACCAAATGTACGCATACTGCTTCCGTCGGCCGTGCAAGCATTTACCCCCGTTTTGAGGTTCTCATGGCTGCCGGCCACCGAATCGAAGAATCTTTTGGACACACATGAATGACTGGCTCCAGTATCCACCAAGAATTCCCCCACCCGGCCTTCCACAGATATGGGTACATACCACCGTCTCCCCCCTAAAGGCGAGGGGTTACTGGTAAACTGGTGAAAGTCTCCCGAATCACCAAGATTCAATCCGAGTCCTCTCAGGAATTCCAGACACGGATGACTTGGGGGAAGGCGTGTCCCACACACTCGAATCAACTCTTTGATCCATCCTTCCTCTCCCCTAGTGTGGCCACTCGCCCCCATATGATTGCTCCTGCACATATCAACACTAGGGTCCCTGGCCCCGGCCGAGGTGCAGGGGTGCGCACCCTCAGCCACCCGGCCTCCAGGTGTAATTGACTCGAAATCTTCCACCGGGACACCCCCGGTAGCATTTTGGCATTCGTTCCCACTCGGGGCTATGTCAGATGCCGTTGACACAACCCCCACTAGTTTTCCACATCTGTGGAATCCGTAGCATTCTCCCTTCCTACGCCGTCGTCTTCGGCTTCATAGAAGGCAGCCATTACCGGCTTAGTAGCGGTACATTCAGATGAGTAGTGTCCCATGCGCTGGCACCTGAAACACTTAACCGTTCGGCGATCCACCCGGGGTCTTTGCCGATTGGCTTGGATGGCATCTGTAATTTTCTTACACATGTCTTCCAGAAGTTTGGTCATGTCCGGGGACTGAGTCTTCGCTTTGTCAGCGCTTACAGTGGGCTTGACCGCCTTCTCGACAGCCTTCGGGTCACTCTTGACCTCGGATGAAGGTCTAGAGTCCCTTTGTTTATTGAAAGATTTCCTGGGAATATACTTCCTACCTGAAGTATTCTTCCTTAATTGCATCGAACAGAAGGTGCCGTCTTCCTGTTCGATATCAATCAATTCGAAGTCGTCTGAGGGAGTATTGACCTCAGACTGCTGGGTCACCGATGCCAGGGGTACCAAGCCGCTGGCATTAGGTATGTCCCCAGCTAACATAGCTCGCTTCTTCACGGCCATATCTATACCATTAAATATGCCGTGTAGTGTTATGCCTTCTTTCCAGGCATCCCTCGCTGCTAATTGTTCATCTCGGTCTCTTAGACCCTTGACGAATTGTGTGATCAAATCGTCCATATACCAGTCCTGGTTTTCAGTACCGGGTCTGGCCTTACTTAGCAGGGCATGGAGTTCCATACCGTATGCTCTGAAAGCTTCATTCGGCTTCTGTGTGCGTTTCTTAAAACGGACCATCGGGTCTTCCTTGACCATGTTGCATAACAGTCCACTAGCAGTTTCTACTAACTGCTCAAAACTCCCAACGAGGCCGTACCAGGTTCGCCATTGCTCTACAGCCATGCGACCCGGCCCGCCTTTCAGACATCTCACCAGATGTGGCTTGGCCTCGTATGGGGTCCATCCATTACAATTCATCACATCGATGAAATCTTCAAACCACTCTTTCCATGGTCGAGTACCGTCATATTCTTTAGGAATAACGGCTACCCTTCGGGCAGAATTGTGAGCATACATCAATCTAGTGCATTGCTGTTTGCTCCATTCAATCGCCTTGGATTCATTCAAGGTTCGATTGCCCCCTATACCACCGAAGCTCGAATTGCCCGGTGGAGGCGGTGGTGGAGGTTGTGTATACGTCCACTGTGTACCACTGTGGTTCGTATAGCTCGCACCACCCTGGTTGGGGCCGGTACCCGAGGTACCGCTATAGCCTGTGGCACCCGAAGCACCGCCCCCCCCTTGCGCACCTTGGTGACCGCCGTCGGATGGCTGGTTTCCCGTTGACTGGCCGCCATCGTTCGATGGATTTGGTTGGGTGTTGTCATTACCAGCACCCAGCCCCGGGTCGTTACTAGGATCCACATGAATGTGGAACCCACTGGTCTCCGCACTACTATCGGAAGCCTCTCTAGGGGTATAGTCCGGGTCCAGGTTGTGGACTATGGGCACTTCACTTATCCGGACTCTACTAGTTCGGCCATGCTTATCTTGGGTTCTGATGTAAACGCCCCCTTGATCTACATTCCGCGAAGCATTATCATTTACAAAAGGATTATACTGCGGATTCTTCGGTGTAGAACAGGAGACCGGGTCGCCCTGTTTCACGAACGTCGAGTTCGGGTTTGCATCCCTACTCGCCGGAGGGGCATACGTTTGCTCTTGCTCCTGTAAATAACTCTCCATAGCGGACTTATTTATTGTGAGGGTAGCTACGTCTGTAGTCAGGTTTCGCTGTTCCTCCCTTAGCTGTGCGTTTTCTGCCAAGATTTCGGATCGGATCTTTTCATTTTCCGCCACAGCTCGGTTTCTTTCTTCTTGGGCGATAATTGCCTCTCGCTTAAAAGTATCCTTAAGTAGGCGGTACTTTTCACCCTTCTCTTTCTGAGACTTGTTATATTCACTGGTCTCCTTCCTGATCTCGGCTTGTTCCGAGACCATCTTGGCTTCTGTCTCAGCCTTCCGGAGTTGAAGTTTCTTAAGCTTCTCCTCCATTGCGTGCAACTCCGTTTGTAATTTATTTACATCCCGAGCCTTAGCAACCTCCTCGGCCCTAGCCTTGTCGATTGCTCTAAGTTTACTGGCTTCCTCGATTTCCAACTCAGCCAGCCTTTTTTCTTTTTCCTGTGCGTCTCTCTCCTTCCGCTCCAACCGATGGGATACGGAGGATAGACGATATTTGAGGTCGGATTCTTTTAGAATCGCCTCCTGCTCAACGGATCGTAATTTTCCGATCCGAGACTTAGCTTCCTCTTCTATTTTGGATTGGGCTAACATGAATTGTTCATGTTGCCTCTTTGCCTGTAACTCCACTTGTTCCTTGGCTTTCAAATAGGCCTGAGTATTTTTATACCCGGGACCCATCCGACGTCCGTAGATAGACTTGCGACTGCCTCCAGGGTAAAACATGGAGTCAGACAAGCCTTCGTCTAGAGATCGGCCTAGGTGATGCCTTTCCGAGCTTTTCGGTCCGGTACCACTAGGCTTATTTTTTGCTTTCGCGCCTGGGACTATTGCGTCCCTTTTGGTTTTGCCATCGTCGCTGTCATGATCCGACGATGTCATTAGTGGGGCTACTTCGTTTCCACCACCTGGTGCTGAACCCTGGGGGGTTGCAGTACGCTGCATAGGGCTTTGTGCAATTGGTGTACCCAAGCCGCTAGCCGAGCCTGTTGGTACCATAGGACCTAGCTGGCGTCTGCTAGTTATAAGTTGGGACCAATCGCTCAAGTCTAAAGTTGGGGGTCTTAACACACCCCTAAACAATCCGGTATCCGGTACTCCTGTTTGGGGTGTAGCCGGATACAATTTTACAATGCCATCTCTGGTGGCATTGTCCATCAGGTCGGGTGTAGAAAAAATATTTCGTACACCCTCCTGATTAAACATTTGTTGTTGACCGGGTTTCCAGTCTAACAACAGATGCTGGGATGTGTAATCATCCTCTTCGAATCCCTCTAGCCCAGGGCTGGGGGGATCCGCTTCGGGTTTCCCGAGGCTTTCGGCCAATGTGGCCGCGCACCACCCCCGAACCAACTGGTCACGGCACCAGTGTAATGGTTCGTATTGACTTATATGTTGGGTGGCTCTTTGGCTCGCTTACCACTAGATGTACCAACACAACACGAGTAGTTCGGGTTGGGCAAAGCCCCAGAAACCCCTACCTCTCGGGTAGGACTTTATTTGATCTCTTTGATGACAAAGTACTAGCGTCTGGACTGGACCATGTCCAGTCCCCTTCTGCCGCTCGTCCGGCTCCTTAGTAGGAGCTGGACGCGAGGCATGGTGCTGCCCCCTCTTGTACCAACGAGGTATCGCAAAGCGACACCTAGCTAGTATAGAAGGAACAAGCACCACACGAACACGTCTCTCGGATGAACGGCACTAATATATATACAATGATGCCGGCCCCTACACTCATATGATTTGACATGCCTTAAAATACCATGTCATCTGTGAGTTGACTAGGGTCACGGCCATGTCAAAGGCACTTGACATGTGATGGTTTGACATACATAATTGTTCTAGGATATTCCACTAGATGGGGCAAACAACCATTTTGGTACCAGGATTAATCAGTACCAAGAAGTACTACCAACACTTGAGACATTTGATGTATCTGTGTCATTTTGTTTTCATGAAAAATAGATCACTAAGGTCTGTAAATACTATCAATGAATGGTAGTGAATTCTATGTCATTGTTAAATTTGCATTTGTTATTGAATATGAAAATAGACACCCACCATCCTGAATACTTCAACTGGAGAGGCACCATATGTGTGGGTCAGTGAAAATACCAAAGGACTGTATTCTAACCCACAATCTATAATCTCAGTATCTACAGTACAGGGAGACATATGGCATTGCCATGCACCTCCATTCCTTGTCTTATGGTGTGCATAGAGGTCCTCAGTCAAGTAGAAGTTCTGTAGATAGGAAAAGGTGCCTTAGTGTTGCAGGCCTGTGGGACTATGATATCCCCTGCCTTCTATTATAGGCCTGCCTTGATTGAACAATTGGTACATAGTCATTGACTGCTCTTGACCCTTACATAATTGTCTCACAGTATTACCTAGCACTCAGGTGAATGGATCAGAAATATGTGACGTGTCTTCATTACGCATGTCAAGTTGACGAACCAAATATGAGAGGGTCAACCTCATTCGATATGCCTTCATGCATGTCATGTGGGAGACAAATTGTGACCTGTGCAGTATGCGTCAAAGCAATCAGTGTGCTTCTCTCTGTGTATACCTACACACAGGCAGGCAAGGAGGCACTTCGGTTTCTCTCATTCTTATTGTATCCCCTGTGAGATATATTAAGTGTAAAGGCAATTAAATTAGTGTAAGACTCTACAGACGTGGCCTAGATCTAGTGTATTGTAAAAGACAGCATTTGAATTAATAGTGTTCTTAAAGATTCAGCTTCATGGGATGTAATATGAGGCGGTGAGGTGTTAGTCCCAAGCTTTAGATTAGACGAGTAGACTGATTTTTCTAAGATATTGAATTGCTGCATCCATTATCTAGAGGTTAAATTTGGAGTACACTACAACTGCTCCCTTTAGGTTGTACCAGCATATTCCAATAAGAATCGCGGTTGCATTTGCTAGGGTCATAGTCCCTTTAGTAACAGTAACCTCACACAAAACAAAATTATCAGCAGATTAAGATGATGAAAAATATCTCCCTATGCCAAAATTATCTCTTGGTATCAAATACAATTAAAGATGCTAATAATCAACCTTGAATAGAAATTTAACTTCTTAATTGTGTGCAATGATCGATTACAAAATCCATCAGGTGTTTCTGCAAATGATTCTCTACTCTCCCATTTTGCATTGAGAGGGACCTCTGTGTGAATTAAATACTGAGCATTGTTAATTAGCGGATTATTCTAGATTGAAAGTCAGTAGCAATGCTCTCTTGTCACAATTCATATCAGGAAGCCAATTAAAATTAGTTCCCTGCAGCAGCATCTTTCAGCAAGCTTAATCCAAGGCACTCTTCCCACCTTAACACCTCCCACCACTTTCTTATCTCCCATTGTCAACGCCTTAAGCCTGAATCATTATTCCTGATATTCAGTGACACATTGAGGAGGATGCACTGTATCAGACAGCTCCTCCATCAACAGAGTGAAGTCAGGAACATTAACACAAGACAACCCAAGATGAAAGGCACCATGGCCACACACACACGCACTTCTCAGATTGGCCACTTTAGGGCCTTTCCTGTAAGTCAACAAGAATGCCCTAGATAGAAGTGGTGACTGATGAGAATGTTAACTGAAGTGAGAGGGATCATGTTTGGGGGGGTGGGTGGCAGGAGAGTAATGTCTGGTCTTTGGGAAGGTATTCGGGTAATCAGTGAAGTCAGCACGCCTGGCTCTCATTTTGATAACTCTAAAGACAGCATGGGCCTCATATTATTGAAATCTGCATTCAGGAGTAACTTGGAATCTTTAATTAGTAGCTCATATTATTTTGCATTATAATGACCCAATGCAGTGCACACAAGTTTCTTACCACAATTGCATTGATTCATCGTGCAAATGATAACCATGCAGGAGTCAGCAATGTGTCTCAATACAGACAGGTCAGGGCTGATGTAATGCATAATGTACATGGACATTGTGCATGGGCGTAGGAAGCAAATCTTCATTGGGGGGGCCCGGCAAGGGCACCATCGCGACTACCTTGAATTGTAGGCTGATGCATGATGGCGTCTATATATGCATATTTAGAATTCATATAGAAAAGTGATTTTTGGTAAATTTTGGATCTGACTTTAGGCTCAGACCCCCATTCTCCCTATGACATCACCATAATAATCTAATTTGAGATGTAAAGTTTTAGCTTCTTTTCCATTGTGTTTATGAGTTCTTGGAAAATATTGGGGGGGGCCAGACATACTCAGGCCCCACCTCCTTCATGATTGGGGGGGCCCGGCCCCCCTGGCCCCCCCTTTTCCTACGCCCCTGTTGTGGTATGATAACCATGCAGGAGTCAGCAATGTGTCTGATACAGACAGGTCAGGGCTGATTTAATGCATGATGTACACGGACATTGCGGTATGATAACCATGCAGGAGTCAGCAATGTGTCTCAATACAGACAGGTCAGGGCTGATTTAATGCATGATGTACACGGACATTGCGGTATGATAACCATGCAGGAGTCAGCAATGTGTCTGATACAGACAGGTCAGGGCTGATTTAATGCATGATGTACATGGACATTGCGGTATGATAACCATGCAGGAGTCAGCAATGTGTCTCAATACAGACAGGTCAGGGCTGATTTAATGCATGATGTACACGGACATTGCGGTATGATAACCATGCAGGAGTCAGCAATGTGTCTCAATACAGACAGGTCAGGGCTGATTTAATGCATGATGTACACGGACATTGCGGTATGATAACCATGCAGGAGTCAGCAATGTGTCTCAATACAGACAGGTCAGGGCTGATTTAATGCATGATGTACATGGACATTGCGGTATGATAACCATGCAGGAGTCAGCAATGTGTCTCAATACAGACAGGTCAGGGCTGATTTAATGCATGATGTACACGGACATTGCGGTATGATAACCATGCAGGAGTCAGCAATGTGTCTCAATACAGACAGGTCAGGGCTGATTTAATGCATGATGTACACAGACATTGTGGTATGTTAAACTGTAAAGATCCTAAAGAATTGATCAATGTGATGCACTAATACAGTGCTAGTGAGTTACTCCTCAGGATTATCACACAGCTTCACCCCTTAATCTAATGCTGAGATTAAGGGGTGAAGCTAACCATTCAGTGCTTGTTCTCACTCTGTCCATGGATGTTTTCTTTAACCAATATCAGGTTGTAGAAGTGGAAAGGTTATAATCCTTGAGACTCTTAGAAAACCTAATTGAATCCCAAATTTTTTCCTGCTTCAGTTCCAATAATAAAATTAACAATGGCCATTCACTTATTCTAATTTCGTATCATGACTTGGGAAAATGGCAGAATTGATTAACCCATTGTTTCGTGAAGCTTATGAATAAAATGCAGATTTTCTTTTTTTTTTCTCTAGTGATTATAATCTTTAACAAGAGTGCTGTAATAAGATGTATTCAAACCACAGCCTGTAATACCAGATACTAAATTGCTTATTGTTGTCATTAAACAAATACTACATTCTCAGCTTCAAGTACTCTAGGGGACATTTTAGCACCATCTTTTGCAGGCATACTGATCTACTAAAGAAAGCGGTCATTAGTGAATGTGTCATCGATTGAAATAGTTTTGCAGGGCACTATATACAAGAATACATACATGTATATGAGGGAGAATGTGTACTTCCCTGTAAGCACTTTGCTGTTTATACTTGTGTAGAGGTCGGCGGAAAATGTCCTGGAGAAACCGGGAGTCGAACCCGGGACCCTCCAACCAGCTCTACCGCTGAGCTACTTCCCCATCTGATATTCTCTACCTTCCATCTACATCTGGATCAGTATAATACACATGTAGGGGGAGCTACCACCGGATGCCAGCCCCTGGGGGCTGGGATCTCCAGAAACGGGGCTGCTGGCCTTATGGCAGAGCTGGCCCCTGCACTCCTCCCTACCTATGGGGGGTAGCTTATACCGGCTGACCAGCCCCTGAGGGCTGGTGCAACCAGAACGGGGACAGATGGCGTACCGCCATGGACTCACAGCCAGAGCTGGGCCCTACACTCCTCCCAACCAGCTTCAACCATGGCCAACCAGCACCAAGCATTCCTCCCAACCAGATCGTTTGGGCTTTATCAAGCAGTGTGAGGCACTCCTGACTTCCCAGTTGACCTACCAGTACACAGTACTGCCAGGGTCGAAGCGTATCTGTATTATACCGTTCCAGGCACCTACACCGAGTTCTCGTAGTCCCCCCTTGCAGGGCAGGACCAACTCGGTTTCTCCACCAGTGTAGAGGTCGGTGGAAAATGTCCTGGAGAAACCAGGAATTGAACCTGGAACCCTCCAACCTGCAGGCGGAAGCTCTACCGCTGAGCTACTTCCCCGTCTGACATTCTCTACCTTCCATCTACATCTGGATCAGTATAATACACACGTAGGGGGAGCTACCACCGGATGCCAGCCCCTGGGGGCTGGGATCTCCAGAAACGGGGCTGCTGGCCTTACGGCAGAGCTGGCCCCTACACTCCTCCCTACCTACGGGGGGTAGCTTATACCGGCTGACCAGCCCCTGAGGGCTGGTGCAACCGGAACAGGGACAGATGGCATACCGCCATGGACTCACAGCCAGAGCTGGCCCCTACACTTGTATTTAAATCTAAATACAGAAAGAGAAAATATTGACAGATTCCAACTCTGGTATTAGCTCTCTGCAAGTGTCACAATGGAACAAAGACACTGAAGATAAAAGGCTTCATGATCTTGACTTTCAGATTGGCAGCCATAGGGAGCCATGGAGCCATAGAGAAGGAACCCACTTTTCATTAAAGTGTTTGAATAGGTCCATTGTTCTCTCAGATATCATAAAACAAAGGCCTTTGTTATAAACCATGCACTTTGTAATGGTTACCATGGTAATTAAGGACTTTAATCATTTCACCAGACTAAAATAGCTCTTTTCCCCAAGGGAATAGCAAAAACTCACAACCTTCTATGAATTGTAACATGCAGGTTTTTTGGTCTAAAAAGGTGAAATGTGTTTGTCGCTCCACTCAAGAGGGGTTATACTGATTTTGCTAAAGGAGAAGCTGGTTGAGAGGTCAGGAATTTCAAATTCACACCTGCCCCGTTCTTAAAAGATGACCACTCTTTTGTAGAACCCTGCATTTCTATGCTATTACAATTTTTAAGCGTTTTGATAAAAATCTGATTCTACTCTGCTGCCTGCACATCTATTTCACTAGACTGAACCTGATCTTGGCAGGCAGGCCCATTTGCTGTATTGATTTTCCTAGAACACTGTGAACATTGAATTTCATGGATGGAGTTAATCCTCACAAAGAGAGACATTTCAGTAAGCAGCAATTTTTCTTGATTGAATGATATAGTTTACCAGACTTCATTGTGCCTAGATAAAGAGATACTGGGAAGCTGTATGAAATCCTAAATGTTCAGACAGCACACGGACATCATGCTCTGAAAATGTATTCAGCAAGTGTTGGGTGTCCTGCGAGTTATCTGATCAGAAGAATGCAATTGCATGAGTTTAGAATCCTTCTCTCAAATTGATTTTTCCCCCATTTCTTTCTCTGTTTACCTAGACAGAGATCACCTTTTTTTATGCAGTAACATTTCTGCACTAAGTATCAGCCAGATACATATTGTTTTTTTATGATTAGCTCCTAGTTTCTTATATCCACTTTTTGGGGTAGCCAACATTCTTCTGCAAATAAAGAAATACAAAGAACTGTTTCCTGCTTGCGGAGAGAAGTTATGCTAACCTTTAAGGTGTTGGAAGTAATGAAGAGCAAGCGTTTTGGATTGAATTTACATGTCCTTGGTCTCCAGAGGGTCTTGGTGGAGATTTCATTGAATAGTATACACCATGTATCCAATAGTCACTCTGTGATTTGCTTAGCTTGGAGACCCATTTAGATAAACACATTTCAAATAGACTAGCTGCATATTCATGATAGAATTGCATTCAAGAGCCTCCTAAAACCTCATAAACAGACACTGCTACGGGCATCCTTGCCATTTCCTCCCCCACCACTGGTCACCATATATACCAGCCTAAAACCTAATAATTGAAACCCCAAACTCCATCAAAGCCCTTGCCGCTCTTCCCACCACCACTACCACCACTACCTCCTAGCCTCATTCACTTCCTCTCTGAGGTCTGCACTTGCTGACCAATTTATCTGGAACCTGACCTTGACCCTCTAGTGGAGGGACTAGTCCAAATTCCTACTGGCTTTTTACATCATTGAACTGTGTTACAGCTTAGGAAATGTAACAATAAACTTTTATCATAGAATTGCATCAAAGAACCTCTCAAAACCTCATCGATTGATACGGCTCCCTTACTTGTTACCATTTCCTCACCCGATACTCAGATGCATTCGTGCATTATATGACAACAGACAGTCTTGATGTGAAGAAGATCGTTGTCTATTCTCTAAATAAAGAGATGTGTAGAATGGTACAAGGTCTCTCTAAATGGACACTAGTTTACTGATTTCCATTCACCTCGGATGAGTATTGGATGAGGGTTACCAACATTCACCCAATTCCTTTGCGAGATGAGTCACAATGATCACTTCATATGACTATCAACACTAACAGGTGCAAGCATGCTCACTGGGTGATTCCTCACACAAATAGTGATATTAGTAAATATGGGCCACATGGTGTGACCATGACCCATGCTCATACAGCATTTGCTTACACAGGTAGTGCAATGCACATCACTCTTGGTGTCCACTAGCACAGATTGGCACATGCTCCCATGTGTGTATGTGTCATCTCATGTCTTTTTGAGATGGGTCACTTTGCAGCATAATGCATGAGTAGATCTATTGAAACTTGATGGTACATGGTGACACTGGCATTATAACTCAAAATGTCCTCATACAGCATGGCTCATTGTGACTCAGACTGACACAAATTGTCTCGACAATTACCAAACTGCCCTGACCCCAGTCCACTCATTAAGGTGCATAGGCCAAACTATGTATAGCATATGGTCTAGTGGTGGCCTTCTTAACAGTGGAGTGCAACAAACACCACAAGGGAGGTATGACTGGTGTTTCAGTATCCACTGTTATTCCTCTGCCAGACACCACAGATTAAAGCAGTAGTGGTCCAGTAGTAGAGCAGTGTGATATCAGTATTCAAGCAGTGGCAGATCAGTATGTCTGAAATATGCAAATGAGGTGTGGTAGTTGATCAGTGGTCTACTGATCTAATACTGCCACAGCCCCCTATGCAGTGCAGTAGACCACTGCAGAGCCACTGCTGGAGGCAGAAAGATATATCAAAAGAGTATCAACGGTATTACTACTGTCCTCATTGTATGCATTGCTCCTACTAGATTTTCTGCCCCTGTGGAGACTCTCTGGCGCATTAGCCCCCTGACCTCCATCCCCATCAACTACATGAGGCTGCATATACTTCATAGAAGTGTGTGTGACCTATATATGAGGGCACTAGAGCAGTTTCAAATCAGTATTACTGAGTAACCACTACCATAGTAGAACATAAGCCAATACTGATAAAGCTTTGCTATAGAAGTATGACAGCAGCATTGAAATTAAGGTGGAAAATAGTGAATAGGTGATAAATTATAAAAGGCAGAGAAAGAATTGAGTAAAATCCCATATTCATATGTGTCCCCCTTTAGTCTATTTCTGCTTTTCTGTAATAACTATCATAGGGGGCTGTTCAAGTATTATGCAACACCATAGGGGAGGGGGGGGTCAATGAAGTTTGTTACACTTTGTGACAGGAGGAGGGGGGGGGGGGTCTGCCCAAGTGTTACATAACAAAAATGGTAAATGCATCACATGACAAATATAGACTATGTATAAGCATTTGTAGGGGCCGGTATCGTCGTATATATATTAGTGCCGTTCATCCGAGAGACGTGTTCGTGTGGTGCCTGTTCCTTCTATGCCAGCTAGGTGTCGCTTTGTGATACCCCGTTGGTACAAGAGAGGGCGGCACCATGCCTCGCGTCCAGCTCCTACTAAGGAGCCGGACGAGCGGCAGAAGGTGACTGGACCTAGTCCAGTCCAGACGCGCAGCTTAACCTGTAGACTAGAGTGGAATAAAGTCCTACCCGAGAGGTAGGGGTTTCTGGGGCTTTGCCCAACCCGAACTACTCGTGTTGTGTTGGTGTTTCTAGTGGTAAGCGAGCCAAAGAGCCACCCAGCATATAAGTCAATACGAACCATTACACTGGTGCCGTGACCAGTTGGTTCGGGGGTGGTGCGCGGCCACATTGGCCGAAAGCCTCGGGAAACCCGAAGCGGATCCCCCCAGCCCTGGGCTAGAGGGATTCGAAGAGGATGACTTCACATCCCAGCATCTGTTGTTAGACTGGAAACCCAGTCAACAACAAATGTATAATCCAGCGGGTGTCCGAACTGTTTTCCCGACACCCGGTCTGATGGACGGTACCACGGGTGATGGTATCGTAAACTTGTATCCGGGTACACCACAAATGGGAGTACCGGATACGGGATTGTTTAAGGGAGTAATAAAACCCCCAACTTTAGACCTGAGTGATTGGTCCCAAGCTATAACTAGCAGACGCCAGCTGTGTCCTATCGTACCAGCAGGCTCGGCTAGTAACTTGGGTATGCCAGTAGCACAAAGCCCTGGAAAACGTACTGCAAACCCTCCAGAGGCAGTACCAGATGGTGCAAACGAGGTACCCCCATTAATGACATCGTCGGACCATGACAGCGACGATGGTAAAGCCATAAGGGACCCAATAGTCCCAGAAGTGAATGCGAAGATTAAGCCTAGGGGAACTGAACCGAAAAGCTCGGAAAGGCATCACTTAGGCCGATCGCTAGACGAAGGCTTGTCTGACTCCATGTTTAATCCTGGAGGCAGCCGCAGGTCTATATACAGACGTCGGATGGGCCCCGGGTATAAAACTACCCCGGCCTATTTGAAAGCCAAAGAACAGGTAGAGTTACAGGCTAAGAGGCAACATGAACAATTCATGGAGGCCCAATTAAAAATAGAAGAGGAAACTAAGTCTCGGATCGGAAAATTACGGTCCGATGAGCAGGAGGCGATTCTGAAAGAATCTGACCTGAAATATCGTCTAACTTCGGTAACCCATCGTTTGGAAAGGAAGGAGAGAGACGAACGCGAGAAAGAGAAAAGATTGGCCGAGTTAGAACTCGAAGAAGCCAATAGACTTAGAGCAATCGAAAAGGCTAGAGCCGAAGAGGTTGCTAAGGCCCGGGATGTAAACAGATTACAATCCGAGTTGCATGCTATGGAGGAGAAGCTAAAGAAACTTCAACTCCGGAAGGCGGAGACAGAGGCCAAAATGGTCTCGGAACAAGCCGAGATAAGGAAAGAGACCAATGAGTACCAAAGGTCTCAGAAAGAAAAAGGTGAAAAGTACCGCTTACTAAAGGATACTTTTAAGCGAGAGGCTTTAGCCGCTCAGGAAGAACGAAACCGAGCTGTGGCGGAAAATGAAAAGATTCGATCCGAAATCTTAGCAGAAAACGCACAGCTGAGGGAGGAACAGCGAAACCTGACCACAGATTTAGCTACCCTCACAATAAATAAGTCTGCCATGGAGAGTTATTTACAGGAGCAGGAGCAAGCGAATGCCCCTCCGGCGAGTAAGGATACAAACCCGAACTCGACTTTCGTTAAACAGGGTGACCCAGTCTCCTGTTCCACGCCGAAGCATCCGCCGTATAATCCTTTTGTCAATGATTATGCGACGCGGAATGTAGATCAAGGGGGAGTTTATATGCGAACCCAAGATAAACATGGCCGAACTAGTAGAGTCCGGATAAGTGAAGTCCCCATAGTCCACAACTTGGACCCGGATTATGTACCACGGGACGCCTCTGACAGTAGTGCGGAGACTAGCAGATTCCACATACATGTGGATCCGAGTGACAGTGTGGGGTTGGGAGCTGGTAATGACAGCAGCCAACCCAATCCATCAAACGATGGCAGTCATTCGGCGGGAAACCAACCTCCCAGCGGCGGTTATCAAAACGCACAAGGAGGGGGCGGTGCCCCGGGTACCGCAGGCTACAGTGGTACCTCGGGTCCCGGCCCTAGTCAGGGTGGTGCGGGTTATACGAACCACAGTGGTCCACAGTGGACGTACACACAGCCACCACCACCACCTCCACCGGGCAATACGAGCTTCGGTGGTATAGGGGGCAACCGAACCTTGAATGAAACAAAGGCGGTTGAATGGAGCAAACAGCAATGCACTAGATTGATGTATGCTCATAATTCTGCCCGAAGGGTAGCCGTTATTCCAAAAGAATATGACGGTACTCAACCATGGAAAGAGTGGTTTGAAGACTTCATCGATGTGATGAATTGTAATGGGTGGACCCCATACGAGGCCAAGCCGCATCTAGTAAGATGTTTGAAAGGCGGGCCGGGTCGCATGGCTGTAGAGCAATGGCGGACCTGGTATGGTCTCGTTGGAAGTTTTGAGCAGTTGGTAGAATCTGCTAGCGGACTGTTATGTAACATGGTCAAGGAGGACCCGATGGTCCGTTTCAAGAAACGTACTCAGAAGCCTCACGAAGCTTTCCGAGCATACGGTATGGAGCTCCATGCCCTGCTAAGCAAGGCTAGACCCGGTACTGAAAACCAGGACTGGTATATGGACGATTTGATTACACAATTCGTCAAGGGTCTGAGAGACCGAGATGAGCAGATTGCTGCCAGGGATGCCTGGAAAGAAGGCGTAACGCTTCACGACATATTTAATGGTATAGATATGGCCGTGAAGAAGCGAACGATGTTAGCTGGAGACATACCGAATGCCAGCAGCTCGGCTCCCCTGGTGTCAGTAGTCCAGCAGTCTGAGGTACAAGCTCCCTCAGACGATTTCGAATTGATTGAAATCGAACAGGAGGACGGTACCTTCTGTTCGGTTCAATTAAGGAAGAATACTACAGGCAGGAAGTATATTCCAAGGAAGGCGATCAATAAGCCAAGGGACTCTAGACCATCACCCGAGGTCAAGAGTGACCCGGAGGCCATTGAAAGGGCAGCCAAACCTCCCGTAAGCGCCGATAAAGTGAAGGGTCAGTCTCCAGACATGACCAAACTTATAGAGGACATGTGTAAGAAAATTACAGATGCCATCCAAGCCAGTCGGCAAAGACCCCGAGTGGATCGCCGAACTGTAAAGTGTTTCAGGTGCCAGCGCATGGGACACTATTCATCTGAATGTACCGCTGCTAAGCCGGTAATGGCTGCCTTCTATGAAGCCGAGGACAATGGTGAAGGAAGGGAGAACACTACGGATTCCACTGACGTGGAAAACTAGTGGGGGTTGTATCAACGGCATCTGATACGACCCCAAGGAAGAACGAATGCCAAAATGCTACCGGGGGTGACCCGGTGGAAGATTTCGAATCAATTACACCTGGAGGCCGGGTGGCCGGGGGTGCGCACCCCTGCACCTTGGCCGGGGCCGGGGACCCTAGTGCTTGTATGTATGGGAGTGAATATATGGAGGCGAGTGGCCGCACTAGGGGAGAGGAAGGTTGGATCAAAGAGTTGATCCGAGTGTGTGGGACACGCCTTCCCCCAAGTCATCCGTGTCTGGAATTCCTGAGAGGACTCGGATTGAATCTTGGTGATTCGGGAGACTTTCACCAGTTTACCAGTAACCCCTCACCCTTAGGGGGGAGACGGTGGTATGTACCCATATCTGTGGAAGGCCGGGTAGGAGAATTCTTGGTGGATACCGGAGCTAGCCACTCCTGTGTGTCCAAAAGGTTTTTCGACTCGGTGGCCAGCAGCCATGAGAACCTCAAAACGGGGGTAAATGCTTGCACGGCCGACGGAAGCAGTATGCGTACATTTGGTAGGACGTTTATGCCTATCCGTATAGGAGGCAAAGAATTTGTTCTTTCGCCGACTATAGCAGAGGTTAGTGATGACGGAATCCTCGGACTGGATTTTGCAAGCTTATACGGGGCCGTCTTGGACCCGAGGGACGGTATGATGAGTATACGGAACCCGTATGGCTTGCATGTCCAATGCCTATTGAGACAGGTGTCTTCGGTCGCATCAGTGATACATACGGTGAAGATCCCACTGGGTACCACTTGCGATGTCCTTTGTGGCGGGTCCATGGCTCAAAGGAATGAAACTGGAGTCTATGAACCCAATACGGTGTACTTGTCGAGCATCGGGTTAGACTCAGTGGATACATTAGTGGCTAATGCAGCTTGGACTGTATTACCCATGACTAACCGAAGTGGTTCAGTGGTTTACTTGAAGCGAGGCGACAGTATTGGGAGAATGAGCTCGGTTGAACATGTCGCCGAGGCCAAATTCAATAAACCACTGAGCCCTGTTAGTAAGCATCCTTTGGATGAAGACTTTCAAAAGCTGATTGATCAGTCTGATTTAAAGAATACGGAGGATAAGGATTGCCTATCGAAACTCCTACAAAAGTACGAGAGTGCTTTTGGTAGGGAGGGAGGACCGGTGGGTAGATCCGATAAGGTGTTGCACACCATAGATGTGGGCAACGAGAAACCTTTTAAAATTCCGTATCGTAGACTTCCTCTAAAGAAGAAGTTAATTTGCGAAGAGGAAATACAAAAACAGTTGGACCTAGGGGTAATCGTGCCTAGCTCGAGTCCCTGGTCCAGCCCTGTTTGTATGACCACTAAGAAAGACGGTACAATCCGCTTTTGTGTCGACTACCGGAAACTGAATGGTATAACAAAGAAGAACTTGTATCCTTTACCAAGGATAGACGAGACTTTAGATAGCTTGGGCGGAAACCAATGGTTCTGTACCTTGGATTTACAGTCCGGGTATTGGCAAATACCGATGCACCCCGATGACAAGGAGAAGACAGCGTTCTCCAGTCGTATGGTTCGTATTGACTTATATGCTGGGTGGCTCTTTGGCTCGCTTACCACTAGAAACACCAACACAACACGAGTAGTTCGGGTTGGGCAAAGCCCCCGCTACATTCGAGGCTATGATGGAATCCTTACTGAGTGATCTTTTGTGGAAGAAATGTTTGGTTTACTTGGACGATGTGGTCGTGTTCGGCAAGTCGTTCAAGCAATGCCTGGCGAATCTGCAATTAGTCCTCGACCGGATACTATCAAACGGTCTTAAACTCAAACCCAAGAAGTGTAATTTGTTTAAGAAAACCATTACATACTTGGGAAGGATCATTACTCCTAACGGGGTGAGTGCAGAATACACCCGTGTTGAAATATCCCACTCCCGAGGGACATTTCATCTTAGACACCGATGCGAGCAATGATGCAATTGGGGCAGCTCTCTCTCAGGTCCAAGAGGGAGTCGAAGTGCCAATAGCATTTGCTAGCAACACGTTAAGCAAGACACAGCAAAATTATTGTACCACCAAGCGAGAACTCCTCGCTGTGGTGGTGTATACGAAGAAGTTCAAGCATTTCCTTTGGGGAAGTGACTTTACTTTAAGAACCGACCATTCGTCTCTTAGGTGGCTCCTTAACTTTAAGGATGCCGAGGGGATGATAGGACGATGGTTAGCTCACCTATCCGAATTCGGATTAGAGCATAAGCAAATAGAGCACCGACCCAGTGCTAAACATATTAATGCGGATGCCTTGTCAAGACGACCCATCCGAAGGTGCCAAAATGCCACTTGTGAAGACTGCGGGGCCCACAACGCTGTGGTAGCCGGGTTGGTATTTAATTATACCACCCCCCGTATCCCCTGGGAGGAGGCTGTGTGTAGCTATCTCGATTGGTCCCCAGAGACCATCAAGAAGTTCCAACAGTCGGATCCCACCACTGCGCGCATAATGGAGTACCTACGGTCAGGTATTAAACCGGCAAGGCCGCTAGTATCCCTAGAAGATAGGGAGGCAAGGCGGTTGCTAGCCCAATGGACCGAGCTAGAGATCCGAGACGGCATACTATGTAGGTGGAAGACAACTCCCACCAATGGTAGGCTGTTGCAAATAGTGATACCCACCCCGATGAGGAGGGATATCATGTATTATTGCCACGGCCATCAAACGAGTGGCCATTTCGGTAAGAAAAGGTCAATAGAGCGCCTACAAAGGCGTTACTACTGGCCCGGTATGAGGGGCGACCTGCTTCGGTGGATCGCCACTTGCCCGGATTGCTGTAAAAACAAGCCGGGACCCGGCCTGGGTAAGCAACCCCTATCCCAGGAATTGTTTGGTATCAGATTCGCTCGAGTGGCGATAGATATCATCAGCGGAATTAAAATGACGCCCCGAGACAATACTTGTTTGATGGTCGTAACCGACTATTATACCAAGTACACTCGGGTGTTCCCCCTTCCTAACCACAAAGCCGCCACGTGTGCGGAGGCATTTGTGAAAGGCTGGGTGCTACATTTGGGCGTTCCCCTTATGATGCACAGCGACCAAGGAAGGGAGTTCGAGTCGGAGCTATGGCAGGAAATGTGCCATTACCTAGCCATTTGCAAGACCCGAACAAACCCATACTGACCACAGTCGGATGGGCAGGTAGAGCGTTTCAACAGAACCCTCATACAAGTGCTAAAGCCCCTGGTTAATACCCACCAGGACGACTGGGATGAACAGTGCGAGTTTGTGGTACATGCCTACAACAACACTGTCCATTCATCCACTAATTGCACCCCCAACATGCTAGTGTTCGGCGAGGACATCATAATGCCCGCCGACTTAGTGTATGGAGTGGTTGGTATAGACCCGGAGGCGCCCTGCACTGTGTTGTTTGTGGAGTCATTAAGGGACAGGTTCAAACAGGCATACGAGGCCGTTCGTAAAGAACTGCTGAAGAGTGCGAAGTGGCAGAAGGTGGGCTATGACACCAATGCTAAACGAGTTCGTTTTAATGTAGGGGACAAAGTCCTAAGGTATTACGAGCCGCTGGAGAAGCTAAAGCTTGTAACGCCTTAGGAAGGTCCGTTTAAAATAATTCGTGTCATCTCCGAGTCCACGGTGATGATGGAGGACTGCCTAACTGGTAGGAAATGGAAGACAAATGTCGGAAAACTTCGGCCCTGGAAGGGACGCGAAGAGGCGGAGAGGGAGTTCGGTTACAAACCACCTGTATCTGTCCCTAGCGGACCGAGCGTGGTAGTACCGATGAAACGCCCTAGAGGCCGGCCGAGAAAGACGCCGGGAGACGAGGGTATGGTGAAAAAGAAGACGAAGGCCAGGAAACGACCTAATCGTAAGAAAAGGAAAAATGTCTCGCTGAGTGAAGGCATTACGTATGGGAAGGTGCCCGCAGTGGCTAAGCGGAATCCGGAAAAGGCCATACGTAAAGCCGGGAAAAATAAAAGGCTAACCGAAGGCGTTAGACGCAGTCCCCGGTTGAGGTCTGCCGTAACCTAACTCAGTACACAACGAGCTGCTGCGTGTTGTCCGCCATAGGCGGGTAACATACGTTCCACGGCTGGAGATGCCGAACGTGCCCTCCCCGGGTAGCTGTATCCCGTGAGCGGCGGTCGGATTAACCGGTACATTCGCTTTGAAGCGGTGTATACACCGCCAAACTCCAGCAGATAGCACTCGGGTGGTAGGTCGCGTCTCGCATGTCGAGTCGAATGTTAGTTCGGATCTAGTTCCCTAGGTGGCGCCGCGGGTGCGGCGGGAAAGCTCGGAACTAGGTCACCGGATAGCCACGGCGGGATCTCGCGAGGCGAGATGTGTGACGTCATACTGGTCATAACTAGAGCGGACTCGTGGTGGTTAGACGCCACCCGTTTTTGCTCTAGTTAGTGTTGGCAGTTTACAGGCCCCTAGCTGTCGGTTAGCTTGCCTAACATCCACCTTTTGTTGGACGAATCCTTCGGGAGGAGTCCAACACAGACGCCAAATAATTTGGAAGTCGCCCTCAGTGCCATGGCACAAGGGACGATTGGCGCCGCGCGTCAGACTGCCAACGTTCTGTTGGAGCTAGGCGAGGACGCGAAGGTCCCGTCTCGGGTTGAGGAATCTATGGATTCTTCGACAGAGGAGGCCGCCCGGACGCTCTCGGCTATGGCCGAGGCCACCGACCGGGAGAGGATGCCACCTCCACCACCACCACGCCCGGAGCGCTCGTCTGCAGCAGCCGCTTCGGGTAGCAAAGTGGATGTCTTGGACATTCCAATGTATCCTCCGGGATTCAAGACTCGGATCGAACGTATGGCACACGTCGATCGCGAGGCCGGTGTAGTTTACACTTCCTGGGGGACCTACATCCCTATGCACGCCTCCATGTTCGGATGCGGACCGATGGCGGTGGAGCAAGGCGTGCCCGAGCCCATACCAGATGATTTCAAAACTCTGGTAATGGACTCGTGCAGTGACGAGTTGGCTGACAATATGCCAGTCTCTTGGCTTCGCAACTACCTGAAGTTAGCGGAGAAGATGGCGGTCAACGAGAGTCTGGCCCGAGCTGTGCTGATCTCCGAGGGCATCACCCGAAAGGCCTCGGAGTTAAGAGAGTCTGAATCCGACATGGATACAGACTCCACAGTCACTCTGTCCTCGGTGGAAACCGACTGGGTCAAGCGATTGACCCGCAAACCTGCGCCTAAGGGTCCTCTCACCGCGAGCGATCTGGAGGCTGAGGATGTTCGCATCGCCGTCGAGAGGTCCACAACCGAGACCGACCCAGCTGCCGACATTCCGGAGGCACCTGGTGAGATCTCGGAAGAGGACATCTCGCGCTAGCAGGCTGCTGTGGAGGCAAAGCGAGCCGAGCTTGCCAAGCAGCAGAAGGAGCTCACCGCAGCTCGCCGGGCCCATCGCAAGCAGCAGGCCCAACAAAAAGCTAAGGTCTCTTCCGACTCTGACTCCCCGGTCAGCGGAAGGAGGAGCCCTCGTACAGAGGACAGGAATCCACGGGAGTCGGATTCCAGTCCTGAGATGCCGGCGCAGCCAACCAAGGTTCAGCGCCGGAAGAAGAAGAGCGGAGCGAAAGCGTCTCCGGCAGAGCCCACGCCCCCCACCAAGCCGAGGGGTAAGGGCCAGCCGAAGGCGCCCGCCTCCACCACCACAACCTCAACCACCACAGTAGCCACCTCGGCTGCAGCTTCCACTGCCAGTACCAGCGGAAAAGGCGCCAAGTCCTCTACCAAGGCTTCGGCTGGTACCACTACCACCAGCCGAGCCAGCCGTAGGGGAGCCGGTATCTACACGGACAGTGAGGATAGCGACAGCGATCCAGAACTGCCCGAGTCGGCCAAATCTGATTTGGAGTCCGTGACAACGTGGGAAGAAATGACCATGGATGTCCCGAAGGACGACAATCAGAAATGGATGTGGAAGAATGCAGCCGAGGGGTTCAAAGAACGGACTCCTCGCTGCTTCGTGGACTGTGCCTACGACACGGTCCACTACATGTGTCCCGGCGCCGTCAATAAGGACGGTGACAGCGATGACGAGGAGTGGATGAAATCCGGCCCCTCGGATACGCCTGTAGGTAAATTCTACCTCATTTGGATTGATCAGCTGAAATCCAAATTGGGGTCGATTTACAGCTACGAGGCCCGGACGAAAGTCCAGTGGGCAATGACCCAATGGGGACCAACCGGCAACCGCCGACGGTGCCCATTCGAGTCATGCCAGCTGGCTCTCACCGGTGAGAAGATGTTCGAGACGAAGCCTCGCTTCGCTCGCCACATCGTAGAACATCACATGCACCACAAGCCTGTGATGATGTGTGTGCTTGGAGACCGCCCGAGCAAACAGTGTGATGGCTCGTTTAGCACTCACCGGCGCCGGGACATGGCTCTGCACTTGCAGAAGGCCCATGGCACCGGCCTGGAGAAAACCAGGAAACGAGCCATCAAGTGCTTCAACGAGCTCCTAGCTAACTGGGCCTCGTTGAGCGTGAAAGACGTCAAGGAGCAGGCATTCGAGACCGGATTCTGCTCATGGAAGAGCGGCAACTTGTTGACCTTCTTCCAAATAAACTTCTCGTCCACGAAGTTCGGGATGCCCAGTGAGGTGCACCTGAAGGTGAAAAAGTGGCGAGGGGACGATAAGCGGGAGAAGGCCAAGGCCCGCTCGAAGGGTCCCGGCGGAGGCACAACAACAGCTACCGGTGCTTCCAAAAGGACCCGAGCAGACCGGTCCGTAAGCCCTTCAGGTAGCAAGGACCAGCCAAGACCAGCAAACCCAGCTGATCGTCGCGAGTCGGGACAACAAGTCTCGGCTCTGGATATGCCCAGCAACCAGGCCCGTAGGGCGGTTAGCCAGGCGGCTCCACCGGCGACACCAGCCACCTCTACACCTGCACCCGCGGAACAACGCCCGGGCGAAGCCTCTGGCAGCCAGGATGATGGGGGCGAACTCTTCGCTCCCCCATCCGGGTATTCATCTTGGTGGGCTGGAGAGGGATCTTCCGGCAAGCGCCCCACGTATAGTGATTACGCGGCGAAGTTCCCTGCTATGGGACCAGGTGGACCCGAGTCGCAGGTCCTTACCTCCCTGGGCCGGACCAAACCCTGTGGTAGAGGCCGTGGTGGGCTGGAGTCCACCCGAGCTTCCCCGGGTGGTGGCCGAGGCCGGGGCGGGTTAACGGTTGAGGGCCCGTCTGCTCCTCCAGCAGGTACTCCGCCTGCCTCAGTGGAAGCCACCGCGCCTCCACCAGTCATAGCTCCACCAACGGGCCCTCGGGCACCCCTGATGGAGCTAATTTCGGATACGCTGTCAGGTCTTCAGGATCCGAACACGTTTGTTGACCACCGGGATGTCCAAACGGTTCACATCCAGAACGAACTGATGGCAGAGTGGCAGGCATTGCACCGCCAGAAGTCAGTCGACTACTGGCGGGTGATGACTGAAGCCACCCTCAATCTGGTATACGAAGTCCAGAAGAGGGAGGAAGATAAAATCAGGCAGCTGGAAAAGGACAGAGTCCAGGAGGCTCTCGAATCCTGCCGGCGTCAACAGATGGAAGCTGAAAAGCTTAAAGAGTTCCACCAAGCTGAGAACGCCAGGTACATTCACCGGTTCAAGGAGGCTGACCTCAAATTTTTCCTGGCATTCGGGAAACATCTGGAGGAGTGGGACGGCTTACCGTCGTCCCTTATCTTCATACCGGATGTCCCACCGGATGCCCCACCGGTCCCGGCTACTCCACCGGTTCCGGTCACTCCACCGGTCTCGGCTGCTCCGCCAGTTCCGGCAGCTCTCCTGCTTCCGCCCCCTTCTGTCACCCGGACTGCTCCAACTGCCACGGTTGCTTCACCAGCATCCGAGGCAATGGACAGTCCATCCGCGGTGATGAGGGCCTTGAGCTTGGGGAGCGATACGCCCAGCGAGGCTTCCGCGGCGCTCTCTGCGAGCAGCTGTAGCAGCTCGACTCCATCTGCCTCAGTGGAGTCGGCTGAGAAGATGGACACGGATCCGGAAGATCTTTAAGTGTCCATCTGACGGTGTCTTCCTTGTACCCGAGGGTAAAAGCATTTAATATGCCAGAGGCACTGTTCCTTACGCTGGACCCTTAAAATCTGGAACGGAACCTGCAGTGAAGATGGACGCTAACCCGACACGCCAATAAGGATTACCACACCTACCCGGGGCTCCATCTTCCCATCTTCATCAGGGCACATCACAACAGCAACGTGGCTTGCCACCACACATATGTCGCCGGATGGAGCTGCAGAAACCAGTCGTTCCAGATTCGCCGGAAGTCCGGTATATTGTAAGGGTGATCCTGCTACCCTGGTAGGACACCTATATTTATCAGTATTATTATTTTTGTATAAATATATTTTCATACCATATCTATATTCTTGTAATTAAAACAAACAAAATTTTTCTCGGGTTATCTACCCCACCTCGGGTCGGTTAGTTAATACTGTAAAATTTTATTCATATCACCTGATTACTCGTCTACCACTTTTTATTGCGTCTCGTTTATAATAATAACATCATTGTAACACTGTTACTATATATCACCATAGGTCGATGGTGCATAAGGCGCCACTTCCTATTTGTTATTATTAATTATCATTACTTCGGGTTATATGCGACGATGCCTCATTATGTACATATTATTTATAATGCCCCTAGATGTTCTATATCCTATACGAACTGTATATATAGACTTACCTATTTGTGTATGATATTACTGTATAAAGCTAACAATAGGTATTTGTTAATTACACCTAACCCTAGGTATAGTCTAGTGGGGGTGGTGTAGGGGCCGGTATCGTCGTATATATATTAGTGCCGTTCATCTGAGAGACGTGTTCGTGTGGTGCCTGTTCCTTCTATGCCAGCTAGGTGTCGCTTTGTGATACCCTGTTGGTACAAGAGGGGGTGGCACCATGCCTCGCGTCCAGCTCCTACTAAGGAGCCGGACGAGCGGCAGAAGGTGACTGGACCTAGTCCAGTCCAGACGCGCAGCTTAACCTGTAGACTAGAGTGGAATAAAGTCCTACCCGAGAGGTAGGGGTTTCTGGGGCTTTGCCCAACCCGAACTACTCGTGTTGTGTTGGTGTTTCTAGTGGTAAGCGAGCCAAAGAGCCACCCAGCATATAAGTCAATACGAACCATTACACATTTAAAGCAGCTTCATGCTTCTTCAGCTTCCCTGTCAAATTAAGAAGGGGAGGGGTCATATCAATTTACAAGAAGGTCTAATTATGAATAAAACCTGCATGTTGTTGATTATAATGCAAAGAACTGCTGATTCATGGGTGGGGGGGGGATCTGACCGGTGTTATGTAATTAGGGAGGGGATGGTTATTATGTCACAAGGTGTTACAATGGGGTAGGGGGTCAAGATTTTACATAATATTGGTGAAGACATTTATGTCTGACAAACGCTGTACAGACCTTCAATGTTTTAAGTTGTTGTTATGTATGAGATTTCATTTGGGGTTAGGTCATGGTAATGTAGAAGTTCTGATGACAAAAAACGTTGAAAAAGTTCTGCCCACAACAAAAGTATTCACATATTTCATTCTATCACCATTTGTGTAAAAAGTTTTATGTTCTACCAAACAGTTGGTATGATGCATCGTGTGGATGTCCTGCCCTGCAGTGGTATACTGTGTCAACCGATGAGCATACCAAGGTGGAAGAAACTGTCCCTAAAAAGATTAAGGTGGGAAAGAATTGATAAGGGACCCGGATTAAAGCACAAGACAGAGTAGAATAGCGTGATGCATGTGGTGAATTGTAAGGTTTCTCCAGGGTATTGCCAATAGCTGGGAGTAGGTGGTAGGCAGGGACTGAGCCAATCACTTAACATTTTCTACATGGTCAAATAACACCCAGCCCGCTTCTTACAAAACCATCAATCATGTCAAGGTAGAAATTCTTCAGCAGTATGGACACCATGTTACAGATTAGAAAAGTGTAATAGGAAGCGTTGCATGTAAACATGAAAAAGATCCTGACCTCCATCATGCCTGTCCTTTTTTCAAGTACCATCTCCCCCTTCCCTACCTTAACTGCATCCCCATACACTTGCCCCTCCTTCCTGCTTCATTTGCAGGTATCCCATGCTGTCCATCAACATGTGACCTTAAGTCCCCTTTTCCCATCAACTAAAACCTGATACCTCACAATGAGAGGGTGCAGCCAGTCGGCCAGAGTTAATAAGCACAGTGCAGAAGGTACTAGGGTAACTGGCAGTTACCCCATTCAACTTGAAGGTTCATATGCAAACATGTGTGAGAACATTTCCTCATTCTTTGCTTTAAATACACTGTTCTACTTCAAAAGAATAATACAGTAACTCCTAATGAAGTTACCCTAGAACTTGTAATTGTAAACTAACCGAGTTACCCTACTACTGACAAATCTAAAACCTCTCTATACTACAGTTCTAGACAATGTCAGCCTACAGTTATTAATTCAGATAGTTGTGCATGTTGTACACCACATCTAACCAACTTAGCATTACTCAAATCAGTTGAAATACTCTGTTATCTCGGTTTTAGTTCTGTATAGTACATTAATACAGGATCTGCCATGTTGGATGGGGTAACTGCCACTTACCCTAGTACCTTCTGCACTGTGATAAGGGTCAGCATGAGAATACAGAGATAGCAGTGGTTGTCAGAGGGCAAATGAGTGACAATAGATGCTGTCTGTATATTGCTTCCTCATTTATTGTTTTGGTTTCATATATATTTTCTTGTGTTTTGTCAAATCTTCCCTTTAAGCACCAGGCTTTGAATTGGCACTGTTAACTTTTGAATTCAAGACATTATGGTCACCTAGAAAAGTTCTTCAAAGGCTTGGGTAGGGCTTATGCATTATAGAATACATAACATTCTGTGCCAGACCATATTCTGCACAGAATCTGAGATGCATAACCTGCAATTAATACAATGCATAGTAACCTGTAAGTTAATGAAATATTTTTCCTTTCTCCCACAGATTGACAGAGCTGACTATGGCAAGCAGCATGGCAGCGACCACCTTCTACTTTGGTAAACAGCGCCACAAAGCAGCTGTCAGACGTAAACACCAAGAGATGACCAACCAAACAAAGTGCTAGCATTACAGATATGACAAAGCTGTGCCACCAAGATAAAGGCAGAATGACCCCACCACTATGATGCATCCATAGAGATTTGGTATTGCATTGTATGTCACTATAGTGAAGGCATAAATCACTTTTCAATAAAAGTTGATCAACATGACGCTTATATGCAGTTTTCATGACTGCATTCCTGTTGTTATTCTGGTGAGAAAGCCATTGGTAATTCCTACAAATATCATCTGGATAAAAATTATCATGCATGGAGTTATTGTTATTACCCACAATTAGTAATCAAGGTTGCCATGCATAGATTGGCTGTATTTCATCAGGGATCTTGGAACAACAGTTATGCCTACAGCTGTGTATCAATAGGGCACATAAGAAATAGCATGATATTAAACAGAAGAAGGCTAAGCTTGAACTTCATTCGACATCTTTATGAAGGATATTTGCATATAGAGATATAGGTTGATAATGCTTTTTAAACCATTCATGACAAATATATTGTATTTGACTCTTTGGGAATCTTCATAAACATTCCATATTGCTGTTAGGATGTCTGCAAGAATTCATAGGGCTTTGAATTCAACAATTTATCGTATAGCTGAGGGAGACAAAGTAACAAACACATCTGTCTCAGATTCCACTTGAATCATGACATATATGTCTGTACTTTAAAATGTGAAATAAGTAAATGTAGATTTGTACAAATGACTTATCTTTTGTTATGCATGTGTTGTTCATTAGGAAGTAAGGAAAATGTTTGTCAACATGCAAAATATCAGGTTATTATGTTTAAATGTGAGGATTCTACTAATTACCCTTGTTAAAGAAAAGATATTGTCCCTTATGCACCTGGACCCATAAGTTAGGGGACAATATCTTACATTCTCATGCAGATTGCACTAATATCTGCTTCTGTACAATTAATCACACTCAATTGAACGAGCACACATTGAGCTTGTGATGCAGTATATAATAATGGACATGGGGTTGTCAGGGTTAATGTGAAAGTCGCAACAGGTGTGTAAATGAGTACACTTTTAAAGAAAATGTCCTTTCTAAACGTCACCGCCTGAAAACGTGGATGCACAGTGTTTTCTATTTTCTTTTTCTTGTATGTCTGTGCTGAATAGGTCTGTAACTCTTGGTGATTTTATTGAGAATGTGGTATGCATTTTCTTTCATGTGTTATGGTTATATTCTTCATCTATGGGTTTGAGCAAAGTATCACTACACATTATACTAGGATATCAACTGATGTTTCTACTGTGTTTAGGGGAGGATACTGGCATTTGGAGGGAGCATTTGATAAAACCATGAAAAGGAAATCATGACAAAAACGCCCTAAATGTTCCCCAGGAGGCGCAAAGAAGAGAAACCAAGTCCTTCACCAAAGTCTGATCAAAGAACCCCTACCATAAACATGTACATTTTGTGTAAACCTGAACCATGTCAGAGGTCAAACTGAAATGAAGCTATTTCATGAGGGTTTGGCAGCCAAGATATATAAAATGAGGGGGTGTTTGCATGCTTTGAAATAAAGTCTGTGATATTGGAAGATGTGCTTTTCATTTCATTTTCACGGATAACTCATAAATTAGATTTGATGCTAGGAATATAAAGTGCAGTTTTTCATATAAGTTAGCAAAATGGATCAATTTTTGATTAAGACCTGTGTCCTACGGAGGTTTCCATGAAGAGAAGATCAATACATGCAGGCTTTCTTTGGTTTATATAAGGCAGAAAGGGTATTAATCTAACTTGATGGGTCTATCTAAGTTTTCCAATGAATAAGTTCTGATTTCCAGTATGTGTGTGCTGTTTTATGTACACTGTCTTGGTCTATTACTAACATGTCTAACCATTTGGGAAGTATTTTTTCTACTCAATATAAAATAACGAAATGCTGCAGTGGTAACTGAATTGAATCTGGTTTTCATTATCCCAAAGGTTCTCCTCCATGTGCTTCCTTTAGAAAATGGGCAAAGATTGCTATTACTGAGTGATCTAAATTTTCAAAGTTTTTCATGCGGCAAGCCCTTAACCTTTAAATACGTTTAAAGTGCTTCACTTATCATCAAGAATCATCAATGTGCCCCGACTGACATGCTTTGCCCCCTCCCACTCAAAATTGTTTCTGGCACTCCTTTACATTGGGAGAAGAGAAAAGGTGGAAAACTGAATATGATATCCCCTCAGCCAATCTCCTCAAAATTGAACAATTAACTATGCTCTATGGTTGATACGATTCTATCAAATTTCCACCAAGTCGCTCTCGAAACCTAGCACATAGTAAATTCAGTCCATGAAGCATCCCTTACCAGCAATACCTTAAAATGTAAGCACAAGTAAAACAAAACTATATCAAATCTTTTTCTCTTGACTTTCATTGAATTCCTCAAGCAGGATATATACTTCTTTGTATTACTTTATTCACAGAAGAATGGTGGCTATTTTCTTTCTTTCTTTCTTTTATTTTTATGTGAGACATGCCCATCATTCCCAGGCCAGAGTTCCCAGCTGGAGGGCAGTGTTGGATTTTATGGGCTGGCAATTCATTTCCGAATCCCCACTCCTAATAAATCTACTAGTAGGGCTAGGTAAAGCTATCATCTAGATTAGGACTCCTTTTTGCAAAGTGGCCCCCTTTGAGAATTTTATGTGGAAAAATGTGTTGTGGTCAACCTTAGGCCTACGCCATCTACATCATTTGACATGGGAAATATACTCAGGCCTACCAGTGTCTGACTCACGTAACTATAGAGCCCTGGAAAGGAGATATGTTTTCTACATATTTTTTTTCTAGAGTTTGTTTCCGCAGCTTTTATTTTTGTTTCCGCAACTTTTATTTTCATTTCCGCAAGTTATATTATTTTGTTTCTGCAACTTAACATCCACAACTGATTGACTATGCACAAAAAACCCATTAAGCTGCAGAGACAAAAGTATAAGTTGCAAAAACGAAAATAAAAGTTGCAAAAACGAAAATAAAAGTTGCGCTAACGCAACATCGCTCGCCGCTTCGCAGCCTGGCAACTCTGTAATATTAAAAAAGCTGATACTTGATACAGTGAAATGTCACTGCATAAAAAAGAAGGTGATCTCTGACAGTGTTTTTCAGAAATTCTTCTTCCATTGTCAAGTTAAGCAGAGAAGGAAACGGTGAAAAAATGTTCAATTTGATAGAAGGATACATTATCCTGCATTCTCCTGATCAGATAGCTCTATGAACACCCGACTCTTGCTGGCTACATTTTCCAAGCATAGCGTTTGGGCGTCCATGTGCTATCTGAACTTGGAGGATTCTTACCATTTTCCCACATCTCTTTATAAATCCAGGCACAATGAAGTCTGGTAAATCATATCATTCAATCAAGGAAAATTGCTGCTAACTGAAATGGCTCTCTTTGAGGAATAACTCCATCCATGAAATTGAATGTTTCCAGGGTTCTACGTAAATCAATACAGCCAATAGCTTTACTTGCCAAGATCAGGTTAAGTCTAGTGAAACAGTAGTGCAGGCAGCAGAGTAAAGTTTTTTTTAATGAAAACACTCAAAAACTGTGACAGCACATGGAGGGTTCTAGGGAAGTGGTTATTTTCTAATTATGGGGCATGCATGGATTTGAATATTTTCTGATCCCATGACCAGCTCTTGTTTATCAAAAGGAGTATTTATAAGCCCTGTTGAGTGGAGAGACAAACGCATTTCACCATAGAACTGCATTTAACTATAGTCAAATGAAGTTCTATGGTGAAATGTGTGTGTCCCTCCAGTCAACAGGGCTTATGCACCACAGCCTTGTTGCCTTCATTCCATGCAGAGGTACACTGCCAAAAAACGTTTACATGACTATGTTTTCTTCTTGACTTTAGAAATCCTGTTAAGGTATCTAGATCTGCCTATCAGTGATAAATGCTTCTGAGGAATTGGCTTGTGAATACATTCACGTTAGGGATGCATTATAGTCATGGCCACTTTCTGGAGGGAATCAGCATGCCTGCAAAAGATGATGTTAAATCTTTTCATCAAGGAAACTTGATGCTATGAAAATAGCATTTGGTTAATGAGAATAATAGGACAATTTAGTATTTGGCAATACAGCATGGGATTCAAATGAATCTGATAACAGCACTCCTGTAAAAGATGAAAATCACTAAGAAAAGGAGGGAAAATCTGCATTTTAATCATCAGCCTCCTGGAACAATGGACTAATCAATTCTTCCATTTTCCCAAGTTATGTCACAAATTTAGAATAACTGAACGGCCATTGTTAGCTTTTTTATTGGAACTGGAGACTAATTCTTCTGAAATGTGGGATAAAATTTAAGATTCAATAAGGTTCTTAGAGTCTTAAGGGATTATACTTTTTCCACTTCTACAATCTGATGCTGGTTAAAGAACGCATCCTTGGACACACCAGTCTGAAAAAAGCTCTGAATAGTTAGCTTCACCCCTTAATCTCAGCATGGCCCCCCTGAACTTGATATTGAAATGTGTGATAATCCTGAGGAGTACCTGACTAGCACTTTATTAGTGCATCAAAATTGATCGATTCTTTAGGATATTTACCATGCAGATCTGAGTCTTATGCTGTCCAGGTGTGCTGGCTTCACTGCTTACCCAAAGACCTTCCCACAGACCAGGCTTTACCCTCCCACCCCTCAACACACACCTACTTACTCTGTTAACATTCTCATCAGTCACCACTTCTATCTGGGGAAATATTGACAGGATATGCCTTATAGTGACCAATTTGGAGAATGTGTGTGCATGGCCATGGTACCTCCTTGGGCTGTCTTCTGTGAAATTACTTTTGGCAACTCAAGATATACTGCATGTGAGAAGGGCGTCAAGAGGCTGTTTGTTAAGGTAAAACAGCCAACCCTTAAACTGCAAATACTAGGGCCTTTCCTATGGGAAGGCCTGTAGAAATTGAGGTGTGCGTTGGTACTATACTCTAAAATAACCTCCAGATAATGCTTGCAACAAGTCAATGTGGCAATCACAAGTACTGACACAAGTTTCTGTCTCGAGGTATTCCTAGGGAATCAGATATGCTCCTTCTGATCAAAACCCGAGAATCAAATGTTCTAATGACACAGTGGATACTCGTGGAGAAAACAACAGTAAACATCTTGAGTTATTCTCTGGAAATGAACAAGTGCATTCTCATGTAGATCGCAAGTGATAACACAAATTTGTAACTCGAGTTATCCCCAGAAATAGAACATTTTTATGAATCAGTGGATTCTTGTGAGAATCACAAGTCAAAACATGTGTCTATAACTTGTGTTAATCCCCACAAAAGAACATGTTTAACATGAGGCAAATCTGGGGTATGTGCCATGACAGGAGAAAGACACAAGAGATTCTTGAGAATTATGAACATCTTCTTTTCCTTCTTTTCATGGAAGTCATGAGTGAAGATCTTGTGAAGTGAACGTGTAAAATTCTCGGTGGCATCACAAGGCATGACACAAGAATGTCTTGAGTAAGTCTCAGTATTGTGTTTGCATCTTATGTACAAAGTTGTATCCATCACTCCATCACTAATACTAGTGAAACATACATATCGAACCCCATACCTGCTTGCTGAGCAGCTTTAGTGATAAGCTATTCTATGGTGGCTGGATGCAATATGATTTTGGACTATTCACTTTGGATGTCAGGACCAGGATCTGGTCCAGATAGATTGGTCAGCAATTGCAGACCTTAGGGAGAAAGTGGATGAGGTGGCGGGGGGTTGTAGTGGGAATAGTGGGAAGGGCTTTGATGGAGTCCAGGGTTTCTTTCATTGGGTTTTAAGCTGATTTGTATGAGGTTTTGGTGAGTATTTATTATAGGACCACATTCCTAATACATATGAACAGTTCTGATCCGGAATGCTCTCCTTAGGTAGTGCAGTAAAGTCAAGTTTTCCCTTGCAAACTGTAATGTATACCTGTTTTCAATCATTGCTAATAATCCATGCACTTCATTCAGTTTCAAGGTCTATAAAAAACAAGAAACGTGCTGACAAAGTTCATTTTTCCTTTGGCAAAGTTTTCTTTTTTTTCATCAATTCAGGCAGATTCAATTTTCTCTTCCTATCCACACAAGCAAAGTAACTGCTTTAACTCCTAAACACTAGCATGGTCTCTCTAACATAAACTGCAGCATTTGGTGGCATTATGCAAGAATGTAGCCCTAGTGTGTTATCCAGCAATGCTGCTAACATAACCCATGCTGTCCCTGTGGAAGGACATTATAAATCAACATGATGCAAAAATGTAAGATATTGCATTGGCACAAACTGGTATCTTTAAAGGTTAGGTAAATCAAACCTACACAAGCTTGCTATGAGTGTTATTGCTCTCTCCACATTCAAAATACAACTACTCTATTAGCTTATACCCGACACCAGCATGTTGGGAGTATATGGTGCACATTTATGAAACAAAGTGCAGGATCCAATCAATCTTCTTCCGATTGATCTTTATTGTATTTGTATTTCTTCACGAACATGTTTGTCTGAATACGAGAATCATTTACAATGGGACATGAGAAGGACATGCTGGATTATTATGAAGAGGATAATTATCCAGCATTGCTGGATAATTATTATGAATCTTTAAATGGTGTTGTCTTGGTGCCAATGTAACTATAACCTTTTGAGGAAGAGTTATCACATGTCAGGTTTATATAAAGTTCTTTAATTGGAAATAGTATTTTTGACAGATGTATTATGAAGCGAGACAACCTGGTATTTTACAGGCAAGATTAATAATGTATTTACAAATACCTCTGCTTATCTGTTTGCTTTTAAAAGGCTGGAAAGTTCATCAAACAGATTTTTTCCAGCATGTCTTAACCCACCTATCATTATTTCTATATTTTTTGCTTGTTTCCTTTAGTAGTTTCACCCATTTTTTTACGACTTCCAGGCACATAGCCTATAAGACAAATAGCCTTAAGTCTTATAGCCCTGCGTCATATGGCCGAAAAAAAAGTGGCCAAAAAGACAGATGGCCGAAATATCATTAGCCGAAATTCAACTTGGTCGAAATTTTTCATAAATACTCTACGACAAGAGCATTACCACCTTACGGGGTACTGACTATAGGCATATGAAAGGTTGAAACGCATTTGCAAGTCGTCTTGTAACAGCACCGTAATAAAGTGATTGTGAAACCTATTTGAACCGACTAGTTATTGCTTTGATAATATAGTTATCTCGATATCAGTAGGCTCTCGAAATGGCAATACCTACACTGATGCCGTGACCAGGATACAGTATGTATTAAGAGACGAAGATGGAATTCCGTCGGAATGATGAAATCGGCTTAGAGGGGGGAGAAGATGTGGGAGAAGCTACAGGCTTTACCACAACGACTCAATCGGTCGGATCCGGTAGTTATGTCAGATCAGGAGGTCTAGAAAGTGAACAGGAACAGATTCTCTCTTCTGATGAAATATTAGATGATGGATTTATTCTGCAAGCAGTGAAGCTGGATGAAGAAATCTTTCCTCCCAGCTCTCGAGGCTGAAGCCGGCTGCACTATGCAGGAAAGAAAATTGCTTTCTCGAATCCTATGAGGAGGGCTTGAGGAAGAGCTTGAGGAAGTGCTCGAAGTCCCAATTATGGGGAAACCCTCAATGACATCAATAAAAGTCTCTTCAACCCTGGAGGTTCGATGAAAATGGCTATGATGCCTCCTAAGAGGACAATAGCATTCATGGATGAGGCAATTCAGGAAGCTGAAAAAGCCTGAAATGAACTGAAAGAGTTGCAAGCGGAAATAACAAAATGGAATGTTTGCATTGATGATCTCGATGAAAGATATGATGAGAAACAGCAGGATTTGAATGCTACTACACATCAGCTGAACAGTGTAAAGAACAAGGTACAAACCAACCAGTTAAAACCTGGCGAGACTTTTGACCAATTTAAACAAATTAATGACAATCTGAACCAGTTGGTACAAGCTCATGATCGACAAGTTGAGGAGAATGAAGAGATCCGTCAAGGTATTCTTAGTGAAAATAAAGATCTTGAAAAGAAAAAAGCGGAATCAGTTCGGGAGCTAGCTGACCTCCAAACAAGAAAAGGTATGCTTGATGACTATATCAAGAGAACCAAAGCTCAGTTACCGCCTTGAAATGCACCTAATGTGAGTGCAATACCTAATGTTGGAGATTAGTTCCAAGCAATGAGGAATGATAGTACCGATGATGATGTTTGTGTACCTACTAGTACATCTTCTCCGTCTTGAACTAAATCGATACTGAAGTCTTCTAGCTTAGCACAAGCTGGGGTTACAGGCTCAAGACCAAATAGTTCAAACCAGGCAAAGGCACCTGCGAGAACAACAAGCATTACTACAGGTAGTACTTTCCATAGTACACAAAGTCAAGCTACCAAACAGCCGTTGACCGGTAGTACCAGTACCTCATCTCGGTCTAGACCACTTTTCCCTATTTTTGCAGGAACAACTCAAGACCAAACCCAACCAACGACAGCAGGTATTAATCAAGATAATACCCCTCTTCCATTGAGCACAGGCCAGTCCTCGCCACAGTCTTCCACACAACCTGTAACGAATCCATCAGTGACTGTTCAATATCACAATAGAACAGTAAGTGGAACACGTTACTTAACGAGACCTACTGCACCCACACCAGTTCTAAGGTCTAGTTTAAGTCCTAGAGTGAGTGATTTGTACAATGCTAACCCCGCCATAGCTGGCTTGGAATTAGATACAATCTCTCGACGTTCTGATGGTTTTGATGTTGTCAAGAAAAGTGTAAAACTTGCTCGTTTCATCAAAAGATCAACCAATGCTGCTCGAACAGTTGCATCACAGCCTAAAACATACAGGGGAGATATCCCTTGGCTAGAATGGTTAGCAGGTTTCATAGATGACATGAAAATAAGTGGTTGGAGTGATGAAGAAGCTCTTCCTCAACTCTGTAAATGCCTCTGAGAAGGAGTGGCAAAAGTAGCTCTCAATAAGTGGACTGAAGAATGTTCCGGCGGGACTTTCTTACAGTTTATAGAGTGTGCTACTTTTTGGGATGGTAGGACATACAGACCCTCGAGTAGAATTCAAAAAGCGTACTCAGAAGCCAGGAGAGTCCTCTAAAATATATGCATTGGCTCTACAAAGCTTATTGAGAAAGGTACACCCTACTATGCCAATGGATGACGAATTGTTTATGGAGAAATAAATGTGTTCAATTTGCTTCAGGACTAAATGATCCGTCTGTACAGCAAGTTGTGTATCATAGCTGGAAGAATGACAGTTCTTTGAACGATTTCTTCGAGGCTATTGATAATCACAATAAAAAGAAAACCTAGAGCTAACCCGATGTTTGTCCTGGAAATTTTTGAAGAGAATACTCCCGGTGACCTAGAGGATCAATATGTTGATGATTCAGAAATGAATGTCAGTCCAGCTCGTTTCCAGTCGATGGGATACCAAAACTGGCGACAAAGCAATGATAAGATGGCCCAGAAAACCCCTGTCGAGGGAAAGAAGTCTGTCGAACCTCTTGATCTGGATCCCGATAGTAGTATGGTCAAAAAGCTAGTGAAGGAAATTACTGAATCACTAGCCAAGAAATGCCCTGCCGAGAAACCTGTGTTAAAGGGTAAACAGGAAAACTAAAGGGGGTTGCTTCGAAAGGCGACCGGGTAACCCCGAGAGTGGAACTTCGCCATACAAGTGATGCGGTGAATCAAGGGGAATCTAAAGTGATAAAAATGGGCAGCACTGTAATAGATGGGCAGGAACAACCCGCTAAGCAGGAGTCTGACAACCTAGAGAAAGAAAAATTGTTGACTATAGGTCAATCCAAAAGCTTGAGAGAAGAGTCAAGCTTAAAAAATCTTGAGAGCTGCAGGTGCTCAACTCTCCCCGAGTCATCCATGTTTCAAATACCTAAAGAAACAAGAATTAGATATTGGTATCACTAAAGATTATAAACGATTCACAGTTGATCCTTCTCCGTTGGGAGGAAGAGGCTGGTACTTGACTGTATCTGTACCAGGACGTATTGGTGAGTTTTTAGTTGATACGGGAGCTAGTCACTCTTTTATCAGCTCTAGACTTTACAATGCATTCCCCAGCAGGACTGAAAACTTTGTTTCTAAGGTACAGGCTTGTTCGGCCAATGGTACTCGGCCAAACGTATGGACGAACCTTTGTTCCATTGGAAGTAGGTAAAAAGGAATTCATTTTCTCACCTACTATAGCGGATAAAGCTGATGACGGGATTTTAGGCTTAGATTTTGCCTCCCTTTATAATGCTATTCTTAACCCCAGTACAGGTGTTCTAACTATAGAACAACCTTACAGGGTTAAAGCACAGTGTGTATTATGACAGATTTCCTCGATAGCAACAGTGGCCCAAACAGTAAAAATACCTGCAGGAACTCCATGTGATGTTCTTATGAGGAGTAACTCAAAGTTAAGTGGTACCGAGTCTGTAGTGGAGCCCAATACTGAGTATCTTCCAAGTGTGGGATTGGTTTCTGTTGATATATTGGTTTTGAATGGATCATGGACTGTCATGCCCGTTTCGAATCCGGGAACCAAAGTTAAGTACTTACCAACAGATAAGGAGTAGTGACTGTCACAGCTGCAGAGGCAAATGTAAGTGCTATAGATCTTGTTCTTACTATCAAGACTTTATTCCAGGATTCTCTAGAGTAGGGTATCCCTTACAAACAATTGCACTCCTAGAAGGGCTCAAGACCCATTCTCCTGGGGGAATGACCAAGAGACTGCTTTCGAGGAACTGAAGCGATTATTTAAGGAAACTCCAGTGTTGAAGTATCCAAATGAGACTGGTCATTTCATTTTGGACACTGATGCAAGTAACGAATGTATTGGAGCGGCATTATCTCCGATACAGGATGGTGTCGAGGTTCCAATAGCATTTGCGAGTAATAGTCTTAATAAGGCTCAAAGGAATTATTCTACCACTGTAGCTGTATTGGTTTATATGAAGAAGTTTAAACACTTTCTCTATGGAGGGAATTTTACTCTTCGGACCGATTACTCGTCCTTGAAATGGTTGTTAAATTTTAAGGATGCAGAGGGAATGATTGGGAGGTGGCTAGCACACCAAAGTCAGTTTGGGCTGGAAAACAGTCATATCCAGCAAAGGCCAGGCAATCAACATACTCTAGCTGATAGCCTGAGCAGGAAACCCATTCAAATAGGAAGAAGAAAACGGCTGCTAAGACTAAGGTTAAAGCGACATGCAAGACTGTGCATGCGCATTGTTTCAAATGATATCAGGTGACGCTTTGGATCCCGTCACTTTGTGACTTGGCTTGGTGCCAACCAGACATGTGCTGGAGTGTGCATTGTTTTTTAGGGTGTAAACTAGCATCTCAAGAAAGGAAAAGTTAATGAAAGCTATAATCCTTGTATACCCTCATCTATACAAGGAGTGTTGGTTGGCTTTGAGTCAACCACACATACCCTAACGGGATAGTGAGATGTTCAACTGAACCTTGCAAGCGGCGGTGGGGGTAGTACCCCATCCATATTCAGCAGAGGATGAGGCTAATGGGTCGCCTGCTAGTTCAGGTTACACAGTGTCTCCTATCCGCCAAGAAGAGGATGATCTCTTGGGAGTGGGCACGCTGAGCATTTCAGATACTCAGAATGAACCTCGAATCAAGGAGGAGGATGACTCCGACGAGGATTTCGAGGCATTCGGGCAATCGAGAAGCAGTTTTCAAGCGACCCAATATCATAACTAGGTCGACAACAGTGAAGGCAGCTGACCAATCAGCTTCTCCAGGCCTCCACTGGGACTGTCTATGTCCACCTGTTACTGACTTAATAAGATATCAAAGGGTAATTTTTTTTTTAAAGATGTATTTGGTGGGATTACTCATCAAAAACTGGACTGACCCCCTGTAGTCCGCTTCAGATCTTATAAACCCCTAATGAACGTCATTATCTTACACCTGTAAGTCGGTTAAGATAATTATCACAGTTTCTGACACATGTCATTTGCCCAGATTAAAGAATGCTTTTGATGGTATTTAGAAATAAATCTCACTGAAAGATTAAGAGTACTTTGAGGGTAATTAAAAAAATAAGCTCCTTGTATACTCCGATCGTTTAAAGGAGATTAAATACATTTTAGTGTACAAATGAAGTCGATAAGGGTCACAGGTACATAGATAGGTAGGTAGGATCTGTAGTACCGCGCCTATAAGGCTAGGTGTGCCCCCTATAGAATCTCCCTTAGGTTAAGGGAGTGCCTTATAGGGAAAGATTACTATAGAACAGTTCTAAGCGACCAAAATATAGCTTTAGATACACTTTAGTTGGGGGTGCGCCTTATACACAAGGTACTATGGTAGGTAGGTGGGGAGGTGGGCACGTGTCCACCATTTTTGGTGCCATGCGCGCTGCTGCTGCGTACCCCACAGTGAGTGGGGTACGCAGCAGCAGGGGTAGTGAGTAATCCAATCAAACACTTTGACTTCTCTCTTACAAGATTATATTTCCCCCCTGTTGTTAACCATCCCCTGTAGTTTTTGTATACAGACCCCTAGGTGGTCACGTGACCCTTGATACCTTTATCCAAATCTCTTTTTCAACACATTTATTCAAGTGTCATTTCATAGGTAGACATACTTCAATATACACTACTCCCTCCTTAGTTACCTAGTGATTTCACAGTACAAATGTCATAAAACATTAAAAGTGTATGAATAAAATGTCGAAAACATTACTTCAAATTTCAACATTTTTACTTTTATTCAGAGTTATATTATAGAATTCCTACTGGATAGGTCTTGCTTTTGTCAGCCAATACACGTTTATGGTCAATTTTGAAAAGATACATTATTAGTTCTTTCACATTCAGGGTATTGACAATGTCAAATATGACACACACCCTTGTAAATTCATTCCAAATATCACCGACAGACATCCTGGAAAATAGCCACTGTCCATACATAGAAATAAGTTCTTCCTTGTTGGAGTAGCATCCATGATATTAAACCTCCGACTTATGTTTTTTACATCCATAACATTCATCTTTTACTGTCCTATTAAACTTCCTGTGTAGTAAATAATGACAAGTATCGGCCATTAATAACCTGGCTGTTGGTCATTCCACAATTGTAGTAACCATTGACGCTTTAGCTCTCTCCCTCTTGACAATCATTACGGCCTCCAAACAGTTTGACATCTTGAGATATTATTGAGGTATTATGAAGTCATTAATGCATAATCTATACAGATTATGCATCTCCCCTTAGCATGTTGCACACACAATGTGTGAATGCTTGTTGCAATCTCAATATCTGAATGTTTTAGACTGATTCGGGGTCTCTGATTAACTCAGAGACCACGTTTCAGTCTAGAGGGGGGTAGTGTGGTGGACGCGAGTAGCCCTCGGAGAGCTTCGATGTATGTCGGGGCTCCCCATCGGCGACATCGAGAACACCTCTCTTACCCGACCCCTGGGAGCACTGGAGTCCAGTGCCATGTAACCTTAGGGTCACGTGGGCCTCGACTCTAGTGTATATAAGGCCGTCTTACGGCCTTCCTCAGGGTCAGTCCAGTTGTGACCGACCATCCTGCCAAATGGGGATCGGCTGCCCGACTACCATGTTTTAGATACTCCTCTGTGCTGCTGCACAGAGGAGGTATATGTTGATTGCCTTTACTAGACACTAGTAGACTGAGCTAGTCGACTAGTGTTGAGTTGTTAGTGGTTGAATACACAACTACCTGTAACTGTCATCAAGAATGGCTGGTGCCTAGTGCGTTGTTGACAATAAAGTTTTAACTGGAAGAATTAGTTGTTCTTCATTTTCTATCGAAAGATTTGAGTAGAATCGAAGGGGTAGAACACTATACAATATTAATATAACATTCTGTGATATATTTTAAGGCCATAAACCCATTGCCTTATCATAGACCTGTTGTAAATAACAAAAGGTATGATACCCCATTTGGGACTGGGAGAATGAAGGGAACAGCCAATGTATCATGTACATTATGTATTCTAATTATGTTGTGCACTGAGCAGTCTCAGAAAAATGTATTTTATGTTACTTGAGTAATTTGACATAATAGAACGCGATAGATGGCACTCTTCTGTAGTCTTCCAGAAGCTGTTCTGACTTAAGGGCAAATGTGGTGAGTCTTACCCCGGCAAAATCTTGGATTAAGGACAACCGAATAAAAATCCCCTTCATTCCTGTTGCCTTTAGTTTCTTCAAAGAAATTTACCCACACCAAGTACATTCAAATTACCCAACAGGTCCTTTTATTTGGTAGAGCACCCACAACTGCAAATTACAGTTACATCTGTATTCCCACTAATTGGCCAATCAATAAGTTCCCAAGAGTTTCATCTTTAATAACCAATGGAGAAGTCGCCAACCCAGACCAAGTACATGTTATTTTGAATAATATGGAATTCAGAAACTATTGTAGAGTTACGGTATATCATATATGTTCTGTGGTTCTTTGGCACGGTGGGTGAGTCAGCCAGCTGGGTTGAGCCCTCCACATGTCAGATAGGTGGCAGCACTGATCTGGGAGGTGATAGGGTAACACGGTTTGGCGCCACTGCTCCTATCTATAAAAGGACGGGCTCAGCCACTGCGTCAGAGTTGGCTTGGCTGTCTCTATGTTATCAACTGAAGCTGTACCAGAAGCATTCGGAACTTGACGATAACACCTTTCGCTACCTCCTGGTAGCCATTGCTGTATGTAAAATAAACTTGTTGGCATACACCCGAACCACCTTTTGTTGACTTATCCATTAAGTGAAACCGAATCCACCACACTATTCTATATTGGAATATATGTAAGATAAAAATTAGATTGCATGATTTTCTACCTTTGTTTCTTGTCCCTCAAATACTGGATAGTGCTGATCAGGCCACAAGGCAGAATTGGATTAAATCATTATCTCATGATAGTTGTGTAGGGGCCAGCTCTGGCTGTAAGTCCATGGCGGTAGGCCATCTGCCCCGTTCCGGTTGCACCAGCCCTCAGGGGCTGGTCAGCCAGTATAAGCTGCCCCCTTGTGTATTATACAGATCCAGATGTAGGTGGAAGGTAGAGAATGTCAGACGGGGAAGTAGCTCAGCGGTAGAGCTTCCGCCTGCAGGTTGGAGGGTCCCGGGTTCGACTCCCGGTTTCTCCAGGATGTTTTCCGCCGACCTCTACACTGGTGGAGAAACCGAGTTGGTCCTGCCCTGCAAGGGGGGACTACGAGAACTCGGTACCTGGGCTGGTGTGACACAAATGATGATTCAATTTGCTAGTGCTGGGAGGAGACTTGGTGGTTGGGCTCAACTCAGTACTAGTCCCAGGTATCTGGTACCTATAGGGTACTGAACCCTATATTGAATCTGGTAGGGAGGAGTGTAGCGGCCAGCTCTGCCGTAAGGCCAGCAGCCCCTTTTCTGGAGATCCCAGCCCCCAGGGGCTGGCATCCGGTGGTAGCTCCCCCCTACGTGTGTGTCATACCAATCAAGGTGTAGGTGCCTGGAACGGTATAATACAGATACGCTTCGACCCTGGCAGTACTGTGTACTGGTAGGTCAACTGGGAAGTCAGGAGTGCCTCACACTGCTTGATAAAGCCCAACAGATCTGGTTGGGAGGAATGCTTGGTGCTGGTTGGCCATGGTTGAAGCTGGTTGGGAGGAGTGTAGGGGCTAGCTCTGGCTGTAAGTCCATGGCGGTAGGCCATCTGCCCCGTTCCGGTTGCACCAGCCCTCAGGGGCTGGTCAGCCAGTATAAGCTGCCCCTTTGTGTATTATACCAATCCAGATGTAGGTGGAAGGTAGAGAATGTCAGACGGGGAAGTAGCTCAGCGGTAGAGCTTCCGCCTGCAGGTTGGAGGGTCCCGGGTTCGACTCCCGGTTTCTCCAGGACGTTTTCCGCCGACCTCTACAGTTGCATCAGTTTAGCATGCTAGGTGTAATTTTCTTAACTCATTAACTAAGGTTCTGTTTTCAACATTTCCAAGAATGGGTCAGGTCATGTGGGCTGCAGCTCATTATCACATGACATAACCCAAAGCAGCATCCTGGGACTAACAAAAAGAGAAAACATGTCCCCCAGGACAACCAGATTTCCCCTGATAGAGGCAGCCACCATCAGGAATTTCAATGAGGAAGTAGAGTGAAAGGGGAGAAAACAGCTTGGGAAAGCTATTGATAGGTGGCAAGAGTTGTAGCTAATATTTAACATTTTCTGTTGCCTGGCATATTGTGTGGTATAACTTTAATGCCAGTTTAATTCAAGTGCAATGATATATAGTTGTGCAGACCATGTCGAATCCCTGGATATCTAATAAAATCTTAAGTTACAAAAGGTGTCTTAGATCAGAGCAGGTATCGCAGATTGAAGTTGGAACATGTCAAAATATGGTTATGGGCTAAAAGCAATGGTAGGTGCAGTGAGAGAGAGTACCGTCTACCACTTTATTACATCAATATAAATAATAGACCCAATATATTTTCTGGATGGATGTGTTGAAAAATTAATGGGATACTAACCAATTATGAGTATGTTCTACATACTATTTTAGTATGGTAAATCATGCCTTTGGCACTGCATGAAGCCAATGGAGTTGGTAAATAAAAATGCACACAAGGATAGGATTTATCAACTATGATCATTCCGACAACTACTAAGTCTTCATTACCCTGTGTTATCTCACGATTCTGGCCCCTACAGTGCCTTTTTGGTCATAACCCCGTTCGGTTATCGGGGTATAACCGCATTCTCAGAGTCCATTTTTTTTTGTAAGACCATCTTGGTTAGAACCTGAGCAGATTAATAAATTGGCGAAGTGTACAAGTTAACTACGCCATTAATTTCCTGGTAAAACCGTTTAGGGTTCAACGGGGAATCGATTCCCGGCCGCTGGGGCAGGAGACGAGCTCGCTGTCCATTATACCAAGGCGACCGGTGCTAGAATTCCATGTACATTGAGGATTTGAAAAAGTTTTCCGACATACCTGATGTTTACACACCTCGTTAGCCTAGAATCCATGGAACCTGGTGGAGTTATTAACAGAGAACCATCCTTAGATATCCTATATGAACATGCCATGTCTAATTTCTCCATTTTCTTCAAAATAAATAAGAATCCATTGATTTTCCATAGCGATACGCGACTGACCCGGCTGACCTCCTTGCCGGAAGTGGGTTCAGCCGAAAGTAGGTCAGGTACATCCGAGCACCTACCAGCTTTGTCAACAAGACGAAATGGCCGTGTACCGGGCCGTGTGCGTTGGATCGGTATGGAAAATCAATGGATTCTTATTTATTTCGAAGAAAATGGATACAAAATGTAGGCGAACACCAACTAGAGATTCTATATATGGGGGTGCTAGGATAACAGGGCTTGACATGCTTGGATTATACCCGAAAAATGTGTGTAAAGGTTGAGGTATGTCAGGCAGAACGACAACATGGCCACAGCGGCTTGGCAAACCGAGCAGATCACATGCACTTACAAAATGTCTTCTCATGGATTAATTCTGGGGTTATAAGGTAAGAAATTAATACATAATGTATGAATAAGTGCGATAAACGCATTAATGCATTGATATTGTAGGACTCGGTGAGGTTAGCTGGAAATAATCGCCCTCCCACTGCGCGGTCGGGCGATTATTTCCAGCAAACCTCACCTCGTCCTACAATATCAATACATTAATAGCTTAGTATTAAACGCATGCATTGACAGAAGGTGCCTTCAATAGTGGTACTGGCTGCAGAGCTAGGCCAGTATCACACCCTGCTAATTCTGACTGATTTAATAGCTGCTTCTCTAATGTTGAATAAGCATGCATGGTAGATCCTTAATAAGTATGCAGCTTAAGGGGTGATTACCAGATTTTATCTAACTATCTGAGCCTCAGGAGTGCTTTTTTGCTCATAACCCCAGTGCGTTATCCAGCCATAACGCACTCTCAGACCTTTTCTTCGTCTTCAAGAGGCTGCTGGTTTCAATCTGGACATGTTAATAAATTGGAGAAGTATACAAAGTCAACTCCTCCATACATTTCCTGTTAAAACCGTTTAGGTTCAACGGGGAATCGATCCCCGGCCGCTGGGGCAGGAGGCGAGCTCGCTGTCCACTATACCAAGCCGACCGGTGGTAGAAATGAATCTATATCCAGCATTTGAAAAATTTTTCCCACATACCTGATGTTTGCAGACCTCGTTAGCATAGATTTCAATGGAGCCTGGTGGAGTTATTCACAGGAAAACATTGTTAGATATCCTATATGAACATGCCATGCCAAATTCCTCCATTTTGTTCGAAATAAATAAGAATCCATTGATTTTCCACATCAATACGAGTCGGGACCCGCCCCGTCCGGCCATTCCTTGCTCGACGCGTGCCTGACCTAGTTTTTACATCCGGGCACCTCCCCTCTATGTCAACAAGAAGCAATGGCCGTGTAGCGGGCCGTGTGCGTTGGATCGGTATGGAAAATCAATGGATTCTTATTAATTTCGAAGAAAATGGAGACAAAATGAAGGCGAACACCAACTAGAGATCGTATATCTTGCGGTGTTAGAATAACAGGGCTTGACATCCTTGGATTATACCCCGAAAATTCGTTGGAAAGACGAGGGTCTGACGGGTGGAGTAAAAACAATGGCTACGCTGGCTTGGCAAACCTGTGCGGATAGGATGCACTTACAAAATGTCTTCTCCTGGATTAATTCTTGGGTTATAAGGTAAGAAATTAATACAAAATGGAGAAATATGTTCGATAAACGCTTTAATGCATGTTATGGGTACGCACTCGTGGGTTTATGGGTTAATAATCCACTCGCCCTTCGGGCTCGTGGATTATTAACCCATAAACCCACTCGTGCGTACCCATAACATACATTAAACGCTTAATATGGTATCATTAATACTGTGAGGCTAATTGATTAGTCCTGGCCTGGGATAATTAGCTTTTCACCAGTATATACGAGATGTTTGGTAATGAAAGTCCATAGTGACTCAGCCTCTAAATAAGAGCCAGATTATCCTGCCTTAGGAATCCAGAATACAAGAAGATCCTGCATGCATGTGTAGGGGCAGTAATTCCCCGTACTTGGAGGAGATACCGAGTGGTCCCACCTTGTGAGGGGGATCTCTAGAGAGCTCGGTACCAGGTAATCACTGCCCCCTAGTGTGTGTATCATACCGATCCAGGGTAGTTGGAAGGTAGAGAATGTCAGGCCAGGGGAAGTAGCTCAGTGGTAGAGCATCCGCTTCGAAGTTGGAGGGTCCCGGGTTCGAGTCCCGGTTTCTCCAAGACATTTTCCGCTGACCACTACATTGGTGGAGAAACCGAGCATCCTAACGCAATCACGGATTGAAGATATGTGTGCCTGCTCATGTCTTAACGCAATCATGGATTGAGGACTCGGGAACTGGGCCGATATGATACAGATGATGCTTCGACCAATCCGGTACTTGTACCAGTACATCCACTGGGAAGTCAGGAGTGCCCTAACACTGCTTGATAAAGCCTCAGCTCCCAGGTAACTGGATTGAGGGGGAATGCCGGGTGCTAGTGGATGGTGGTTGAAGCTGATGGGGAGGAGTGTAGGGGCAGTAATTCCCCGTACTTGGAGGAGATACCGAGTGGTCCCACCTTGTGAGGGGGATCTCTAGAGAGCTCGGTACCAGGTAATCACTGCCCCCTAGTGTGTGTATCATACCGATCCAGGGTAGTTGGAAGGTAGAGAATGTCAGGCCAGGGGAAGTAGCTCAGTGGTAGAGCATCCGCTTCGAAGTTGGAGGGTCCCGGGTTCGAGTCCCGGTTTCTCCAAGACATTTTCCGCTGACCACTACACATGGATAAAAAGGTTGCTTGAACTGAGTATGGCCCTCCAGCTCATTTCCCTGTCCCCACACAGTGGCGCTTATTAGTAGATCTCCATGGTAACCAGGATAGGATCAGTGGTAAAGTTCTCACTGCCCCTTATAGGTCTCCACAGTGTCATATATGTAAGACCAGTGCTAAGATAGAGTATATATACTGATTCTGCAATGTGATGTAGGCCCTTTTATTTGGTTTTCAGGTTTCAGGTCATAGACCTGGCGGAGACACTCAATACAAATGTGTACATATAAAAGAAAACCTTAAGGTATATTAGGTTTTATGAAGATACCTTATTTAATGTATCTTGTTAGAATGTCATATTGTTACATTTTGTAAGATCAGGCCACAATGAGAAAGAGTAGTAGACCATGAGAGGAGGAATAGACAAAGAAAGGCAAAATCAAAATAAAACATTTCTCTAGACCTACTCCAATGAGGTGCTTATGGCCAAAGGGAGAACAGCAATCCTTTACTAACACAAGTCCTCACCAAAGTGACCCAAATTCCAGACTGAAACGAGTAAAATGGAATTAGAATAATAATATTGTTCATCCATATGGAATGAAACAAAGCATTCAGCTTGTCAGAGTCAGGACTCATGGCTGAATAATTATTTCCCCTATCACAGAGCCCCTGTCCCCAATGCACTCTCTTCAATACAGAAGAGGTAAGAAGAATTTTATTGGCTTAACAGTCGTACATAAAGGATGCTCTTCAAGTTAGCCAAACAGCTAACCTGTGTTGTAAACATCTCTACTATGAGATTATTTGGACCATGCGTTGGGCCTCTACTGTAGAGATTGCAGAGATGTCACTCTCATGGTACCATGTGTAGTCTCTCACTATCTATTAGAACCACGAAACACTGAGACATGAGCTCATTTCAGATCATACAGTTGAAAAATGATTAGAATTGCTATCAGAGAATTCAGGAGGGTAGACCTTTAAGATGTATACCAATTGGGTAATTAAAACTGCCTGAAAATAACTAGCTTCAGGTAATTAAATTGATGAATGGCCCCATATTGATTTGGTTTAGATCCAGTGTACTCTAGGTAGCAGTTCTTAATTCAGTACATCTAGACTAATCATACAATTCTGCTGTTAGAGATGGAGATCAGGTGCTTTCTGTTCTTAAACCTTTAACTTTAATTGATAGAAATAAACTCAGAAATTACTCAAATGTTTCTTGTACTATCCCATCAAAATGACGCTTACAGCAACCATTATGTCATTCAAATATTGACTAGATCCAATTGGCAGAGCTTTCCCAACTGTGTTACACAACCATAGCATTATCTGGTCTATATTCTAACTAACTAGTCAATCTAATTTGCCTTCCTCCTGTGCCAGCTGTACTTCAATCCAGGAGACCATCAACAAAAGCACCCATCTCAACCTGAATTGTTGGCTCTACTTTTTATGAAATGCATGTAAGCACATTTCACATTTAGGCTGTTGTAAGATACCAAGCATTGAGAATGCTTTGATATCATTTTACCTTTCCAATTTTATTGATAAGAAACCTTTAATCCTAACATCAAATCCCTTTCTTACCTTCGGGCTCGTGGATTATTAACCCATAAACCCACTCGTGCGTACCCATAACATACATTAAACGCTTAATATGGTATCATTAATACTGTGAGGCTAATTGATTAGTCCTGGCCTGGGATAATTAGCTTTTCACCAGTATATACGAGATGTTTGGTAATGAAAGTCCATAGTGACTCAGCCTCTAAATAAGAGCCAGATTATCCTGCCTTAGGAATCCAGAATACAAGAAGATCCTGCATGCATGTGTAGGGGCAGTAATTCCCCGTACTTGGAGGAGATACCGAGTGGTCCCACCTTGTGAGGGGGATCTCTAGAGAGCTCGGTACCAGGTAATCACTGCCCCCTAGTGTGTGTATCATACCGATCCAGGGTAGTTGGAAGGTAGAGAATGTCAGGCCAGGGGAAGTAGCTCAGTGGTAGAGCATCCGCTTCGAAGTTGGAGGGTCCCGGGTTCGAGTCCCGGTTTCTCCAAGACATTTTCCGCTGACCACTACATTGGTGGAGAAACCGAGCATCCTAACGCAATCACGGATTGAAGATATGTGTGCCTGCTCATGTCTTAACGCAATCATGGATTGAGGACTCGGGAACTGGGCCGATATGATACAGATGATGCTTCGACCAATCCGGTACTTGTACCAGTACATCCACTGGGAAGTCAGGAGTGCCCTAACACTGCTTGATAAAGCCTCAGCTCCCAGGTAACTGGATTGAGGGGGAATGCCGGGTGCTAGTGGATGGTGGTTGAAGCTGATGGGGAGGAGTGTAGGGGCAGTAATTCCCCGTACTTGGAGGAGATACCGAGTGGTCCCACCTTGTGAGGGGGATCTCTAGAGAGCTCGGTACCAGGTAATCACTGCCCCCTAGTGTGTGTATCATACCGATCCAGGGTAGTTGGAAGGTAGAGAATGTCAGGCCAGGGGAAGTAGCTCAGTGGTAGAGCATCCGCTTCGAAGTTGGAGGGTCCCGGGTTCGAGTCCCGGTTTCTCCAAGACATTTTCCGCTGACCACTACACATGGATAAAAAGGTTGCTTGAACTGAGTATGGCCCTCCAGCTCATTTCCCTGTCCCCACACAGTGGCGCTTATTAGTAGATCTCCATGGTAACCAGGATAGGATCAGTGGTAAAGTTCTCACTGCCCCTTATAGGTCTCCACAGTGTCATATATGTAAGACCAGTGCTAAGATAGAGTATATATACTGATTCTGCAATGTGATGTAGGCCCTTTTATTTGGTTTTCAGGTTTCAGGTCATAGACCTGGCGGAGACACTCAATACAAATGTGTACATATAAAAGAAAACCTTAAGGTATATTAGGTTTTATGAAGATACCTTATTTAATGTATCTTGTTAGAATGTCATATTGTTACATTTTGTAAGATCAGGCCACAATGAGAAAGAGTAGTAGACCATGAGAGGAGGAATAGACAAAGAAAGGCAAAATCAAAATAAAACATTTCTCTAGACCTACTCCAATGAGGTGCTTATGGCCAAAGGGAGAACAGCAATCCTTTACTAACACAAGTCCTCACCAAAGTGACCCAAATTCCAGACTGAAACGAGTAAAATGGAATTAGAATAATAATATTGTTCATCCATATGGAATGAAACAAAGCATTCAGCTTGTCAGAGTCAGGACTCATGGCTGAATAATTATTTCCCCTATCACAGAGCCCCTGTCCCCAATGCACTCTCTTCAATACAGAAGAGGTAAGAAGAATTTTATTGGCTTAACAGTCGTACATAAAGGATGCTCTTCAAGTTAGCCAAACAGCTAACCTGTGTTGTAAACATCTCTACTATGAGATTATTTGGACCATGCGTTGGGCCTCTACTGTAGAGATTGCAGAGATGTCACTCTCATGGTACCATGTGTAGTCTCTCACTATCTATTAGAACCACGAAACACTGAGACATGAGCTCATTTCAGATCATACAGTTGAAAAATGATTAGAATTGCTATCAGAGAATTCAGGAGGGTAGACCTTTAAGATGTATACCAATTGGGTAATTAAAACTGCCTGAAAATAACTAGCTTCAGGTAATTAAATTGATGAATGGCCCCATATTGATTTGGTTTAGATCCAGTGTACTCTAGGTAGCAGTTCTTAATTCAGTACATCTAGACTAATCATACAATTCTGCTGTTAGAGATGGAGATCAGGTGCTTTCTGTTCTTAAACCTTTAACTTTAATTGATAGAAATAAACTCAGAAATTACTCAAATGTTTCTTGTACTATCCCATCAAAATGACGCTTACAGCAACCATTATGTCATTCAAATATTGACTAGATCCAATTGGCAGAGCTTTCCCAACTGTGTTACACAACCATAGCATTATCTGGTCTATATTCTAACTAACTAGTCAATCTAATTTGCCTTCCTCCTGTGCCAGCTGTACTTCAATCCAGGAGACCATCAACAAAAGCACCCATCTCAACCTGAATTGTTGGCTCTACTTTTTATGAAATGCATGTAAGCACATTTCACATTTAGGCTGTTGTAAGATACCAAGCATTGAGAATGCTTTGATATCATTTTACCTTTCCAATTTTATTGATAAGAAACCTTTAATCCTAACATCAAATCCCTTTCTTACCACAGCAGACAAGTCCTAAACACTGCAGCTGTATACTGCTGGTGTACAATGTTGTCATAAAGTAGCTGGGTGACCTATAGTGGTGACAAGCACATGTCATGCTGTACTAACCATGTGCAGAGAAGACATCAGAGGGGTTTAGCAGCGCAGACATCAACATATCCCTATCACATAACTAGGCAACCAGATGTGTTAGGTAATCAAGTTGTGTGAACTCCAGTAGTACATATATCTCCGCCGTCACAAGTACAGGTATATCAATGTCAGTCTGCTAAAACACTCTATCAGCTCATGGCCTTTACACAGTTGCTAACACTCTATCAGCTCATGGCCTTCACATGGTTGCTAAAACACTCTATCAGCTCATGGCCTTTACACGGTTGCTAAAACACTCTATCAGCTCATGGCCTTTACACGGTTGCTAAAACACTCTATCAGCTCATGGCCTTTACACGGTTGCTAAAACACTCTATCAGCTCATGGTCTTTAATGGTTGCTAAAACACTCTATCAGCTCATGCCCTTCACACGGTTGCTAAAACACTCTATCAGCTCATGGCCTTTAACGGTTGCTAAAACACTATCAGCTCATGGCCTTTACAAGGTTGCTAAAACACTCTATCAGCTCATGGCCTTCACACGGTTGCTAAAACACTCTATCAGCTCATGGCCTTTGACGGTTGCTAAAACACTCTATCAGCTCATGGCCTTTACACGGTTGCTAAAACACTCTATCAGCTCATGGCCTTTAACGGTTGCTAAAACACTCTATCAGCTCATGGCCTTTAACAGTTGCTAAAACACTCTATCAGCTCATGGCCTTCACACGGTTGCTAAAACACTCTATCAGCTCATGGCTTTTACATGGTTGCTAAAACACTCTATCAGCTCATGGCCTTCACACGGTTGCTAAAACACTCTATCAGCTCATGGTCTTTACACGGTTGCTAAAACACTCTATCAGCTCATGGCCTTTACAAGGTTGCTGTAGACACTTTAGATATCTGCAGGACAGTTGGTGAAGGGCATCAAGTGGCAGCTGGAGGAGAAGATTGCAGCTCACAGTTTGGAGACATTGATTAGGTGTATAGATCTATTGTGAGTGAAAGCTTTCACATCCCTGCTGGCACAAGTCACCCTAATGACATCTTTCTCATGTAAAATCAATGACTTTTTCACTTAAGAATGGTGTAGAATGCACAAGCTGTGATAGCTGGGATAACGTTCTCAATTCCATCAGCAATTTTGGAGGTAAACACTTTGGCTGTGGTGTCAATGGACGGTTACATGTGGTGAAGTGAATGTACACGGAATCCAGGGAAGTTCAGTTGATCCGTTTATTGCATAGCTGACATGAGTGTTTCATAAAGGTGGTAACAATGATAACACTGGCCAAGATCTAAGCTCTGCCTCCGATCCTATAGCTAAACCTGTCGTAGGTTCTAGGTATAGGTGTAAGGTGTAAGTTGGGAGAGATGATTGGGAGCTGCTCAAGCTGCCTTTTATATGAAGGACTTGAGCAGCTCGCAGTGTTGTGAAATATTCTATACACATGGCTCAATGAAATAGGGACACGTGTCATAGGGAGAGATTGCCATCTGTGTGTTAATCATATTGATGAGGATTGAGAGGAGATTGTGAAATATTCTCTCATTCCAAATATGGCACCACAGGTGGACCCCACATCCTCCAGCGGGGCTGTGTGGGTGTAGATATGATTGGAATGTTATTACATCCGTCTACATTATGTCACAGAGCCTCATGGAGGAAATGTGTTTGTGGTGACTAAAGGATCCTGATTCCTGTTGAGGAATGCAGGAGATTGTTAAGTATGGATCGTGAGCAGAGCTTGGGTTTTATATGGCGAAGAAATTAGTAAATATGAAAAAAAATAATAATACCCAGAATGGTCCATTGACAGTGGTTTGATAACACATCAATGTACTGTACATTCGACACCACAAGGTCTCAGAACATTTGAGTAGGAGTTTGGAGAGAGGATGACATGTGGAGCTAATTTCATGTCTGCAGGTAAATCCCCAGAGCTGTAGATTGACAGATTGGATTTATGGGGTTAACATTTCAAGGCTGGAAAGACCAAGGTAGACTTCCCAGGTTTTGCATCAGTGAAAGACATGTTCATCATTATGACAGATTATAGAACTGGGATGCCACCACAGCAAGGAAGGATGCACGGATGCAGCAGGGTTGGGCCTTCTAATTTTATTTCATGTTGATATGCCTGATATACTGACAGCCCATAGCTCTAGCACTCGATCGGCCGTATCGCACACCCCCCGTGCAATAACCCGTGAAAATATCACACGCCGAGGTCACGTGACCATTTAGTGACGTCATAGCTCCAAGATGGCGATGTAAACAATGCACACGGGGAGTCATTCTGGTAAATTCTATTGTAATTCAGCAGTTTTAGATCAAAATAACATGAAATAAATGCAAATGAACACTCGTGGGGAGAATTTTTGAGGGTTATCTCACTTGCCGATCAGGTGCCGCATCGCACTCCGCCCTGCGGGCGTCGTGTGATACGGCACCTGATCGGCGCGTGAGATAACCCTCAAAAATTCTCCCCACTCGTGAACATTTGCCTATGTATCAACAGTCAAGGAGTCGTTCATTGTACATATATGTAAATTTCTACCATGTTTGATAGCTCAATTCGCCAAGGAGGGTTGTGTATTGGAGAGTGTAGTTTACTAGGTTAAGGTTCAAAGTAATTATATGAGAGCAAGCTCTATGGATCATACAATTACTTGTGATCGATTTATCATTGGCAGTCTGAATATCAAAGGTTCTTTAGAATTAAGATGTATATAATGTATACTGTTCCTAGATCCATACTTAGATAATGAAGAGATAGATAAAGTCCAAAGCAGTGTAAATAAGGGATTAGTCTGAAGGTAGTTAAAACATGGAGACATAGAGGAGGAGGCAGCTAGGGAAGCCTTTTGATTTTATCCAATTCTTATCAATTTGTCTGTGAGGTATATTTAGCTAAGAAGGCAATAAGATTAATGAAGACTCCATATTGGCGTCAGCTATAGATGTGGTATATTGTAGGAGACAACAGGTAATTCAATAGTGCCCGAAAGCTGCCATATAGAAGGGATGTATGAGATGAATGAGAAACTGTTCGGAGCATGCAATGTGGCATTCTATCCTTAAGCATTTTCTTTCAACATTCATTTTTACCCTTATAGTTGCAGAAAAAAGCATGGGACATTGTGAGGAAAGAGAGTTGTTTCGGAGCATGCCATGTGGTTTTCTATTCTTAAGCATTGTTTTCAGCATTCACCTTTGTCACTAATAGTTGCAGAAGAATATTATAAAGCGCAATTTAAGGAAAATAATAAAACTAAACTTTGATTGGAAATACATGAGAAACAACCCTTTAATTTGACAATTTGATTTGGATAAGTGTTTTACGGGTGCATTCAGACAGTTGTTATGGGCAAAGAATTCCCAAAGGTAAAACAAAACACAGGAGTTCCTGGACTGAATTCCCACTAATTGGCAATTATAACTGCCTTGAATCATTCCATTCTTATTGTCAACTCAGACTCCCGTTGGGATCCATACTCCCCAAGTTGCTCCTCATGTTTCCCCTTAACCTGAATTTCTGTCCTTTCTCTTCCATGCATACACATCAGAACATGTTATGTATCACAGCAGGCTTTCACTGAGACAATCCACACACATCATTGTAACATCTCTCCAGTTAAATTCTGTTGTCAAGAATATTTTCATATTAAATCTTTCACAATTGGAAAGAGTTATTGTGTGTATATATATATATATATATATATATATATATATATATATATATATATATATATAAACAAATGTGTATATATATATACACATTTATTTATTTCTCAAAATTTACCGTGACCTTAATGTGACCTTAATGTGCCAATTGTCATTATTTACCAACATGAATCTGCTGTGAATAGATAATTACTAGCAATGTAGATAGAAGGAGAGTGTCTAGACACACTTACTATGACCAGTTCGGACTAGCCTTCCTAAGATTTATGTCAAATAGGGATGTAGGTCAATGTTACTGGATGTCAGGGGAACCAGAATCAGGGTGCTGGGGAAAAGGTGTGCCCCAAGAGAATGGTAAATGGTGTGCTCTCCAAGAGAATAGTAAAGGGTTAACCATATATCTGCCGGCCCTTAGCAAGGCTATTTGGACCTTAACTGCCGGTCCTGAACCCTAGGGCAGCAAAATGAAATTATCATACTGCCATATAGTAGATCTATATGGAGGATGGAAAGTCTGATGACAAGGGAATTTATTTACCTTTCCAGGGTGTGTGTATTCATATGCAGATGACTAAAACTCATGGAGACTGATATATTTGGAAATAATAAAGAAATATAATTCAGGCAAAAGGGAGGGCCAACAGAGGGTATTTCTCATCCTAATCTGCAATTCCGTCAACATCAAAGACACAAGGTCAAAGTGTAGCAAATTCACCGATGGAAAGCAGCATTTATGACCTGCTTTCCATTCTTCTATGTGCTCCCTACCTTATATGCTTCCAATTAAATTAAGGCTATTGATAGATCAGGTAATTTGATTGGTTTAAAATTATCCATTTACAGCATCCTTGGAAAGTGATTAAAGATGCAAAAGGCAGGCAGGGGAAGCCTTTTGATTTCTCTTACATCTGCATCTTTTTGTCTTTGTGATATATCTAGCTATGGGGCAATCAAAGGGATGAAAGACTCCACATTGATGTGGCCTAGATGTGTTGTATTCTACAGAACAGCATTTAATTTGATATTCTCTGGAGACTGCCTCTGATAAGGAATGTAATATGAGTGTGTTACTCTTTAGGGGCATATTTTGAAATTTTGGCCACAAGTTCATGTGCAATTTAAAGTTCCAGGGCATGATCTAAAGGAATTTACAAATAATATGATTAGGTTTGAATTTCTTCATAGTTATGTAATTGACCTTGTAGCGATCGATACACTGCCGAATTTAAATCTCAATTTACCAACCGCTACAATCACCATAGATTTCTATCGTTCGGATTTTCTGAATTTTATATTGAACTATCGTCATGAAATAATACAATACACTTCTGGAACCGATGATTATAGGAATAATATCACCTACTTTAGGATATGATATTTGTTTGTAATTGGTTATTGACTTAATAACCATTAATGTATATGTTGTATAAGACTGTTGTATTATTGTACTAGGTAACATTTTATATGTTGATAGACTATTTTGGTTACATAACAGCATGGTACTTTTGCCACCGCCTATCTTGTTAGTTTCCCTAGTCATTGAGTATTTATTGACAATTAACAATTTATTAGTGCTGCTTTTGTAAAACCAATATATAATATTGTTAAATTAATTAGTCATGTCATGTAATCTAGTATTTGTTAACTAAGATAGTGGATCTTTGAAATGTGCTTTTCGTGCAATTGACACCATCACATTGGTATAATTTTTTCAATACTTTCAAAATAACTTTTCCAAGGAGGGAGTTATGTGATAGGTAGAGAACTTGACCACTTTTACTTTATTCATATTTTGTACATTATACCATTCATACAGCATCCAGTATTGCTCACTATGCCATACTCACCTATAATATAATAAAGCTATCATCAATTATCAACTAATTCCCAGCTTCTTGTTATGACTATATTACCCATAGCTAGATATGACACCTTTAAGCTAAATATATCTCATGGCGGGAGGTAAGAATGAAAGAACTCTAATGGCTTTCTTGCCTGCCTGAGTGTAGGTAATATGATACATACATTTTTTTGGTTTGAATTTACTTTATTGACTAAATATATCGAGCATAACTTATAGCAGTACAGAGATCAAGTTTACATCGACATCTCAAATATTTTTGGAATATCCTAGCTTAACATGAAAAGGTACAATGTTTACTTAAAGAAATGCACAAAATTTCCATGTATTACGATCGATAGCATAAGTCAAGCAGAAGGTAGAGGACCTCATCCCCACTTAGCAGTGTTAGGTTGATAATTCTGGTCCTACCTATCTTCCCAAAATAAGTACGAAAACTTTGGCACATAAATTAATAGATTAATAATGAAATATACATAGAAGGAGTCATAGAGATAGATCAGCAATCCATTGAACACATTGGAAGCTTCTTTAACATAAGGAAGAGAGATTGACAATAAGGTTGATATTGTTGTATAAATTTTCAGAATGTACTATGCATTTACATACGGAATAAGAGACTTTAATGATTTTTTGGATTCTTTTTTGAATTGATTCAGGTTAATAGCTAGTCTCCTTTCAGTAGGTAAAGCATTCCATATGAAGGCTCCATTATATTCTACGCTCTTTGCATATGCCATACCATTTGGGGTCGTAATTTTCAAAGTAGGTGCATCATGTAATCTAGTAGCAATTCTTCTATTGTCTTTATAATTGTCATCTTGTGCTCTATTATACATGTAGTTTAATAAATGGATATGTCTTCTATCACCAAGCTTATTAATTTTTGTTACGTTGTGTATATAGTTGGTATTTGTCAGGTGGGGCACACCAAGGCATATTTTTATACAGCGATTCTGAGCATATTGGAGTGGATCCAAGTATTCATCAAATGTGGTGGCAAAACAAATATCAGCATATTCCATATACGGTAGGATAGTACTTTTGTATATTCTTATGGCTAAATTCACATCAAGATATCTTTTTAGTTGACATAATTTGTAAGTTTTGTATGCAATAGTTTTTACTTGGTTCGCTAGATGTAGATTATAGTACAGTAAAGGATCAAGGGTAACCCCAAGGTATTTATAACTTGGTACCACTTGCAGTAGCTGATCGCCTAATTGTATATCAGCTTTAAGTGTATTGAGTTTTTTAGTACTTGAGGAGAAAATCATTATTTTGGTTTTGGTCACATTTATAGATAATTTGTTTTGAATACACCATGTTTCGTACATCTCTAGATCATTCTGGAGATCAATTTTAGCTGACATATAAGAGTGATGTGCCGAATATATAACAGTATCATCAGCATACAGTTTAATGTTACAATTTTTTACACAATTTATTACATCATTCACATAGATTAGAAATAATAGCGGACCCAAAATGGACCCCTGGGGAACACCACACATTATATGGTTTCTACCAGACGTTCTACCATTAGCTATTGTTATTTGGTGTCTATTCGTAAGATAACTTTCAAACCAATGATAATTGTCAGATCTTATACCATAATGATTTAGTTTTAATAGCAGTACAGAATGATCGACAGTATCAAAAGCTTTCCTTAGATCTATGAATGCAGCTATCGTAGAGTTACCCACATTTAAAAAACCATATATTCTATTGTGTACAATTTTTTCAATTAATTTACATGGTAGGGGTAGCAGTGATATTGGTCGGTAGTTATTCACCAGTTTATCATTACCAGCTTTAGGTATTGGGGTTACCTTCGAGAGTTTCCAGTCGTCTGGTACCGTGTTTGAGGAAAAAGACAAATTAAATATTTTGACAAGTTTGTCAGGGGCATGAGAGAAAATTTTCTTTAGTACATTGGTAGATATATCTGATATTGCTGAGGATTTATTAACATTAATATCATGAACCAGTTTCCTAACCTCTTGCAAATTAGTAACAATCGGATCCATTTCATTTACAACATATTCATCATAGGGTTTCCAAGGTAAATATAAATCTTTGGCAAGAGTAGGTCCAATATTTGCAAAATATTGATTTATAAAAGCAGGAACATTTTCTTTGTCAATAGGCATATTGTTATTGTCATGATCGAGTAATGATATATCTTTCTCACGATGGGGGTGCCCTGGTATCAAATTATTAATGACTCTCCAGAATTTTCTATGATCATTTTTGTGGTTTTCAAGTTGTTCTTTAAAGAAATTTTTTCTAGCTTTATCTATTACCTTGTTTGCATTATTTCTAAAAATTCTTGAGCTTTCCCAATCTTCTTCTCTACCAGAACGTCTGGCTTTCCATAGTTTTCTATTTTTTTCCCTTATAATTTCGTACACATTCTGGGACATCCAAGGATCTCTATATCTATGCACAAGGAATTTATGTACCAGACAAAATCTATCCAGAATGCCACGTATAGCTGATTCGAGTAATGACCATGCAATATTGACATCTGTTGTATTATTAAAGTTGTCCCAATTTACTTTATCAAATTCAGATAAAAGGATTTCATCGGATAGCTTCGAATAAGAACGACCTGTTATATAAACCTTTTCTTGTACATGTTTCATTTTTTTCCTTATTAAGAATATTGGGAGATGGTCAGAGATATAGTTGTTACATATACCTGATACAATAAGATTTGGTCTGAGATTTGTAAATATTAAATCAAGTGTTGCCTTTTTCCTCGTAGCATTTTTAATTTCTTGGTTCATTCCATAGTGTTTCATTCTATTAAGTAAATTATTGACTTTATCGGTGTCCTCATTGATATTAAAATTAAAATCCCCCAAAGCTATAATTTCGAGTGTGTTTGTATTTTCTAAATTCGAAAGTATGTCCGATAGGATGTTAACAAATAGGTTTTTGTCACCGTCAGGTGGTCTATATACATTTAGCAATAAGATTGGTTTCATATGATCTATAAGTATGCACATACATTGGATTTCAATTGTACCATCAGATTTGTTTAGATGTTCATATTTCTGTATATCATGCTTGATACCACATAGATCGACAGTATCAAAAGCTCACATAGACACATATACCCCCCCCCGTTTTAATTTTTCCTTTCTTATCAAGGGTTTGCCTGTCTAGTCTATATCTAGTATAACCGTGAAATTGGTAGTTAGATTCATCGTCTTCACACTTGAACCATGTCTCAGAGAATGTGAAAATTTCAAGGTTTGACGGGTAGATTTCAGCACATATAGATGCATAATTTGCTTTGATACTTCTTGCGTTTAGGTGCAGAATACGTAGACCTTTGGAGTCTTCAATTTTCTTTATATTTGTATAATACATATAATACATTGAGTTGGTTTCTTTAATCTTTCCATTTTCTCTCTATTAGTACAGTAGATGGATTACATAAAAATTAACCCAAAATATGCTCCACTATGATAATTAACCAATATAGATACTTGACCAATATAGGAACTTCTGCCTTTATGCAGTCCCGTATACCGATAATGCTATTAAACTTGATAGGCTTTTATTACAGGTGTTTGACTTTAGCCCAGGATTTCGTAGGTGATGGTAGAGAAATATACAGAAAATTAGGGATTATTTTGTTGTTGACTTGCTGCATCTTGAAGACGAATTTCCTCAGCAGTTGGGAGGGGTTGTTCACCTGTGTGTCTATATCTTATTTTCATCAAGAATTCTCCCAATTTGTTGGCACATTCAGCTTGATTATGGGCAACATTTCTGATATTAATGTCCTTTTTCTGTCCAAGATGGAACCCAGCCCCATATGTATGATGGCGTGTAGCTTCATATAGGTATTTGCCCTTGGTCTGGACTAGCTGGTGTAGTAGTGATGGGTCATTGAACTTGATCTCCAGCAGCTTCTGCATCACAGTCTCGTCGATGTCATACCAGTCGTTGGTTTTCTTACATGCACGTCCAGCAAACATGCTATCAAGTGGGGTGGTTGCAGAATTTACCTTCCTTAGGATATGAACTTGGTTTGACACTACACACATTTTAGCCTGGTATGCTCTTTCAACCGAGTCATATGTGTGGCCTTCAAATTTTATTTCAGACTTGTGCAGGTTAGAGAATATTGAGTGTTCACTTTGGAAGGCAATACCATCAGGGGTTTGAACAGTTTTGGCATTCTGGAGTGATAGGTCATGGGGTAAATTTCCCAGCTCCTTATATGGGTAGGTTTGTCCTTCTATGATGATTTGGGCTCCTCTAATAGAGCAATCTACCCCCTTGCTACGTGCCAATGCATGGATTGATCTCAGGTCGTTTTGGATTTGTTTTTCTTCCCTGGTTATGTCGTCAGCTAGGTGGAGTCCACGCCATGCAGCATTTCCTTGTAGTCTTTTAACGTTAGAGAACATCTGGATTTTATAGTGGGCTGAGGCAAAGATAACTACTATAGGACGGTTTCTTTTTTTGAAGTTTGTGTTTTGCTTTTGTTGTGCAGTAGGTACGTACTTCTTACCTCGTCGATATATAGCCTCAGCCACTGAATTGTTGAAATCCAGCCCCAGATCATTGATAATTTGGTCGAGAGTGTCACGAAGACTACCTGGCCTGTCTTCGTCAATACCTTCCAGAACAAGAATTCTTCTTTTCCTGACGAGGTCGAACCTTTCAAATTGATTCTCATGCTTGTCAAGCTCAGATTGGGCTTTTGTCGCTGCTGAGGTATTAGATTCAATTTTGTCACTGTGCATAGATAGTGTAGAACCATGATCATCCAATCGTGTTTCGATTTCTGGTATAGTGACAGTTTTCCCATTTGGGAATCCATTTGGTCCGAACAGTCTTGTCTCCATACCACCTAGCAGTCTAATCGTCCTCTTGGCAATAGATTCCTGAACCTGTAGGCGATTATCGATTTCGTTTATTTTATTAATAATATCCTTTGTCGAGGATTTGTGGGTCAGGAGAGGTAAAATGGCTTCATTTTCTTCTTCAGAATCGGATATTTCGGGTTGCAAAGTTTTATTATTGTTCATACCGGAAGTGGCAGCCATTGTTTTTGGTTTACCGGAAGCTAGCTCCGAGTGAGGCGACTGTTTCGTATTTCTAGTCGTCGGCATTTGCTTTCGTAAACTTGTAGGTGCAAAATTGGTACTATAGTCTTTAAAGTGTGTATGCTACATTTACAAATGATTTAAAACCATTCTGGCATTGGACTGTGTTCCATTTGGGCTATAGAGAGGTCAATCGTGTCTTGTTTACAAACCGCTGAGGCGACCGAGCGTGGGCGCCGCCATGTTGGATTTTCTCCACTGCCGTGCCGTTGGAATGATTTAAGTCCTTCTAGTGTCGAGGAGGTAGGTCCCAAGTGCTTCTGGTATCCCTCATGATGGTGTATAGGGTTTAATAATATTCCGCTGCAAAAATATACATCAGCTGTGTTCATCCTGTTGGGAATTATTTAGAGTAATTCTAGACCAATCGCTAATGGATTTCATGAATTACAACAAGCCTGTTTTAGAACCGTGTCTTTTACATTGCCGATAAACTTCTTTATATGATCTGATTTTATTGTGATGTAGTTCAACAATTACCTTGGACTTCCTGCCATTCACTCCACACTTGTTAAACTTGTTAAGCAAAGAGGGGCATTTCTCAAATACGTTAATGAGCACTATTGAGAAATGATCTCCCAAAAAGATGTCATGGCAATGAAATATGTGCATTAAATGGACTGTCTTTTCCTGACATGCAGAAAATCCTTATTCAGGAGTAAATTTCAAGTCCGGTGAACTGCACCATTTTTCTTCCTGGCGATCAATCTTTTGTCAGTCTGGATTTGAATTATCCTGTATAAAGATCTGCTTAACCTGTGGTCTTAGGCCTCTGAAAGTTATTTGTATAGTCATTTGCTCAGCTAGTCAGTATCAGCCCCTTCTTAGGCCGTAGGGTATTAATCTTAGTCCTTACTTAGTTCAATTCAGGTTTCACAATATATGAATTTGAAAAGCTAGGTGAGAAAAAATGTACTTATCTTTTAATTTCCTTCTACGATGTAGACACATGAGGCTATTTCTTGGTAAATATGTTGAAATGAGGAGCCATAGACTTTGCATTAGGACGCTACATTCCACCCTGCAGGCATCATGCAATGTGACAACAGAACTGCACATTCGCTAAGACTTCCACGATTTTAAAACTGCAGGATTTTTGGCCAATTTTGACTTATAGTTGTGGATGTATGCCTACTGCACAATTATGGTGCACGATTTTCTCAGTTATGGGCTAAAAATTCCTGTCCTATTTTCCCCATTTACATGACTAGTTGGATCAGGCCTACCTATTGTGGCATTGTTAAAGAATATATACTGGCACTATTCAGTAATTCACTACATGCTTCTATTTCAGCTGAAATGGTTATGCCTAGCATACTGTATATAAAAACCGAATCCTATAGGCACAGATGTTTGAAATGCTATTCCCTAGACCTATGCCTATGTAGGGCAGAAAAAGGTTTGTTTCCAGTTAGCAAAAGAGGGCAAACTTCTTTTTTGACACAACCCTAACAACAACACCATTGGATGTACAAAAATGGCAGACCACCTTTTTGAAAGATCTCTATCTGCTGATTAAGCCAATATGCTTATGTGCCTGTGTTTATAATACACTCTTTATTTATTTGGCTTAGGCCATGCTATCATATAACTTGGATTAGAATTTGGGTGGCCAAAGGCAAAAAAAAAGAAAGAAAAACGAAAGAATTGCCACCCCCATGGAATATGATATGCTTATATTTCATCATGTTGTTTGTCATTTTGTTTTAAGATTGTAAAAACATGAAGGCATTGGGCGTATCCCTTGTTGCCTTATAGGTTAGGGAGTGGTCAGAATTTATCAACAGGAGGGAGGAGGGTGTATGCACAGATGCAAAATGTTTATGCTCCCCCCTCAGTCCCACCACCCACCTTGTTGATAAGCCACTCCCTTATATTTTGACAGACTATTTTGGCCACATATCCTCTCAGATTCACCTTGAAGTTATATTTCTTTTGATACATAACATGCCTATATTGGACAGGAGAAAGACTCTCCCACCCCCACCAAAAAATAAATCTGACCTACAAACCCTAGCATTGCAGCTCATGTAACTGGAAACACACATTTTCTTTCTATTTGGCCTAGGCACTAGACCATGTCCTGCTATGAAAAGGGTTTTGGTCCCATTTACATGTTGTGAAGTTCAATTTTCATCAAAAGATTTGTTATCTATCAAATCCAGCATTAATAAGTCTTTCAGAAATGCAAGGTAACCTCCGGAAACTGCAGCTTTAATCTAAGACCAACTGTTGTTTTTGAAAACAAGAACTGACCTTATGACCTAAGTAGGTCAGTTTACACAGAATCCCTGTGAAATATTGTCGTTAGTGCAACGTCTGACATGCATGCATACTTATGGAGCAGGGTGTCTATGAAGGGCGATAATGCAAAAGTTAATATAATGTAATTTTATCACCTTTTCCTGGAAAAAGTGCCAGCTGTTCTGAAACAAACCCCGCTGCTGCAATTTGATACCTAATGTCTCGTTCCTTTCATTTTACACATAAGCATACTATCCCGTAAAGAAAATGCCATAAAAATAACAGCAAAATCATTGTCCCAAAGATGGCACAGATCAGTCGTTATTTTCACATAGATTCCTTGTACCACTGTACTGCCACCTGAGGCTTCTTGTATAAAGTACCCTGATCCACTTCAATACAATTGCGGTGGTCTTTGAAACTGTTTAGTTTTAAAAGGATCCCTGATAGATTATTACAGTTATTTTTTTACAGTGTAGGTTGGGGTAAAAATACCAGGATACGTGCTCTTACCCCTACCTTACGCCTCCCTTATGCCCTTCTCAAAGATTCCTTATGTAAGGGTCTTGCGGCCTTACGGACCTGGGGGGTTCGGGTCTTACGATTCGAAAGAAAGAGTAAGACGGTAATTCAAGTGTATGCCAACGGTTAGTTTATTTCTTAGTGTACACTCACGGCTGCCGGATGGTATAGAACAAGCAGCTAAGATGGATGGAGAGATAATCTACATGGTGCGGAGGCCTGGAGGTAGCGGCTGAGCCCTGGGCTTTATATAAGGACCCAGGTGTTCGTCGTCAGATGTCCCCACAGACCCGGATCGGTGCTGCCACCTATCCGGAACCTGAGGAACGTCAGACGACTCGACTCATCCGCCACGTCAGACGGTACCCAACTCTACGGTTAGACAATACGTACCTCTACACCACTCCCCCAGACATTAGGAGGGTGTTATAGTTATATTAATATTACTAGGACAACATATCTATATGTCTTAACCAATAGTAATAGAGGTACAACCATAGATATAACGTTAACACCAGGTTAGATATTATTTGAATGTCATATACATATATTCGATAGTGTATGTAGTTACAAAACGGCAAAGTTGAATGGTCGAATATGATATGAATTAATTATATAAGTAACAGTTATGTGTATCGGAACTGTTAATTAGCTTATTATACCATAGGATATCATATCATGTGTACGGTATAAATTATAAGATAAGTATCATAATTCGTATACATGTAATAGTAACAGTTATGTGTAACGGAACTGTTAACATTAAATACATCAAGTAATAACATTCATATGCGTTTATAGTTATTAATATCACATTTGATTGTGTAGTCTTAAAAAAGACTGTTATAGTAACTACACTATCTAATGATATATAAACTTGTAACATCAGTGTATGACATAAACATATGGATCCGTTAAGGATTCCGTGAGTAGTACGAATAAAACCATTTGTATTATACACTTGAAAAGAAAAAAATCACGGTGTAGTAATGAATATAATGACATATATGATATCACCGTGTACCGAATAACCTTTATAACACCAGATTAATATATTTACGATATAATATGTCTCGCAGGACAATAATAAGTAAGTTCTGGTGTAGTTTATCGGATCTTATATTATAATAATTAACAGTGACTTAAGATCCGCTTCAACATACATATATATATACCCGTATTATAATATATAGTATGATGTGACCAATGTAGTCTATATGTACATACAAATAACATTATAGAAAAATAGACATCTGCAAACATGTACAATTTTAGAAAAGATGATAGCTGCTGCTGGAGTCTTCTGCTGTAGCCCTTTGGATGCTCACTGATATGTGTGGTCAGCTAACCACGGGATGGACGTGCTAGAGTCTATAGTTATTAGGGTGAAACACGGTAGATGAGTTTGGGGCAGCTACCCACAATCCTCTAGATGTGCTAAAGTTTATAGGTAAATCCGAATGGTGTAGAATGTAGAAGTGAATTGTAGATCCGGTTCTGTCAACTGTATAGAATCGTAATCCGTTTTAAGTTTAGTTGACATAAGTAGAAAATAGTCCAATATAGGCTGGTCCGGAAGTAATAGTAGTATTTGGTATAAGTCCATTCGGGAGTATAGATGAGTTGTACAGGTAAATCGTAAAGTCCATCCTAGTAAGTGGTTAGCACGGGTAACAGCAGGAGTCTGGAACTGGCATCCGGATACGTCTCACAGCAGCAAGTCTACTATCGGATTGTTCATGGGTGAAGTTATAAATCCGAATAGACTATTCAGGGTACAATAAGGGTTATACAGCCTGAATTATACAATAAGCTGGTCATAAGAGGAACCCGGAACACATACTATAGGTGTTCATACACTAGTGAAGAAAACATTCGCAGACCTATAGGGTTCCGCAAAGACTATATCTGGTTATTTGGTGATGGAGAAAAAAATTATGGGAAAAAAATAACCCGTAGCATGCTTAAGCAGATTTCTTAGCATGCTTCTTCTTAAGAAGAGCTAGAGCCGACTCGGGAGTGCCGTCCCACTCGTCCAAGTCGACTCCGAATACCCTCATGAACTTAGTGTTCAGGTTGGTATTCCTGGTAATCTCCTCCTTTACACGTTTCTCCAGCACGTGCACGTCCATAGCTGCCTTTTCTTGGGCAGCTGCGGCAGCCTCCTCCTGGGACTTTACATCGCCCCGAATGAGGGTTTCGAGGCGCTGCTTTTCAGCATCCGCGACCTCCTTCATACACAACAGGGTGTCGTTTAGGAGTCCCTGATGAAATTCTGTGGCCTTCTCACGGACACACTTCTCCCAGTGGGTGTAGATGGCCTTCTGGACATCTGCCTCCCCTTGGCGAGATTTCTCAAACCAAATTTCCGCATTACCAGCCTTAATGGTAATAGCGTCCTTTGGTTTCGCAGGTGCAGCGACAGCCTTGGGAGGAGTCGATACAGCCTGTGGACCACTTCCGGGTTTGGGGCTTCCGGACACGCCTGCCGTTGGTACACAGTAGGCAGGGGGCGCGTTCTGCTTCAATCCCATTTGCAGGTACATGTTCAACTGCTCCTGGGTGAAGGTAACTGGCAGGGCGGCTGGAGCGGATGCAGATCCGGCGGCAGCAGGTGCTGTGGTCTTCTTTGGGATAAGACGACCATCCTTTCCTACCACCAAGGTCTGGCTCTCAGGTCCAGGTCCCTGGTTTAAGGACGGAAAGTTACGAGGATTAACTTTCCCAGGCTTAGATACGGCTCCAGCGTATCCGGCAGGTTCGGGCTTCTTGAACACCGGAGTGCCCTGAGCCTGCTCTGCGGGGTGCCTAGCCAGAGGGGACCTGGAACGGTCCTCTGCTCTGACTTTGGCTTAGCAGTGGTGCTCTGACCATTACTGTTGCCACCAAGGTTTTGATCTCTTCTGCTCCTTTCACGAGCTCTCTTTGCATCCTTTCCGGATTCCTTGCATTTCTGCCAGAGAGACTCGTGCATGTCCAGTTTACCCTTTCCAGGAGTCAGGACTATCTTCGCTCGGAGTTTCGAATCCTTGGTCTTCGGAACTTCGCAGAGGACTTGGTCCCCCGGTCAGATCTTAGACCAAGCATCCTCGCTCAGGCTATCGAACTCCTTCATGAGTTCCTGGTGAAGCTCCATGATACGCTTCCGAGCCATCTCCAAACCTTCGGCGTGGCATTTCTTCTGGTGTCTCGCCAGATCACTACGTCGGCTATATTGCACCTTAGTAGTACACTTCTTACCCTTCTTGCCATAACTCGGATCACAAATGTAAACCGGGTGATGGTGGAAGTGGGTCTCGACGAGATGTCTTTGGAACCGAGCTGGAGTGCTCCAGGTCCGGACCGAGACATCACTCGCATCCTGGCAGATAGAGAAGGGACAGGACTTCTGGTCATCACCGTACCACTTCTCTAGAGCCCAACGTAGCTTCCTCCTCTGGGTATAGGTATAATACCCTTCGGTATGGTTAAGCATAAGCCACATCTTTCGATAGGCCTTGCTCGGATTGGGGTCCTCATCCGAAAGACGCATCCAATCTTCGTCATCTGACTCATCGTTCTTATTGATTGAGTCCGGGCAGGCATAGAGGGTAGAGCCGTCCTTCTTTACTCCGTAGGCACAATCGGAGAAGCACGTCGGAATCCGGGTTTTGAATCCGGATTTGGCGTTAGCCCAACGTTCGGCCTCGGTTTGAGTTGATGGAGTGGCCTTCTCATCATACTCAACCGAGGACTCGTGCACCGACTCCTCGTCAGACGACTCAACCTCCATGGCGGTACTACCAGTGGTTGAGGTGCTGGGTTTCGGCTCGGCTCTAGCAGAATCCGGGAGATTCTTGAGCTTCCGAGCAGCGGATCGTCGGTTCTTACTGACCTTCCAGTCTTCCTCCGGTTCCTGGGTTCCGGATGTGCTGGAGGTCGTGGCTTCTACTGGGGTAGTAGTACTGCCTGTAGCTTGTGTAGCACTGGCTGACCTCCTGGTGGAAAGCTTCAGGTCGGGGATAGGAGGTGCGGGTACTTCCGCAGCTCTCTTAGCCTCTTCCTGGGCCTCCTGTTCGGCAGTCATTCGGCGGGCAATAACCATCCGAAGGGCTGCAGCTCGGTCCAATCCGATTAGTGAACTGTTCTGGACATCCACCAATTCCTGCTCGGTTATGTAGAAACCGTCATCCCACTGCTCGAAGTTCGCAGCGGCCTCCCTGAATTCCTTAGTGGTCCGGCATTGCTGCCGGGTAGCACTAGGGCGTGGGTAGGTCTGTCCATCGGTATCCCAGACACAGCCTACCCAGTTGATGTTCGTAGCCTTGACGTTCCACAGGGATTTGTCAGGCTTCGGATACGCTCCGAGCTCGAAGGCTCGGTTAGCTGCATACACGGTTTCACGGAAACCAGCGTCTACCATAAGTCCCCGTTGGAACCACGGCCAGTCTCGAAGCCACTCGGGAGGCGTCCTGGTTCGGGAGCCATGACGCCCTCGATAGCTATCCTGACTTTCGGGTCCATCCTGACTGGTGTCCCGTCCGCGTAGGTCACTTGTGCCTGCAGTTCCGGGTGGACATACAGGTAGCGACCATCATAGCTAGCTGGAAAAGGTTCCGCCACTGCTGGCTTCCACTCGTCCTTCTGTCCGTCAACTTGGGTAGTTTCGGACTCAGTTGCTGCGAGTTCAGCACTCGCAGCCCCTCCGGATCCCTCGGCTGGGAGTGGAGATAAAAGTTTCTCTGGCTCATTTAGTGAGAATGAAGCCAGCTTCTCCTCGAACGAGCGATCCGTGGATTCCTCCACGTCCATCATCTCGCTCTCTTCCTGTGTAACAAGTGACAAAGCTTCCGGAAAAGCTTCTGCGGACGGAGTCAGCTTATCCGGGTCACCGGATAGCTTGGCTGCAGCTACGGATTCCTCAGCCATGACCGGGGAATCACCCACGGGAGTAAAATACTCCTTTTTCCGGCTTTTACGGCGCCGGGGCCGACACTGACGGAGTCTGCCTACTGAGAGACAGACTCTGAGGGCGCACAAGGGGTTTGCTAGATGGTAGAATTCAAGAGAGAAGGGGTGACCCGACTGTCCCAAACGCTACCAAAAAACAATATGGCGACAGGCCAGCTTTCGTGACGTCATTTCCCCGCATCCCGCGAGGTCACGAGAGGTCAGCCGAGACTGGACACGGTGACGTCATGCGGAAACGCACGTGCTACGGGCGGAACATAAACAAACTGATTGTTTTTAGGTAATTATCGCTCATGCCGATGACTCGTCTGGGGATTTAAGTGGAGATTATGGAAAGCTTAAGCAAATCCACCGGATTATCCGTCCACTACCCATTGGTACATCATGCGGCGGCGACAAATAAGCCTTTCGGGTCAGTTGTCATCCGTTCCTCTAAATGTAAACATTAAACTCGTTGTGTATACAGGTTAGGTCACTGCAGTCCTCTGGGCAATTCGGGGGCTGCGGCGAACGTATCTCCCCTTCTCGGATAGTTCTTTATCGGACCTGACAGTCTGAAGAGCTTTTTCTAGGTGTTTCTTAGCCTTGGAGACACCTTTCCTCTTCTTTTTGTCTTGACCTGCCGAGACTTTTTTAACTCCCCCACGCTTAGTCGGTATTGGCGTGGGTGTCACTGATTCGGAACACTTTTTAGGCCTACCACGGCCTCGCTTCACTGTAGTGTTCTTTACCTGGTCTATTATGCGATTCTGGTTCAGGATCTTTCCGGAACCTTCACCATACATTTCTGTGGAGGTCTCCCTCCCAGACCATTTCCTCAGTCTGGCCACATTTGACTTATACAGTCGACCAAGGTCGGATTTAATTATTACGGTACAGTCACTGATAACTTGGGTTACCGTGAAGGGACCATCCCAATTAGACGCTAATTTTATGTGCCTAAGTGGTTCATATAGTCTGAGAACTCTATCTCCGGATTGGAATTTCCGATGTTTTAGATCGGTATCATATCCAACTTTCTGCCATTTGGCACTTTTCTCCAAATCGATCCGGACAGACTCATATGCTTTTTTAAATCTGTCTCTTAAACATTCCACAAAAACTACATGGCAAGGTAATTCCGGGTCCATCCCTACGACTCCAAATACTAAGTCGGCAGGCATTATCAAATCCTCTCCGAATACCAAAAGGTTTGGAGTACAATTTGTACTTGAATGTACCGTACTGTTATAAGCATGTGTCACAAAATGACATTGCTCATCCCAGTCATCCATATGTTCATTTACAAGCGACTTTAGAACTTGGATAAGGGTTCTGTTGAACCTTTCTACCAATCCGTCGCTTTGTGGCCTATACGGATTGGTTCTAGTCTTGCAAACAGCTAAGTATTCCCACATACCTTGCCAGAGATTTGATTCGAATTCTCTGCCCTGGTCACTATGTAACATTAGTGGTACGCCAAAACCGAGTACCCAACCTTTTACAAAGGCTTCGGCACAAGTAACTGCTTTGTGGTCCGGTAGTGGGAATACTTTAGTGTATTTTGTGTAATAATCACATACTACCATCATACAGGTATTATCATTAGCGGTTTTGTTCAATCCACTGATGATGTCTACCCCGATTCTTGCGAATCTAACTCCGAAAAGTTCCTGGGATAGGGGAAGTTTGCCCATCCCGGGTCCGGGTTTGTTTTTACAACAATCTGGACAGGTGATTACCCATCTTTGCAAGTCTCTGGTCATGCCAGGCCAGTAGTATCTTTTGGAAAGTCGTGCCAATGAGCGTTTCCTTCCAAAATGACCACTGGTCCGATGTCCATGACAAAAATACATAATGTCATGTCTCATGGCATGTGGTATTACCACTTGCATGATTTTCTCACCATTATTACATGGCTTCCAACGGTATAACACGCCTTTCCGGACTTCAAGCTCAGTCCATTGAGCAAGAAACCTTCTCATTTCTCGGTTTTCCAGAGAGACCTCAGGCCTAACTGGACGTATACCCTTTGGTACTAATTGCAATAGCTGCGCAGTTATCGAGTCAGCTTCCTGGAAACGTCGCATGTGATCCATAGACCAATCCAGTACACTGGCAACTAGGGGTTCGAATGGTCTTCGAATCCCTGCTAGCACTGCCCTATGAGCTCCACAATCAGTACAATCCGGATTATCACATTTCCGGATTGGTATTCGAGACAAGGCATCAGCATTCAAATGCTTCACTCCAGGTCTATGCTGAATCTGGTGATGTTCAAGCCCATATTCTGATAGATGGGCTAACCATCGGCCTAACATTCCTTCAGCATCTCGGAAGTTCAGTAGCCATCTCAAAGAGGAATGATCCGTACGCAATGTAAAGTTCGTTCCCCATAGGAAATGTTTGAACTTCTTGGTGTATACAACTACTGCTAACAGCTCTCTTTTGGTTGTGCAGTAATTGCGCTGAGTCTTACTCAGTGTATTGCTGGCAAAGGCAATTGGTACTTCTCTCCCATTTTGGACTTGCGAGAGAGCTGCACCAATGCTGTCGTTACTAGCGTCCGTATCCAGTATGAAATGATCCATTTCATTCGGATATTGTAATACTGGAGTACTCGTGAACAGATCCTTTAGCTTTTGAAAAGCAGATTCCTGTTCATGCCCCCAAGGAAATTTTTCCTTGGTACTTCCTGGAGTCCAGTTAGCTATTGCTTGCAATGGATAACTGACTCTAGAATAATTCGGAATAAATTCCCTATAATAGGAACAGAATCCTAAAAAGGACCTCACTTCTTTGGGTGTTTTAGGTCTATTCCAATTCGTAACTGATTCGATCTTCTCCGGATCAGCTTTTATTCCTTCATCACTAATGATGCGGCCCAAATAATTTATGGACTTTCTAAACATGTGGCATTTCTTAGGTTCCAATTTGAGACCATTTGAAATAATACGTTCCAATACCATTTTTAGGTTATTAGAACACTCTTCGAATGTTTTTCCGAAGACTATGACATCGTCAAGATATACAAGACACCTTTTCCACAATAAGTCACTTAGAATTGTTTCCATCATTGCTTCAAATGTTGCTGGTGCATTACACAAACCAAACGGCATTACGTTATATTGGAATAGTCCAATATGACTCGAAAATGCAGTTTTTTCCATATCTGAAGGGTTCATTCCCACTTGCCAATAACCTGATTGCAAGTCTAGGGTACAAAACCAACTGTTTCCTCCTAAGGAGTCAATGGTTTCGTCTATTCTCGGTAGTGGATACGAATTCTTTTTCGTTACTCCATTCAACTTCCTGTAGTCTATGCAAAAACGGATAGTGCCGTCTTTCTTTGTTACCATACACACAGGACTACTCCATGGACTATTGGAAGGGACTATTACATCCTGTTCCAACATCTTGTTTATTTCCTCTTCAGCTACCCTCTTTTTCGCTAAAGGTAACCGCCTATACGGAATCTTAAAGGGTTCCGCATCTCCAGTATCTATCTTATGTACTACCTTATTTGTCATACCTAGTTTTTCACCAGGTTTGGCAAAGGCAGTCCTATACTGACAGAGCAATTCATAGAACACTTTCCGGTATTCCGGATCTTCTAATGAAGTTTCTTCATACAACTTGAGTAAGTTTTCCGAAATTTCATCATCTCCTGTACCCTTTTGTAAGTTTCTCTTACTATCCGTTACAGTTTCCGAAAGGGTCACGTTTCCGAAAACTTGCCCCTTTTTTAAGTAGATAGTACTGTTTCCGGTATTGGAGACAGGTACTACCGACCATGATGCATTTGCAACAATAGTATCTGCGGATACTAATCTGATACTTGACAGAGTAGCTACATCCGGTTCTATCACTGCAGGCTTATTGCGCATTGCAGGATCACTTCTTACAAGCACATCACAGGCTACTCCCGGAGGGATTCGCACAGTGTGTGCTACGCTGGCCATACTGCTCACTTGTCTCAGTACACACCTAACCTTTACGGGATATGGGTATTTCACACTCAACACTCCTGATTGAGGTTCCAACACAGCACCATACAGGGATGCGAAATCCAACCCAAGTATCCCCTCATCTGCTATATCCGCAACGGTGGCGCTCATGACATAGTCATGTATACCATCCAACTGTAGTTTCACACAAGTTTTACCATACGTTTGCAAGGTACTGCCATTGGCCGTCTGAGCACTTCCTCCCGATTTGAGAGTATCATGTTCATCTGGTATAAGATTGTAGAACCCCCTGGAGATACAAGAGTGGCTAGCTCCCGTATCCACAAGGAATTCGGCAGATCTTCCGTTAACAATGAGGCAAACATACCACCGCCTTCCGTTAAGAACAGAGGGCATGTCCGTGAGGATCGGAACGTCATTTTTCACACCAGGAGTCGATCCACATCCTTTCAGGAATTCCAGACAAGGATGACCCGGGGGCAGGTGGGCACCACAGACCTTGGCTAACTCGTAGCCGCCTGCCTCGTTACTGATATTGGGTTTCCCCTGTGCTCCCGTGGCACCTGTTATATCAGCTTCCCTAACCTTCCGGGTGTCTACAACCACCTCGGTGTTAGGCGAGTTTGTTACTACATGCGAACTATCATCACGGATGGTGATATCATGGCAAGATTTGTTGATTTGGGATCCCCTTCTTTGCCCCTCGGGAGACCCCTTCCTAGTTTTCCTCTGTACTTATTCCAGAGACACCTTCTTGTTTACGCGGGACAGGTTTCTCAGCCATACATTCTGGAGCAAAATGCCCCAGTTTCTGGCATCTGAAACATCTCCTCTGAGATTTATCAACTCTGGGTCTTTTTAGAGCTTCTGTTAGTCCGGCTATTAAGGTTTCCATTACATTAGTCGGAGTAGCAGTGGCTGCCACAGTTGGCTTCGCCGCAGAGGCTACATTCGATCCGGAAGCTGTTTTACCAGCGGCGGATCCTCCCTTTCCTTTCGAATGTATTTTCCTATACCGTTTTTGTCGGTAATACTTTCCAGCTACTTGAACTGAACCAATATATTCTCTGTTTTCATCCTAGACATATTCATCCTCCTCATCAGCGTCATGCGAATCAACCGCGGCTAACTGGGAAGTATCATATATCGGAGCAGGTGTACCTCCATTTTGAAAAGGTGCTGCTCTTACCGGATTAGGTCCTAGACCTACCAAACGTTTCTTCATGTCATGTCCATCGATTGCTATGAACAGGTCACTGAAGGAAGTGTCATCTTTCCAAGAATCCCAAACAACTTGTTTGTGATCCGGATCCCGCAATCCATTATATAATTGTATGAACAACTCTTGTAGGTAACAGTCATCGTCATGAGCCCAATTCGGACGCGCTTTTGATAGCAGGTCCTGTAGCTCCAAACCAAAGACCTTGTGAGATTCTTTAGGTTTCTGTGTCCTTTTCTTGAAGCTTACCCATGGGTCTTCTCTAACGATTGATCCGAATAGGTATGCGGCACATTCTACCAATTGATCATAGGTACCGTATAATCCGTAAGCTGCTCTCCATTGATTGAGGGCTACTTTTCCACCTTTATTCAACCAACAGATCAGATACGGCAGAGCTTCTTCTTTTGTCCAGCCACTGCAATTGACTTCGTCGACAAAAGCTTGATACCTATCCTTCCATGGGTCATTAGAATCGTATGGAGGGGGTATCCGCGCCTGTCTACGTGCCGGATTATTACATCCGCGTAGTCTATCTGCTTCTCGCATGCTCCAGTTCATGACTTCCATGCCATCCGCTCCCTTTCAGTAGCAGTCAATGCCCAAATTTTGGATACATTGGCTCCTATCAAAGATGGTTTGCATCCCTGCCGGCATGGAAGTTCTCCTATTTGGCTTCCTGCCATCTCCTCCTGATCCTGATCCTCCCGATCCAGATCCACCTGGGCCACCTGGGGGGTTACCACCTGGTGGACCATTATAGTTTCCGGATGAGCCGCCAGGGCATCCACCATTATAATTGGTGTTTCCAGAAGGCGCATACCTAGGGTAAGAATTATTTTGATTCCATCCCTGGTTATAGTTATTACAATTTTGATAATTACCACTTCCTGATGGATTATAATTATATCTATATCCATAGGAAGATGCTCTCGGTTGATACATTCCGCCATTAAAGTTGTTTTGTGGCGGGTTCGGTCTTGGAAAACATCCATCAGTAGGACCATTACCTGGACCCGAAGATGGGTTCGGTAATCTCGGACCTGCTGGTGTACTATGGCCAGGTTGGGAGAAATATGAAGGTGGTGTCAACATATGTCTCATTGGACCCGGTACTCTTGGTTGTGCTACGGGTGTATTATTGTTGGTTCCGGCAGCACTATCGCGAGTCGTTTTAGTTTTGTGACTCAGGTCTGGTATTGGTGGTGCCGGACCTATTGTATCCAGCGCTGGAGCTGCTGGTGTAGGTGCGGTTCCACTATCTGCGGCATTATCCGGTTTCTTATAGACTCCGGATACTACATTCTTAGTAGCCCCATCGTCAACGAAAGGGTTGTATCCAGTTGGAGTTGTCTTTCCCAACATTTTAGACACCACAGCTGGGTCTATATTACCTATAGTCAACTGGGCAGCTTCTACGTACTTATCTAAGGTTATTGCAGTAGTCTGCATCTCCTGAAGCTCATTTGTGAGTTTCTGTCTATCTTCTTCCAGTTGTTTATTGTAAGCTATTATGCCTACTCGGATAGCTTCATTGTCTTCAGCTTGTTTAGTACACTGAAGTTTCAATTCCTCCAACTCGTTTTGATAGTGGCATATTTCGGATTCGAATTTGGCCTTATCATGACTTAGTTGGTCGTTCGTATCTATGTATGTTTGGATACGGATGTGTCTATTGTCATACTCCTTATTGAATGACTCTCTCATTTCTTGGAGTTTTCGTTCCTCATCCTCGAGTTCTTTCATGTACTCGCTCCTTCTGGCTTCGAATTCTTTCCGCATGCCAGTTAGGTCTTCTTCTAGCTGAAGTTTTTCATGGAATACTTCATCTTTAGCTCTGACCAAGGTATTTAGATTCTCGTTCAGAGTTACGTAAGTTTCATTTAACAACTGGACGTCCGGTTGTTTAAATTCTTCACCTTCCGGTACCGCATAGGTTAAGTCGCCATCTATAGCGCTATAATCTAATATGGGTAATCCGGGTCTGGGTAATCTATAAGGTAGCTCTCCGAATGTTACCCTCTTTGGCATTGGCGCCGGATGTTCTGGGTTGGTACTACCACCAACTTCGAACATCGAATTAGTTAGCTCATGAACAAGTGATTGTTGGCTCATTAACTTATCCTGTCTCTGTATAGACTGTTCGCGTCGTACAGAGTCTGGTAGATTCTCCTCACTATCATTATAGTGGGGTCCGGGATCTCTCCAAGATGTAGATTCCGCATCTTGGGAGTTCGAATGGGTTTTGAGCACTAATGATCCATTGCCATTCTCCTGGGCAATCAGTTGCCCTACTGGGTTAGCTTCCCTAAGGTTATCTAACCCATGTACCAGCCGTTCGGACGTTATGACGTCCGGGCTATACGCCAGAATTAACTGGTCACGGCACCAGTGTAAGGGTCTTGCGGCCTTACGGACCTGGGGGGTTCGGGTCTTACGATTCGAAAGAAAGAGTAAGACGGTAATTCAAGTGTATGCCAACGGTTAGTTTATTTCTTAGTGTACACTCACGGCTGCCGGATGGTATAGAACAAGCAGCTAAGATGGATGGAGAGATAATCTACATGGTGCGGAGGCCTGGAGGGCCTCTGACGTAGCGGCTGAGCCCTGGGCTTTATCTAAGGACCCAGGTGTTCGTCGTCAGATGTCCCCACAGACCCGGATCGGTGCTGCCACCTATCCGGAACCTGAGGAACGTCCGACGACTCGACTCACCCGCCACGTCAGACGGTACCCAACTCTACGGTTAGACAATACGTACCTCTACACTTATATAGCAAAGGCGGCCCTAATTGTCAGAACATTGACATTTCCACCAATGGCCTTCTCCATTTGGGGAAATCTTGTTATCTCAACTACAGTGCTTCTTTTCTCCCATCAACCCTTAAGGAGAATAGACAGCAAACACAGACTAGGTATGCAAGAGTCAGTGGAATCTAAGATTTTTGTTGTTGAACACACCGGTCTCCAAGAATACAAAGATACGATACTCACTTTAACCCTTCACCTTTCTCTCAGATACCACCCCTTTCCCCCACTACCTTGTCCTTTTTCTTCCATGGTCCTCTCAGCCACCAACCCCACTCCCCACACCATTGACCTTTCTGCCTGTGGCTACCTCTTGGGAGTGAAATCTAGTTGTCTCGACAGCAGTTTTCTTTTTCCCTAGGGACCTTCAGGGCACTGCTCTGATTCTGGGTACAGTGACATTCAGTAGTGACAATCACATCCCCGTGTGTCTACATCCTAGAAGTAACCTATAAGCCAAAGACAAAGCAAATTGCAGTTCCACTTTGTTAAAAAAATAGATGAAAATGTTAGGATACCAGATAGTGATAGAAATTGGTTGATAATCTAACCACATTACTCCAAATTACAATTGTGACCTTAATTTTGTGTTCATGGTACAAATCTCTTCTTAGTGTTATGTGAGACAGACCCCCCGGATTGCCTGCCAACAAATTATACATGCCATAGCTTTAAACATTGTGGACCACATTATTCGTGAATCCTCCTAAATTTGCCATGTGCATGCTGTGGAGGGAAAGCAAGAATTGATCAAGCTGAAGAATGGCGCTTGTTAGAGGACAGTGGTTTCCTGATGACCTCCAGGCACTGTTTGAAAGCTGTTATATAATAAGGCACATATTAGAAATTCAGTTGAGAAGCTGCTATTAATGCAATTCACAGTTGGGAATGTTCTGTCAACTAAATATGTTCAAATCTATAATGGCTGCCTAAAAGATGCTCATGGGATAATGGTTCTGTATAACCAGTTATTCCACGATTTCTGGGTTTCTCAGTGCTTTTTACTGGATATTCCCATGCACATACCTGTCGATATTGCACACCCTGTAGGCTGTAACATCAATTTTGTAAGGCTTGCGGTTATCCATGGATAACCTGAATGCCTCTCATGTCCTTCCATGTCATATGTTACATGTTAAAACCTAGGGAATTTTTCATTGCCATGGTAGGGGTCAACCCTGCATTCTCAGGTCCCTAGTCCAACTCCCTATGCACTGCGCCACAGGGACTGACGTGTGATGGTCTGGGTTTGCTTGGTAAGCTTGTAGAGGTAGGCAGGACGAGTCCCGGTCCGGGCGTATATTTTTGTTCCCTACTGTCAATCATAGCCAAGCCGAGACGGCCGCTGAAGGAGGAGACGCGGTGGTCTAGTGGTTAGCGCATTGCGCTCAGTCGTCAGAGGTAGGGGGATCGAGTCCCAGTCCGGGTGCGTCTTTTTTTTCGCCGTGTGCGCTGTAGCTGTCTGCTGCCAGACGATGAGGTGTATATACCAATTAGGCACAATCATAACCGCGAGACGCATTCAAAGCTTTAGCTGTCCACTGCCGGGCGACGAGATCGTGTACAAACACTATTTTTCGCCGTGTGCCACTGCCATAACCGCGAGACGCATTCAAACAAAGCCAAGCTGTCTGCTGCAGGGTGACATGGTGTATGTACCTATAGATTTACACACACTATGGCTGGCTTCGAGTCACGGGGAGGGGGAATAATTTTTGTTTTCAACTTGAATTTATTGATATTCTATTGATTATTTATTGATTTTGTGGAATAAAATAAGTAGTTAATGGATAATTCATGACTTGTGTGTGTTAGCAAAGGCTAATTACACTCGGGCTACGCCCTCGTGTAATTATCGTTCACTAACACACACGCATCATGAATTATCCATTGATTACTTGTTCAATACATAAGAACCCCATGTACTTTAGAACAACAGGAAAGCAATGCCATACCTTATTCCTGAAATAGATTAGGCTAACATGAATGATAATGTAGTGGTTTGTCTCGTTAAGTTAGATTAAATCATAACGAATAGAGAGAAAAGTTTCCAGGTAGGCAACCGAGCTTTTATTTCATAGCTTATGTTACATACGATCACAGCCTCAGAGGACTACATGCTACTAGGGCATTCGGTTACCCTTTCGGGTAATGACCTGGTTGAGCAGTGGGTAAACCACTACTGAAGAACATGGGCTAGGACCAGCCTTATATAGGGGAAAAGCCCGCGAAACTCAGACCGGCCACGTGACGTGTTGCGGACGAGTGGTAGGCCCCCTGGTGTAATGGATAAGAAACCCAGAGGCAGGTGCTGCCACCTGCCATCCTGATTCCCCCACTACACCCGAAGGACCTAGGTCTGAGTCTCATGGGTACATGAACGTAAAGTGTAAATACCATACCCCTACAATAATAACACTCCCTTTAAGGTTACACACTCATAATACATTCCTTAGAAAAGGCAGTCTCAAGAGAATATCAAATTAAATGCTGTTCTTTAAAATTGCATCATATCTAGGTCATATCAATGTGGAGTCTTTCATTACTTTGATTGCCCCTAAGCTATATATATATATATATCACAAAGACAAAAAGATGCAGATGTTAGAAAAATCAAAAGGCTCGTCTTGCATATTTTTCAACCAGTTGTATGTCTCAAAAGGGGTTCACATCTCTGGTGCACTTATGCAGTGATCGAAGTATACTGTGTTGTAATACCATCATTCTTTCAAAGGATGCTGTAATCCTATCATCCTTTCTTCACATGGACAATTTTAAACCAATCAAATCACCTGATCTATCCATGGCTTTAAAGTTAATTTGAAACATGCAATATGTAAGTAGGTGAGGAGCACATAGAAGTATGGAAAGCAGGTAATAAATGCTCTGCTTTCCATTGGTTAAGAGAAATACCCTATGATGAATACTCTGTGTAAGGGGTTGTGGCCTTACGGACCTGGGGGTTCGGGTCTTACAATTCGGAAAGAAAGAGTAAGACAGTATTTCAAGTGTATGCCAACGGTTAGATTTATTACTTAATGCACACTCACGGCTGCCGGATAGTATAGAAGGGGCAGCTAATAATGATTAATAGTGATCTATATTCTGCGGAGGCCAGAAGGGCCTCTGACGTAGCGGCTGAGCCCTGGGCTTTATATAAGGACCCAGGTGTTCGTCGTCAGATGTCCCCACAGACCCGGATCGGTGCTGCCACCTATCCGGAACCTGAGGAACGTCCGACGACTCGACTCACCCGCCACGTCAGACGGTACCCAACTCTATGGTTAAACAATACGTACCTCTACACCACTCCCCCAGACATTTAGGAGGGTCTTATAGTTATAGTAATATTACTAGGATAACATTTCTATATGTCTAAACCATTAGTAATAGAGGTACCACCATAGATATAACATTAACACCAGGTTAAATATGATTCGAATGTCAATTTTACAAATTTGATAGTGTATATAGTTACAGAATAACAGACCGGATGTTGTAATATGATACAAATTAGTTGAATGAGTAACAGTTATGTGTAGCGTAACTGTTAATTAACCTTTTATACCATATAGTAACAATCTATGTTTATGGTATAAGTATTAGGATAAGTACCATAATTCGTATATATGTGATAATAACAGTTATATGTAACGGAACTGTCCAATATCGAATAAATCACATGATAACATCCATATGTGTTTGTAGTTATTAATAACACATTTGATTATATAGTCTTGAAAAAGACTTTAAAAGTAACTACACTATCTATTGACATATAATTATATGAATCCGTTAAGGATTCCGTGAGTAGTACGAGTAGAACCATTTGTATTATACACTTGAAAAGAAAAAAATCACGGTGTAGTAATGAATATAATAATATATATGATATCACAGTGTACCAAATAACCTCTATAACACCAGATTAATATATTTATAATACAATATGTCTCGCAGGACAATAATGTTTACGCTCTGGTGTAGTTTATCGGATCTTATATTATTAATATGAACAGCAATTTGAGATCCGTACCAATAGATATGTATATACCCGTATCACAATATATAATAAGTTATGACCATAGTGTGGATATGCACATACAAATAACATTATAGAAAAATAGACATATGATATTATGTACAATATAAAAAAATTATAGATGCTGCTGGAGTCTTCTGCTGTAGTTTTCCGGGTACTAGGAGGTAGGTGTGGTCAGCTAACCACGGGATGGACGTGCTAAAGTCTATGGTTATTAGAGTGAACACGGTAGATGAATTTGGGGCAGCTACCCACAATCCTCTGGAAGTGCTATAGTTCATAAGTATATCCGAATGGTGTAGAGTAGAAGTAAAGTGCAGATCCGGTTTTGTCAACAGTGTAGAATCGTAATCCATTTAAGTATTGTTGACATAAGTACAAAGTCCAATATAGGCTGGTCCGGAAGTAGTAGTAATATGTAGTATAAGTCCATTCGGGAGTATAGGTGAAATGTAGAGGTAAATCGTTAAGTCCATCCTAGTAAGTGGTTAGCACAGATAGCAGCAGAAGTCTGGAACCGGCATCCGGATACGTTTGACAGCAGCAAGTCTACTATCGGATTGTTTGTAAGTGAAGTTCTGAATCCGAAAAGACTATTCAGGGTACAATAAGAATTATACGGCCTGAATTATACAATAAGCTGGTCATAAAAGGAACCCGGAACACAAAGAACAGGTGTTCATATACTAATGAAAGACATTCGCAGACCTGTAGGGTTCCGCAAAGACTATATCTGGTTATTTAGTGGAGAGAAAAAAAAAATTTTAGAAAATAACCCGTAGCATGCTTAGGCGGATTTCTTCGCATGCTTCTTCTTAAGAAGAGCTAGAGCCGACTCGGGAGTGCCGTCCCACTCGTCAAGATCGACTCTGAATACCCTCATGAACTTGGTGTTCAAGTTGGTATTCCGGGTAATTTCCTCTTTGACATGTTTCTCCAAGACGTGTACGTCCATAGCTGCCTTTTCTTGGGCAGCTGCGGCAGCCTCCTCCTGGGACTTTACATCGTCCCGAATGAGGGTCTCGAGGCGCTGCTTTTCAGCATCCGCAACCTCCTTCAGACACAACAGGGTATCGTTAAGAAGACCCTGATGGAATTCTGTTGCCTTCTCACGGACACATTTCTCCCAGTGGGTGTAGATGGCCTTCTGGACATCTGCTTCCCCCTGGCGAGACTTCTCGAACCAAACTTCCGCATTACCGGTTTTAATGGTAATGGCGTCTTTTGGTTTCGCAGGTGCAGCGACAGCCTTGGGGGGAGTCGATGCGGCCTGAGGACCACTTCCGGGTGTGGGGCTCCCGGACACACCTGCTGTTGGCATACAGTAGGTAGGAGGCTGGCTCTGCTTCAATCCCATTTGCAGGTAAAGGCTTAACTGCTCCTGGGTGAAGTTGGTTGGGAGGGCGGCTGGAGCGGATGCGGATCCGGCGGCAGCAGGTGCTGAGGTCTTCTTGGGAACAAGTCGACCACCCTTTCCAACGACCAGGGTCTGGCTCTCAGGTCCAGGTCCCTGGGTCAAGGACGGAAAGTTACGGGGGTTAACTTTCCCAGGCTTTGATACGGCGCCAGCGTATCTGGCAGGTTCGGGTTTCTTGAACACCGGAGTGCCCTGAACCTGCTCGTGGGGGTGCCGAGCAAGAGGAGACCTGGAGCGGTCGTCTGCTCTGACTTTAGTGGTGGTCTGACCAAAACCGTTACCACAACGGTTCTGATCCCTTCTGCTCCTTTCACGAGCTCTCTTTCCCTCCTTGCCGGATTCCTCGCATTTCTGCCAGAGAGACTCGTGCATGTCCAGCTTACCCTTTCCAGGAGTCAGGACTATCTTTGCGCGGAGTTTCGAATCCTTGGTCTTCAGAACCTCGCAGAGGACTTGGTCCCCTGGTCGGATCTTAGACCAATCATCCTCGCTCAGACTATCGAACTCCTTCATGAGTTCCTGATGAAGCTCCATGATACGCTTTCGGGCCCCATCCAAAACTTCTGCGTGGCATTTCTTCTGGTGCCTCGCCAGATCGCTACGTCGGCTATATTGAACCTTCGTAGTGCACTTCTTGCCCTTCTTACCATAACTCGGATCACAAATGTAAACCGGGTGATGGTGGAAGTGGGCCTCTACCAGATGCCTTTGGAACCGGGCTGGAGTACTCCAGGTCCAGACCGAGACATCACTCGCATCCTGGCAGATAGAGAAGGGACAGGACTTCTGGTCGTCACCGTACCACTTCTCAAGAGCCCAACGCAGCTTTCTCCTCTGGGTATAAGTGTAATACCCTTCGGTGTGGTTTAGCATAAGCCACATCTTTCGATAGGCTTTGCTCGGATTGGGATCCTCATCTGAAAGACGCATCCAGGTTTTGAATCCGGATTTGGCGTTAGCCCGTCGCTCGGCCTCGGTTTGAGTTGATGGAGTGGCCTTCTCATCATACTCAACCAAGGATTCGTGCACCGACTCCTCGTCTGGCGACTCAACCTCCATGGCAGTACTACCAGTGGCTGAGGTGCTGGCTTTCGGCTCGGCTCTAGCAGAATCCGGTAGATTCTTGAGCTTCCGAGCAGCGGACCTCCTGTTCTTACTGACCTTCCAGTCTTCCTCCGGTTCCTGGGTTCCCGATGCGCTGGAAGTCGAGGCTTCTACCGGGGTGGTAGTACTGCCGGTGGCTGATGCAGAACCGGCTGTGCTTCGGGTGGCAAGCTTCAGGTTGGGGATAGGAGGTGCGGGTACTGGCCTGATGTTCCGCTTGTAGCACGTGCGTTTCCGCATGACGTCACCGTGTCCAGTCTCGGCTGACCTCTCGTGACCTCGCGAGCCTCTGGGTCAAGGACAGAAAGTTACGGGGGTTAAGCAGGTTCAGGGCACTCCGGTGTTCAAGAAACCCGAACCTGCCAGATACGCTGGCGCCGTATCAAAGCCTGGGAAAGTTAACCCCCGTAACTTTCCGTCCTTGACCCAGAGGCTCGCGAGGTCACGAGAGGTCAGCCGAGACTGGACACGGTGACGTCATGCGGAAATGCACGTGCTACAAGCGGAACATCAACAAACTGATTGTTTTTAGGTAATTATCGCTCACGCCGATGACTCGTCTGGGGATTTAAGTGGAGATTATGGAAAGCTAAGCAAATCCACCGGATTATCCGTCCACTACCCATTGGTACATCATGCGGCGGCGACAAATAAGCCTTTCGGGTCAGTTGTCATCCGTTCCTCTAAATGTAAACATTACACCCGTTGTGTATACAGGTTAGGTCACTGCAGTCCTCTGGGCAATTCGAGGGCTGCGACGAACGTATCTCCCCTTCTCGGATAGTTCTTTATCGGACCTGACAGTTTGAAGAGCCTTTTCTAGGTGTTTCTTAGCCTTCGAGACACCTTTCCTCTTCTTTTTGTCTTTACCTGCCGAGACTTTTTTAACTCCCCCACGCTTAATCGGTGTTGGCGTGGGTGCCACTGATTCGGAACACTTCTTAGGCCTACCACGGCCTCGCTTCACTGTAGTGTTCTTTACCTGGTCTATTATACGATTCTGGTTCAGGATCTTTCCGGAACCTTCACCATACATTTCTGTGGAGGTCTCCCTCCCAGACCATTTCCTTAATCTGGCCACATTTGACTTATAAAGTCGACCAAGGTCAGATTTAATAATTACGGTACAATCATTGATAACTTGTGTTACCGTGAAGGGACCACCCCAATTAGACGCTAATTTTATGTGTCTCAGTGGTTCATGTAATCTGAGAACTTTGTCTCCGGATTGGAATTTCCGATGCTTTAGATCGGTATCATATCCAGCTTTCTGCCATTTGGCACTCTTCTCCAAATCAATTCGAACAGACTCATATGCTTTTTTAAATCTGTCTCTTAAACATTCCACAAAAACTACATGGCAAGGTAGTTCCGGGTCCATCCCAAGACTCCAAATACTAAGTCGGCAGGCATTATCAGATCCTCTCCGAATACTAAAAGGTTCGGAGTACAATTTGTACTTGAATGTACCGTACTGTTATAAGCATGTGTCACAAAATGACATTGCTAATCCCAGTCGTCCATATGTTCATTGACGAGTGACTTTAGAACTTGGATAAGGGTTCTATTAAACCTTTCTACCAATCCGTCGCTTTCTGGCCTATAAGGGTTGGTTCTAGTCTTACAAATAGCTAAGTATTCGCACATACCCTGCCAGAGATTTGATTCGAATTCTCTGCCTTGGTCACTGTGTAGCATTAATGGTACACCGAAACTTAGTACCCAGCCTTTTACAAAGGCTTCGGCACAAGTAACTGCTTTGTGGTCCGGTAGTGGAAATACTTTAGTGTATTTTGTGTAATAATCACACATTACCATCATGCAGGTATTATCATTAGCGGTTGTATTCAATCCACTAATGATATCTACCCCGATTCTTGCGAATCTAACTCCGAAAAGTTCTTGAGATAGGGGAAGTTTGCCCATCCCGGGTCCGGGTTTATTTTTACAACAATCCGGACAGGTGATTACCCATCTTTGCAAGTCTCTTGTCATGCCAGGCCAGTAGTATTTTTTGGAAAGTCGTGCCAACGAGCGTTTCCTTCCAAAATGACCACTGGTCCGATGTCCATGACAGAAGTACATAATGTCATGTCTCATGGCATGTGGTATCACCACTTGCATGATTTTCTCACCATTATTACATGGCTTCCAACGGTATAACACGCCTTTCCGGACTTCAAGCTCGGTCCATTGAGCAAGAAACCTTCTCATTTCTCGATTTTCCAGAGAGACCTCAGGTCTAACTGGACGTATACCCTTTGGTACTAATTGCAGTAGCTGCGCAGTTATCGAGTCAGCTTCCTGGAAACGTCGTATGTGATCCATAGACCAATCCAGTATACTGGCAACTAGGGGTTCGAATGGTCTTCGAATCCCTGCTAACACTGCCCTATGAGCTCCACAATCAGTACAATCCGGATTATCACATTTCCGGATTGGTATTCGAGACAAAGCATCAGCATTTAAATGCTTCACTCCAGGTCTATGCTGAATCTGGTGATGTTCAAGCCCATATTCTGATAGATGGGCTAACCATCAGCCTAACATTCCTTCAGCATCTCGGAAGTTCAGTAGCCATCTTAAAGAGGAGTGATCGTACGTAATGTAAAGTTCGTTCCCCATAGAAAATGTTTGAACTTCTTGGTATATACGACTACTGCTAACAACTCTCTTTTGGTTGTGCAGTAATTGCGCTGAGTTTTGCTCAGTGTATTGCTGGCAAAGGCAATTGGTACCTCTCTCCCATTTTGGACTTGCGAGAGAGCTGCACCAATGCTATCATTACTAGCATCAGTATCCAGTATGAAATGATCCGTTTCATTCGGATATTGTAATACCGGAGTACTCGTGAACAGGTCTTTTAGCTTTTGAAAAGCAGATTCCTGTTCATGCGTCCAAGGAAATTTTTCCTTGGTACTTCCTGGAGTCCAGTTAGCTATTGCTTGTAATGGATAACTGACTCTAGAATAATTCGGAATAAATTCCCTATAATAGGAACAGAATCCTAAAAAGGACCTCACTTCTTTGGGTGTTTTAGGTCTATTCCAATTCGTAACTGATTCGATTTTCTCCGGATCAGCTTTTATTCCTTCATCACTAATGATGCGGCCCAAATAATTTATGGACTTTCTAAACATGTGGCATTTCTTAGGTTTCAATTTGAGACCATTAGAGATAATACGTTCTAGTACCATTTTTAGGTTATTAGAACACTCTTCGAATGTTTTTCCGAAGACTATGACATCGTCAAGGTATACAAGACATCTTTTCCACAATAAATCACTTAGGATTGTTTCCATCATTGCTTCAAATGTTGCTGGTGCATTGCACAAACCAAACGGAATAACGTTATATTGGAATAGCCCAATATGACTCGAAAATGCAGTTTTCTCCATATCTGAAGGATTCATCCCCACTTGCCAGTAACCTGATTGCAAGTCTAGGGTACAAAACCAACTGTTTCCTCCTAAGGAGTCAATGGTTTCGTCTATTCTCGGTAATAGATACGAATTCTTTTTCGTTACTCCATTCAACTTCCTGTAGTCTATGCAAAAGCGGATAGTACCGTCTTTCTTTGTTACCATACACACAGGACTACTCCATGGACTATTGGAAGGGACTATTACATCCTGTTCCAACATCTTGTTTATTTCCTCTTCAGCTACTCTCTTTTTCGCTAAAGTTAACCGTCTATACGGTATTTTAAAGGGTTCTGCATCTCCAGTATCTATTTTATGTACTACCTTATTTGTCGTGCCTAGTTTCTCACCAGGTTTGGCAAAGGCAGTCCTATACTGACAGAGCAAATCATAGAACTCTTTCCGGTATTCCGGATCTTCTAATGAAGTTTCTTCATACAACTTGAGTAAGTCTTCCGAAATTTCATCATTTCCTGTTACCTTTTGTAAGTTTAACTTACTATCCGTTACAGTTTCCGAAAGGGTCACGTTTCCAAAAACTTGTCCTTTTTTCAAGTAGATAGTACTGTTTCCAGTATTGGAGACAGGTACTACCGACCAGGACGCATTTGCTACAATAGTGTCTGCAGATATTAATCCGATACTTGACAGAGTAGCTACATCCGGTTCTATCACTGCAGGCTTATTGCGCATTGCAGGATCACTTCTTACTAGCACATCACAGGCTACTCCCGGAGGGATTCGCACAGTGTGTGCCACACTAGCCATACTGCTCACTTGTCTCAGTACACATCTAACTTTTACAGGATACGGGTATTTCACACTCAACACTCCTGATTGGGGTTCCAACATAACTCCATACAGGGATGCGAAATCCAACCCGAGTATCCCCTCATCTGCTATATCCGCAACGGTGGTGCTCATGACATAGTCATGTACTCCATCCAATTGTAGCTTCACACAAGTTCTACCATACGTCTGCAAGGTACTGCCATCGGCCGACTGAGCACTTCCTCCTGATTTGAGAGTATCATGTTCATCCGGTATAAGACCATAGAACCTCTTGGAGATACAGGAGTGGCTAGCTCCCGTATCCATAAGAAATTCGGAAGATCTTCCGTTAACAGTAAGGCAAACATACCACCGCCTGCCATTTAAAACAGAGGGCATATCCGTGATGATCGGAACGTCATTGTTCACACCAGGAGTCGATCCACATCCTTTCAGGTATTCCAGACAAGGATGACCCGGGGGCAGGTGGGCACTACCAACCCTGGCTAGCTCATAGTCGCCTGCCTCGTTACTGATATTGGGTTTCCCCTGTGCTCCCTGTTATATATATCAGCTTCCCTAACCTTCCGGGTGTCTACAACCACCTCGGTGCTAGGCGAGTTTGCTACTACATGCGAACTATCATCACGGATGGTGATATCATGGCAAGATTTGTCACTGGGATCCCCTTCTTTGCCCGTCGGGAGACCCCTCCTTAGTTTTCCTCTGTACTTATTCCAGAGACACCTTCCTGTCTACGAGGGACAGGTTTCTCAGCCATACATTCGGGAGCATAGTGCCCCAGTTTCTGGCATCTGAAACATCTCCTTTGAGATTTATCAACTCTCGGTCTCTTTAGAGCTTCTGTTAATCCGGCTATTAATGTTTCCATCATATTAGTAGGAGCAACAGTGGCTGCCACAGTTGGCTTCGCCGTAGAGGTTACATTGCCAGATTGAGTCAGTCCGGAAGCTGTTTTACCAGCAACGGATCCTCCCCTCCCTCTCGAATGTACCTTCCTATACCGCTTCTGTCAGTAATACTTTCCAGCTACCTGGACTGATCCAATATATTCTCCGTTTTCATCGGAGACATATTCATCTTCTTCATCAGCCTCATGCAAATCGACCGGGGCTAATTGGGAAGTTTCATATATCGGAGCAGGTGTACCTCCGTATTGAAACGGTTCTGCTCTGACCGGGTTAGGTCCTAGACCTACCAATCGTTTCTTCATGTCATGTCCATCAATTGATATGAACAGGTCACTGAAGGAAGTATCTTCCTTCCAAGAATCCCAAACTACTTGTTTGTGATCTGGATCCCGCAATCCATTGTAGAATTGTATAAACAACTCCTGTAGATAACAGTCATCGTCATGAGCCCAATTCGGACGCGCTTTCGATAGCAAATCCTGTAGCTCCAAACCAAAGACCTTGTGAGATTCTTTAGGTTTCTATGTCCTTTTCTTGAAGATTACCCATGGATCTTCTCTAACGATTGATCCGAATAGGTATGCGGCACATTCAACCAATTGATCATAAGTGCCGTATAATCCGTATGCTGCTCTCCATTGGTTGAGGGCTACTTTTCCACCTTTATTCAACCAACAGATCAAATACGGCAGAGCTTCTTCTTTTGTCCAGCCACTACAATTGACTTCGTCGACAAAAGCTTGATACCTATCCTTCCATGGATCATTGGAATCATATGGAGGGGGTATCCGTGCCTGTCTACGTTCCGGATTATTACATCCGCGTAGTCTATCTGCTTCTCGCATGCTCCAGTTCATGACTTCCATGCCATCTGCTCCCTTTCGGTAGCAGTCAATGCAAAGGTTTTGGATACATTGGCTTCTATCAAAGATGGTTTGCATCCCTGCAGGCATGGAAGTTCTTCTGTTTGGCTTCCTGCCATCTCCTCCCGATCCTGATCCTCCGGATCCGGATCCTCCTGGGCCGCCTGGAGGGTTCCCTCCTGGTGGACCGTTGTTAGGATAGTGTCCGGATGAACCGCTAGGGCATCCACCACTGTAACCGGCATTTCCAGCTGTTCCAGAAGATGCATACCTAGGGTAAGAATTATTTTGATTCCATCCCTGATTATAGTTATTACCATTTTGGTAATTACTACTTCCTGACGGATTATAATTATGTCTATATCCATAGGAAGTTGTTCTTGGTTGGTACGTACCGCCGTTAACATTGTTTTGTGGCGGGTTTGGTCTTGGAAAACGTCCATCATTAGGACCATTACCTTGACCCGGAGGTGGGTTTGGTAATCTTGGGCCTGCTGGTGTACTGTGGCCGGGTTGGGAGAAATATGAAGGTGGTGTTAACATATGTCTCGGTGGTCCCGGTACTCTCGGTTGTGCTACGGGTGTATTATTGTTAGCACCGATAGCACTATCGTGAGTCACTTTAATTTTATGACTCAAATCTGGTATTGGTGGTGCCGGACCTATTGTATCCAGCATAGGAGCTGCTGGTGTAGGTGCGTTTCCATTACCTGCGGTATTATCCGGTTTCTTATAGATTCCGGATACTACATTCTTATCAGCCCCGTCATCAACGAATGGGTTGTATCTAATTGGAGTTGCATCCTTGGATGTTTTTCCCAACATCGTAGACACCACAGCTGGATCTATATCACCTATAGTCAGCTGGGCGGCTTCTACGTATTTGTCTAAGGTTATTGCAGTAGTCTGCAATTCCTGAAGCTCGTTCGTGAGTTTCTGTCTATCTTCCTCCAGTTGTTTGTTGTAAGCTATAATGCCTACCCGGATGGTTTCATTGTCTTCAGCTTGTTTACTACACTGAATTTTCAATTTCTCTAACTCGCTCTGATAATGGCATATTTCGGATTCGAATTTTGCCTTATCAAGACTTAGTTGATCGTTCGTATCTATGTATGTTTGGATACGAATGTGTCTATTGTCATATTCTTTATTGAATGACTTTCTCATTTCCTGAAGTTTTAGTTCTTCATTTTCGAGTTCCTTCATGTACTCACTCCTTCTGGCTTCGAATTCATTTCGCATGCCAGTCTGGTCCTCTTTCAGCTGAAGTTTTTCATGGAATACTTCATCTTTAGCTTTGACCAAGGTATTTAGGTTCTCGTTCAAAGTTACATAAGTTTCATTTAACAACAGGACATCCGGTCGTTTAAATTCCTCACCTTCCGGTACCGCATAGGTTAAGTCGCCATCTATAGCGCTGTAATCTAATATTGGTAGTCCGGGTCTGGGTAATCTATAAGGTAGTTCTCCGAATGTTACCCTTTTTGGCATCGGTGCCGGATGTTCTGGATTAGTACTACCACCAACTTCGAACATCAAATTAGTTAACTCGTCAACAAGTGATTGTTGGCCTATTAAGTTACCCTGTCTCTGTATGGACTGTTCACGTCGTACAGAGTCTGGTAGATTTTCCTCACTATCATTATAGTGGGGTTCGGGATCTCTCCAAGATGCAGATTCCGCATCTTGGGAGTTCGAATGGGTTTGGAGCACTAATGATCCATTGCCATTCTCCTGGGCAACTATTTGCCCTGCTGGGTTAGCTTCCGCGAGGCTATCTAACCCATGTACTAGCCGTTCGGACGTTATAACGTCCGGGCTATACACCAGAATTAACTGGTCACAGCACCAGTGTAAGGGGTTGTGGCCTTACGGACCTGGGGGTTCGGGTCTTACGATTCGGAAAGAAAGAGTAAGACAGTATTTCAAGTGTATGCCAACGGTTAGATTTATTACTTAATGCACACTCACGGCTGCCGGATAGTATAGAAGGGGCAGCTAATAATGATTAATAGTGATCTATATTCTGCGGAGGCCAGTGGGCCTCTGACGTAGCGGCTGAGCCCTGGGCTTTATATAAGGACCCAGGTGTTCGTCGTCAGATGTCCCCACAGACACGGATCGGTGCTGCCACCTATCCGGAACCTGAGGAACGTCTGACGACTCGACTCACCCGCCACGTCAGACGGTACCCAACTCTATGGTTAAACAATACGTACCTCTACACTCTGTGTTGGCCCTCCTTTTTGCCTGAATCTTGTTTTTCTATATGTTTTCCAAACATATCATCTTTATATGAATAGATATATTCTTGAAAAGTAAATAAATTCCATTGTCATCACTCTTTCCATCATCCATATCTACTTATTTAGGGCAGTATAATAATTCCATTCTGCTGCCCCAGGGTACAGCACCGGCAGTTAAGGCCCAAATGAGACCTTGTTAAGGGCGGCAGTGAAATGGTTAACCCTAACCACTCTCTTGGAGAGCACACCTTTTCTCCATTGTCCTCTCCTTTTCTATCCAACCACACTTTTCTCATGTTGACCATTCTGCCTTATCAGGGGAAATCTTCTTGTCACAATGACAGTGTTTCTTTCTTTTTCCATAGACGCCATTGTGTAGAGTAACAATGGTGTATAGCACTATTTGACATTTATCTTAGAACAGGTCAAATTAAATGTGTCTAGATACTCTCCTTCCATTTCCATTGCTCGTAAGGCCCTATTCACAGCAGCTGTATGTTGGTAAATTACAACAATTGCCATGTTAAGGTCACGGAAAAAGGTGAATTTTGAGTAATGAAGGGCAGGGATACCTAAGGATTTCATCAGAATTCTTTGTATATATATATTGATGTGGCCACTTGGTAATGACTCTTTCCATGCTCAGAGTTATGAAAGATTTGATGTGAAAATATTCTTGACAAAAAAATTGAACTGAAGAGATGTCAAAGTGATGTGTGTGGATTGTCCCGGATGTCAAAGTGATGTGTGTGGATTGTCCCGGTAAATGCCTCCTGTAAGGGTTTGTGGCCTTACGGACCTGGGGGGTTCGGGTCTTACGGTTCGGAAAGAAAGAGTAAGACAGTATTCCAAGTGTATGCCAACGGTTAGGTTTATTACTTAACGCACACTCACGGCTGCCGGATGATATCAAGGAGGCAGCTAATATTAAAAGACAATGGTTTACATGGTGTGGAGGCCAGAAGGGCCTCTGACGTAGCGGCTGAGCCCTGGGCTTTATATACGGACCCAGGTGTTCGTCGTCAGATGTCCCCACAGACCCGGATCGGTGCTGCCACCTATCCGGAACCTGAGGAACGTCCGACGACTCGACTCACCCGCCACGTCAGACGGTACCCAACTCCTATGGTTTAATAACGTGTACCTCTACACCACTCCCCCAGACATTTAGGAGGGTGTTATACATATAATATTACTAGGATAACATTTCTACATGTCTAAACCTTTAGTAATAGAGGTACAACCATAGGTATAACATTAACACCAAATTAAGTATGAACCGAATGTCATATATATATTCGATAGTGAAATGTAGTTACAAATAACGATTAGGATGTTGAAATGTTATACGAATTACTTGAACAAGAGACAGTTATGTGAAACGGAACTGTCTATTAAATTATTATACCACATAATATTATATTATATTTACGGTATAACTAATAAAACAAGTAATATGAATCGTATACATGTGATGATGACAGTTATGTGTAACGGAACTGTCGATAATAAAATATATCACATAATAACATCCGTATGTGTGTTTGTAGTTATTAACACCACATTTGAATATGTAGTCTTAAAGAAGACTGTTATAGTAACATCACTATATGCTGATATGTCGTATATTATTAACATACGAATCCGTTAAAGATTCCGTGAGTAGTACGAATAGGGTTATTTATACCATACACTTGAAAAAAAAGAAAAAAATTCACGGTGTGGCAATGAATATAATAATGATGTGTTATCACCGTGTACCTAATAACCTTTATAGCACCAGATCAATATACTTATTATACAATTTGTCTCGCAGGACAATAATATGTGTTTTCTGGTGAGGTTTTAACGGATCTTATAGTATGAATGCTAATAATAATCAGAGATCCTGTTTCAAGAAAATGTCTATGTACCCGTATCATAATATGTATCTAGTTGATATGCACATACATATAATATTATAGAAAAATAGAAATATGACATTATATATACAATATACAGGAATTATAAATGCTGCTGAAGTCTTCTGCTGTATCCTCCGGGTACTAGTAGGTAAGTGTGGTCAGCTAACCACGGGATGGACATGCTAAAGTTTATAGTTTCCTTATATAGAGTGAACACGGTAGTTGATTTTGGGGCAGCTACCCACAATCCTCTAGTAGTGCTAAAGTTTGTAATATATCCGAATGGTGTAGATTTGTAGAATAATAGTCCGGATGTGTCAACTATGTAGAGAACGTAATCCTTTTTAAGCTTAGTTGACATAAGTAAATAATAGTCCGATATAGGTTGATCCGGAAGTAATTGTAGTATTTGATATAAGTCCATTCGGGAGTACAGATGAGTTGTAGAGGTAAATCGTAAAGTCCATCCTAGTAAGTGGTTAGCACGGATAACAGCAGGAGTCTGGAACTGGCATCCGGATACGTCTCACAGCAGCAAGTCTACTATCGGATTGTTCATGGATGAAGTTATAATTCCGAATAGACTATTCAGGGTGCAATAAAGTTATACAACCTGAATTATACAATAGACTGGTCATAAGAGGGACCCGGAACACATACTATAGGTGTTCATACACTAATGAATAAAGCATTCGCAGACCTATAGGGTTCCGCAAAGACTATATCTGGTCATTAACAAAAAATTATAGAAGAAATAACCCTAGCATGCTTAGACGGATTTCTTAGCATGCTTCTTCTTAAGAAGAGCTAAAGCCGACTCGGGAGTGCCGTCCCACTCGTCCAAGTCGACTCCGAACACCCTCATGAACTTAGTGTTCAGATTGGTGTTTCGAGTGATCTCCTCTTTTACACGCTTCTCCAACACGTGTACATCCATAGCTGCCTTTTCTTGGGCAGCTGCGGCAGCCTCCTCCTGGGCCTTTACATCGTCCCGGATGAGGGTCTCGAGGCGTTGCTTTTCGGCGTCGCCCACCTGCTTCAAGCACATCAGGGTGTCATTTAGGAGACCCTGATGGAACTCGGTCGCTTTTTCGCGAACACACTTCTCCCAGTGGGTGTAGATGGCCTTTTGGACATCTGCCTCCCCCTGGCGAGACTTCTCGAACCAAACTTCCGCATTACCGGTTTTAATGGTAATAGCGTCTTTCGGTTTCGCAGGTGCAGCGACAGCCTTGGGAGGAGTCGAGGCGGCCTGTGGACCACTTCCGGGTTTAGGGCTTCCGGACACACCTGCCGTTGGTACACAGTAGGCAGGTGGTGCATTCTGCTTCAGTCCCATTTGCAGGTACATGTTTAACTGCTCCTGGGTAAAGGTAACTGGTGGGGCGGCTGGAGCGGATGCAGATCCGGCGGCAGCAGATGCAGTGGTCTTCTTGGGCATAAGGCGACCATCCTTTCCTACCACCAAGGTCTGGCTCTCAGGTCCAGGTCCCTGGTTTAAGGACGGAAAGTTTCGTGAACTCACTTTCCCAGGTTTAGACACGGCTCCAGCGTATCCGGCAGGTTCGGGCTTCTTGAACACCGGAGTGCCCTGAGCCTGCTCTGCGGGGTGCCTAGCCAGAGGGGACCTGGAACGGTCCTCTGCTCTGACTTTCGGTTTAGTCGTGCTCTGACCATTACCGTTGCCGCCACGGTTCTGGTCTCTCCTGCTCCTTTCACGAGCTCTCTTTGCATCCTTTCCGGATTCCTCGCATTTCTGCCAGAGAGACTCGTGCATGTCCAGTTTACCCTTTCCAGGAGTCAGGACTATCTTTGCTCTGAGTTTCGAATCCTTGGTCTTCGGAACTTCGCAGAGGACTTGGTCCCCTGGTCGGATCTTAGACCAAGCATCCTCGCTCAGACTATCGAACTCCTTCATGAGTTCCTGATGAAGCTCCATGATGCGCTTCCGTGCCCCGTCCAAACCTTCTGCGTGGCATTTCTTCTGGTGTCTAGCCAGATCACTACGTCTGTTGTATTGCACCTTCGTAGTACATTTCTTGCCCTTCTTACCATAACTCGGATCACAGATGTAAACCGGGTGATGGTGGAAGTGGGCCTCTACCAGATGCCGTTGAAACCGGGCTGGAGTACTCCAGGTCCGGATCGAGACATCACTCGCATCCTGGCAGATAGAGAAGGGACAGGACTTTTGATCGTCGCCGTACCACTTCTCTAAAGCCCAACGCAGCTTCCTCCTCTGGGTATAAGTGTAATACCCTTCGGTGTGGTTTAGCATAAGCCACATCTTTCGATAGGCTTTGCTCGGATTGGGGTCCTCGTCCGAAAGACGCATCCAATCTTCATCATCCGACTCATCGTTCTTATTGATTGAGTCTGGACAGGCATAGAGGGTAGAGCCATCCTTCTTAACTCCGTACGCACAGTCGGAGAAACACGTCGGAATCCGGGTTTTGAATCCAGATTTGGCGTTAGCCCAGCGTTCGGCCTCGGTTTGAGTTGATGGAGTGGCCTTCTCATCATACTCAACCGAGGACTCGTGCACAGACTCCTCGTCAGACGATTCAACCTCCATGGCAGTACTGCCGGTGGTTGAAGTGCTGGGTTTCGGCTCGGCCTTTGCAGAATCCGGGAGATTCTTAAGTTTCTGAGCAGCGGACCTTCGGTTCTTGCTGACCTTCCAGTCTTCCTCCGGGTCCTGGGTTCCGGATGTGCTGGAGGTCGAGGCTCCTACCTGGGTGGTAGTGCTGCCGGTGGCTGGTGTAGCACTGGCTGAACTCCTGGTGGAGAGTTTCAGGTCAGGGATAGGAGGTGCGGGTGCTTCCGCGGCCCTCTTAGCCTCTTCCTGAGCCTCTCGTTCGGCAGTCATTCGGCGGACGAGAACCGTCCGAATGGCTGCACCTCGGTCCATACCAATTAGTGAACCGTTCTGGACGTCCACTAATTCCTGCTCGGTAATATAAATACCTTCATCCCACTGCTCGAAGTTAGCAGCGGCCTCCCGGTACTCCTTTGTGGTCCGGTACTGGGGCCGGGTAGCACAAGGGCGTGGGTAAGTCTGCCCCTCGGATTCCGAGACGCAGCCTACCCAGTTGATGTTCTTTGCCTTGATGTTCCACAGGGACATGTCCGGCTTAGGGTACGTTCCGAGCTCCAAGGCTCGGTTGGCTTCATACACTGTCTCGCGGAAGTCAGCGTCTACCATAAGTCCCCGTTGGAACCACGGCCAGTCTCGAAGCCACTCGGGAGGCGTCCTGGTCAGCTGATCGGGAACCATAACGCCCTCGACAGCTTCCCTAACTTTCGGGTCCAACCTGACTGGTGTCCCGTCTGCGTAGGTCACTTGTGCCTGTAGTTCCGGGTGGACATACAGGTAGCGACCATCGTATTCTACTGGGAACGGGTCAGCCACTGCTGGCTTCCACTGGTCCTTCGAGCCGTCGACTTGTGTGGTCTCGGACTCTGTCGCTGCGGGTTCAGCACTCGCAGTCGCTCCGGATATCTCTGGTGGAAGTGGAGATAGCATCTTCTCTGGCTCATTTAGTGAAAATGAAGCCAGTTTCTCCTCGAACGAGCGATCCGTGGATTCCTCCACGTCCATCATCTCGCTCTCTTCCTGTGTAACAGGCGACAAAGCTTCCGGAAAAGCTTCTGCGGACGGAGTCAGCTTATCCGGGTCACCGGATAGCTTGGCTGCAGCTACGGATTCCTCAGCCATGACTGGGGAATCGCCCACGGGAGTAAACTACTCCTTTTTCCGGCTTTTACGGCGCCGGGGCCGACACAAACGGAGTCTGTCTACCAGGAGACAGACTCTGGAGGAGCAGCGAGGGGTTTGCTAACCGGTAAAATCCAAGAAGGGAGCGAGCTCGACCGTCTTGAACGTTACCGAAAAACAATATGGCGACAGGCCAGCATTCGTGACGTCATTTCCCCGCGGGGTCACGAGAGGTCAGCCGAGACTGGACACTGTGACGTCATGCGGAAGCGCACGTGCTACAGGCGGTACATCAACAAACTGATTGTTTTTAGGTAATTATCGCTCACACCGATGACTCGTCTGGGGATTTAAGTGGAGATTATGGAAAGCTTAAGCAAATCCACC